>CM002491.2:20651441-21851441 GCA_000573905.2 Oryza punctata | reverse complement strand
CAAAATGTTTTTCTTGCTTGTCATTTAGTTTCAGTGCGGTCCTGGTAGTAGATTTTTTAGTAGAGCCCTTAGCCAATTACTTTGGGAACTGCAGCTAGCTATTTTAGACATCGAATATAACGACTAGGTTAATACACAGACATCTGGATAGACTAATGTTTCTCTTTTTTAGAAAAACAAACTCATGCAATTTACTACTCATAATAATATATTGTAAACATTGTAAGTTGAATATTTGTATCCGAATGTAATGTTTGTAGATATTCTAATTAATATGGAATGAAAAACATCCTGCATGTACATGCACATCGAACTCAAGAAGTACTACATGCAAGAAAAGAAAAGGCAGAACACTTGTATCTTTCCCCTTCCTCGTGTTTCGCGCGCACGCTTTTTAAACTGTTAAACGTTCCGTTTTTTAGAAGTTTTCTATACGAGAGTTACTTTAAAAAAATCATATTAATCCATTTTTCAAAAAAATTAATTAATACTTAATTAATCATAAGAAAATGCGTCGTTCTATACTGCGTGCGCGGGAGGTGAGGTTGGGAGGTGAGTTCCCAATCTCACCTCTCGAACACAGCCTAGTAGTCCTGCGAGTTTGAGAAAAAGAAAAACACTTAGTAGAATATATGTAATGTTTGCACAATGAAAGATTTGGGTTCAACATACAGACATCCTTGCGGTTGATCAATAAAACGCTTGTCAAATTCAGGTCTTGCAAAAGGGGAAGATTGGAATTACTTTGGTCTCAAACTGGTTTGTTCCCTTCTCCCTCTCCAAATCCAACATCGATGCTGCAAGGCGTGCTTTAGACTTCATGCTTGGATGGTAAATTCTCCGCCACACATAATTTGAACATTCAAGTCTAAACCAGGCAGGAGGCACTAACTATGAACTCCCTTTGTAGGTTTATGGATCCCCTAATTAGAGGCGAGTACCCCCTAAGCATGAGAGAATTGGTTCGGAATCGCTTGCCACAGTTCACTAAAGAACAGTCTGAGTTGATCAAGGGTGCATTCGATTTTATTGGACTTAATTACTACACTTCAAACTATGCTGGTAGCCTTCCTCCATCAAATGGCCTTAACAACAGCTATAGTACTGATGCTCGAGCTAATCTTACTGGTGAGTCAAAAAAAAACAATGAATTTGTCGTTCTATTTTAAATTCAATGTGTTTGCAACCGTGAAATACAATCATATGACAACTGTCTGGCACAAAATATACTTAAAACTGTAGCATATTTTACAAGCATTTAGCCAGCTCATATCATGGCCTCTATTGCATTTTCAATTATCCTCTTTGTTTCGAAATGGTTCATCCAATTTCCTCCCAATAAATATCCATGCTTTTTCATGCATGCATGAAATGAAAGTAGTGCACAAAGATAAGTATAGGTAGTCTTGTCATTTTCAGTATGTTCTTAATTAGTTTGTGCACAAGGAAAAAATAGACACTAAATGCATTATCAAACACTATGTACTCCCCAACATTATTGCCTCATCAATATATGCTAACCTTGCCTGATTATGCCAGCTGTTCGAAACGGCATTCCCATAGGTCCTCAGGTAACTCCATACTTTGTCCTCCGCACAAAATGAATTAACAGCTAAATAATTCATGTGAGATATTGAATTATGTAAAATGACATGTATATAGGCTGCTTCGCCTTGGCTTTACATCTATCCTCAAGGGTTCCGTGAATTGGTACTTTATGTTAAAGAAAACTATGGCAATCCTACCATCTACATCACCGAAAATGGTAAGTTCTAATCAATATGTTATCCAGTGTCTAGTGTGTAACTGATACTACTATTACACCTTCCGACATTGCAAATTTGCAATGAATTAAGTCACAATACAGTAAAAACACATATGAATCAAGTATATTTTCCTCTCCTAGCTATTTTGAGGGGGGAGTGTGTGTGGGTGGGGGGGGGGGGGATCTCCCCTCCTAGTTAATGAATCTTATTGATTTTCTTTCTTTCTTTGTTTCTTTTTTTTTTGGGTGTCTTAAGGTGTTGATGAATTCAACAATGAGACCTTACCACTCCAGGAAGCCTTGAAGGATGACACCAGGATAGATTACTACCACAAGCACCTCCTTTCACTGCTAAGTGCAATAAGGTATGAACTTCGATCACCCTCATCTTTGAGTAAGAGTACTTCATATGTTAGTACTTTATAGGGACGGAGCAAATGTGAAGGGATACTTTGCATGGTCGCTGCTTGATAACTTCGAGTGGTCGAACGGCTACACTGTTCGCTTTGGGATAAACTTCGTAGATTATAATAACGGAGCGAAGAGATACCCCAAAAAGTCTGCCTATTGGTTCAAGAAGTTTCTCCAGAAATGATGAAGATAAAAGCGTGTGAAGAATTGCACACAATGCTTTTCTCATTTTGAACAGCAAAGAGCATATATGTTAGTACATGAGTTATGTACAACAGATGGAGGTATTGGAACTAAATAAATCTTTGTCTTCACTCTCTGCATATAGCTAGCTAAGTGATGGATAGAGAGTTACATCTTCTAATACGCATATTTCACAAAATTAAAGAGGTTACACTAACTTCTTCCTCAAATTTTGACCAACAATATTTATTCAGTTACTTAGTTATTACTACTAGAACTGTCAAAAGCCCTTTAAGCGTGTCTTATATATTTCTCTATTTGCACAAACATTTCTTAAAAAACAAAACAATCAAACGATTTTTTTAAATAATAACGGTGCTATATATTTAAATCCGGAGTTGGTATTTCCTATTTACGGACCGTTTCTAGGAATAAAAGAGCAAAGATCATGAATTTTGTCCTTTATTTGTTGGCGCAAACCATACGGAGTAGTATAAGTCTATAATCATGTGTTTGGATCTAAGAGATGGTATAACTTGGGCTGGATCAAACCTACTTTCAGAATGTTTAGTTTGCAAATAGGTGGGATGGGATAGTTTCTAAAATAAAATATTTTTCTAAGATCCGGGTTAACCTTATCTAAAATACTAACGATCCAATCTAACCAGGAGTAAAGCCAACATTTTAGGATTAGGGGGGTGATCATGAGAACCATGGATTTGTAAGAATTCACATACAACTCGATCAACATTTTGGACTCAGACTCTGGACATGTGGTCGGCATTGTGTTATAGCGATTAGCTGCAAGGGTAAAGAATAAGAACTAAACAGATCATGACTCGCCTTGACGGCTCAAGCCTCGCTCAGTTGCCCCTCGTAGCGTGCATCATCGGAGTCCCGGAAACCTAGTGAGATCAAGGGATAAATATTGTGTGCTAAGCCATAAGTTGTCTTGCATACACATCGGTGTCATTACTAATATATGCATAAATTTGAGTACTGATATGGTCTTGAAAGTATTTAAACACGTTTTATATATTTCTGTATATAAACTAATATAATATAAAAGCACCATTTTGAAATTCAGTCATTAAACATGTTCATTCATCCTTCCAATTGGCAACCTCATCGTAAAGCTCAAAGCCATGCAAACAAGTTAGCTAAAACCTATATGTGGTGCTAAATTAAAGCGCGCTGGTAGACTCAACTTGTTAATTTGCGTCAATCAACCAACTGTACAGGAATATATGGCTACTGATCCAGTGGATGTGGGGGTGCCAGACCCACTCCAACATCTTCGGTGCCTCTACCACTGAATCCAACTCACCTTTTGATCTAGTTGACGCAAAAAATCATCTCTTAAATAGTATATCATTCCATCACTTGTACTAAACGGATAGATGAGATCATTCCACGCTTAATAACAGAAATGGCTCCAACCATCTCATTTCATCTCCAAACCAAACACCAAACGGAGATGTTCTGCATCTGCTCGTCCACGCTCGCGCCCCGTCTTCAGCGCCTCAGCCGCGCGAGAGAGGCATCTGAGCCGGTTCACCCGCACACCGCATCATGAGCCGCTTCCCTTGCAGTCCACCACCGCGTCGCTCCCACACGCTACGGCTCTGCCACTTACCAAACCAGTAACCACTGCCGCGCCGACCTCCTCCTCATCATTCATCAGCGTGTGGCGGCATCTCTCCCCTCCACGCCGCGCGCGCCGATTGTTTTTTTGCAGCGCGCGCCCGCGTCAGACAGCCGACAACGGCAAGCTGCGTGCATGCTATGCTCCATGCTGCGTGCGGCTCGGTAGGCCAAAGCAGTGGCAGTGGCAGTGCAGTGTTGAAGTTGAGCTGGCGGAGATCAGGTCAGATCACACGGCGATCCCACCACGCACCCCTCTCCGTGGTATCCCCAAGCATCAGCAGTTGCCGGTTGATGAATGAGCATGCACGTTGATTTTAGGAACGGGCCCCTAAAAAATTTTCGTGCTACCTCCTTTTTAAAATATATAATACTAATGTTTGATTATTTGTATTTTAAAAAATAATATGAATATGTAAAAGTTATAAGTTAAGATTATATTTTATTTGATAATAAAATAAATCATAACAAAATAAATAATATTTATACAGATTTATTGAATAATACGAATGACCAAATGTGATATGCGATAAATCATCGACGTCGTACGTTTTAAAATAGAGCGAATACTTCTAAATATGACTAGAAGTCTAAGAATAAATGTTTGAGTTGTAGCAGGAAGCTACCAACTTGCACCATGGTTACGTCTAGGGATGAAAACAGACAGGATGCAAAAAAAAAAAAAAATACCGATCGCATCAATGCTGATCAATAGGTGCCGGTTGGGAAAATCGGCACCTATGGGGGTTTTCCAACCGGCACCTATAGCACCAACCGCCTGCCGCCTCCCCTCCCGCTGGATCCGGCGGAGGGGAGGGCCTCGCCGCTGCCCACCACCTCCCCTCCCGCCGGATCCGGTGGAGGGGAGGGCACCACCGCCGCCCGCCGTCCCCCTGGGCGCGCGCTGTCGCTCTCCGCTGCTCCCGGCGAAGAAGAGGAGGACGGATGGAGGAGGAGAAAAGGAGGAGGAGAGGAGGAGAAGAAAAGGTGGGGATGCGTGCAGATCGATTGGGGATAAGCCGATGTGGTTTTTATTCGGTGGGGAATCGATGCACGCGGATCGATCGGCTCGGCTCGGTTAGTTTCGATAGGTGCTGGTTTTTTTTAAAAAACCGACACCTATATTATAGGTGTCGGTTCTTTAGAAAACCGGTACATATAATATATTATAGGTGCCGGTTATTTTAAAAAATCGACACCTATAGTATTGGTATCGGTTTTTCCTGTAGAACCGGTACCTATAGTGTTTAAAGGTGTCGGTTTTTTATTTTTTCATCGTGCGGAGGTGGGAAAAAGCATATAGGTACCGGTTTTAAATGAACCGGCACCTATAAGACGATCCGTATGAAGGTTCCTGTAGTAGTGAATATGAACATAAACGGATACGATAGGAACATTGTAAGTCCATATCCACTCCGTTTTCATCGATACTATCATCACTTTATCAATCTGATGACTACTAATTAACAGAAACATGCAACGCGTTGCATTTTGAGCAACAAACAAAGACATCCAGCAAGCAGTCTGCATCTTGCCACCCGTGGGCGATCCAGGACTATCTTGCACGTTTTTCGTAAAATAATATCTTATCAATATCATTGTTTCATACAGGGACACACAGAAACGGCAAACTGCAAGCATTTAACTACCCAAACAAGTTGTGGCTGCTGCAAGCCTGCTCGTGTACCGCGAGTGTCTGCGATCACTATCGCCGCGCTATGCATCGTTTGACAGTCTTGTGCTATACTCCCCAATTATAAAATATAAAAGAATTTAGATAAACGAAATATATCCTATCCTAATACTATAAATTTGAACAGAAATCTATTTAGATTTATAATATTGTAATATATCAAATCCATCCGAAATCTTATATATTAAGACAGAGAAGACCTCCGCGCCACGCGCCCTGGTCCCATCGGTGAATCACCGAAGTGGATATATGTCGAAGAAAGCTTCAAAGTTCAAACCACCACCCCGTTATTGATTGATGACAAAAATGCCAATCGATCGATATCGATCGTCTTCAGTAAGTTAATGGGCGATGCATGATGCACGCGCCCACACCTCCCTTGTTGCATGCATCTGTGCAGGTCAGTGTATGGGGTCTTGGTGATAGTTACCTAGATAGATTTTGGTTCTGTTTGGAAAATTTAAACAGTTACATACGTAGTTATTAGATTATAGATTTCTTAACTTCCGGCTTCTTATTCATTTTTTGATTACATATTACAGATTTTTAGAATCTAGATCATAATCTAGATTGTTTGGAAGAATTTGAAATTATTGGGAGAAGCTGCGGCGGTGGTATATGTTCATATTTCAGAGACGGGGGCGCATGGGTGATCCCCAGCGGCGCGGTCGGTCCGCTACATTTTGCCTTCCAAAAGGGCTGTACATACTTCTGAATGCAGAATTATAGACAACTTTAGATAAGCTTCCCGTTACCAACTTGCAGCATGGTTCCACCAATGTATGTCTCTACATGCAACGCATTAGGAACAACAGACAAATAGTATCCAGCAAGCATACTCTGCATGCATCGTGTCATCTTGTGGGCGATTCAAAACTTAATTTGCATCAAAATATGCATGTTTTTCCGTGTAAATATCTGAATGTCATCATTTCGTACAGAATACAAAACTGCCTGTGCCAGCCGCAGAGACAGAGGCGACAATCAAAACCAACGTTGGGACTAATGCATTCTCCTTTTCCTTGATCTACTTCTTCCCTTTGATCAATGGGCAGGTGTGCAGCTAATCCATGGAGTATGCTCCGGAGTATTAATTACTTTCTCCATTTTATATTATAAATCGTTTGACTTTTTTTTTCTAATCAAACCTTTTACAAAGTTTAATCAAATTTATAGAAAATTTTAGCAACATCTAACATATCTAATTAGTTTTATTAAATTTAACATTAAATATATTTTAATAATATGTTTGTTTTGTGTTAAGAATACTATTATATTTTTCTGTAAACTTAATTAAATTTAAAAAAAATTGACTAGAAAAAAATCAAACAATTTAGAGAATATGAAATGGAAGTAGTAACCAATAAGTTAACACGCACCCTACCGAATCAAGTAAGATTGATGTATACCTTTGCAAATGATAGCTTCGTCCGCGTGCAGCACGAGCATCTATAACAAAATACTAGTCTTCTGCGTGTTTCCCTACTAGACTGTACTATGAGGTGAGTTTAGGAACTCACCTTTCGCGTACGTAAAATGGAACGACGCATTTTCTTATGATTAATTAAGTATTTACTATTTTTTAAAAATTTAATTAATATGTTTTTTAAAATAACTTTTATATAGTTTTTTTAAAAAGATACACGTTTAAGAGCTGAGTTGGAAAATATGAGGGAAGAATCTCTTTCATGGCAGATCACCACTTTGTCTCTGCAGTGCCATCCAAATATCCACGCACAATCCTTGGCGTTTTTTTCGCCGTGATGGCCAAGTACACCAGCCGAAATGCCGGATTCATTCAGATAAGATAAGATCAGACGGTACAAACACAGTATCAACGTTATGAGAACAACACCTGCTTTGTTTGCCTGGTACCAGAATCCTGGATTTTAAACTTTCAAGCGGACATACAAACATATACAAACTAGTTAATATACATTTTCAGTTAAATTTATTTCTTTCATAGTTAAATTTGATTTTGCATATTTGCGAAGTGATCTATCACATAATAAACTATCTTGTTGTTTTTTTTAAAAAATCATAACCATTTAAATGATATTCAAATAATGAGAGAATATCCACTCGAGAGTTTAGAATAGTTTCCAATCCTATACGCTCAACTCCAAGGAAACCAGAAACAACCGTTAGTGAGCACTGAACAGTACTAGTGCAATACTACCTATGATCTCGACGCGAAACAAACCCTTTGCTTCCTTCCATGACCACTTCTCCATTGTCATCGTTTGCCAAGGCCAGTGTTCAGTAGTATTCGTTACGCTATTGGGAATTCGGGCGTTGCTTCAAATCACCCTTGAGATCTAGATGCATGGCCGCTGTGTCCAGTTGTTAACCATTGCTGTAATCCAGTAAACGATGGAAAATATTACTCCCAGCAGTCATGAACCACCAATTTTATATTATTATGATAAGTTTATAAAATCTGGTAGGATTAGGATATTATGGTCGTGCCGATAATTGACAGGTTATTAATTATTGAAGTTATAAAAATTCGATAGAATCGTATCAGTTTTAAAACTTTGATAAAATCTTATCCTAAATATTAAAAAGTCCCTCCGTTTTTTAATATATAACGTTGTTGATTTTTTTTAAGATACCATTCATCTTATTAAAACATTATTTAATTATTATTTATTTTATTGTGACTTGAGTATTACTCAAATATTTTTATATTTACACAGAAATTTTAAGTAAGACGAATGATTAAATATTTATCAAACAACCAACAACGTCATATATATTTAAAAACGGAGGTAGTATTTATTATCGAAGGAAGTCGTTGTTTTACCACGCGCGAGCCTATATATGGGAGCTAAGTTGAGCTACTTTGCACAACCATCTATCTATCTTTTCTCTGTCCGTATCAAGGTCACACTTCCATGGCGGCTGCAGGGGCAATGCCCGGTGGCCTTCTCCTCACGTTCCTCCTCCTTGCTGTCGTCGCTTCCGGCGCCTACAATGGCGCCGGCGAGCCACCGGTCAGCCGGAGAAGCTTCCCCAAGGGGTTCATCTTCGGGACAGCCTCGTCGTCGTATCAGGTTAAGCTTCCACTTCCCTTCCATTCCTGCAGCAAAGTTGCATGTAACTGTGCAGAAGAAATTCAGTTCTCTCATGAACATTAACACATGAAGAAAAAAAAGAAAAGGAGCAAAACTAAGAACAGATTTGTGCAACTTCTCCACCGAAAATACGTTGGTACAGATTCACACAGAAAGACAATGCTACTGAATAATGCTCTTAAATTGGCACCAAGGAATGAATCGGTTGCAAAAATTTAACTGTCACATTGAGACATGTTTTGTCTTGGTCTGAAATCTGAGGAATTGGCTATTCTTGAGATGCAGTACGAGGGTGGCGCAGCGGAGGGTGGCAGAGGACCTAGCATCTGGGACACCTTCACACATCAGCACCCAGGCATGTTAATTACTACTACATCTCTGCTTACCTCTGCCTGCAAGCTGTGCTACGTACAGATTTGTTTATTTTTTCAGATAACAAGTGCACATTCTCTAATTAAAAAAATACATTCCCTAAAATATAACAAGTGCAGACTTGTGTTAATCAACTTTAATTATGTGCACTCTGTGTATCTCAATAAGAATGAAATCTGATCCTATTTAGCAATTCCAGCTGCTTCAATTTATCAGTAGAAGGTGCATATGCATACACTACACATATGGTACCATAGCAGTATATCTGAAAAAAAAATGTATGCGCCGATTATGGTCCGAGTATATTTTTCCTGCTTTGTTCATTCTTTGTACAACTAGACCATCCTATCTTTGCGAATGGTCCAATCTTTTGTTGTGAGCAAGATTTTTGCTCTTCCTATGATAGCCCAGCGAGTACGTACCTAGTAATCCAATCACGTCGCTTTTCAAAAAAATCATCATCATAATTCAGACGATTAGTCTAGCAGTCACCATCTTCTCGAATTGTTTTCGTCCACATCTTATTTCTTGCACGCTGTTTTTAAAAAAAGGCACTTGATATTCTTGTCTTGCCTGGGATGCAATGTACAGAATAGTCTAAAGGGCAATGTAGAAATCTGGGGTAACTTGAGCACATGACTGATGTAAAATGACAAGAAATCAACGGAAAAGGACACATCATTTTTGGATTGACGATTCTCTGATTTGGCAGAGAAAATCGCCGACAGAAGCAACGGGGACATGGCTTCGGATTCCTACCATCTCTACAAGGTATTTTAGCAGTTAGTACATTTTCAAGTAGCAATCAAGCATTTCTAATTGATTTTTCGTAAGGTTTATAATTAAAAGTATACTCTGAATCGTGTTAGGTTGCTCTACAGCTATGAGATATTGCCTATCACAATCTCTTCAAATTTTATTCTTAACTTCTTGAAAAAAACAATTTAGTATTTATCCAAGGGTACTTGTAAAAAATAATACAGGAAGATGTGCGCCTCATGAAGGATATGGGAATGGATGCATACAGGTTCTCCATCTCATGGACGAGAATCCTTCCAAGTGAGTGGCCATATCTTCCAGACCTACTTATTTTCCGACCTGATACAATGCACTATCACAGAACTATCAGCAGACAGCTCTGGGTTATCTGAAGCTGATCGGCCTTTTTGTTCTAAAGTAGTACAATAATTTGCACGTCTATCATACTCCAAGTTGATGGCACCAAACACTGAAAAATTCAATGTCATGGCAGATGGAAGTTTGAGGGGTGGAGTCAACAAAGAAGGCATAAAGTACTACAATGATTTGATCAATGAGCTATTATCGAAAGGTACGCATTTTCTAGTCTTCAGTGTTTAGTTCCAATTTCCGTGGCTAGATGCAAATTAGTTCCACTCCAGATATTATTTTATTCAAGATGCAAATAACCCTATACATTTGCAGGGGTGCAACCATTTGTTACCCTTTTCCACTGGGACTCACCTCAGGCGTTGGAAGATAAATATAACGGATTTCTTAGCCCTAATATCATGTATGTCAACAATTCTTCTGCTTCAATACATCACTAATTAAACCTTGGTAGGTTGAAATGGAAACTGGCCAAGTTAATAAACACAAACTCAGTAAGATAGGAGAGTGAAATTTAAAATGTAAAAATATTTTCCGATAAATCCACTGCGCTATGCGCCTGAGTTAAAAGTTGCCAACATCACTGTGCAATCCATTAAACTGCCCAATACTCCTATTTCAATTTCATTAGCTTTTGAAGCTTTCTCCCCAATTTCCTTGTGAATAAACACTAATTGAAGGTAAGTTGGGAGGTGTTTTCCTTTTGACAGCGTTAAACCCCTGCTTATTTGCACTTACGCCACCCACAGTAGTACTCTCTTCCTATGTTATTTTTAAATGTCAAGAGTTTCCTACTATGAAAATTTTCTTATGTTTACTGTTTGTGAAAAACTGTTGCAGAAATGATTTTAAGGACTATGCTGAAATCTGCTTCAAGGAGTTTGGTGACAGAGTGAAAAATTGGATCACCTTCAATGAGCCTTGGACCTTCTGCTCTAATGGCTATGCAACTGGCCTGTTTGCCCCAGGCCGTTGTTCGTCCTGGGAGCAGGGAAATTGCAGCGTTGGAGATTCAGGAACAGAGCCTTACACTGCATGCCATCATCAACTACTTGCCCACGCGGCAACTGTTCGGTTGTACAAAGCAAAATATCAGGTCACTGAAGAATCCCTTTGAGCACATGCAATTCATCCATGACAATGCGTTAAATCAAAGATCTTCAAATTTGGTTTCGATAATCCATGCTTAGCATTTAGTTCTAGTTCGGTCCTGGTGGTAGAATTTGTTAGTACATCCATTAGCAAATTACTTTAGTAAGTGGAGCCAACTGTTTAAAATATCACATATCATGAATTGGATTCCTATCAGATCAACAGACATGTGCATATACTAGTTACTTTCAAAAAGAACGATTTTACTGTCCTTACAAATCAAATACTACTATTGAAACCTTATCGATTAAATACCTGAATTTGAAGATGATGTTTGTAGAAAGAGTGATTTTATGGTCCTTGAGTGATGCCAGGTGGTATCACATTTTATAGTGTAAGGTGTACCAAAATTTATACTAGAAAATATAGTATCTCAGGACCGTAAAAATTTCTCTTGTAGATATGTATTACCTGTTAATTATAGTCCTATGGAACGAGAAAAGCTCTGGCTGCGAGAAAAAGAAGGGAAAACAACTAGAATACGTTGTACTTGCCAAATCAAAGGATTAGAGTTCAGCATTCACAGTTTCACACAACCTCTCACTTGAACAATAAAATGCTTGTCAAATGCAGGCCTTACAAAAAGGGAAGATTGGAATAACTCTGGTCTCACACTGGTTTGTTCCCTTCTCCCGCTCCAAATCCAACGATGATGCTGCAAGGCGTGCTATAGACTTCATGTTTGGATGGTAAATTTTCTGTCACACATAATTTCATCATTGAAGATATTAAACATGAAAGAAGTCTCTAACAATGAATTTCCTTTCTAGGTTTATGGATCCCCTCATTAGAGGTGACTACCCCCTAAGCATGAGAGGATTAGTTGGGAATCGCTTGCCACAGTTCACTAAAGAACAATCTAAGTTGGTCAAGGGTGCATTTGATTTTATTGGTCTTAACTACTACACTGCAAACTATGCTGATAACCTTCCTCCATCAAATGGCCTTAACAACAGTTATACTACCGATTCTCGAGCTAATCTTACTGGTGAGTCAATATGAGGTTATAATTCTGTTTTAAATTCACAGTGTTTGCAACCTTGAAATACAAAGATATGGCAAGTTTCTGACATATAATATCCATTAGAGTATTAGACTGTAGCTTTTCTGATAAGCATTTGGTCAGCTCATGTCATAGCCTCTGTTGCACAATACCTATCTCTTTTAGACGGGTCAATATATGCTAACCTATCATGATTGTGCCAGGTGTACGAAACGGCATCCCCATAGGGCCACAGGTAATTCCATACTTTGTCCACACAAAATAAATTAACAGTAAATAGTTCAGGTGAGATATTGAATTTTGTAGAATTGCATGGATGCAGGCTGCTTCACCTTGGCTTTACGTCTACCCTCAAGGGTTCCGTGACTTGCTACTTTATGTTAAAGAGAACTATGGCAATCCTACCGTCTACATCACTGAAAATGGTAAGTTTGCAACACTACTGTAACACATTCTAATTTTGAAATTAAGTCAGCAATGAACTCCTATGACACAAATATTTTCCACTCCTAGCTTTTCGAACGAACGAAACATATATTCTCTAAAATTAATGAATCTAACTGATTTTTTAATTGCTGCATCTTAAGGCGTTGATGAATCCAACAATGAGACCTTACCACTCCAAGAAGCCTTGAAGGATGACGCTAGGATTGAATACTACCACAAGCACCTCCTTTCCCTGCTAAGTGCTATAAGGTCTGAACTCTCAACTATTGATCATAGACTCATTTCTGAGTAGGGTTCTTCAGATGCTAGTTGACAATGCATTACTCCATATGCCTTCACAGGGATGGAGCAAACGTAAAGGGATACTTTGCATGGTCGCTGCTTGATAACTTCGAGTGGGCGAACGGCTACACAGTTCGCTTTGGGATAAACTTCGTAGATTACAATGATGGAAGGAAGAGATACCCCAAGAACTCTGCCCATTGGTTCAAGAAGTTCCTCCTGAAATAATAAAAAAGTAAAGCATGTGTAGAGTTACACCATTGCACTCATTGCCTTTCTCATTGAATAATAAAAGAGTATATGTGTTGCATGAATTTGGTACGAGAGATAGAAGTAATTCAGTGAAATAATAAATCCCTCTCTTACTTCATGTATGCATCTATATCTTAACTTCCTGCACATAGTTTAGCAAAAGGTATATAGTTACACACCTTCTATCAACATATTTCTCAAAAATCAAAACTATAACTTTATACTTTTATTAATTGATCATTTTTTAGAATGGTGTGTCCAGAACCTTGGAATGCCATTACTTTTCCCCAACACGGCGATGTTTTTTCTTTCTGAGAGAATGTGCGATTACGGTATGTTGAACTCCTCATCTCATGATCTGATCCATCATCCATGCATGGATTTAGCCAACAAAGCACAAAAGTTTTATCCGCCCACATGCCAAGCATGTGCATATTAAGATAATTTTTGACGTGTGATTGTTGGCTGATGTGCCTTCTTCGGGTCATGGATGAAGAAAACCAAGAGTGGAAGTGGAGTGCAGGTTGCCTGCTTCGACCACCACGGCATCTGCCATCATTGGTGGCTCTAGGAATTTTTTGTTTGGTGTGCGTACTTCACGCTCCAAATTTTTATAACACCACAAGCTAATTATACAGATACAAATTTGCTCAGAAAATTATACCAGTATAGCAATTGTATCTCACAATGTCCCAAATCGATTAAGATCAACAACTAAGTTCAGAAGTTGCAAAAATTACAATATAAATAGTTCAAATACGGAAAATCCTGCATAAACTGAATATAATGCTACTACTCTACTCCACGATTTCTCATCGCTATGAAAGTCTCTACTACATCATCTTCTTAACTTTGGAGAAAGTATCTCGCTCAATTTAAGTTCGGACTAAACCATCATTCGATAAGTTTTCACACATACATACTACACCTATTTCTCAGCTTGTTTTTCACTAAACCCAACGCAGAGAACAGTCTCTCAGAACTTGCATTGTGGGGGTGTTAGGCTCGCGTACACAAATTGAAAAGTTGACAGAAACTCAATAAGACAAAAATCTAACTAATTACCTGCGGGGGCGGTTAGGCTGGCCGGTGATGGCGAGAGCTGCCGCGACGGGGCGGCGGTTGTCGGTTGGCCGCTGGGACTGGGACCGCTAGAGGGCTGAACGGGGAAAGGTCCGTCCCCTCCGCCGCGAGGCTCTAGCCGCGGTCGGTAGGCAGCGCCGCGGGCCCCTCGTCGCCGGCGACGGGCGACGGCGCGGCGGGGCGGACGAGGGAATTGGAGCGTGTAGATTGGAGAATGTAACGCTGTCTGTACACACCTTGGGCTATCGGTATTGGGCCTTTTTGGACTTGTCGGCTGCGATATTTGAGAGATGTGGTCTTATGGGCCAAAATCCAGGGACTGCGGCTTTGCCCCTTCGAGCGGTTGAGCTGGCTTGTTGCTAAATCTATCAAAGATTTAAAAGCTGACGTTGATTACATAGAACGTATTACGACCACGATGGAACATAATAATCTACTCCCTCTATTTCATATTCTAAATTATTTAAATTTTTTAATCAAATTTCTTAAAATTTACATGATAATCTACTCCCTCCATTTCATATTATAAATCATTTGACTTTTTTCTTAGTCAAATTTCTTAAATTTGATTAAGTTTGTAATAAATATAGTATTGTATCAAATATATTTTAATGTTAAATTTCATGAAACTAATTTGGTATCGTGAGTGTTGCTATTTTTTTTATAAACTTGAACTTTGACTAAGAAAATAGTTAAATAACTTATAATATAAATGGAGGGAGTAATATATTGTTTTATATTACAGGGGTATGTTTATTTAGATTTGCAACATTAGATTAGATCACGTACAATGATAATTAATAGAGAAATTTCCTTATAACCCATTGAAAGTTCATTGGTTTCCTCATATGTCATTAAAAATTTGTTATTCCCGTATATGCCACCAAATGATTTTTTCCTTTCCTCATATACCATTCACGTCATTTGACCATTTTAATTGGTTTGGAAAGTACAAAATTACCTTTATCTTTCTTTTCCCTTCTTTCTTATGCACTGCCTCCCCATTTTATCTTCCTCTGGTGTTCGTCTACTACTCCACCTCACCTCTAGCTCAGGAGAAGGCAGGTGAATAGTCTAGAAATTCCTTGATTTTGTCTTAATTTTCTTACTAGAACAAACAAAGTTGATGTATTTCTTGGTGTTAATCAACTAATGTCGGTATCATGAAGTTACTTCCATGGCGGGATTAAATTAAGCAAGCAACATTTTAAGTTAAGCATACCTACTTTTGCGATTAAATTAAACACACAATATCAGTTTGCTAAGCCGAGAGATTGCTTTGTTTTTTTCTAAACTGAATGCTTATATCCAGTTAGATACATTAGATTATAACTAATTAAATTATTGTTCTTAGTGCCATTTAAAAAAATATTATGAACTATTTCTTTCTACAATCTATAAATTAACTATAAAAAAGGAAGATAAATAAACTTTGCATTCAATCATTGGTTGTGTGTTGAATCAGTAATAATTGCTAAAGTTGTAGTCATATTTCAACTGCAATTCATCCTGATTTGTGCTTTACATAGCATGAAAGGGAGTCCAGCGGTAATTTTGTCATTTTTCAGAAAAGCTAACACTTTCTACTCTTGGGTGATGTGAATGTTATATGGGTTAATTAGACACATGCCATTACTAATTTGAAGGTTTGGAAAAATGCCATTACTATTTGATAAATTGTAAAGATCCGCGATTGTTGACCACGTGTGACTAAAATTTGTTCTTAATGACCAAAATGCCCCCGTTTGACCGGCTATACCGACTGGAGTCGGGTCAGTAGGAGCAGCACACATTTTATCCCCTTTCTCGTTCTCTTAGACCTAACCCTAGCAGGAGCAGCGACGTCGGCGTCGACTACGGTGGCCGCGACGACGACAACGTCTACAGCGGCGGCGACGGCGCGGGCTACGACGGCTGCGGCGGCGGCAGCTGCGGTGGTGTCTTCGGCGGCGGCGGTGACGGCGTCTACGGCGGCAGCGGCGGCGGTGACGGCGTCTACGGCGGCAGCGGCGGTGGCGGCGACGACTCTTTCTTTCCATGGAGTGGTAGGAAACGTACTGCAAGGGATGGAGCCCAAATCAAGGTAAGGTAGTCGATTCCTTCGATTCGATGTGCTGTGAGCTGGATGTGTAGGTTTTTTTTCCTGTGCATTCCATGTGTGGTTGACTTGATTTCATTCCAATGTCAGTACACGGTTGTTCTCAATAGAGTTAAAGGTTCATGGTTTTACCACCATAGATTCGGATGGTAGACGGAGGTATACTAAGGGTTGTGTGCTGAAATGGGATGTTGAGTATGGTAGCTTCTCTTTGGATTTGTTGATGCTAAGCTTAAGCTCAGAGGTTAGATGGGGTGAGCAGCAGACTGCAACCGTGTGGTTTTTGGACAAGGGCAGTAATGAGGATGTTAGAATTGTCCATGAATCTCAACTGGTTGATATGTTTGAAATGTACAAGTCAGAAATGCATGCTGAATTAATGGTCTTAGTTGTTGAGAGTGTACTCTGCGATGCCAGTGCTAATAACATAGAGCCAACATCAATGCCATTGTGTGTTCTTCCACCTACTCAGACAGGGCAGGGAGCATCTGCATCTAAAGTGGCAGTTTCAGGTGAACCTGCAACTCAAGAAGCGGATGAAACATTGCCTAATATGTTTGACATGGAGGAGGAGTATGTGGGTGTTGATGATGAGGGAATTTATATTCAACCTATTCACACCATTCCACCTACAGATCATGCTGAAACCTCTAGTCAACCTAGTGCTGAAAATGCTGAACCATGTGCTGAAAATGCTGAACCTGGTGGACCTTCTGGGACTGCTCAACCTCATGGTGAGGTTGAGGTCACTGATGATGACCCAGCAGAGTTTAATGTTCTTCATAACCCTGAGATGCCATTGATTGAGGAGGAAGCTGTTTTTCCTGACATGATAACATTCAGAAAAGCTATTAGGCACTTTGCAGTTGTTACAGGATTTGAACTCTCTAATTTGCAAACAGATCCAACAAGATTCATTGCCCACTGCAATCATGAGGGGTGTAAATGGCGCATTCATGCATCAAGGTTGTCTGATGGCAAAACTATTCAGGTTCGTATGTCAATTTGCACATTTGTATCCATTTTGCTTGAAAGTTGTGACTTATAGCACTATTTAAAATGTGTGTGCAGATAAAGAAGCTACCATTTGCACATGAGTGTCCCACAACCAAGCTCATGGAAGGGAAGATGGCCACTCAAGACTGGATTGCAGATAGACTGAAGGATTGGTTAAAGAAAAACCCTGACAAGGGAGCTAAGGCAGCAAAAGAGAAGCTGGAAGAGCGATATGAGATCAAGCTGAAGTATTCAAAGGCTTGGGCAGGAAGGAGGCTTGCTGAGAACCAGATTCATGGCACTTATGAAGATAGTTTTCAGCTGTTGTTCAACTGGAAGGTAGAAATTGAGAAGAGGTCTCCAGGTACAATTGTTACAATTGATTTGCAGAAGTTAGGGAAAAATATGTGTTTCAAAAGGATGTTTGTTGCTTTCAAAGCATGTGTAGATGGATTTGTTAATGGTTGTAGGCCATATATAGGTGTAGATTCAACTAGACTAACTGGTAAATACACTGGTCAACTAGCCTCAGCCACATCTGTTGATGGACACAATTGGTTGTTTTATGTTGCATTTGCAATTTTTGACTCAGAGACAGATGACAACTGGTTGTGGTTTATGCAACAGTTGCATGGAGCTATTGGTGCTCCTGATGGGTTAGTCATATCAACAGATGCATGCAAAGGGCTAGAGAAAGCTGTAGGTGCTGTATTTGAGAAAGCTGAACATAGGGAGTGCATGAGACACCTTTATGGTAATTTTATGAAGAAGTTTAGGGGTCCTATTTTCACACTGCACTTGTATCCTGCTGCAAGATGCTTCACAGAGGATGGTTTTAGAGATCATATGCAGCAGATTTATAATTTCTGTCCTGAAGCCATTGATTACCTAGACAAACATCATTCAAGGATATGGTATAGGTCTGGTTTCAAGGAAACTTGCAAGTGTGATTACTTGACCAACAATGCATCTGAAAGTTTCAATAATCAGATTAAATCTCTGAAGGGTCTACATCTCCATGAGCTAGTTGATTCTCTTAGAGAGTTATTCATGGAGAAGATGTATTTGAAGTCTGTCCACCTAGACTCAAGAGGGGTGCAGGGAGGCCTAGAGTCACTAGGATCAGGGGTGCACTTGAACCAGGGGCAAGAAGGGTGCGATGCAGGAGATGCCATGGTTTTGGGCACTTTGCCTGATGAAAGTCTGTCCACCTAGACTCAAGAGGGGTGCAGGAAGGCCTAGAGTCACTAGGATCAGGGGTGCACTTGAACCAGGGGCAAGAAGGGTGCGATGCAGGAGATGCCATGGTTTTGGGCACTTTGCCAAGACTTGCAAAGAGGCTGAAGCACCAGATGACACTGATGAAGTGCCTACTGCTTCCCCCAAGAAGAGGTAATATGCTGCATGGTTGACTATTTATTTTGAATTCTTTTACATATGTTGCATTTGCTAACTAACATATCCATACCACTGTTTGTAGGAAGAAAACTCAAGATGAAGGTTCATCAAGGCCTACTAAGAAGAAGACACCCAAGAAAAAGAAGACGCCCAAGAAAAAGAAGACACCCCAGAAGAAGAAGGATGCTCGAGCTGCCTCAGAAGGCCCAGCTAAAGTTGTTAGAATCCTGTCACAATATCTACAATCCTGAAGCTTGTGTGTTTTGAGGCCTTGCTGACATGCCACTGTGATATGCACTATATATTTTATTTTGAGGCCTTCCTGACTTGCTATAGTGATATGCACTCTATATTGTATTTTGAGGCCTTCATGTTGCCTGCCACTGTCTTGAACCTGTATTATTTTGAGGCCTATGTTGCCTGACACTGTGATATGCACTGTGTACAACATGTGAACATGCAATGTGCTGAAATTAGTCCAAACCTGTGAACATGCAGTCCATATTGTGAAATAGTGCTGATCATCTGAACACATGCCATGTGAAATATTTGTTGCTGATCATCTCAACTAATACCATCTGAATGCACAACTTTCCTGTGAACTCATTTTCCTGTACTTCTTTTTCATCTGTCTCAATGATGGGCAGTCTTTTCAAAGAGGAAATAAAAACACAGAACTTTCAGTTCTTTATATCATTCACACCAAAAGATATTTCAATGTCCTATACCTTCCTTTTTTTTACACCAAGTGAACTTATATTAGCGTAGCTTTAGTGCAGGAGTCAGCAGTTAGCTCTTGCTGCAAACACACAATATCAGCTTGTACCTTGAGCTGCCAGACTTATCCTGAACAGAGCACCCAGAGTGGGAAATTAAATCCACATAATTAACACACCTATGTCATTACTCAGAAATTGAATCCACTTAATTCATAGACAGTGATTAACATTACACAAAATGGCACTGATTTACCTACTTGCACCAAATATGGCCACAAAATTTACAGAACATACATAGAAATACATAATTATGACCAACAAGAACAACATCACATAAAGTTGTCTACTACGACTACACTTCTCTTCTTTCAACATCTTCTTTAGCTGCTCACACTTTTTCTTAGATTCATTCAACTGCTGATATATGGATTGCATCTGCCTATGGTTTGCCTCAACCAAACCCTGCATCCTAGACCTCTCTTCCTTATGCTCTTCTGCAAGCTGTCGCAACATGTCTCTTAGACCATCGTCCTCGCTAGCATGGGAATAAGCAACCATTTCCTCCACATATTCGTTTAACAGATCCTCCCATATCCACAACGAGCAACACTTTGGCTGCACAACACATCTCAAATCAATGGCATCAATCAAGACAACGAAACAAAAAAGAAAGGAATTTCAACAAAAGAAAATGAAAAACAATGGGGTTTACCTCTTTCCCGCACTAAATCCACTGCCGCCCTGGATTCCTCGGGGTGTTGGATTTGTTCACTGCAGCGGCTTTGCCGCAAGCACATCTCAACCATGGTGCCGACGACGCTGCGGCCCGTGTGCGTTTAAAGCTGCAACCGCTCGAGTCCGTCGAACGAATCGGGCTTCCTCTCCCCGCCATTGCCGCCGCCGCCGCCAACGCCGCCGCCGGAGAAGCCTAGGGTTAGGTTTATGGTTCAGTGTGAATGCACTCGGTCAAACTGATTCCACTCGGTCCCTACATACTCATACACAAGGGCATTATGGTCCATACGTAAATACGGTACGCACAAAAACGAGTACAATCGCAGATCAAGCGTAGAACGTGGCATGTCTCCAGTATCGTGCGATTTGTAATGGCATCTTTACAATTTATCAAATAGTAATGGTATTTTTCCAAACCTTCAAATTAGTAATGGCATGTGTCTAATTAACCCATGTTATAGGTGAACGAAAATTCCGTTTGATGGCATATACGGGAATAGCTAATTTATGATGGTATATAAGGAAACCGATGAACTTTCAGTAGCATATAAGAAATTTTTCTCTAATTAATAGAAGGCTTTTAGAATTATTAATGAGGTAAGTTCGTTGACATAGAAGAAAGAGAAATATAGTTGTTATTTGTTATGCATAATAATAGCTTAATATTGACTCACCAATTGAAAAAGGAAACTTTGTTGCATGAGGATGGAGAAAAGGAAAGAAAGATAATAGAAAATGTTTCGAATGCATTAATTGTTAGATTTTTTTTTTGTTGTCTTAACTGATGTATGAGAATAGTCTCTATATGAACTAAGAGCCCATGATAGGCTCTACCTTTGAGCATGCCCTTAACTTGTGTTTAATCCGTGCTTAGTCGAATAAACATGTTTCCATAAATTGTGAACCGTCAATATGATCTTTACTAAAATTAAATAATTCTAGAGTAATTGTGAAGCTTTTTTTAAAGATTCCACAAATAGAATCACTGATGAGAGTTTAAACGTTGTCGTACTGAGTTTCGCTATATGCACTAAAATATTCAATGGAACATGAAAGGTCTAATGCAAGCATTTGAACAAGACTAACTCGGCTATCTTAGCATATGGTGGCTCTATATCAGCGATAACGAATTAATTTGATTAAGCACTTGCGCATTGAGGTGTTTTCTAAACAAAACTGAGTAGGTAGGTGAGTATTTGCAACAAAATAACTTATGTGGTGGAATATCAAACTTTAAGTGACTTATAAGATGATGTTTGCAATTTTTTTATATTTTTAGATGAAGAGAATAATTCTAAATTATCAAAATATTAATTAACACGTTTCTTTCTGATTTTCTAGCATTCCGGAGTGCTTGCCACGAACGAAGTAATATCTCACTTGATTTTACCCAACTTTTGATATGAAAGTTTTCTAAGTAGAAGCTTCCATGTAGAAACGTAGAAACTCTATAAAGATAGAATCCAAAAAATAAGTTTAAAAAATACTGTACGAACTTCCTGTTTGCCCTAAACTGTCCCAAACATGCAGGCACTTGCGAGGGAGAACTAGCTTGTTCGCGTGCCCGCGCGTACGTATCTCACAATCCACAAATCGGTGGTGAAATAGGAAAAGAAGATTCTCTAAAAAAAAAAGATTACGAATGTTATTCTCTCAAAAAAAAAAGTTAGGAGTGCGATTCTCTCTCAAAAAAGATTAGGAATGCGATTCTCTAAAAAAAAAAGATTAGGAATGCGATAGGTTTGTGCTCGCGCGTTCCGGCGGTGTTAGCTTCGATATTTCTCTTAAGGTACGGGTGTGATTTGTGCCAAATAAGGTTGCAATATACTGTAACTCCATAATAGGACCAGCTAGTTTGGTAGCAAGTCATTGGACAAAATCTTGTTCGTAGCAGATGAAAGTTTGTTGTCACATCCGCAGAATTGCGCGAGAAATTCAGATTTTGCACGAGAAATTCAGTTAGTTGCTCTGGTTACCACTACACAGAGAAACCGGGAAACATCCACTGTACTCGCTTTGAGATGCCACCAATTATTAGATGCATCGAAAAAGATACTAGTAAACTCTTCATCTTAAAATAAGTTAACCTAGTACGAGATATATCTTACGTATAGATTATTATATAGATTATTAGACTACACTGTTTAAATTTATAGAACTATGATATATCATATTCCGTACTAGATTAACTTATTTTAAAATGGGAATACATATTGACGGTGTTCCATGCATCATATACATCTTGTGGGGATTCATAACTGCAAGATAGCTATACGGCCTGAACCCGAACAAGTTGCCAGCGGCAAGAGTAGAACCCAGAACCAAAAATCCTTTTCCTATCTCTGCAGGCAACAGTAATGTGTGGATAGCTTCGTGCACGGTTAGCACGAGCATCTACAACAGAGTCGATTGCTATCATCAATTTTGTATTTCTTTTCCCTGATTACTAGTACTCCCACTTCCTACCGATGGATCTCCTCTTGAGTCTTTTTTTGTCATGGTGGTCACCACCCTGAAATGCCATCACCTCCCCCCCTCCCCCCCCCCCCCCCCCCCCCTCCCCTCCCCGCATCCACAAGTCCAAACATATCCTGATATTCTGTTATGCAAGTCCCTATATAAGTTGAGCCGTTTGTGTTCATCAGCCCATCACTCTCTTCTGTCCATGGTCATGGCGGTTGCAGGGGCAGTGGTGATGCCAGGTGGTCTTCTCCTTCTCCATCTCTTAGCTTTCACCTGCGTCGCCTGCAATGGCGGCAGCGAGCTGCCGCCGATCAGCCGGAGAAGCTTCCCCAAGGGGTTCATCTTTGGGACGTCCTCGTCGTCATATCAGGTTAGGCTTTCACCTCATTCTTCCTACAAGAAATTGGGAATAATTTCATAAAAAGTGCCGCCGAAACTAAATTCTCGCAAGAACATCAATTGGAATAGACAGTATGAAGAGCCCTACCACGATGCTCCCTACTGCTAGTAGAAAGTAATCTGAACCGTTAATTTCATTTGATCAAAGGGTTCAAATCTATACTACCATCCCAGTTAACGATGGTAGAAGCGTGGAGAGACATTATTGTCCAGAAAGAAACAGGTGCAGAGGGGTATAATCATTATTTAGCAGTGGCTAGAATTTTTTTCTTCTTTTTTTGGCTTTTTCAAATATGAGCAATACCAGCACAATGGATGACCACATATTGATTTAAAAAGGAAAAAATATAAATGACAAAGTTACCGCTAATCATAATATTAGTAAACTACAAATTTACTTGATAATGAACAATTCAGATTATTTCTACTAGCAGTATAATACATTAGTAAATAGCACCGAAGCATCGTTCATGAATGAAACACATGAAAAAGAGCAGATTAAGATAAATTGTGCAACTAGGGTACCTCATAGATGTCGGTGACCAGCAAATGATGGCACTGAAAAATGCTCAAGTTGCTCTATAAGAGTAAGAATAATGCTCATATTTGCACGTAGAGAGGAATTCAAGCCCTGATCCAATACGTATTCAGTAGTCAATTTAACTGTTTCCTGATTCCTTCTCATCTCATCACGATGTGCTCTGTTTCAGGTCTGAAATAAACCTGACGAATTGACTGTTGTTTCACACATGATGCAGTTCGAGGGTAGCGCAGCGGAGGGTGGCAGAGGACCAAGCATCTGGGACACCTTCACACATCAGTATCCAGGCATGTTAACTGTAAATGGCAAGAGAGAAAAGGCAATGATACATTATTTTGAATTGAACATTCTCCAATTTGGCAGACAAAATCACTGACAAAAGCAACGGCGATGTGGCTTGCGACAGCTACCATCTCTACAAGGTATTAGCAATTAGGCAAAATTTGCTACATGGCATCCAAAAAATGTGTAATTAGCAGGTGGACATCGCAAGGACGTGAATATGTTGTTGGGCACCAGAAAACTAGTAATTAGTTGTTGCACACTCGTGGCCTTATTTTATTATTTCCAGAGAAATTGGAGAGAGAAACTGATGTGAGAGTACGATTCTGCCCCTGCCTTCATTCTGCTTACAGTGGACTGGGTTGCTGCTACTGGCCAAAATCTAGGGTTTGTGATGGGATCGATTTACTGCGAGTGGCCTTGTGGTTGGTTTGCACCAGATCCAGTCAAGTCGAAATAAACTCGACCAAGGGCAAACTTGTCTTCAATTGGTGTTTCTCTCTCCAATTCCTCCGAAAATAATAAAATAAGGTCACAAGTGTCAAGCAGCTAATTACCATTTTTTTTTGTGCCCGACAACATATTTGTGTTTTTGTAGTGTCCACCAGCTAATTACACGTTTTTTGAATGCCCTGTAGCAATTTTTGCTTAGCAATTACTCAGTATTTTTCATGTTGCTGTCATGGCCATCTTTTAATTGATTTTTTGTAAAGGTTTCAATGAAATATACACTCCATGTTTGCCAGTCTGCCTCTGCCACAATCTCTTCAAACTTTAATTCTAAGCTTGTTTAAAAGGACTAATTTAGTACTCATCCTGAGGGCCTGGCCACCAAAAAATGCAGGAAGATGTGCGCAGTATGAAGGAGATGGGGATGGATGCATACAGATTCTCCATCTCATGGTCAAGAATTCTTCCAAGTGCGTGACCATATCTTTTAGAAAAAAAAATGATGATAGACACAATGAACTGTCATAGACTTACCAACAGATAGAGGTTATCCGAATATGTTTTCTCTTCTGTTCTCAAGCACAATATTTTGCATTTCTTTTTCAATCTCCAAGGTGATCCAACCAGGGTTAAAATCTCACTGACATGGCAGATGGAAATCTGAGCGGTGGAGTCAACAAAGAAGGCATCAACTACTACAACAATTTGATCAATGAGCTATTATCGAAAGGTATGCATGTCTCTTATTCACTATTTACTTTGAACTTCAGTAGCTAGATGCAACTTGTGACAACCATTAGCGCCATTCATTGGTATGCTAGATTTCTTTATTCAAGATGCAAAATAATCTTATACATTTGCAGGTGTCCAACCATTTGCTACCCTATTCCATTTTGATACACCTCAGGCACTGGAAGATAAATATAAAGGATTTATTAGCCCTAATATCATGTAAGTCAACAATTCTTCAGTGCCTTTTGCTGACCAGGTTAAATAAACACTTAACATAAAAATATTTGGGGGCAGTGTTACTTACTTCAATTAAAAATATTGCCAACGTCATCATGCATATCAATTAGAATACCAAAAATTTTAATGTCAACAGCTTGTGGAGTTCTCTTCCCCATTTTTGTCGCAAATATTGTTCACTGTTATATATTTGTGGAAAGGGAAGTCGGGAGGAGTTTTGTTTTGGACAGGATATAACCGCTGTTTGCACTGACACCAGCCCTAATAGTGCTCCCTTGTGATAGTCTTTTCAGCTAAAACATCTACTGTTACTTGCAATCAAAGAAGTGCTAAAGTTACTGACTGTGAAGAACTGTTGCAGAAATGACTATAAGGACTACGCTGAAATATGCTTCAAAGAGTTTGGTGACCGGGTGAAACATTGGATCACCTTCAATGAGCCTTGGACCTTCTGCTCTATGGGCTATGCATCTGGCATCTATGCCCCGGGCCGGTGTTCGCCCTGGGAGATGGGAAAATGCAGCGTTGGAGATTCAGCAAGGGAGCCATACACTGCATGCCATCACCAACTACTTGCCCACGCGGAAACTGTTCGGTTGTACAAAGAGAAATATCAGTTCACTGAAGGAAATGCTAGGCGGTTGCAGTTCATCCGTGATAATAATTTAAATCGAAGATCCGCAAAGTTAAGTTTCATAATCCAAAACTATTTATTGGTTGGTATTCAATTTCAGCTGGGGCCTGGTGGTGGTGGTGGTAGAGTTTTTCAGTAGAGACATTAGCGGATCTTCCATTGTTATTTTTTATTAGAGAAAATTTCACAAAAATACAGGTACTTCGTATAAACTATCATAAAACTACAGATTTAACAGGTTGTATCACAAAACTACAGATTTCACAAAGTTATCACAAAACTACATATTTCAAGTCAAGCATCACAAAACTACAGATTTAAAATTGAAGTTATCACAAAAGTACATAGTTTAGAGTTTAAATCCCAAGCACTACTGTTATGTTAGAGCTATAAAAGTTGCAGTTTTACGGTTAAATTGGTGTTGAACTTGTAATTTTGTGACAATTTTGTTACCAAATCAGTAAATTTGTGATACTCTATCTTAAATCTGTAGTTCCATGATAAATTTAGCTCTAAATATGTAATTTTGTGATACACCACCTTAAATCTATAGCTTTGTAATAGTTTGATCAAAATATATGTAGTTTTGTGAAATTTACTCTTGTTATCATCTGTAATATAGTAAAACTTGATGAAACACACACCACGTAGTCAATACAGATAAGAGAAATCCTAGAATCCTAACAAGAAAAATAAAACATTTGGCCCTTAATCACAAGGTCAAGTATAGTGGTCAAAATAGGTAAGGGAGATATTTATTTGTTTATAATGCAAGATCCTCTAGACTCAAGGGGGAAACAGAATCCTATAAATTCTCACACAAAAACAAAACATCATGTCTTAATCTCGATGCCCTAATACAAAGCTCTTGGATCTGTTTGTTAGGTTAGAGATATATTATTTTATTATTTATATATTAAAAACAATGAAAGGCCTTTAGAGTCGATATGAAAAAAGAAAAAAATTAAAAGCAAAACATTCACCATTAATCTCCGCAAAACATCACCAGTTAAGTTATTTTCAAAATACAAACATATATCAGTAGACAACAACACAGTTATACGAGGAAGTTGAAACCAACAAACATGCAAAATATAATTTGCAAATAAGCATTAATGTATATGATAGGTAGCTGCACAATTTGTTCAGGTAACTTGGCTAAATGGCTAGCTAGTTACTTTTTAAACTGCAGTGCTATTTTATATCCTGCATTACCATGAAACAGAATCCTATCAGATAAACAGACATGCGCATAATCTAGCCTACTGTTATATTCAAAACTTCTGCACTTTACTACACAATAATATGTTCTAGGCCTTATAATTTGAACATGAATGTAGATATGCATTAGTAGTTGGAATTGTATATGCGATTGTTGTGGTGTATGATGGCTTCAGCACTCGCAACATCACGCACCACACACCTCACAATGACCAATAAAATGCTTATCAAATGCAGGCTTTACAAAAGGGGAAGATTGGAATAATTTTAAATGCAGACTGGTTTGTTCCATTGTCTCAATCCAAATCCAGCAGTGATGCTGCAAAACGTGCTCTAGACTTCATGCTTGGATGGTATTCTTTGTCTCACACATAATTTTATCATTACGAGAGTGAAGATTCTAACTATGAAATCCTTTCTAGGTTTATGGATCCTCTCATTAGAGGAGACTACCCACTAAGCATGAGAGAATTGGTTGGAAATCGCTTGCCAGAGTTCAGCAAAGAGCAATCTGAAATGGTCAAGGGTGCATGCGATTTCATTGGACTCAACTACTACACTTCAAGCTATGCTGATAATGATCCTCCATCGCATGGCCATAACAACAGCTATAATACTGATTCCCATGCTAAGATTACTAGTGAGTCAACAATATCATGGACCAGTCTACTTGTTTTGTGCATATATGAACAATGGGATACAAACATATGGCAAGTGCTCGACACAACATATTAAAAAACGAATAGAATTTGGTTAGCTCACACCATAGCCTTTGAGGCATTGTCAATTGCCCATTTTATTTGAAAATGGTGGGTTTCATGTTGCATGGGCATCCCTGCTTTCTTTTCATGCATGAAATGAATGTGGAGTACCGCTTCAATACAACACAATGTGTGATTAGTCTGGTCACTTCCAACATCTCTTTAATGTGTGTGAAGACCAAAAAAAAATACCATACATTTTCAAACATGGGGTCTGGGGGTGCTCAACATTATCTCATCATGAATATTTGATAATTGGTTTGGATACATGTATTGTGTAACTTGTTTTTGCTACTACTCCCTCCATCCCATAATATAAGGCACGCACACATTTCAAGATTCAACCTTTTAAACATTTGACCAACACTTAGTATAATATAAAATGAATTTTATTTGTTAGAAATTATATCATTAGATTGAGATTTAAATTTACTTTTATATGGTTATAATTTTATTGCTACAAATCTTATAGTATATGAGAAATTATAAGCTAAAGATTAGTTTTGGAGATAGTGCCAACTTTGACCGCGTCTTATATTATGGGATAGAGGGAGTATGTGCTAACATTGTCCAATTATGCTAGGTAGTCGAAACGGGATTCCCATAGGGCCTCAGGTGACCTACTACTTTGTTATCCACAGAACAAATTACTAGTAAATCTATTGATCAGAGGACATGATTGAACTCTATAAACAACATGTGTGTAGGCTGCTTCGTTTTGGTTTCACATCTACCCTGAAGGGTTCCGTGAATTGTTGCTTTATATTAAGGAGAACTATGGCAATCCTACAATCTACATCACTGAAAATGGTAAGTCGTTCCAGAAAACATGTAGGTTATACAATTTCTCAGCATGTGTGCAAACCAATACTAGTATACTACTATAACACCTTCTCATTCTTGTTTTTTTTTTCAACATAGACAATAGTGCACATAGGACTTAATATTCTTCTCCTAGCTATGTTAAAAAAAAAAAAAGGTATTCTAATGGATAAGTCCTTGTGGTCCTTGCTCTTCTTTTGCCCTCTAGGACAGCATCTTGACTAGCATACCCCCTAGGACAGCATCTTGACTAGCTTTATGCTTTATTCAGTTTTAGGACAGCATCTTGACTAGTCCTTTATGCTTTATTCAGTTTTAGGATAGCATCTTGTTCAAATTTCGAATTTTAGACTAGGAGGGTATAGCACTAGATGTGCAGCCAGCTATGGCTATATATATATATGTATCCAACCTCCCTTGGGAGGATATGGCTTTGTGTTTGTGAATGAAGAAAACCAGAAAATTGCCCCATCCTGAGTGCCATCCTCTTCTCAATGAGAGTAACCATTGAAATTCTAACATCTGGTATCAGAGCCACACTTTCCTGTAGACTAAACATCCTCTGTTCCACCCCTTCCCAAGCTCGGTTGAGCTCTCAGCCAGCAGCAGCACCGGCTGCTCTTCCTTCTCCTCTCCCTTCCCCTTCTCCACGCAGCAGCCTCCCGGAGGCGCGCCATGTCCGACGTTCGGTCTCGGCGTTCGGTCGCCTCGAGCACTCGGCGTCAGCAGGACGCCGAGCTCGCCGCAGCAGAAGAGCGCAGGCGAGCAACGGCTCAGACCGCTGCAGCAGCAGCGAGGGCGGCCAGGCTGGCGGCAGCGGAGTTGGCAGCAGCCAGGGCGGAGGCGGAAGCAGAGGCGGCGGCAGATGCGGCACGTGCGGCGGAGGCAGAGGTTGAGACCTTGCGCAGCAGCATCAACGGCTCCATCGCCGGCGACATCACCGCCGAAAGGGAGCTTGAGGAGCTGGCAAGAGGAAGGGCGCGGGAGCGGGCAGAGCAGTGGGCAGCAGCCCACCCCCACGGCGGCGGTGGCGGCCTGAGAGACCGCGTGCCCGCCGACGGGAACCAAGACGGGCGCGGGCGTGCCGGCGGCAGCCCGGAGCGCGCGCGCGGTGGCGACGCTCCCGGTGGAGGTGGCCGGCTCGACGGAGAGCGCGACCCTCGCAGGCAGCGCGGCTCTCCCTCCCCTGACCGGCGCCGTGGCCACCACGGCGTCCAGATGGTGGTTAGGGACTTTGGTCCCGGCGGTGGGTGGCCGTCCCTCACCAAAACCAACTACATCGAGTGGGCCGCGGTGATGAGGGTGAGGCTCCAGGTGCGGCACATGTGGGAGGCAGTCCGGTACGGCGACGTCGACTACGACGAGGACCGGCGGGCGCTGGATGCCCTCATCGCTGCAGTCCCGCCCGAGATGCAGTTCTCGCTTTCCCAGAAGCGGACTGCCAAGGAGGCCTGGGACGCCATCGCTGCAGCACGCATCGGCAGCGACCGCGCCCGCAAGTCCACACTGCAGGCACTGCGCAAGGAGTGGGAGAACCTGGCCTTCAAGCCAGGTGAGGATGTTGATGACTTTGCCCTTCGTCTCAACACTCTTTTGCAGAAAATGGTGCAGTACGGTGACGACACCTACGACGAGGAGAGAGCTGTCGAGAAGCTCTTCCGCTGCGTCCCAGAAAAGTACAGGCAGATCGCTCGCTCGATCGACTCTCTGTTGGACCTCTCCACGATGTCGATCGAGGAGGCGCTAGGTCGCCTCAAGGTCGTCGATGGTGATGAGCCACAGCCTCTCTCGGGGCCTATCACCATTGGCGGGAAGCTCCATCTCACTCGGGAGCAGTGGGAGGCCTCTCAGGGTGACATGAGGAAGGGGGAGCCTTCTCCCTCGACAGGCGGTCGCAAGCCACGCAAGGCGCGCGGAGGCGTCCAGCTGCGGTGGGCGCGAAGACGCGCCGAGGGTGGCGCTCGCCGAGGCGCCCAGGGCGGAGCCGCCGGCAACCACAAGCCGGCACGAGACGACACCTGCCGCAACTGTGGCAAGCCTGGCCATTGGGCCAAAGACTGTCGGCAGCCACGACGCGGCCAGGCCCACGTCGCACAGGTGGAGGAGGAAGAGCCGGCTCTGCTCCTGGCACACGCAAGCATCGAGCTATCTCCAGCAGCACCGGTCGCAACGGCTTTCCTCCACCTCGACGAGCCGAAGGTACACGCCTTCCTCGGCAACAGCTCCAGCAACGACAAGGCTGATGGGTGGTACCTCGACACCGGCGCCACCCATCACATGACTGGTCGGCGGGAGTTCTTCACCGAGCTTGACTCCAGCGTCCGAGGCTCCGTCAAGTTTGGAGATGCCTCCGGCGTGGAGATCAAGGGCGTCGGCTCCGTCACCTTCTCCGCCAAGTCCGGTGAGCACAGGCTGCTTACCGGAGTCTACTACATCCCCGCGTTGAGGAACTCTATCATCAGCGTGGGACAGCTGGATGAAAACGGCTCACGCGTACTGGTCGAGCACGGAGTCATGAGAATTTGGGATGGCCGTCGTCGCCTCCTTGCCAAGGTAACTAGAGGCACTAATCGACTCTACATCCTCAGCGCGCAGGTGGCACAACCAGTTTGCCTCGCCGCTCGTCGGGACGACGAGGCATGGCAGTGGCACGAACGCTTTGGGCACCTCCACTTCGAGGCCTTGAAGCGGCTCAGTGCCAAGGAGATGGTGCGAGGCCTGCCGCGCCTTGACCACGTGGAGCAGCTCTGCGACGTCTGCGTCCTAACGAAGCAGAGGCGGCTCCCCTTTCCCCAGCAGACGAGCTTTCGGGCCAAGGAGCGGCTCGGGCTCGTGCACGGGGACCTGTGTGGCCCAGTGACACCGGCCACACCAGGAGGACGACGTTTCTTCCTGCTGCTCGTTGATGACCTCTCCCGCTACATGTGGGTGATGGTCCTCGGTAGCAAGGGAGAGGCTGTGGATGCCATCAGGCGCGCGCAGGCTGCTGCGGAGGCGGAGTGCGGCCGCAAGATGCGCGTACTGCGCACCGACAACGGCGGCGAATTCACCGCGGCTGAGTTCGCGTCGTACTGCGCTGATGAGGGAATTCAGCGCCACTACACCGCGCCATACAGCCCGCAGCAGAACGGCGTCGTCGAGCGACGCAACCAGACGGTTGTGGGCATGGCTCGGGCTCTCCTCAAGCAGAGGGGGATGCCGGCCATCTTCTGGGGAGAGGCGGTGGTGACGGCCGTCTACATCCTCAACCGCTCGCCTACCAAGGCTCTCGATTGCAGGACACCGTACGAGGCTTGGCATGGGCGCAAGCCAGCGGTCTCCCACCTGCGAGTCTTCGGCTGCCTCGCGTTCGCCAAGGAGCTTGGCCACATCGGCAAGCTCGACGACAGGAGCACCCCAGGGGTGTTCATCGGCTACGCGGAGGGCTCAAAGGCCTACCGCATCCTCAACCCGGAGACACAGCGTGTGCGCACGGCGCGCGACGTAGTGTTCGACGAAGGGCGAGGGTGGGTATGGGACAAGGCGGTGGACGATGGTTCGACTCCGACGTACGACGACTTCACCATCGAGTACGTCCACTTCGAGGGAGCTGGGGGAGTAGGCAGCTCTTCTTCACCAAGCGTGTCTACCCCAGTCCCCGAGCCTCCACCGACTCCGACACCAACACACCCTCGGGCCTCGACTTCGACTACGACGAGCCCTTCGCCGACACCACCACAGCCGGCGACCCCACGCGCTCCAGCACCAACAGCCACTCCGCCGGGCACGTCTACTCCGACACCAGCTCGTGTTGAGCGCAGCCCGGTGGAGTTCGCTACTCCGCTCTCCAACGACGGGGAGCGCATCGACGCGTACCACGATGGCGAGCAGCTACGGTACCGTACGATGGAGGACCTTCTCGGCGATCAGCCGGTGCCGGGACTGGTGCCTCACGACCTGGAGGCGCAGTTGCACCTTGCGTGCGACGACGGTGAGCCTCGGTCTTTCGCAGAGGCCGAGAAACACGCGGCATGGCGTGCCGCGATGCAGTCGGAGATGGACGCGGTTCAGGAGAACCGCACCTGGGAGCTTGCTGATCTCCCTCGCGGTCACCGCGCGATCACCCTTAAGTGGGTGTTCAAGCTGAAGAGGGATGAAGCCGGAACCATCGTCAAACACAAGGCTCGCTTGGTGGCACGCGGTTTCGTGCAGCAGGAGGGGATCGACTACGACGATGCCTTCGCTCCCGTGGCACGGATGGAGTCCGTGCGCCTCCTCCTTGCGCTGGCTGCTCAGGAAGGCTGGAGCGTCCATCACATGGACGTCAAGTCGGCGTTTCTAAACGGCGACTTGAAGGAGGAAGTCTACGTGCACCAGCCGCCGGGATTTGTGATCACCGGCAAGGAGGGCAAGGTGCTACGCCTACACAAGGCCCTCTACGGCTTGCGGCAGGCACCAAGGGCGTGGAATGCCAAGTTGGATTCCACACTCAAGGGGATGGGCTTCGAGCAAAGCCCGCACGAGGCGGCCATCTACCGGCGGGGCAATGGAGGACATGCCTTGCTGGTGGGTGTCTACGTCGACGACTTGGTGATCACCGGCACCAAGAATGCGGAGGTGGCAGCGTTCAAGGAGGAGATGAAGGCCACCTTCCAGATGAGTGATCTGGGGCCTCTCTCCTTCTACCTGGGGATCGAGGTGCACCAGGACGACTCCGGGATCACGCTTCGACAGACCGCCTACGCCAAGCGCGTCGTTGAGCTGGCTGGGCTCACCGATTGCAACCCAGCTCTCACTCCGATGGAGGAGAGACTGAAGCTGAGCCGCGACAGCACGACGGAGGAGGTGGACGCCACGCAGTACCGGCGCCTTGTGGGGAGCCTTCGCTACCTCACTCACACACGACCGGACTTGGCATTCTCCGTCGGCTACGTCAGTCGGTTCATGCAGCGACCGACGACGGAGCACCAGCAGGCTGTGAAGAGGATCATCCGCTACGTTGCGGGGACTCTCGACCACGGTCTCTACTACCCGAGGTGTCCCGGTAAGGCACACTTCGTCGGGTACAGCGATAGCGACCACGCCGGCGACATCGACACTAGCAAGAGCACGAGCGGGATTCTCTTCTTCCTCGGCGAATGCCTCGTTAGCTGGCAGTCGGTCAAGCAGCAGGTGGTGGCCCTGTCCAGCTGCGAGGCCGAGTACATGGCGGCCTCCACCGCTTCGACCTAGGCGCTCTGGCTTGCTCGACTGCTTAGTGATCTTCTCGGCAGAGACATTGGAGCGGTGGAGCTCAGGGTGGATAGCAAGTCCGCCCTGGCCCTGGCAAAGAACCCCGTCTTCCATGAACGGAGCAAGCATATCCGGGTGAGGTACCATTTCATCCGAAGCTACTTGGAAGAAGGGAGCATCAAGGTGGGGTACATCAATACCAAGGACCAGCTTGCGGACTTGCTCACCAAGCCTCTTGGGAGAGTCAAGTTCCTCGAGCTCTGCTCCAGGATCGGGATGGCCCAACCTCCCCACAAAACGACGCACAAGACTTAGGGGGAGAATAATGGATAAGTCCTTGTGGTCCTTGCTCTTCTTTTGCCCTCTAGGACAGCATCTTGACTAGCATACCCCCTAGGACAGCATCTTGACTAGCTTTATGCTTTATTCAGTTTTAGGACAGCATCTTGACTAGTCCTTTATGCTTTATTCAGTTTTAGGACAGCATCTTGTTCAAATTTCGAATTTTAGACTAGGAGGGTATAGCACTAGATGTGCAGCCAGCTATGGCTATATATATATATGTATCCAACCTCCCTTGGGAGGATATGGCTTTGTGTTTGTGAATGAAGAAAACCAGAAAATTGCCCCATCCTGAGTGCCATCCTCTTCTCAATGAGAGTAACCATTGAAATTCTAACATATTCTCCTCTTCTAGAAGTGAATTAACCTTATTGATTCTTTCTACATACATCTCAAGGTGTTGATGAAATCAATAATAAGACCATGCCACTCAAGGAAGCCCTGAAGGATGATACCAGGATTGAATACTATCACAAGCATCTTCTCGCCCTGCTAAGTGCTATGAGGTCAGAACATCAATTCAGACACTCAGCTATCAGTAGACAACTTAAGATGCTAGTTAACAGTGCGTTATTCCATATGCCTCCACAGGGATGGAGCAAACGTGAAGGGGTACTTTGCATGGTCGCTGCTTGACAACTTTGAGTGGTCAGAGGGCTACGCAGTTCGGTTTGGGATAAACTTTGTGGATTACGATAACGGAATGAAGAGATACCCCAAGAACTCGGCCCATTGGTTCAAGAAGTTCCTCCGGAAATGAAAGAGATGGAAACAAAAAGTTTGAAAAGAGTTGTGCGCACTGCCTTTTCTCATTGAACATCAGAATAGTGTATAAGCTTTACGAGTTAAGTGCCATAGATGAAATTAGTTCGTAAATAAATCTCACTCTCCTCTTCTTGCATGTTTGCATCTATCTCTTAACTATATGTACATAGCTAGGCAAAGGATAAATACCGTATGGCCATGTATGTTTGTATCCAAGAGGGATGCTCTAATGAAAGATAGACATGAGAAGTAGTTCTTCGCACTTAAGGATTATTACACAACGTACATGAAAAAAAAAATGTACTCCTTGTGGTAAACGGAGAAATGTGCGCTCCAAAATGCCTACAACGCACTCGGAATTGGCTTTTTACGGCATTAATCAAGCAGTGGTAGACTGGTAGTTCAGATCTATCTGCTAGTTTGAGCATCAGAAGGAAATCGGCACATGCAGATAGGGTACTTACCGGATGCTCACCCTGGGTGGATCGGGAGGCTGCCGCTGTGGCTGATGAAGCGAGCCAGTAGCAAGGTCGTCGCTGCTAGCTAGCTGGTGGTGTTGCCGCCTTCTCCGGTGGGGGTTGTGGCAACTGGCCGCGCGGATCCACGCCGGGATCACGAGGCTGACCAGCAGGGCAAAGTTGGGGAGAATGCCAAGAGCGCGGAGGACGGCTGGAGTGCGGGGGTGGAGTGTGCGGTGTAGCCATCCATGCTCGGAGCGTGCGGGGGAGGCGGAAAGGAGGGCGCCGGCCGACGGGGCGCTAGCAATGGCGGTGGCGCCGCCGCGAGAGCAGAGCGCGGCGAGCCGGCGACCACCAGATCACGGCTATGAAACTATCCAAGTATCGAAGTCGTATCGCTGTACAGCGGTATACCGAGAATTAGAATATGCCGTTCAATTCGCACTGCCTTCAGTATTTACCACTTAATTCGCAATACTTTCGGAAACATACCACTAAAGATACGAATTGTTTCATTCCGTACCACTTCACCTTTTCGAAGTCACGCGCAGTTGCCCATCCGTGTCACGTCGTCCGTTCGCTTCATCTTGCCGCTGTCAGCGAGCTCCTCCCCTCCCACGCCGGCGGCTTGCACGGTTGCGCTAGAGCAGGGGATCAGCTGTCGAGGGGCGGGAGGCGACGAGGGGACAACAAGCGCCGATGGCGGATTGCGGCTGAGTGGATCCAACCGTTGAGCTTCGCTAGCGTTGGGGAGGAAGGGCACCGGCATGCACGAGGAGCTTGGCCGGCGTTGGGGAGGAAGAGCTCGCGAACATGCATGAGGAGGAGCTCCACCGGCGTGGGCAGGAAGAACTCGTCGGCATGTGTGGGAGAGAAGCTTTCCAGCATGGGGAGGAAGAGCTCGCCGGCGTGGGGGAGGAGGAGCCTCCGTCGTGGGGAGGAAGAAGAGCTCGTGAACATGCACGAGAAGGAGCTCAGCAAACACGGGGAGGAAGATTGCCAGCGTGGGGAGGAAGAGCTCGCCGGCATGGGGAGAAGCTCCTCGACGGCGCCCTGATGACTCGGAGACGGACGGCGCGACATGGGTAGGCGACGACGCTCGCTTTGGAGAGACGGAATGGCATGGAACGAAATAATTTGCGTCCTTAGTAGTATGTTATGAAAGCATTGCGAATTAAGTGGTAAATCCTAAAGTGGAGCGAATTGAATGGCATATTCTGAAAATTCTTCGGTATACTAGGTGTTTTTTATGTTTTTGTTTTTTTGGAAAAAAATAACTACAAATAAGGTTGATTAAAAATAATATGAATCAGATTACTCAAGTTTGAAATTTTCAATTAATTTTTTTTCGAACCTTATTTAGGGCAAAAGTTCTAACTCAACAAAGTGTGAAGCTTTCGTGATCACACGGCAAACATCGAACTGGAGCTTTCTTTTATGTGCGATCTCTTGGCTATTTTTTTTTGTTTGATGGGATGAAGACAACCATGGTTTTTTCTTCTTGATGATGATAGGTCATGGTGTTATTTGTGTACATCAAAATGGTTGTGTTGATGTAAAACGGGTTCTACGTTTGTCTAGGCACACTTGAGCACCTCGTGAGTAAATCCGTAGTGACACTCAAAGACATACCAGTAGGGGAATAAATATTGTCAAACAAGCACCAGGGAAGGACCCCTTAGAGTGGAGCGAAGGTGTGCTGGTTTATCCTAAACTCAGCATGCCAGTCTAATATCATAGAAACTAGAGATGATAAACGTACAATTAGGAGATTCGAGGGTGAATAAACGTGGAATACATGAAGAAAGGAGTAAGATATAGAAGAAAGAGGTAAGGGTAATAGGTTGAATTTGACAAGTTGTTTCAATTGGCCTTTGACCCCCGATCTATACTATATATATAATTGATGTCTTTAAAGCTCAACATGCAAGTTTACCACATCATTACCCACTAACATATTATTATCTAGAGTATTTTAAATAATATACAAGTGTAACACATCTTCACCCACTAGCACCTATTATCTCGAGTATTTTAAATATCATATAAACATGACATATCGTTACAATTTTATTGCATTTTTAGAACTTAATATGCAAGCAATATTAAATCATTATCTCCACATCATTTTCGCATTATATAAATATACATAATGTATAACATACATTTTTCCGTAGTAAAGTATGGGGGTATCAACTAGTATTTATATAAAAGAGGTGGTCTTGCATGCACATGCCCTTCTCTATGCCCTATTAGACCTAGAGACCAACTATAGCTCAAGAAATCCTAACCTCAAGCAAGAAAAGATGAGAAAAACCCAAAATTGGAGTCGGATTCGGACTAAAGGTCTTAACAGCCCGAACACTTGCGGTCTAACCACTGACCTCCAGGACTAGTTAGCTAGTCTGTATTGGCCAATACCACAATAAACTATTGTTTTCTACTTAAATATATGGTGTTGTTGACTTTTGGTCATGGGGTTCGATCATTCATCTCATTCGAATATTTAATATAAATATTAAATAATATTAGTCATGATTAAATTACTTATAATGATAAACAAGTTAAAAATAAATGACATTTACATGTACAGATGTACTTTTAAGAAATATCATATTCAAAAGATAACATTATTATATATTGAAAAAGAAATGTAGTATTTCTTTTTTTTTTTTGCTTTTAAAGGTTGTATTTCTTTGACATCGATCATGGTTGATGAGTTGGTGAGGAACTGAGGATCTTTTCAGGACAGCACCATGGTTGAGTTCTCCACCTCGCGTGCACATCCTTAGAACGGTTTTGAGGTCCTAATTGGTATGAAGGATTTTCAAAGGAAACTCAAAACTTCAAAGGTATTGGAAAACGGAAACCATAGTTTTGAGGAAATAAACCATTTCATATGAAAATCATGTAAAGTTCTGACGTTCCAAAGAAACCTTTAACAGCAAAAGGAAATAAAGTCCAGTGATGTGCTTGGTGTTGTTCCGCTCTCAATGTTACAACTAAAACTTTGCGGATATCTTGTTCGCAGCTGATGAAGTTTGTTACTATCACGTCAGCACAATTGCTTCACACAAAATTGTGCGAGAAATCGAGCTAGTTACACTAGCTACCTCTACACTGAGAAACAAAAAGGGTTACACTAGCATGGACACTTGGACAATCCTGGCTTTGAGAAGCCACACATTAGAAACAAAGAGAGATCAGATAAGTACATATAACCTGCCGGAGTTCCGTGCATCTTATGGGGATTCAGAACTTCAAGCTAAGCTCAAGTTTAAAATAAAAACAGAGAGAGAATTTCACGCTAGCTTTACGGATGTACCTGAACCTGAACAAGTTAACTGTGGAAAAACTCGGCCCTTTTTTTTTCTCTCTCTGCATGCAATGCAAGAGCAATATTAGCAGTGGGCATGTACAGGCAGTGCCATGGAGTATGTGAAAGGGATTGCTAGCTACACGCAACCTGCCAGATAATGCAACAAAAATGATATTTTTCGTGCCCGTTTAACACGAGCATCTAATAACCGAAATACAAGGATCATCCATCGCTATCATCAGAATTCGGCATACTACCTACTCCCTCGGTTCAAAAAGAACCAAAGCGTTGCTATGAATTTAGACAAAACTATGTCCAGAATCATAACCTGGATGGAAGATGTATATCCTTTAGGCAAATTAAATTAACAAACTTCATAACAAAAAAAAATCGGAGGGATAACAAAAAAAATGGAGGGAATAGTAACATGGGTCTCTGTCATGGTAGACACCACTCTGCAGTGATATAATTGCCCCTGTCCACACAAGTCCAAAAGAAGTTGGGTTTCTAATACTCTCCTTTTTTAATAAATAACATCCTTGATTTCAGAATACATTTTTAATCATTCATCTTACCTAAAAATTTTATGCAAATGTATAAAATATAAATTATACTTAAAATATTTTAAGTGATAAAACAACTCATAACAAAATAAATTATAATTATGTAAATTTTTTAATAAAACGAATGGTTAATAGGCGGCTTCGTCTATTAAAAAGAGATATAAAAGTCCCCGCTATATTCTGTCGCTTGTGTTCAGCAATCCATCACTCTTTTCTTTTGCAGGTCAAGCTTCGTTCAGATGGCGGTTGCAGGGGCAGTGGCGATGTCCGGCGGTCTTCTCCTCCTCCTCCTAGCTGTCGCCTGCGTCGAAGCCGGCGAGCTGCCGCCGATTAGCCGGAGAAGCTTCCCCAAGGGGTTCATCTTCGGGACGTCCTCCGCGTCCTATCAGGTTAGGCTTCCCTTCTGCATCAGTCTTCCTACAAGAGATCAAGAACATTTTGATAAGACTGCCGCCTTAACTGAATTCTTGCAAGAACATCGGTTGGAACAGACTGTTCTTTTCAAAAGGAAAAAAGAGAAGCTGGAACAGGCTATATACAAGTAACACATGAAAAAAGGGAGCAGCTTGAGATGAACTGTGCAAATAATGCTCAAATTACTCCGAAAATGGTTCTCGAATTTGCATGTGGATAGGAATCCAGGGCGAAATCTAAACATCCAATAAGCATTCAGTGGTCAATTAACTGTTTCTCATCACGATGTGTGTTCTGTTTCGGTTCTGAAACCTGAAGAATCGGCCGTTGCTTCACACATGATGCAGTGTGAGGGTGGCGCAGCGGAGGGGGGCAGAGGACCAAGCATCTGGGACACCTTCACACATCAGCACCCAGGCATGTTAACTGTAAGTGACAAGAATGAAAAGGCAATAAGGCATTATTTTGAATTGACCATTATCTAATATGGCAGATAAAATCGCTGACAAAAGCAACGGGGATGTGGCTGACAACACCTACCATCTCTACAAGGTATTAGCAATTACCTTTTTTAAGTAGCTGTCCTGGCCATTTTTTAATGGACATTTAGTAAGGATTTTTAATAAATATGCACTCCATGTTTCTGTTAGTTTCTTTGTTTCTATCAGATAAAAAATATACCACATGCCAATCTGCCTATGGCGCAATCACTTCAGATATCAATTCTAAGCTTCATTGGAAGGACTAGTTTAGTACTCACATCCTGAAAAATTGCAGGAAGATGTGCACATGATGAAGGAGATGGGAATGGATGCATACAGGTTTTCCATCTCATGGTCGAGAATTCTTCCAAGTGCGTGATACACCTAATATATACTATAATGCACTGTCACGCATAACAGATATAGAGCTTATCTGAAGATGTTCTCATTTTTGTTCGAAGTACAATATTTTGCATATCTTTTTCAATATCCAAGGTGATCCCATAAGGAGTTAAAATCTCACTGTCATGGCAGATGGAAGTCTGAATGGTGGAGTCAACAGAGAAGGCATCAACTACTACAACAATTTGATCAATGAGCTATTATTGAAAGGCATGCATGTCTAATCTTCACTGTTTAGTTTCAAGTTCAGTGGCTAAATGCAACTTGTGGAAACCACTAGCTCCATCCCTTGATAGCCAGATTTCCTTTTCCAAGATGCAAAATAATCTTAATACATTTGCAGGGGTCCAACCATTTGTTACCCTTTTCCATTATGACACACCTCAGGCACTGGAAGATAAATACAAAGGATTTCTTAGCCCTAATATCATGTAAGTCAACAATTGTTCAGTACCATTTGCTACTTAAATATATCACAAGTTAAATCTGGAAAAGTTAAATTGGGATCTTACCAGGTTAGTAAACACAACTCCGTAAAGATAGGAGAGTGTCTACAGCTGAATAATGTTTTCCATAAATACTAGGGCTCATGTTATATACTCTCTCCGTTTCATATCATAAGTCATTTGACTTTTTTTCTAATCAAACTTCTCTAAGTTTGACCAAACTTAAAAAATATATTATATTTTCAATCCAAATCAAACATATTATCAAAATATATTCAATGTTAAATTAAATTAAACTAATTTGATATTTACTATTTTTTCTATAAACTTGATCAAACATAACAAAGTTTGACTAAGAAAAAGTCAAACGACTTATAATATGAAACGGAGGTAGTACTTCAGAAAAATATTATCCACGTCATCATGCATATCAATTAAAATACCCAATATTTCAATGCCAAAAGCCTTTGGAGTTCCCTTCCTCATTTTCTCGCGAATATTGTTTACTGTGATTTGTTGAAGGACAAGATTTAACCCTTGTTTGCATTGACACCAACCACATTAATGTTCCCTTCGTATAGTATTTTCAGCTAAAACATCCTAGTGTTATTTGCCATGAAAAAAGTGCTAAAGTTACTGATTGTGAAGAACTATTGCAGAAATGATTACAAGGACTATGCTGAAATCTGCTTCAAAGAGTTTGGTGACCGAGTGAAACATTGGATCACCTTCAATGAGCCTTGGATCTTCTGCTCTAAGGCCTATGCATCTGGCACCTATGCCCCGGGCCGGTGTTCGCCCTGGGAGATAGGAAAATGCAGCGTTGGAGATTCAGGAAGGGAGCCATACACTGCATGCCATCACCAACTACTTGCCCACGCGGAAACTGTTCGGTTGTACAAAGAGAAATATCAGTTCACTGAAGAAGTTGTCAGGCAGTCGCAGTTCATCCGTGATAATGATTTACATCGAAGATCCACAAAGTTAAGTTTCACAATCCAAAATTATTTATTGCTTGGCATTCAGTTTCAGCCAGGTCCTGGTGGTAGAGTTTGTCAGTAGACATTAACCTGTACTAGTAGTAGTTGATAAGGAAAAGAAGAAAGAAATCCTAGAATTCTCACAAGAAAAGCAATAAAAATTGGCACTTAATCTCAATGTGCCCTAGTTAGAGAGCTCAAAATAGGTCAGAGAAAATACTTATGTATTATACAAGACCCTCTAGAGTGGTGGAAAAAATAGAAATTCTCACATAAAAACAAAACATCATGCCTTAATCACGGTCCTCCTAATACAAAAGTCTGGATCTGTTGGTTAGGTTAAAGATATACTCATATTATTTTATTATTTACATGCTAAATTCCATGAAAGACCTTAGAGTTGATAAGAAAAGCAATAAATTCGTAAAAAGCAAAACATCTCCCATTAAGTTATTTTCAAATACAAACACATATCAGTATCCAACATCACAAATGTTTCTGATAGCTAGCTCACAATTTCTGCGGGTAACTTGACTAGCAGCTAATTATTTTATTAACTGCAGCGCTAATTTATATACTGCATATTATGAAATGGTTTCCTATTAGATACACAGACATGCATATTCAAGTCTAGTGATATATTCAAAGCTTCTGCAATTTACTACTACATAATAATATGTTCAAGGCCTTATAATTTGAACATGATTGTTATGCATTTGTTGTTAGTATTATTTTTAGTAATAATATGTTCAAGGCCTTATAATTTGAACATGATTGTTATATATTTGTTGTTAGTATTATTTTTAGGGAACAACAAAAACTCTGACCATGCATGCACATTGAATGCTTAGTAGAATCAATTCTGTTTTCAAATCAAAGGAACAACAAAATGCTTGACAAATGCAGGCCTTACAAAAAGGGAAGATTGGAATAATTGTGAACTCACAGTGGTATGTTCCCTTTTCCCAATCCAAAACCAACAAGGATGCAGCAAGACGTGTTCTAGATTTCGTGCTTGGATGGTAAATTCTTTACCACACATAATTTCATCATTAGGAGACTGAAAATTCTAACTATGAAATCCTTTCTAGGTCTATGGATCCTCTCATTAGAGGGCGCTACCCCCTAAACATGAGAGAATTGGTTGGAAATCGCTTGCCAAAGTTCACCAAAGAACAATCTGAAATGGTCAAGGGTGCATTTGATTTCATTGGACTTAACTACTACTCTTCAAGCTATACCGAGAATGTTCTTCCATCTTATGGTCTTAACAACAGCTACAATACTGATTTCCACGCTAGGATTACCGGTGAGTCAACATATTCTTGGATCAGTCAACTTCTTTTGTGCGTTTGAACCATGAAATACAAACATATGGCATTTTGTTTGGAATTTTGGATACATGCATTTTGTAGTTTTTTTTTTGGTGCTAACCTTGCCCAATTATGCTAGGTAGTCGAAACGGTACTCACATTGGTCCTCAGGTGACCTACAGCTTTGTTACCCACAAAACAAAATATTAGTAAAAGTGTAAAACAATGATCAGGTGACATGGTTGAACTCTATAAACAATATGTGTGTAGGCTGCTTCATCTTGGCTTCATATATACCCTCAAGGGCTCCGTGAATTGTTGCTTTATATCAAGGAAAACTACGGCAATCCTACCATCTTTATTACTGAAAATGGTAAGTTCCCATAAACATATAGGTCATACAATTTCTCCGCATTTGTTCAAACCAACACTACTATAACACCTTCTGATTCTTCTTTCTTTTTTTCCCCAGTCTAGCCAGTAAGTGCACATAGGACTTGAATATTTTTTCTTCTCCTAGCTACGTAAAAAAAAAAAAGAGTTCTCCTCTAGCTTCTAACTAAAAGTGAATGAATCTTACTGATTCTTTGTACTTGTACATCTCAAGGTGTTGATGAAGTCAATAACAAGACCATGTCACTCAAGGAATCCCTGAAGGATGATACGAGGATAGAATACTATCACAAGCACCTTCTCGCCCTGCGAACTGCTATGAGGTCAGAACATCAATTCAGACACTCAGCTATCAGTAGACAACTTAAGAAGGTACTAACAGTGCATTATTCCATATGCCTCCACAGGGATGGAGCAAACGTGAAGGGGTACTTTGCATGGTCTCTGCTTGACAACTTTGAGTGGGCAGAGGGCTACACACTCCGGTTTGGGCTAAACTTCGTGGATTACGATGATGGAATGAAGAGATACCCCAAGAACTCAGCTCATTGGTTCAAGAAGTTCCTCCGAAAATGAAACAGTTATGAAAATAGTTACTTAAAAAGAGTCACACGCATTGCCTTCTTCTTTATTGAACATCGAAATTAAGTACCACAGATGAAATTAGTTTGAAGTGTGCTTCTTTGTTTAGGCTATGCAATTAGTGCCTACAACGCGCTCGAAATTGTCTTATTGAAATTTCTCAACTACATATTAAAAGGTAAAAGTGGCAAGTGAATCACATGTTCTATAGGAAAAGGATAATTACGCAAGAAATTCTAGTGTGGGGCTTGGGTCCGCATATGCACATGGGGTACTTGGAGGGAGGCTCACCTGGAACGACCAAGATGGGGATTGAATCATTGAAAGACTTCCACCGTGGCTGATGAAGTGAACTAGCCAGTAGCCAAGGTTTGGAGCTCGTTCGGTCATTCTGCCGTCTCCGATTGGTCATCGCGGCTGTAGCCGGTGCCGCCGCCATCGCCTCCGCCTCCGATGGGGATTGTAGCAGCTGGCCGCGCGGATCGACGGCTGGATCACGAGGTTGGCCGATAGACCGAGCAGAGCAGAATTCGGAGAAGGCCAAGAGTGTGCGGAGAGCAGAATTCGGAGATGACGACGAGGAGGAGGGAGACGAGAAGCTAGCAATGGCGCGGCGGCGGCGGCGGCGGCGCGCAGATCGCGGAGGCTCGCTGACTCGAGCCGTTGAGGACTTTGAGGGAGGAGGAGAGAGCCGGGATGCGTGATGGGCTCGGTCGTATGAATTTCGGCCTGAAAACGAGAAAATGGATACTTGGCCACTTTCAAAACAGTTTCGCTATTATGCTATTTCCAAAACGTGATTCGATAAAATGTTAATATGTAACATGCGCTTAGTACCATATTACCATTTTCATCGTTTTATTTATTCCCTAAATGATTTTCGCTCACCTGCCGGATGATACCGATGATGAGATAGAAATGCCCTTTTGCTTCGCCCTCTCCAGCACTGCATTTTTAAGTTGGTTTTAAAATAGCTTTTAGGTCGCTACGAACAATATATAAAAGTTTTACCTACAAATTAATTTTTATTTTCTAATAAGCCGTTTTGGCTATTAGGCAATATGGGCAACCGATGGGAGAGAGATTTTGAGTTCAAAATCTTGCTTAAGGTATAATTATGAATACGAGTTGAAAAAATCATAGGACTTGTGAGAAATGAAATGTGGCTGTATAGGTGCCAAATAAAATTCCAAATATTTTTTTCGGGTTTTTTAGCACCTATAAAAATTAAAAACAAGTGCACCATATAGATGACGGTTATAAATTTAGAACCGACACCAATAACCTCGGTTATTGCACCAATCAATAGGTGCTAGTCTCAAAACCGACACCTAAGGAGCCTCCTGAACCAGCACATATGTTGGTGTTTGTGGTGGTGTGGACAACTCCCACAACTCATCACCCAAGAAGCACACCTAGGTGACACGCATATTGATATCTTAGGATTGTTCCTGCAACAGGTTTCATTGTAACACAATAAATTTGAATGTATCTGTAAAATCTCATTTAACACGCTCAACTTTTAAAATAAAAAGATAATAATCAATATTTAACATACATTACTATTGACTTGGGTAGATTTCTAAATAAAATTAAAAGCATCATACAATACAAACATGCATTTCATCACTTTACATCTCAATGAGAAAATTGCACATACGACCCTAACTGTTAGCAACATACCATGAAAAAGCACAATTTTCTCCGCCCCTCCTATCTCCCCGATCTCTCCGCGCTCTCTCTTGCTTCTTCCTCTTCTTGCTTTTGCAACGCACGGAGAGCTGCATCGCCTGTTCCCGAGTAGTCCTCGGCTCCCTCGTCCCCTGGTGTCGACAATGGTGAGTGGCAGCGCCCTCCTCTCGGCAGTTGGCTCGGGGGCGAAAGATCTGGCTGCCTCGAACATTTCTCAGTTGTGTGAAAGCATTTCTCAGACAAATCAAGATCGAGCAAGTCAAATTAGAGAAGCATGCAGAATCAAATTGTTGCCGATAGGATTAATTGTTTACTCTCTGAGCGATACCTTTCCTGAGGAGCCTGGAGAAGGTCGCGCAGTCGAACACCATGTCATCACTCTCGTGTCTCGTCATCACCCCCAAAGGCGCAGCAACCTTCCTCGTCATCTCGATCGCAGGAAGATTCCTGGCAGCCGTATCCAACGGCGACTTTGGTAGCTTTGGCATCCACCGCATCCACCCCAACTGCTTCAACAGCACCCAATTTCCTCACTTCTGCCCCCGCAGCATCTGCTTCGGCCGGATGACAACACCGGAGGCATGAAAATGCCGAGGGAGGGAGCCGTCTTTGCGTTGTGGATGGCCGGCGGCAGCGCGAGGCGTAGATTGGAGCAGACGGCGCTCGGAGCGGCCTGTACATCCACTGTAGTCGGCGACCTGGAGGCGATGCAACCAGTTCCCCCAACCTGGAGAATTTCCACCTAGAAAGTAAAGCAGATTGAATTGAGGAATAAAATCCACCATGAAACATCAAGCAGCACGAGAAAAAAGATCTAACCACCGGTCAAGCAAACATTAAAAAAGAAAAACGAATAGAACTGTCCTTCATCAGGTACGCATGGCAGCTCCCACGCGCAGATGCAGGGGATGGGAGCCACTCTGTTGTATGTCTCGTCTCGCCTGTCTCACGGGGGCGACGAGCAACGTGGTGGCTGGCGATTGAACGGGGAGACATGGCGCTGGTAGAGGAGAATGAGGGGTTTGGATCCCCTGGAGTTGGCTTCAACTCCACCGGGTAAATTTAGCTAAATCTCTACCATCTATTTTTTCTACGGCTGAGAAGAAGCCACATCTCCTAATTAATTCTATCAATCACGTGAATTTAAAGGAAAATTATTTTCTTAACATTTAGAAATGCTAACGTTGCAACCAACAAAGTTAACAGAGTATACATGTTCTCTTCTTCAAAATTAACAATAATGTGCCAACAGAATGTTTCCTTGTGTGTGTGTAAAACTAACACAGGAGAACCTTGTTAATCATATTCAGTATTTTTTTTTATATATAATAGAGACGAAGCCATTCTTATAAAAAAAAATATCGGTCGGGAACTGGAATCACTATGCCAAAAAGCACTGCATATTTTTTTTCTTTGGACAACTAGTTGTTAGTTATAAAGATTAGATGAAATTAATTCTCAGAAGAAAAAAATAGTTGAAATTAAGGTGGTTTCATCTCAGCCGTAGAGAACAGTAGATGGTAGAGATTTAGCCAAATCTACTTGGTGGAGTTGGAGTTAACTCTAGGAGAGAAGAGAAAGTGGGGAAGATCGGAAGAGGAGATCGCGGGCAAGACCGACGCGAGGCGAAGGGAGATCGTCCGTGATTTCGGGAGAGGAATCGACAGACGGAGAGGGTATGGATCTGAGATGTTCGATCTGATATAGATAAATAGAGTGTTGGATTTGATGAATGATGAATATAATGTATAAGACTGTGTTGGTGTACTATAGGGTAGACTTGATCAAATGATTGCATTTGGAACAGTAACAGTAGTTTATCGGAGTTTGATGTCTTCATGATATGGGGGTCAATCAGAAGGCTCCATGTATTTGTTCAAAAAAAATGAGAAAAACTGTGGGACGCTATCCCGTCACCGCGGGACAGCTAACAAATGACCTACAACTAATTCGCCTTTTACGCGTGCAAACGATGCGGCTCGAGCTCATCCAGGCTCCCACTCAGTATGGTGGCCGCACTCTATTAGTTGCATGGTACCTTATGAATGATGAGAGGACACGTTGCCTAGTAAGTAATGAGAAAGAATCAAAGGGAGTACTACTCGTGCTAAAGTCTACGCATATACTGCCACGGCCACTATTCTAGCTATCATGGTAGTGGTGTCTTTTTTCTTTTTATTCTCGGTTTATTTCTTAAATTATTTGGTTTTTGTTGTTGAAGCACATTTTGAGGTTTTGATTTTGTGAAGTATTTTCCCTATAATATACCATGATAAATCTTCATGCTCAAGTTTTGCATATCTCGTTCCGTTTTCTATCCCCACACATCTCCTATTTACAAGCAATAATACTTTGTATTAGTGTTATGAGCGCGAAGTTAAATACCTACTACCATCTTAAAATTTGTGGGGGTACTAAATTAGATATCAAGTGCTCGCTAGCTTTAATACCTACTAGCTCAGAAACCCATGTGTACCGGATTTAATACCCAAGGTATCATGTCTAATATTTATAGATATCAAATCTGATACCTAGATACCTATCCATGATACATGTAGGTATTAGATAACAAATATCAGATCTAATTCTTGTGGGTACCAAGCCTGATACCTAGGTACCAGGCTTAATTCCTATAGGTACCAGGTCTGATACCTATAGGTATCATACATGATACATGTGGATATCATATGACAAGTATCAGGTCCGATATGTATAGGTACCAAGTCCGGTATCCAGGTACCAGGCTTGATATCTATAGGTACTAGCCATGATACATATGGATATCAGCTGACACAAATACCAGCTTTGCCCCGATACTTATGAGACCAAATATAATCTTAACAACTTGTTTTATATGATCCAACTAAATTACATGACCAATCATTAATTAGTTGACCCAATTAGCCAACTAATAACCGTGCATGGTTGGCGTAAGAATCCAAATTATTTAGTAATAAAAATACCGGAGCAACTATGTTTTATCATAAGTAAACTCATTATATAATAGTAATTTTACAGCATTAAAAAAGCTACCAGGATGTAATACAAATTAAATTAAACAGGACTGATCACTACTGATCTACTCTATCTAATGGATTTACTACAGGCTACGGTCAGGGAACATTGTCACATACTGACGCACATGCATAGCTTCTAGCTAGCTAGTGATTGACACAGCACAACTCCATCCAGACGGCCAGGCAAGCTACTAGACCCCCTACAGTGCTTCATAGTGTATCTAGGGTGTACGTCTTGTTGAGGCTTGTCTTGTTTGGATACTACACACGCATCTCGTCTAGGCGAGAGTTAAAGAGTATACCGTTGAACGGTATACCGTTCTCTAGCAGCCCTCAAAAAAATATGAGAGGAAGGGAGAGTTTGATCAATAAATCATATGACTAGGGGTGGCAACGGAGCGGGATCGAGTTGGGCTAGAACACCCTCGACCCCGAAGGGACGATCGGAGCGAAATCAATCCCCACCCCCAACCTCTCCAGGGCCCCGCAACAGCAAAGAAGTGGTTGGCAATAGGGGTACCACGACGAAGGGCGTCGCGGCATGATGACGAGGGGCCGTGGCGGCGAAGGGGCGCAATGACGTTTTGGTCCACGATGATGAGGCGCAGCGTCGAAGCGGTCGGCGATGAGGGCCGCTGCGCCGAGGCGGCTGACGACAAGGGGCAATGCAAACCGAGGTGGTCGACGACGATGATGTGCCAAGGTGGCCGGCGAGCGGCGACGAGGAGTCGCGACATCGAGGTAGTGGACGAGGAGAAGCGTTGCGTCGAGGCGGCCGGCGGCGAGGGGCACTACGCTGAGGCGGTCGGCGAGCGGCGTTGAGTAGGAGCGGTGGCTGGTGAGCAGCGACGAGGAAGCGTGAGGGCTGGGTGGCGGCGGTTGTGGGGGTTGCGTGTGAGTAGATGGGGATTAGGATTAGGTTTATATATGGCCACTTGGAATAGATCTGTTTGTTTTGAATGGGCTAATTTCATAGAAATAACATGTACCCGGGACCCTGCCGGATCACCCGCAGGTATTTTTTTATCCCTTCCTTGCCCCTGGAATTTTGCAGGGCCCTACCCTGCTCAACCGTGGGTGAGAATTATCCTCCGACCCTAATCCCGTAGGGATGGATCTCCGTCTCCCACGGAAAAATTATCATCCCTACGTAGGACTTGCACAGGAATAAGAAGATATTGGATAAACCATAGCACTGATGATGATGACACGGCAGCATAATCCCGATATATTCCGAACCGAGCATTTACCTTGGTAGCGTCGACCGAAACAAACAATCCTACCACCGAGATAGACACGTTCAGCTGGTCGTGTCGACGCTACGAACACCACCGGCGAGGCGGCTACGCGGCAGAGCCAAAAAACCCCGAGCATCTGATCGCATCCAGGCGGTATATCTCCTCGCCGCCGCCCGACAGCTACGTCCGCTTGCTTCGTCCCCCTCCGGCGCCGCGTCCCCTACCTCGTGGCTGCATCCATCCTGATCATCTCGCGCGGCGCAGGTTAATTCAAGCCGGTTTTGCCCGGTCTAAGATGCGAGCCCGATGCCCGTAATATGCCGTGATTAGTGATGATTTTGGGGGTAGAAATATATGGCTTCTTCAGTTTGGACAGTGCGATATCTATCGAGCTCGATCGGCGATGGTTCTTTTTCTTTTTTATCGTCTGTTTGCTCTTGCATGCAAAGGTTCATCTCTATCTCGATCGGTGTCAGCTAATGGTAGGACAATTGTTCATGGGAGGAAGCATGATAATTTGTGTGTGTGTATGTGTGTCAAAGCAAGAATAATGGAAAAGTTATTAACGGAGGATGATTACATGGTACGTAACGGGTAGCGTTTTCATACGTACGTCTAGTAAGAAGATGTATGCATCTTGTTCCAGAAAGAGTCAGGAAACAGGTGCTCACAAATATCAACGATCACGCAACCTGGCACTATACGTCCACCACGACCTTCCCAAATTAATCTAGTCCGAAGCTTTTATCTCCTATGTTTTTTGTGAATCTAGAACCACAGGAACGAGGTGATCTTCGAATCAAAGAACCCGTCCTGCGAAAGACTTCTAAGAAGCTGCTACGACGAGACGATCCTTTGGTCGCATTGAGACAAGGAACTTCTAGATCATGGAAGAATATGTTATTTGAGGCTATAAATTCTCCCTCTACCTAATGTAATCCACACCTTGGTCCACCTCTTCTCTCTTTCTTTTTCTTCTCCTCTTGTAATATTTACCACTATGTTTTTATTAAATATAATTTAGGTGGGATGTCTTATCCCCCGGTGATCCTTAAAAAGAAAAAAAGAAGATGTATGCATGTAAGATGGAGAACACATCGAGATTATCAACTAAATTATATACTCCAACTGTTTTTTTAACGAACGTACTCCAACTTATTTTATGTTTGTGTCGTTGTACCTAGAGAGGTCTACGAGCAAAGATCCTGTCTTTTGTTCTTTGTTTAGGACATTCATCAATTTTGTCGCTACGTCCGTATTCAGTAGTGTGTGGTAGGACGTAGGAGTACGTACATAGGAGACTACGACTACGTCGTCTAACACTAGAATAATATAATCGTCACGTTGGTTACTTGGTTAACTACTTCGGTTTGTAACTTGTAACAGATCCATTATTTACTTCTGATGCTACGATTGTCACTTTAATTTACTACTTTACTTTACCTAATCACTGCATTATTTGTAGGTGACGTTTCAAATTAGTTTTTGTTTTTATTTTTATCAATCTTTGGCCAATAAATAAGATGCCTGAGGCAAAGTACCCATCTTGTTTAATTTCCTTTGTTTAATACTGGAAGTTAATAAGCATTTGTAGCTTTTTTTTAAATCGTATGCAAATAGCACTACTATAGAAACGATCGATCTTTTCTCCTAGTCCCCAAAACATAAATATCCCGATTATATTTAAAACCGGTACTAAAACATTTTAATACCAGTGCTAAAATGTCCAAGTCCCTAGAAACATTTCAGTCCCGGTTGATGTTACTTACCGGTACTAAAAATGTATCTTTAGTACCGATTATTAACACCAACCAAGACTAAAGCTAGAGAATTTTTAGTCCTGAACCAACTGGTACTAAAAATGCATTTTACTACTGGTTGGTAACACCAACCGGGATTAAAGATATTTTTAGTACCGATTGGTGTTACAACCGGTACTAAAGATGCATCCAGGGTTAGTCTAAGAAAAAAAACATATCTATCCAAGTCAGATGTGTATAATAAGTGAGATGGTAACGCACGTGAGGACTGAGGTGAACCGAGGTCTTCAGTTTGAATCCCACATCCCAGATATTGTTTTTGATTTAGTATACATTTTTATTACCGGTTACTTCAACCAGTAATAAAAATTGAGATCTTTAGTCTAGGTTTCCTTGTCTCGATTGCTACAATCAGTAATAAAGGAGGTTTTTAATCGGGACTAAAGGTGAGTTCTCCGGTAGTGTATGGTGAAGGCTATATTACAGCACAAGCTGGGATCGTGTGCTCATGCCTTCTTTGTGTGATGTTTTGAATACAATCTGATAAAAAACTTTAATTAAGTATTAATAGGACAATGACTTTTACTGCTTGGCTTAAAGAAAACGATATCAGTAGATTTGTATAGGAAAGTAAACTCATATAATCTGTTTTTTTTAATAAAATATAGTAAAAGTTTCATGTAAAAACCATAAAAAGGATTCAAATATATTTTTTACCGAAAAAAGTATGAGGTAATATGAGATACCATATTTTCTATTATTATTATTTATAGTAACTCATAATATCTTTTTCTATTATTATTATTTATAGTAACTCATAATATCTTAGTGCTAAAACTTATATTTATCTATTTGTCAAAAGCTTAATATAAAGTAAAGTTTTTTAGGTGAGAATCTAATATATTTAGTTTGCAAGCGGCGCTGTAACATATGACATAAGGCACACTTTTAATTATTGCGCATTGTCCAGATTTGAAAAACTTTAGACTTTATTTAATTCTTGAAGGTAAAAAACCTATGAAACTTGACATACAGAAAAAGTTAAAATTTTCATTATTAAAATCTATATAAATATACTTGGAAAGCTAAAGATTTTAGAAGAATACGTAGCTATCAAAAACTCTCATGATCAAGCTCTATATCTTTGCTGGACCGTTGGATATTTGCTCCCATCTCTTTTTTTTCTTTTTTTATCACCACCTTACTTCTTCCGTCTAAAAAACATAATCTCGATAATGATGGAATCTGTTCAAATAACCTAATCTCGATAATAATTGAATCTGTTCAAATTCATCATCTAAGTGATGTTCTGTTATTAAGGTTGAATTTGTTTTAGGAGAGAGTACGATTTAGAAATAACGGGAGGTAGGAGAAGAGGAGAAGAAGCATAAAACTACCGTGACCTTTTCCCAACCCGTCCGAAAAACCCACGGGCGCGGAGGGCGGCCGGCGGAGACCACAACCCCCCGACCGGCCGGTAAATTCCCGTGGCTTACGAAGAATATGCGCGCGCCCGTCGCCTCGGCGGTAACAATGGAGCAGCGCCCGAGCCAACCGCCCCTCTCCCTCTCCCTCTCCCCCCCACGACGTCGCCGTCGCGGAGCCGCGGCGGCCAGCCTTGTCGCGACGCCCTTGGCCGCCGTGGTGGGGGGTGGAAATCTGGGGCGGCCTCTTAAATACCGCGCCAATGCCACGCCCCGACCGGTGGGAGTGGGAGTGGGAGTGGAGGTGAAGGCTGCGGTGGGAGCTGCCACTTGGCGACCAGCGCGCCGCCGCTGCCCCCGGAGCGCGGACGCCCGCTCGGATCGGAGAAGGAGGAGGAGGTATGAATTAGTGAATTGAATTACCCCTGCCCACACCGCGTCGGATGAACCGCACTTGTACTTGATATGGTTGATCGCTTCGGCATTGTGCTGCTCTGTGTGAGTTGGTTTTGTCGTTTAAGTTTTAACCGAGATCATGATGTGATCTGAGGTGAGTTCCATTTGGCTAGCTCTGTTAGTTTGTGTTCAGTAATGATATGAGTTGTTTTTGTTTTACTTTTCTGCTTATGCTTCCATTGATTGGTTATGGAGCGTTCAGCGTTCGTTAGTTCTGTCTGTGGGTGCAAATGCAATGTCAGTATGCCATAAAAATTGCAATATGCAAGCATTATTTGTATGCTTGAATCTGACATCTTCTGCTTGCTCGAGCTTTTTGTTGGTTTTCTATCTATCTTAGATGATTTGATCAATGTTCTAGTTCTCTGATGATTGTGCCTGGTGTCAATTATGATGGTATTGAACTTTCTTTTCTCTTATAATTTGCTGAAATTGCGAGATTGTCGCTTAGGTTTATCAATCAGAACAATATCATGCTTATGCTTAGGTTCGTTTGATACTGTCACACTATTACACGTCCAATGAGTGGAAAATCTGCTACATTGTTTGTTTGCGATGAATATCACTCAACATAGCGTAATTGTTTTGTCATGGTGAGCTAGTAGAAATTTTTGTACCTTAATGTTGTTCTCTGTTCATATCCAGTAAATCTGCCTGTAAAACTTCGTTTTAGACAGCTATTTGGGGAAAAATATTTTCCCAGCTTCTTTATAGTGATTGTTTATACATGGCTGTGTAATTGATTCATTTCGATGAGCTAGTACATTATAAACCTTTATTTTTTTTGATGATACAGGTTGGTATTGGTGTCCATATAATGAAATTGCAATTTGCGACCACTCCATGCTAGTTACCTGGTCGTTCCTTGTTGGTTAATAAGCTATTATTTCAAGTATGGACATTCATTCTACCTGTCATATGATAGACATTTGTCAAAATTCCTGTGAGGAAGCAATTCTGTAATTTTCTATGGGCTAGTTGCTATGTTAACTACAATAATGGGGCTGACATCCTGAGGTTACAGTGTTCGACTACCAAGTTCTAATTTATTAAGAGGAATGCAAGTCAACATGCATGCCTAGTCCATTTCCTTTTAATGAATAGTGTAGAAACTTCTCAATATTAATGACAGCTGTGCCTATAAATTTGACAGGTTGATTTATCAAGGGCAGCAAGTCGTCTAAAATGGACCCAAAGAGATCAATAGATGATAAATTTTCAAAGTTGCACCCAAGTTTGCCAGTTGATACTAGAATTTGCATAGTGGGAGCAGGACCAAGTGGCTTATCAGCAGCCTATGCACTAGCTAAGCTAGGGTACCGTAATGTAACCTTGTTTGAGAAATGCCATACTGTTTCAGGGATGTGTGAGTCCATTGACATCGAAGGTGTGGAAATTATTCAGAAAACTTTTATTCAATCACCATTCTGTGCACAGTTTTAGTTCTCAGCAACATTTGTATGTAGGTCGAATATATGATTTGGGAGGACAAGTTATAGCGGCAAACAGTGCTCCTGTTATAACTCACCTAGCAAAGGAACTAGGGTCTGATTTTGAAGAGATGGATACACACAAACTTGCCCTGATTGACAGCCAAACAGGAAATATTCGAGACCTTGAAGTAGCTGAGGACTATGTATCCATGGTATCTCTGACGCTAAAATTACAGGTGAGTTGTTCTAGTACAAAATTTAAATTTGAGGTAACTAGATAAAAGAACACCTAATTATTTATAACATTCCCTCTGTTTCTTGCATATGTGTTATTCAATGATTCTTACAGGATGAGGCAAATAAGTCAGGCCGAGCTGGACTTCATGCTCTCAGTGGATTTGCATCTGACCCAACTCTTGAGTTTTTGAAACAAAATGGAATAAATTCAATGCCAAAATCTGTAGCATATGGTTACACCGCTTCGGGCTATGGTTTTGTTCAAGACATGCCCTATGCTTTCATTCAGGAGTTTACTAGAACCTCTATGGCTGGTAAAATCCGGCGTTTCAAGCATGGTTACATGAGCATGTGGGAGAGACTGAGTAAATCATTACCATTTGAAGTTTTTTGTGACACGGAAGTTCTGAATGTCAAGCGCAACAGTTTTGGTGCAAGTGTAACTATCAAGAACAACAATGGTGAAAAGCAAGTTATGGAGTTCGACAAAATTATACTATCGGGTGCTCTTGCTTTCAAGAACAGCAAAACATATCGATCCTCTAGTCTTACTGGTGAGCATAATTTGAATTCAGTTTGTCTGGCATTGAAGCTATATTATTTCAGCTGCCTTATTAGTATGTATGATCTTTGTTCAGATGGAGAAAGTGAAGTGGTGGAGCTAAACAATCTCGAAAGAGAACTATTCAGTAAAGTACAGATTATCGACTACTATACTACTGTTGTTAAGATCAATGGATTCGAGCACATACCAAAGGGATTTTACTACTTTGGAGAATTCATGGAGGATCCAACAACAATAGGACGGCCTGTGGCAATGCAAAGATTCTTTGCTGACACAAACATTTTCTTGTTTTGGTCTTATGGAAATTCAGCAGATATCAAGGGTTCATTTGTGGCTAAATGTGTGACTGATGTCGTGAGTACTATGGGAGGCAATGTTCAGAAAGTAATTTTGCAACGGCGGTTCAAGTATTTCCCTCATGTCAGCAGTAAAGGTATATACATTAATAATATTTCTCCTGTTGCTAGGTCTTTTTTTTCTCTTTATGCTAATATTGGTGATTTCCTGCATCGCAGACATGAAAGATGGATTCTATGAAAGGTTGGAGTCCCAGTTACAAGGTTTCCAGAACACTTACTATGTCGGAGGTCTGCTAGCATTTGAGCTTACTGAAAGAAACGCTTCGTACTCCATCACAGCTGTTTGTAAGCACTTTGCCATTGATGGTGAGCGAGGAATGACTCCTTATGTTAAGGTGAGCAAGAAATAATGGTGCAATATATATATCAATTATTAACTCCACCTTTATCATATTTCTTAGAGAAATTGTGCATATATTTTTCAATACTTGCAGAGATTATTCCCTTTGTCCCATAATAGCAGTCCATCACCTCCTAGAGATCTCGGTGAGCTTGAAGGTGTTGAATTTCCTGATCTTCCCTCTCTTGACGGATATTTGGAATACTGGGGAACTCATAAAGTCACTGCGAAGAATGTTATCTATACTTGGATCAATGAAGAAGGGAAGATCATGAATCGAAGAACCTACCAGGAGCTTCATGGAAATGCATCTCACATTGCACAAAAACTTTTAACAAGCACAAAACCTGTTATCAAGCCTGGTGACAGAGTTCTGCTTATTCATCTCCCTGGTTTGGAGTTTATTGATGCATTCTTTGGATGTATTAGAGCAGGAGTTATACCAGTCCCCGTTTTGCCCCCTGATCCAATGCAAAGTGGTGGACAAGCTCTTCTCAAAGTTGAGAACATCTCTAAGATGTGCAATGCTGTGGCTATTCTATCCACCTCTTCGTACCATGCTGCTGTACGAGCAGGTTATATCAAGAACATTGTCACTTTAGCAAATAGAGCTCAGAAATTCTCAGCACGGTGGCCTAACATCCCATGGATTCATACTGACTCATGGATAAAGAACTACCAGCGAAGCCCAGACAGCTTCAACTCAGAGAGTGTTTTATTTACCAAACCCCAGCCAAGTGACTTGTGCTTTCTACAGTTCACTTCAGGTTCCACTGGTGATGCCAAGGGCGTGATGATAACTCATGGAGGACTTATCCACAACGTGAAGACAATGAAGAAGCGTTATAGAAGTAGTTCAAAAACTGTCCTTGTCAGTTGGCTTCCACAGTACCATGACATGGGTCTTATAGGAGGTCTTTTCACTGCCCTTGTAAGTGGAGGAACTTCCATTCTATTTTCACCGATGTCATTTATTAGAAGCCCCCTTCTGTGGTTGCAAACGATCAATGACTACCATGGAACCCACAGTGCAGGTCCAAATTTTGCATTTGAACTCGTGATAAGAAGGCTTGAGGCCGAGAAGAATAAAGCCTATGACCTCTCTTCAATGGTCTTCCTCATGATTGCGGCAGAGCCAGTAAGGCAAAAAACTGTCAGAAGGTTCATAGAGCTAACTCAACCTTTTGGCCTTTCTGAAGGTGTTCTTGCACCTGGATATGGCCTGGCTGAGAACTGTGTCTATGTTACCTGTGCCTTTGGTGAATGCAAGCCAGTTTTCATAGACTGGCAAGGAAGAGTATGCTGTGGATATGTTGAGCAAGATGAAACAGACACTCTCATCAGAATTGTTGATCCTGACTCTCTAACTGAGCACCAAGAAGATGGTGTTGAAGGTGAGATATGGATTAGCAGTCCTAGTTCTGGAGTAGGTTATTGGGGCAATTCAGAAATGAGCCAGAAAACATTTTTCAATCAGCTTAAGAACCACCCCGACAAGAAGTTCACAAGAACCGGTGATTTAGGACGGATCATCGATGGAAACCTTTTTATTACAGGAAGGATCAAAGATCTCATCATTGTTGCTGGTAGAAATATTTATTCAGCGGATGTAGAGAAGACTGTGGAAAGTTCTTCTGAGGTCCTCCGACCAGGCTGTTGTGCTGTGGTCGGTATCCCAGAGGAAGTTCTGGCTCAGAAAGGCATCTCAATTCCTGATTCTTCTGATCAGGTTGGACTTGTTGTGATTGCAGAGGTTAGGGACGGTAAGGCAATCTCTGAAGAGGTTGTTAACAACATCAAAGCACGTGTGGTGGAGGAGCATGGTGTAGCTGTTGCATCTGTGAAGCTTATCAAGCCTAGAACCATATGCAAGACAACATCTGGGAAGATACGAAGATTTGAGTGCATGAGGCAGTTTGTTGACAATACTCTTAGTTTGGCTAATGGCTATCATATGTCTAAGAAAAAAGGTCTTTTTCGGTCTCTCACAACAGGAAGTGGCATGGAAACAAAGAGGCCCTTGTTGCAGCAAACTGTTGACCGCACCATTAGCCCTTGGCCCAAAAGCCAAGTTAAAAACTCCAATGAAATAACTGAGTTTCTGACACTAATAGTATCAGAGCAAACAGGCATTCCAAAGGATAAAATTTCTCCAACTGACAGTCTACCTTCATATGGTTTTGATTCAATTGCTGTGGTACGAGCAGCCCAGAAACTCTCAGATTTTCTTGGTGTTCCTGTTGGGGCCATTGACATCTTTACAGCAAGCTGCATTTCGGAGCTTGCAAACTTCTTGGAGAATTTGGTGCATAAGTCACAACCACAGTTGGCACCTTGGCCCCAAAGGAAAGTGAAAAACTCCAGGGAGATTATCGAGTTTCTGACAAAGATTGTATCAGATCAAACAGGGATTCCAAAGGATAAAATTTCTCCGACGGATAGCCTACCTTCATATGGTTTTGATTCAATTGCGGTGGTCCAAGCAGCACAGAAACTCTCTGGTTTTCTCGGTGTACCTGTTGGAGCCATTGACATATTTACAGCCGGTTGCATTTCTGAGCTAGCTACCTTCTTGGAGAATTTGGCGCATAAGTCACAATCGCAGTTGGCACCTGATGCATCTTGCTATATTGAGGATGAGACTCAAGTGGTTCCCATGGATGCCATTAGTCCAGAATTCAGTGTTTTGGGTACTGGCATCCTGCAGCTGCTGGCTCTTACTTATGTCTGTTTTGTGCTGCTACTCCCAGCATATCTTGCTAGTTGGACATACATGAGCATGTTCTCAGTCAGTCTGGTCAGATCACCATTGCTGAGCTATCTTAGTTCTTTGGTTATGGCACCTATTGCATGGATCTTTTATATCTCGCTCACTTCTTTATCACTGTCTATCTTAGGGAAGTCCTTCCTTCAGCCAAATTATGTTCTGATCCCTGATGTTTCAATATGGTCAATTGACTTTGTGAAATGGTGGGCACTAAACAAGGCACAAGCATTAGCTGCAAAGATGCTAGCTGCGCATCTAAAGGGCACAATTTTCTTAAATTATTGGTTCAAGATGCAAGGAGCTCGGATTGGCTCATCTGTTGTCATAGACACCATAGACATAACCGATCCATCATTGTTAGCAGTTGCAGATGGTGCAGTTCTTGCAGAAGGCGTTCTTGTTCAAGGCCATGAGGTCTGTAATGAAGTGCTGAGTTTTAGGCATATCAGGATTGGCCGTGAGGCTTCGATTGGTCCTTATGCGGTGCTTCAGAAGGGCACTGTTGTGGAAGATGAAAATGTTGTCCCACCATTGCAGAAGACCGAGGCTGGGAAATCAACACATCGAACTAGCAGAACTTCTGTAAGCATAAAGGTAACTAAACTATATAGACTTCATAAGCTACTACTTGGGTGTAACAAAACTATAATTTGTTATGGTATAGTACAACGATGGCTTGTTCCTTGTTGAGCAGAAGCGCTTTATTGATTATTTCTAGACATTGAATATGGTAAACTACAGATTTACAATTAAACCATAGGCCATTAAACTGAGTGAAAATACTTTTGGAGATTCAGGAAGGGACGGAGATTTTATCAGGGGCCAGGGGAACCATAAGCAATTTTTTTTTACAGTGTGCACGAGAGTGGTCAAGTAGAAATGTCATGTAAATGAAACATGATTAACTCTTAGTGGTGTGCGCATTTCAGGGTTTCCGGGTCTTCATTTGGCAATCCGTAGATATCTAACTACTTTGAAAGCTCTCGTTTGTACGGCCATATTTATGTAATGCTCTTCCAAATAACTGAGTAAATTGCTATCAAATGACCGTCTACTTTCTGTGCAGGAAGAAGCAAGCAAAACAAACATGATACTTGAACACCTCGTTAGCATATACGCGGTTGGCATCCTGGGTGCTCTGTCCAGTGCAATCGTCTACACGCTGTACACTCGCTTCTCCGGCAAAGCGGCTTCACCTCAGCATTTCTCCTTTGCATGCATTGCTGGTGCTTTCCATTGGTTACCAGCTGCCATCACTGCCTATGCTGTGATTGTTAGGGAGACACCCACAAGTGCGCTGTCATTTGCTTTCTTCATTGCATTCGCCTACCTGAGCTATGGCGTCATCCTCAGTCTTCTCACCAGCATATCCATCAAAGCTCTTTCTGCAAAGCCTGGAACCAAGCAGAATGGCATTGCGAGTTTGATCCACCGGCGTATAACCATCGCTGCTCATATCAGGTTTGCGAAGATGCTATCTGGAACAGAAGCCTTCTGCGTGTACTTGAGGCTTCTCGGAGCAAAGATTGGCAGGCACTGTTCTATCCGAGCCATTAATCCGGTGGCGAATCCTGAGCTGATCAGTGTCGGTGATGGCGTCCATCTAGGTGACTTCTGCAATATTGTTCCAGGGTTCTACTCCAAGGGGGGATTCACCAGTGCAGAGATTAAGGTCCAGGAGAACACCGTGGTTGGCAGTGGCAGCTTGCTCCTCCCTGGCTGTGTCCTCCAGGAGAATGTCATCCTCGGCGCGCTCTCCGTCGCGCCGGAGAATGCTGTTCTCCAGCGCGGCGGCGTCTACGTCGGGTCACAGTCTCCGGCCATGGTGAAGAACACCTTGCTTGAAGACGACGAGCGGATTGAAGAGATGGACCAGGCATACAGGAAGATCGTTGGCAACCTCGCGGCCAACTTGGCCATCACCACCATGAACGTCAAGTCGAGGTACTTCCACCGCATCGGCGTGAGCGGCCGCGGCGTCCTGAGGATGTACGAGGAGATACCGTCGTTGCCCGGGCACAAGATCTTCGCCGCCGGCAAGTCCTTCCCGGTGATCGTCCGCCACAGCAACAGCCTGAGCGCGGACGACGACGCGAGGCTCGACGCACGCGGCGCCGCGGTGCGGATCCTCTCCGATGACGGCGGCGGCGGCGGCGGCGAGGTGCCTCTCCTCGACCTGACACTCAAGAGCGGCAAGGCGTTCTACGCGCGCACCATCGCGGACTTCGCCACCTGGCTGGTCTGCGGCCTGCCGGCGAGGGAGGAGCAGGTCAAGCGCTCGCCGCACATCCGCGACGCCGTCTGGGGCTCTCTCCGGAGCACCGACTCGTACACCGTGCTCCACTACTACTCCAACATATGCCGGCTGCTGCGGTTCGACGACGGCAGGGAGATGTACGCCAAGTTCAAGCTCCGTCCTGCTGACCCAGACGTCTCCGAGGACTCCGGCAAGGTGGTGCCCCGGGGAATCCTGCCGCCGGAGACTGGTGCAATCCCCAGGGATGAGGGTGACACGCGCCCCCTGCTCTTCCTCGCCGACGACTTCCGCCGGAAGGTGGACTCTCCGGACGGGGTGCGCTACGTGTTCCAGCTGCAGCTCAGGGAGGTGCCCACCGACGGCTCCGCCCGCGACGTCGCCCTCGACTGCACCCGACCGTGGGATGAGGCCGAGTTCCCTTACATCGACGTCGGCGAGGTCAGCATCCACCGCAACGTCCCGACGGAGGAGACGGAGAAGCTCGAGTTCAACCCGTTCCTCCGGTGCCCTGAGGTGGACGTCATCCCGGCGACGTCGTGCACGCAGAGCACGTCCATCGACCACGGCCGCTCTCTGGTCTACGAGATATGCCAGCGCCTGCGGAACGGCGAGCCGCTGCCCGCGTCGTGGCGAGCTTTCCTGGAGCAGTCGGACACCAAGATCGACTTGTCCGGATGCCCGGTCGCCGCCGCAGCGACACCCACAGCCACACCCGATGCCGCCAAGGTGACACTGGCTAGGACGTGGTACCAGTCGTTCTGGGCCACGCTGTGCCAGCCGCTGCTGCAAACGCTGGTGCCGTACTCTGTCCTGGGCCTCGTCATCTTCCTCCCCCTCAGGGGCCTCCTTGCTGTCGCCGCAGTCACCCGCTTCCCGCTCTACTGGATCCTACCGGCGTTCTGGGCCGCGTCGGGCATCGCCGCCATGGCCACGTGCGCGGCGGCGAAGTGGGCGCTGGTCGGCAGCAGGGGCGACGGCGACACGGTGCACATCTGGTCGCCGGCCGTGTTCCTGGACACGGTCTGGCAGGCCGTGCGTGTCGCCACGGCGGAGTACTTCGCCGAGCTGACGCCCGGGTCGGCGCTGTTCGCGACGTGGATGCGGCTGATGGGCGCCTCCGTGTCCCCCGCCGACGGCGCGTACGTGGACTCCATGGGCGCGCTGCTGAACCCGGAGATGGTGCGCCTGGAGCGCGGCGCGAGCGTCGGGCGGGACGCGCTGCTGTTCGGGCACGTGTACGAGGGCGAGGCCGGGAAGGTGAAGTTCGGCGCCGTGTCCGTCGGGGAGGACGGGTTCGTCGGCAGCCGCGCCGTGGCCATGCCCGGCGTCACGGTGGACGACGGCGGCTGCCTCGGCGCGCTCGGGCTGGCCATGAAGGGGGAGACGGTGAAGCACAGCATGTAGCCGGACGACGACGAGGAGGAGGGGGCATGCATGATCAGTTGCTGTGCTGCTTTTACTCTTATTTTTCACTTTTTTGAACTTGTTTTATTCTGCATGCTGCTTAGTTATATACGTACGCGAATTAGGATCTTGGTGATCATAATATGGTAGTGCGATCAATAAGTGACCGTTGGAAGAAGAAATAAATGATCGGTAAAATTACCTGCATATTTATAACGGGTTAGATGGAAGTATGCGGAATATAATGAAACAAATAAATCGACCACCATCGTGGTCAGCATAAATATCTGAAAAGCATTAGCATTAGCAGCAGCAGCATATAAGCAAGATCAGGCACTAGCAGTCGCTGTCTCGGTGATGGTATTTTTCCCTGTTCAAACTTCAAAATTTTGTGATGGTTTGTCTGCCATACTGAAAAAAGATGGGGGTCGTTTCGAGTCCATATTGGTGATCCTTTCCAAAACCAAACAAAGCTTTCCACACTGTTGGCGAAAAAAGGTTGAGGATATTATGAATTTTAAACCGGATCGATCTCACACCATCTCTATCTCCTGCTACCGTCCAAAGCAAAGAGAAAAAGCAGGCAGAGGCAATGGCAAACCTGCAAATACATAGTAGTATCGTGCAACGACTCTGACAGGCCTCAACAACACCCAGCCTCCCCTCCCTACACCAGCTGTCCCTGACGTCAGCAACGGCACCCGCCGCCGCCAAAGGATGGAAGAATCCCAGGCCCAGCAAGCCACACTCACTGCCACGTGGGCCCCACCCCCCGTCTCGCCGCCACCGAGGCAACGTGTCCCCTTCGCGGCACTCGAGTAGTACGCGAGACCGTACGGCGAGAGGCACCTGCGCTCCTCTCCGCCTGCTGCGAAGGTTGGAAGGCTCGAGCAGAAAAGGAAAAGCATTTCACCTTCTTTTTTTTTTCCCTTTTTGTGCGTCTCCCCGTTGCTGCGCGTATCGTGCCAGCCAGCTCCGGCTAAGACTGGCCTGGATGGCTCATGGTGCCGTCAAGCCGTGCTGCTGCTGCTGCCTCCTCGTCGCCGCCGCGCTCGCCGTCGCCGTCTTCCTGGCCATGCCGCCGCCCGCCGCCGCCGCGTCGTCGTCACAACCAGGTACGTGTAGAAAGGCGTCTTCTTTTCTTGGCTCTCTATCTCGCGTGCGTTTCTTGACGCTTTGTCTCCTCCTCCTCCTCCTCGCCGGCGCGCGCAGCGGCATTGCAACGGGCCGAGAAGACGGCGGCCATGTACACCGCGAAGGAGTTGCGGGAGAAGCAGGACGTGACCAAGGTCGGTCTGAGCTTTTTCCTCCAGAGAACAAAAAAAAAACCCAAAAAGGTGGCTCTTTTCATGGCTTTCTTGCCCTGTTCGATCGATCTCATGGTGGTGTAGGGTTCTTGATTGGGGTTGCAGGGCGCGGAGGAGGACGTGACCACGACGGGGTTCGGCGCGGAGTCGGAGAGGGAGGTGCCCACCGGGCCGGACCCGATCCACCACCACGGCCGGGGGCCCAGGCGGCAGTCACCGTGAGTGCGATCGAATCCCGTCGCCGGACGGGTTAACGAATCGGGCGTGAACCGGAATCCCATGAGACACGATGGTCTATGGATTGTGCTCTTCGTTTTGCTGAATCTGTGATGCACTTGGGGATTTATTCAGATTCATTTCTTGCTGTAGGGAACACAGTAGCATGCATGAGAGCTAGGCAGCTAACTTACCACCATTATCTTTGTTTTTGCATACCAAAACTAAGGAAAAAAACCAATACAATTCATAAGTTGTTCTTCCTATGGAATTTTTGCATGCTTCTGGATAGTTCCTCTTTACTCTCTCTTCTTGTATTGTGTGGATTTGAGTTTTGATGAACAGGGAGCTTGTTCCAGTTCAAGTATTTTGTATGTTGATGCATGATTGATTGTTCAAGTTGAGATTGAGGGAAAGAAGCAGCAACTTTAGTTCTTTTTTCTGTTCCTGGGTGAATGAAAGCAGCAGCTTTGTTCTGTTGTGTGCTAGGGCAATGAAAAGAGTTCATGTCTAGTCGTCTGAGATGTGCTGGCCCTTTTTGAGGCCTGGAGCAGCAGTTTGGTCCAATGTGCATATATCTCGGCTCAGAAGTGCACTTGATTCGAAATTCTACCTGGTTGATGCTACTTGCTAGAGTAGCAAGCATGCTTGCCTGTTGTGATGTCTTTTTTTGCTGTACTTTTAAATTTGGTGCAACAAGTTATACAATACTATCTTGTTCAACCTTTCATAATTGTGTAATGTAACTCCGTTGCATTATAACTACCGATGTTTGAACTGCACAAGAAAATGGTTGTCTGTTTATATAATTCAGAAAAGTTACATTTTGTGTTAGCTATGAGTGAACTGAGAGTATCAGTGAGGTGTGAGGGTACGTATCTTATGTTTTTTTTATCTATCTATGTAGTGGTTAGAAGGATTTTCAGGTTCCCTACAAGACTAAGATTTTCAGAACAACTTATCTAAACTATCTAATCCGTACCTTTTGGTGTACTGCGATTTGCAAGTTTGCAGTGATCAAAGTAGAGAGCATCTGAAGCTGATGTAGAACTATATATAGTTGGCACAATGACAGTACGTATGAATCACCTTCTGTTCCATGACATTGCAATTCATGTGGAGTACCTGGTTGATTTCCAGAAATGGTTCAAAAAAACTCATATTCTCGTGATTTACTTTAAAACGGTGTCCAGTTGACGTATTGCAGTTCACCGTTTGCTGATCGTGTACAGCTTACACAATCACTGGAAAGAGCATGTTGGAAACAAACATGTAATAGAAATGTTTAATGATCAGAACATAATTCAAGTATTTTTAGCCCAAAAAGGGGAAATAAATGAAGCATATTCCTACTAGTATACTATACACCGGATATCCGAAATGGGCCAAGAGGCCCAAGAAGCAGCCCATTACGAAGCAAACGAGAGCTAGGGTTTACGACCTCCCAAATCCCCCCCGCCGCCACGAGGTATAAAGCCGAACCCTGACCCGCCGCCGCCCGCTGCTCTCGCCCTCTCCGCACCAGCTCCCCGCCGCCGCCGCCGCCGCCGCCGCGAGCCGATACAATGGCGCCGACGTCGAAGCTGTCGCAGGGCATCAAGAAGGCGTCGCGGTCGCACACGTACCACCGCCGCGGGCTGTGGGCCATCAAGGCCAAGCACGGCGGCGCCTTCCCCAAGGCCGAGAAGCCCGATGCCGCCGCCGCCGCCGCGCCCAAGTTCTACCCCGCCGACGACGTCAAGCCCCGCCAGCCTAGCACCCGCAAGCCCAACCCTACCAAGCTCAGGTCTCCAAGCAGCAACTGCGGAGTCTCTTTGTTCGATTCATTTTGCTGATGAGGTGGTTCGATTGCTGACCGCCTTGGGGGTTGCAGGTCGTCCATCACGCCCGGCACGGTGCTGATCCTGCTCGCCGGGAGGTACATGGGGAAGCGCGTCATCTTCCTCAAGCAGCTCAAATCCGGCCTTCTCCTCGTCACCGGTAAGCCAACGTTGATAGTGTGACACAGTGTAGTTTAAAAATCTGTTAGATTGCTCGATGTAGCTGGCTGTGTTGATAGTATACGTTTTGTACGCACTGAATCTGTGATGAATGGTCAGTTGTCTAGTTCTTATCGTGTAAACATTGATATATTTGTGATGAAAATAACCGGTCTCGTTGATTAGCTTCGGTAGATTGTGCCATTGATTAGCACTGTAATTTTTTGGGACAAATGTTTGCTGAAGGTTCTGAGATGGTTATAACTAAAAATTTGGGACTATGGTATTTGGTATATCACTGCTTAGGTGAAGTTAGTTGTAGGCAAGTGTCACACCCATGTTAGTAAAAATGCTTTGAAATGTTTGGTTGAAATAATGTGTTTCTCTGTAACAGACCAGACCATATAATTTTATACAAGAGAGTTTCTTTTTGTTCTGTTGACCTTTTATTGTAGTTATAATCATCATATGGTTCAATTTCTGAGAGAACATTTAAGATGGACTTGTAATTTTATATCTTTTACAAACAACCTCAATAAAAGTCATTTTAAAACACTGTAATACTTCCATTGTGGGGTTAAGAGTGCCACATAAACAGTTGCTAGCATCATAATACTGTTATTTCATCGTAGCTTCATAGAAATGCCCTTTGTGGTGGATACCTTTTCTTCCCATCAACAACATGTGGCATTTTTGTGCACACAATGTACATCGGCAATACAATTGCAATGATATTGAAGTTACCTCTGAGATATGGTGGTGTTTTTCATAAATTTAGCATGCATGTGTATTATACAGTTCAATTTTCATATGTTAATGTCAGCTTGGTATTTTTATTTATCTACTCTACGCTCGTTGAGTTGTATATGCTGAAGTAAGCTCAGAATATGCGATAAGTCTGCCCAATGTTTCTTTGTATAGAACCAAGTAGTGAATTTGTATTGTCAAGGATTTATATATTCTCGAGTTTTTGATTGCATTCAGACACTCACGATCACAATACGTTGGACTTACAATCCATCCCTTTCAGGACCTTTTAAGATCAATGGAGTTCCGATCCGCCGTGTGAACCAGTCCTACGTCATTGCTACCTCCACAAAGGTTGATATCTCTGGTGTTAATGTGGAGAAGTTTGATGACAAGTACTTCTCTAGGGACAAGAAGCAGAAGGCAAAGAAGACTGAGGGTGAACTTTTTGAGACTGAGAAGGAGGTAAATGTTTTATATAATCTGAACTTCTGATTATTGTACATTTTAGCATTGCAGTCTGTTCTTATTATGCGATTCATCTGTTCTTTTAGGCAACCAAGGACCTGCCGCAGTTCAAAAAGGAGGACCAGAAAGTTGTGGATGCCGAGTTGATCAAAGCTATCGAGGCTGTCCCAGATCTGAAAACATACCTTGGTGCGCGGTTCTCTCTCAGGGACGGTGATAAGCCCCACGAGATGGTTTTCTAGATTAGTTGGCGCTAGGCTCTAGTTCTGAAGCCACTTTGCCTGTTCAACCTGAGTGCGCTATTGAATTTTGTATCTGACTGGTGAACCATTCGTTTCCATTAGTATCTGTCTGTCAAATCTTACCTGAAGTCTTATACACTTTGCTGGTTCAATTTAGTGATGTCCCGCATCATACATTCATACTATACACAAGCCATTTTGCCGCTGAAGTCTTGTGCTTTGTGTTTCTGCATTCTATCATGGCATCCAATTTGAAGTGTCTCCAAAATACTGGGCGATATGGAGTTAAGGTGTTGCTCACTTGCACTGGAGTCAATCTGGAATAATTTCTTGACAAGTTCTCAGATCAACAATTTAGGACATTTTGGTTTTTTTTTTTTACCTAAGACCAGTAAAATTTGTCGATAAATCATTTTCTGACTCCTGAACTGTAATGTTTGCGGTTTTGAAGACGTTTATGTTAAGCTATAAAATAACCTGATCTGGGTATATGAATGTTCAAGCATCATTGGGGATGAATTACAAAAAAACGTTTTAATAACATCATAAGCCACAAAAGACCACACATCATATACAGGTGAATGCTATAGCATGGTATCGGCGCGGGACGGCAGCCTCTTGAAGAAGTTGCCGGCGGCCGATGGCATCCTGCTCCGGAACCGCGGGTGGCGGAGCAGGTACAGCCCGGCGACGAGCGCCACCACCCTGAACGGCGTGACGTAGGCCAGGACGGCGGCGACGAGGCAGAGCGCCGTGAACATCGCCGTCGCCCTCGGGTCCCTCCACGCCAGCAGCGACCGCACCCGCTCCCCCTGCGTGGCCACGTCGCCGACCACCGTCTGGATCCTCCCGGCCACCGTCCGCAGCCGGTCGTACCGCACGCGCACCACGTCGTTGGGCCTCGACGTCGGGAACGTGTCGAGCTCCTCGTCGAGCTCGTCGGCGTTGGTCGCCTCGGCGCACGAGAGCCTCGCGTCCGCCTGCGGCGGGCGGCGCGGCCGCCGCCGGTAGTTCCAGACGCCGACCATGGACATGTAGAGGAACATCGTCGGCAGGATGAGCTCCGGGAAGCAGGTGAAGGCGACGAACAGGAGGTGCACGAGGATCGTCGTCGCCGGGCTCCTCCAGTGGCACACGTCGACGAGCCACCGCGCCGTGCTGGCGGCGCCGGAGAGCAGCGCCGTGACGCGGAAGAAGTTGGCCTTGCTCCGCCGGATGCTCCACAGGTGGGAGTCGGCGTCGAGCAAGTACTCGACGACCTCCCGGCGCAGCGGCGGCTCGGCGCGGCTGAGCCGCGCCGCCACGATGCCCATCGCCTGCCGCCGGAGGCCGTCGAGCTGCGCGATGGTGAAGGGATGGACGTAGTGCATCCTTGGGAGGAGCGGCTGGCCGTAGAGGCGCACGACGCTGGCGAGGGAGAGGCAGGTGAGGCGCACGGCGAGGCAGATGTCGCCGTTCTTGCGCACGCCCGACGGGTGCAGCACCACGAGCTGGTGCGCGTTGGTGTACACCCTGTCCATCTCCAGCGTCGAGAGGCGTATCCTCACCTTGCCGATCCTCTGGTCCTTGCCGCCGGCGGCGGCGGCGTTGCTGCCGAGGTGGCAGTTGTCGAACACGGCGAGCGTGAGCACCGTGCACGGGTCGTACACCTCCCAGGTGTACTGCTCGTTCCAGCGAGGGGTGGACGAGTCGACAACGGTGCGCGTGCGAAGCCACTTCTGGCCGTACTTGGCGACGCAGTACGCGTCTGTGGTGCCCCGGCCGTCGATGGTCTTCATCGGGGGGAGACCCTGCGCGCCGAGGACGCCGACCTCGAGCACGCCGATGGGTGGGCGCCATAGCTGCCTCGCCGTGGGGCGCGTGTCGCTGGCGTACATGGTGGCCTCGTCCATGACGTGGTAGGCGCCCTCGAGGCACGCCCGGAGGTGGACGCGGCCGGCGAAGGTGGACTCCGGCGAGCGCAGCCGGTGCACGAACGGCTCCAGGCTGAACCACTGTGACTGCGTCGGCGCGCCGCGGCGGTCGAGGCGCTTCTCGAAGAGGGTGAGCGGCAGCACGGCGCGGCCGACGATCTCGTCCTTGCCGGGTTGCGCACGGGCCTCAACGATGAGCACCGCCGGCTCGTCGAACGGCTCCGCCACGACGAACACCAGCTCCTCGTTCCACGCCAGGCTCGTCAGGCCCCTCGCGCGGCAGCACGGCTTGGTCCGGAGCATCACGCCGCCGACTTGCACCTTGACGACGAAGGCCTCGCCGTGCCGTCCCTTGTCGCCGGCGGCGCTGGCGCCGGCGCCCGGGACGACGTCCTGCGCCTCGAGCACGCTTATCCGGAGGTACCACAGCTTCGGCGTCACGTACACCTTCGACCGCGTGCTCTGCACGGCCGCCACGCCGTCGCCGCAGCGCACCGACGCCGCGTCGGCGTGCCACGCGTCCGCGAACGCCTCGTCGGCCTGCGTGCCGACCCACACCGCGAGCATGACCTCTCCCTGCACCGTCCTACCGCCGTCGCGGACGTCCTCGAAGCAGTACCACTGCGGCGCGAGCGGGCTGTCCGGCGGCACGCGCACGGGAGCCTCGCCAACGTCGAACGCGACCTTCCCAATGTAGCCGTCTCGCGCCGCTGGCGCCGGCGCCACGGCGTCCTTGTCCCTGACGAACACCTCGAGCACCGTGGCCTGGACGCGCTCCCGCGAGAAGGCGAACACCTGGTTCCACTCCGGCGCCGCCTTCCGCTCGTAGTGCCGCGTCGTGCCCCGGTAGTTTCCGAGCCGCACCTCGACGTAAGGGTTGCACCCGCCGCCGCCGGTGACCGCGCTCGCCGCCGCCGCCGCCGCCGGCAGCCCGCGCGCCTTGACGACGCGCACGTACAGGTAGTGCATCTGCTCCACGAGGTCGTACGCGCTCGCCAGCCTCTCGCCGGAGCCAACGCCCATCCAACCGCCGCCACCGCCACCACCACCCGCCGGCCACGCCTCCCTGACCTGTGGCCGTGTCGCCATTGCGTCGTTGGCCATCACCGGCGGCGCCTGTGCGCGGAACACGTACGGATACGCCATGAGTCCGGCGATCACCGGGCACGCCCGCCGCCGCTACACCTGCACGCGTTGCGGTTCGCCGGTCGGTTTTCCCGTCACCGGCAAGGGAAGGCATGCAAAGGTGGCGCCATCAGCTTGTACGACGAGGCACCACGCAATTGGCCTCTCAGAGCCTTTTCTTGCTGTTTGTAAGCAAAATCTTGCAGAAGCTTGAAGCTATCTGTGAGTGAGCACACAAGACTACTGCTACTAAGGTCAAGTGTAAAATAGAAAAGGTTGGCTGGTGAGTGAGATCGTGTGACCGCGCCAGTTTCGATGGATTCGGAATTATGGGGGAATAAAGATGAGATGGTTGGGTTACATTTTTTGTTTTTTGGATTTGAATAAGAACAGTAGTCTCGGTGAAGATTCCTCGGATTTTTCTCACGAAACTGCATGTGTTTGTGCTGCTTTCCTGTAACCTGTCCAGTTATTTAGTTTTCAGGGCGATCTGCATTTGGATTCATGTCTTTTTCTTTCATGTTTCAAGAACTAAGACTAAAAGGAAGGTTTATCTGTAGTGTTATTTTTATGTGATAAATGGGTTTGTTACTTGTCTCTCTCCCTTCTGAATAAGTAGTGGAGTGTACCCATTGTACAGAGTTGAGATCTTAGTGGGATGTAATGCTCTATGAGGTGATTTTCTGCTAACAGTATATCATGATAACAACTTGGCTGGAAGTTGCAGGATCATTCAGAACAAATATTTGGTAACTCGGAAAATGGTGCTCGCGGCTCGACGCTGTTTAAGCCTGGGACTGAAAGTGTTTGGCCGTTTGATTAAGCTATAGTTTTGTGTTCTGAAGTTGTAACATAAGCCCAGAAAATATATGCCGATCATTTTTACTGAATTAGGCACTTAGGCCTCACTTTTCTTGTGTGTTGTTTTTGTGCCCTGCAGTATTCAGCAATGTACAACTGTTGGTAGCTGACGCTAGTCTCATGTCAAACTCTCCAAATATCGTAGACAAATGTAAGCAAAAACTCTTCTCTGAAGCCAGAAATGTTTCTATCAGCTGTGTTAATTATATGGTAAAGTAAGACGAAGGTGCACATTGCGTACTTGTTTCGAAAAAGCGAAAGTGATTCAGAGGCTTTTGGCGCCTGGACCTGGTTTTTGCTTTAACCAAAGAAGCTCCATTTTTTTTTATCTCGTTTCATCTTTATTCTCCCCAGTTACCATTTAACTATATTGGCCAATGGCTATAGAAGTCTAATTTGGCATTATACCATTTAAATATTTTTAATTTCCATCGGGTAAATACAAAGATCAACGTGGGGTCTACTATAGCTCTTCAAGAACTAAATTTTACTTTGGACTATTAGGACATGAAGATATATTTTTTGTATGCTGATTTCTTTATCCTCCTCGGTATTTCACCCGATGTTTTGTTTTTGTTTTTGTTTCTCCTTTCACTCATTGCTCTGGTTTAAGTATACTTGCTTTATCAAAGGTCATGTTCCCAGTAGTAGAGAAATAGCCAATGCACTTCATTGACTTATGGAGCACATCATAAGGCAGCGCTGTTATCACTTTAGTGCCAAATGGCCAGCAGATAGGGTCTACCATGTGAATCTGAACAAAATCTAATAACTTCAGTCTTCAGATTTTACAAAGATTAGGAAAGAGTGATCTGAACAGCTTTGTTTACCGAGTTTTGCTGCTTTTATTCTGTTCTCTTCTTACTTTCAAGTTGTTTTGTGGTTACTACATGAGATATCAAATGGATTGTTTTTTTTATACTACTACAGTTATCTTTCGCCATAAGTTTTCTGAAGTCATAAAACAACTGAACGATAGATACAGGCAGGAAGTCGGGCAGGTTTTGCTCGGTAAGCAACTACTAGCCAACTACACATGAGCAGATGAGAGTGACAGGTATCAATGTTCATTTAGTCAAGTGAATGACAGCAAAAACAAGGGTGAAATGCTTTGCAAGTTTGATCAAACTTGGTCAGCCACAGCCACTCCAGTTTTCCTCTCTTTTTTCGAGTCTTCCTCATGGCGGCAGTTTTGGTGCTTCACTATTGGCAGCAGGTATTGTGCATTCTCGCTATACTTGAAAATATTCTGCAAGAAGTGACATACTCCAGTTCTGGGCTTTTCGGGTAGAACAAGAGTACAGAAATACATTTGACGACAGAGCCTGAATTACCTAGAACACATCTTTGTATTCAAGACAAAACGGTACCTTCTAGAGTACATCAGCTTGTATAACAAATAAACGCATGAATTACACAAAGATCTAAAAACATTTATACAGTAGTGGTTCATGCAATATTGCAGCAAAAACAAGTAGTATTTCTACAGAGTTCTACTACAATAGCATAAACCACTGCCAGTGCAGCACAGCTGACACGGTGGGACGAGCTACCGTTCAGTTGTTCTACTGCAGAAGAATGAGCCATTGCCATTGACAGCACACCTGGCACTTCCAGCTGTTAATCCTAGAACTAGGTCCTCGAGCAGAGCACCAAGCAATGGTAAGCCTAGAAGGAGAATAGCAGCAACACATTGGACAGTTTAAGTTATCGGCTATGGAAGCAGCAGACAAGAGGGAAGAAGGAGAAGTCTGAGATGGACTTTCTCCCCTCCCCAACTATGAAGCAGAGTATACACCTTAACGCATCGACATGAGTGTGCGCCTCTGGATGGCCCTCTTGGAAGGCTGAGCAGCAGCCGCCTTCGGAGTTCTCTTCAGGTTTCTCCTCACCATCTTCTCTATCTGCTCTATTGAGCTGGACAGTTTCTTCTCCATATCATCCAGATGGGCTGGATCCGTTCGCTTGGATGGGGTAACAAGTGATGTTTCAGATGGCGAGGAGAAAATCTTCAGACTATCCTTGGCCAAGCTAGGTGCAGGGGTCGCAACAATTTGAGTTGGGTTGCTACCGGGCACAACATCAATGGAGTCCTGAACTTCAGTGCAATGAGGAATATCCTGCTCAGGTGTCTGGCTTTGCTGGTGAGAAGCAGCAATCCTTAAGCGGCTTCTCTGAATAGCCTGCAAGTCTTAAGTCAGATTAGCTGCACCAGCAAGGGAAAAGCACACAGTAGACTATAACATCCATGCGACTAAGGCGAGTATAGCTGAAAAATATCAGTACCCATGTCATATATATTCAGATTCATTGAAAGTCTATACAAAGGCAAGTAAGCTGAAAAATATCAGTACCCATCTCATATAAATTCAGATTCACTGAAAGTCTACCCAAATGTTAAAATAAAGTTTGCAGCAGCTAGATGGTGGATATAGTCATTCAGAATATATATGGAAGTCGGACCAACTCAAAAATATGTCACTTGACTTCAGCAATACTATAGAAACAGTTCAATGTTTTCCGTACAGGTAACACATTGTGGTATACGAAGGTGCAGCAGCTAGCTTAACTAAGAAAAGCCAACATTCTGCCACCAAATAGTCATGCAGAATATATATGGAAATCGGACCAGCTAGAAAATAAATCACTTGACTTGTGCAATACCATAGAAACAGTTCAATGTTTTCCATACAGGTAACACGTTGTGGCATACTAAGGTGCAGCAGCTAGCTTAACTAAGAAAAGCCAACGTTCTGCCACCAAATAGTCATGCAGAATATATATGGAAATTGGACCAGCTCGAAAATAAATCACTTGGCTTGAGCAATACTATAGAAACAGTTCAATGTTTTCCATACAGTTAACACATTGTGGCATAGTAGAGCGCAGCAGTTTTAACTCAAAAAGGCGGTATCAACGTATGTACGTACATAGAACTAGATGTCTTGGAGCACAATATTCAACGTATGAAGAAATTATCGGCCTAAAGCATGAGTGCAAGACCACAAGAGCTCAACACAATATATGCCCAAAGGAGGGTATAACAGATGCCTTGGAATTCATTTGAAGAGAGAACAAGGCTTCATAATACAAGATCAATAAATTAGCAAAGTAATCCAAGCTCACAAACTAAGCTACTACATGCATATACCCCAAGTAAAGTATCATGGACGTTTAAGAGGCACCGGGAAACAGGGAAAATGCATTACAGCATACTATGTTAAACATGTAACAAACCAAAGTAATGTTCTCGGACGATCAATGCGGGAAAACAGCACCAGAAATTGTCTTAAAATTACAACTAGAACTTATTAATTAAAATATTACCATATATAACGAAGCGGTACTTAAATCTTAAATAGCACAACATAAACAATTCCAGAATCATTGTAGACACAAAAAATAAATAAACAGCATGTCACACATTGTTGTATTTTTACGGCTACAATCAAGTCGTTAACAGACATCATGCCCACTGAATTAAACATTCCTTTTTCTGCAAGGGGATTAAATATACCTTCACTCAATGAAATTACTCATTCACAATGTCACATCATAACTATTGCATGATCCATCTCATAAGCTGAAAGAAGCTTTCAATCACCTTTGCAATCGCCGTGATGTCACGCAACGGTGTCCTCGGGTACCAATCAGGAAGTGGGCTTCTCCTCTTTGCGGTCGTGGCCTTCACAGCCCGAACCGGTGGCACGTTCTCCTTGTTGTTCGATGGCCTTATGAACCGCCGAGCCAACGGCTTCCCGGAGCCCCTCACCGCAAGAGCACCCGGCGAGGCCACCCTCCTGATGAAGAACCCGCCACCGGAGAGGTCGCCAAGGGCCGTCCTCTTGCTATCCCTCATCTCAGGCATATTGTTGTAATCTGCAAGCTGCAGAAGTGACACATATGGGTAAGAATCCATAAACGCATCAAAAGATCAGGGAAATAGTCACATATTAGCCTCACATCTTGGTCTTCTCTCTGATCCTTACTTTTATTCCTAGCTAGAGTTCCCTCTCCTCCTATCCCCAGAAATCTGCAATAGCAAAATCCAAAGTAACCATCGATGCAGTAAAACCAAGAGAGATGCTACCAAAAAAACCCCAAAAATCTGCCAATACTTCTCACTTACCCTCCTCAACCTCCTGCTCAGGTTCGAACCTCACCAGATCTGCAACGAAAGAGCCAAATAAACGACTCAAAATACCCAGCAACAGTTCAGCAAAAATGGACAAATCGACCCCCAAATCTCAAAAACCACTCACCATTTGCTCGCCTCTTCCTCTAATCCTGCCGCGTCGAATCCCCCGATGGCGCTATGACATCCAACCCGCCGCAAATCTCTGCAGCAACGTGCTCAAATAGGCGAACTGGAGAAGAGGAGACGAGAGGGAGAAATGGGGGAATTTTGCGGCGGCGATGGGCGGGCTCCTCTCGAAAACTCAAATTTTCGGTTCGGCGAAAACGTGGTGACCCAAATCGCCGGTCCACGGCTCATCCATGGACCAATACCTCCATCCAGCCGTCCGTTTGTACTACGTGGACGGCTGAGATGAGTCGGGCGTGTGGACGCGATCTCTCCTGAGCGCGCCATGGACGGCCCAGCTAGTGATTGGGCCGTCCGTGGTAATCGAATGGGCCTTCGGCCCGCGTGGTGTGAAGCGGTCACGCCACGCCAAATTTGGGTAATTCGGAGAGGGTGAAGGGGGTAATGTGCAAGATGGCCACCCGGATTCGAGCATGGAGGAGGAGGAGGAGGAGCAGCATAAAATTCCCCAACCTGGCAATCGCCTGGAGCCTTCGAACCCTAGCAGGGTAGCTGCTCCGGATCAGCCGCCGCCGCCGCCCATCGCCGCCGCCGACGACGCGGCCGCCATGGCGCCGTTCAGGCGCTGGGCGGACCTGCCGCCGGACCTGCTGTGCCGCATCGGCGACCGGCTCGACCTCAAGTGCTACGCCAGCGCGCGCGGGGCGTGCACGGCGTGGCGGTCGGCGCTGTCGCCGCCGTCGCCGGCGCTCCTCGTCCTCTCCGACGCCAGGATGTGCCCCTCGGCGGCGTCCCTCCCGACGCGGCGGTGCTTCGACCTCGCGGCGATACTGACGGGGGGAAGATGCGTCGGGTCCAGCAACGGGTGGCTCGTCCTGTCCATCGCGCTCTACGGCGGGCAGAGCGCGTTCGTCCTCTTCAACCCCATCACCACCACGGAGATCGTCCTGCCCCCCCTGATCTACGAGAGCAGGTGGGTCTCCAAGGTCGTGTTCGCGCCCAGCCCCGCCAAGGACGACTACGCCGCCGCCGCCATCTGCGACATCGACAGGATCGCCTACGTCACCGCGGGCGCCAGGAGGTGGGCCGTCCTCGACCCCGTCCGCCTCGTCACCGGCGACCAGCTCACCGACGTCGTCTACCACGACAAAGGTAAGGTCTACTGCCTCACGAGGTGTGGAGACGTGCACCTGCTCCGCCTTCCCGAGCGCCGTCGCCGGAAACCCGCCGATGAGCCAGGGCCATCAGAACAGCCACCAGAGGCACCGGTGCCGCTTCCTGAATGCGCAGTTGCAATTCGAGCTAGGCGAACCCAACTCCACCACAACTTTCGCATGGTCTGCTATGACCATCTAGGATCGAGGGATCAGATGATGCCGATGAAGCTCACTGTCTGTTCAGAGACACTCATCCCTTTTAATTATAGGAGGTTCGCGATCGGACCTCTCGAACCGGATCTAAATGCGCCGGCGACGGTCGAGCCCTTGTTGCCAGAGGGCAACCTCCCATTTGACCCTGCCACCAGTTTCGCTCCGCCCTACAACACCGTGTCCGCTTTTACCAATGCCAAGAACATAGTGCTGTGTGAGGGTAACTTGTACCAAATCTGGAGGAATGCGAGCTGCACTGTTACTTTGCAGCTGCCCGGAGGTGGTCACCGTCGTGTATCGGAGAATGAAATCTTGGTTCTAAGGTACTACCCCCGTCGCCAGCCGTGCTGGGATGCTGTGACAGACTTGGGGGGCTACTCAGTGTTTGTTGGGCGGAACAATGCCGTGTCGATGTATGCTGAGGGTGTGCATGGTCTCAAGGGCAACTGTGTGTACTGGATTGGTGGGCGTGGTAGGGATCAGGGCATGGTGTTCGACATGGAAACCGGGAGGTCTACGCCTTGCTATCCTTTGGTTGGTGGCATGCCAGGGCCTCTGCAAAGCACGATCTGCTGGTTCTTCTTGAGTGATATAGTGAACAGCAGCAACAGTTGTGGAGGAAGGAGAGTTTATCAGACACGATCAAGGTCCCGTGCGGAACGTGTACAAGATATGGAAGAGTAATGCGTCGCCAGATTGCTTGGCGACATAGTGGGTTTCACCGATCACAATGATGGAAGTCTGAGCTTATGTACCATAGCAAAAGTGTGATCTAAACGTGCATAAGTTGTGGCAGAGCTGGTGTTCAAAACTGCCCATGTAGCCGATAGTTTATTGCGATTTGTTTGTTTCCAAAATCAATTTTCTCCGTCTAGCTGTGCTTATGTAACTCGTATCATCCTCATATGTTTGTGTCATGTAATGGAACAATAGTTGTCATCTTGTTGAGCTTGTATTCATCATATTATGATGGAATAAGAAAATGGATTCTGAAATATATTGTTGTTGTAGACGTTCTGAATTGTGGCGCCATTAGTTTCTCTGAAGTTCCTTTTGTACTCCAAGCTCCGGTTGCAGAATAAACCCATACTATTTCTCATTATTATACTAAGTGGATTCCTTCTCCAATGTCAATCAGAATCCCAAACTATGTACAACAATGCAAGCCTGAAACTCTGAACTTCTCAATTCCCATCCTAGTCTCTGGTCAAGCACAAGCTGAAGAAGTCCTCAGGCAGAAGTAATCTGTATAACCTGGCTCGACGAGCTGTTCCACTCAAGGTTCGAGAGCAACTCCGGTGAACGACGGCGGCAGCGGCAGAGTCTGCGGCGAATGCAGCAGCTGCAGCGACCGGACGACCTCATCCATGGCCGGTCTCTGGTCAGGCATCACCGAGGTGCAGCGCAGGGCGAGCTCCAGCGCCGCCTGCATCCCCTGCTGCGCCGCGTGGGAGACGTCGACGGGGTCGAGTATCTGCGACGAGCCGTCGGTCACGTTGATCCGCCGGCGCACCCACCGGACGATGTCCACCGAGTCGTCCGACGCCGGCTGCTCGGCCGGCTTTCCGGTGATCAGCTCCAGGAGGATGACGCCGAAGCTGTACACGTCCATGAGGTGCGTTGGTTTCTTGGTGTAGTTTACCTCTGGTTTCAGCAAAAAAAGAGCAAACAACTTCAGTGGGATAAGTGTGCAGAGAGACAAAGTTTTATGAAATCTGGAGTGCGATTCTGCTGTGGAAATAGCCCTAATGAAATTCTGCTTCTGGGTGAAATGTACAACGGAAAACACAAACAAGCTGATGACGCCTAGTACCAAAAATACTTCTGAAGATCAGAACTGCATATCCACACTATCCCAAACTGATTGCATCGACGGAACTGTATGAATAATATGCTTACCTGGAGCGATGTAGCAGCTGTAATTCAGATCAGAAGCCAACGAAGATCGATACGCCTTATCCCCAACAACACGATCGATCCCAATCCCAGCAACTTTGGGCTCGAAATCATCACCCAGCAACACATTGCTCGACTTGAGGTCTCGGTGCAGCAAGCGAATAGTGTAGTCATGGTGGAGGTACACCAACCCTTGTGCTACTCCGATTGCAATCCTCAACCTGTCGTTCCACCCCACCGTGAATTTCGGCGCGCATATCAAATCCTGCAAGCTCCCCATCTTCAGGTGCTCGTAGATGACGCTGACCTCGCCGCCTTGGGAGTAGCAGAAGCCTAGCAACCTGGCAATGTTCTTGTGCCGGATTTTGCCCAGTATTTTCATGTGATTCTTCACCGCTCTGAATGTTTGGTTGCCTGAGCCGATCAGTTTCTTGGCCGCGACGTTTTGCCCGTCTTGCAGCTCAATCAGGTAGACTTTGCCGAATGCTCCCCTGCCAATGACGTTCTTGTCGTGCAACGCGGCGAGCAGCTCGTCTCCGGTGATCTTGATCGGGTAGAAGAGCACCAGCTTGGTGGTGTCGCCGCCGCCGTGCAGCCTCCTGCAGACGGCGAATGCTCCGAGAGCCATCAGCAGCACGCCGGTGACGAAGGACGCCACGGTTGCGGCTAACGCGAGGCCCTGGTGGTGGTTTGTCGACGGCGGCGCGTCGCAGCCGCCGTTCGCCGGCAAGCCGGGGCCACCGCACAGGCCGGGGTTGCCTTGGAGGAACACGGCGGGGAGGACGCCGGAGACCAGCGACGGCGGGACGCGGCCGGTGAGGTGGTTGTAGGAGACGTTGAGCAGCGCGAGCTTGAGGCTCTGGAGCTCGGCCGGGATAGCGCCGGTGAGGCCGTTGCTGGACACGTCGATGTACGTCAGCACCGGCAGGCCGCCGAGGGACGCCGGTATCGGGCCAGTGAGCGCGTTGCCTGAGAGGGACAGCGACACCAGCCTCCTGCAGCTCGTGAACTCCGGGATGTCGCCGGAGAGCGAGTTGCCAGAGACGTTGATGATGCTCATCGCCGGCGAGTCGCAGAGGGTGTCCGGTAAGCTGCCGGCGAGCTGGTTCGCGGAGGCGGTGAACCGGTACATGGTGCGGACCATGCCGATGCTCCGGGGTATCTCGCCGGAGAAGCTGTTGTTGTCGACCTGCACCTGCTCGAGCCGGGACGCCGCCGCGGATAGCTCGGGAAGCCGGCCGGAGAAGCGGTTGTTCTCGGCACGGATCACCCGCAAGTCCGGCAGCGACCAGAGGCCGGCGGGGAGCTCGCCGGTGAACCCGTTGCCCTGCACCTGAAACCTCTGCAGCATCACGCACTTGTCGATCTCATTCGGGAACGGGCCGGAGAAGCCATTCTGCGAGAGATCGAGGGACAGCAGCTTCCGGAAATTGTGGCCGAACGCCGGTGGCAGAGCTCCGGTGAGGCTGTTCATGGACAGATCAAGAACCTCGAGCTGCTCCAGCTGAAGAAGATTCTCGGGGATCCCGCCGGTGAACCCTGACCCCTGCAAGAAGAGCCACCTGAGTCCGGCCATCTCGCCGAGCTCCGGCGGCAGCTCGGACTCCAAGAACTGGTTCTTGGACAGGTCGAGGAAGTGTAGCCCGGTGAGGTTGCGGAACAGCGCCGGGTGCAGCACGCCGGAGAGGCGGTTGCCGCCGAGGTCGAGCACCTGGAGCCCCCGCAGCGCGGCGAGGCCTGGCGGCACCTGCCCTTCGATGTCGTTGCCGCTGAGGTCGAGCGACGCGAGCGAGGCGAGCATGGCGAGCTGGTCGGGGAGCGGGCCCCACAGCCCCGCAGAGCTAAGGTTGAGCGAGACGAGCGTCGCGCACCGCGACAGCTCCAGCGGGACGCTCTGGTTGAAGGTGTTCGACGCGAGGCTGAGCACCGCGAGCCCCGGCACCCGGCACAGCGGCTCGGCGGCGATGTCCCCGGAGAGACCGAGACCCTGCAGCGACAGGCCGACTGCGACGTCCGCGTCTCCTCCTCCTCCTCCTCCGCCGCCGCCGCCGCCGGCGGCGGTGGTGCAGGTGACGTGCGACCAGTTACAGTACGGCGTAGAGCGCGACCACGTCAACAGGGCACCGGATGGGTCGTTCAGGGAGGCCTTGAAGCTGAGCAGCAGCTCCTGCGGCTGCACCGGCATCGCCGCCACCGCCGGAGCAGACGCCGAGGCGGCGATAGACGGCGTGGAGAGGAGCAACACGGCTGAGAAGAGGAGGAGGATGTCGGTGGCGGCGGTGGTCGCCATGGACGGAGCGGAAGTGCAAGCCAAGGCGTCAGGAGTGTCGTAGCGTAGCCCGTGTGCTGCTGCTGCTGAGAGTGTTGACTCCCAACTCCCAAAGTCCCAAGTGCAATGACAAGTCGCTGCAGGGCTTGACCACTGTCCGGGGCGCGGATCCCGCCGTTGATGGACAGATCAACGGTTGACGACTCACCGGGCTGTCAGGAGTAGACCGACCATGCTGGAAATGGAGAGGAGTACTCCCTCTCCCATAAAAATGTTATGTTATCCGTTATAATGAATCTTAAAAATTAACTTAATATAATAGTATAAGGAATCTGGATGGATATATTATTTTAATATAAAATATTACATCTTATTCTAAATTATTTTTATAGGATAGTATAAGGAATCTAGATATATTATTGTAATAGGAAATATCTCATCTTATCCTAAATTACTCTTTTATAGGATAGGGAGAGTAAGGGTGTGTGTTATTTTCTTCCCTTTACCAGCTTCCAGTTTTCCACAATCACATCTTCTAAACTACTAATGGTGTATTTCTTAAAAATAAAAATACGTAGAAAGTTATTTTAGGAATCATATTAAATTACTCTTTAACTTTTATAGTCTATGTTTGCTCTCTCCGTCTCAATATAAACGTAACATATTATACGAATGTGATAGTTTATTCAGATTCGTTGTATTATAGAATATCACATCTAGATCCAACCTCTCAAATAAACCAAGCCTAAAATACTGTAGTGTCAGCTGCGGCGTGTGCAGGGATTGTACAATGTGGCAGGCTGCTGTGTTGTCGGATGCACTGACATTTTGCACTGTGCCCCGTTTGGACTTTTGGGGTGGAGCAGGAGGCGCTTTTGGAGGTTGGAGTGGCGCCCTTGTCCTGCGCATCGGGGGACGACGACACGATGTGCACTGCAGTTCGCCACCCGGGAGATCAGCTGCCGTTCGTTCGTTCGTTCGCGCAAAAGACGTGTATGGCGTCACTGCCTTGGATGGTTTGTACTACAGTACTAGGCACTTGATGTGCTGTAGTACCATGTACGCCCAGCCCCTTTGGATCTTATAGGCAGGAGAAATTATTTTAGCCGCAACGGAAATGGATGAATTTTACGGGGATTTTAAAGGAAATGAACCAACTCTTATGAAGATCATGTACATGTACTAGTAAATGTGGTTCAGGCTCGATAAGGGAAAAAATAATCGCTAGTCAGGGCATAAGGGAAAGTTGCCTTCAATCATCGGTTTACTTTGCTCCAAGGAATTGTCAAACAAATCATATAAGTTGCAATCAGTGCATATGGAAAAGTTACCTTCAATCATTGAGTAGACCTGCTAGGATTTATAGAAACAGTAAAACAATTACTCTATCCATCTTAAAATATATTCCCTTCATCTCATAATAACTTTATTTTTACTTCATTCTATTTATTCCAAAATAAATTTAATTTTAAGTAACCATTGTATCGGAATTGTGTAATTAGAGAATAAATGCATTGTGAGTAGCTAAAGTGATGAATAATTGCATTACGATTTCATAAAGTAGAGGTATTCTAGTTTTTTAGGTTTTGTATTGGTATGTGTGGACGGATGAAAAATGAACTTATTTTGAAACAGAAGTACTAGACTTCTAGCGTTTAAAATTTGTTTCAGAATATGGACTCCCTTAGAACAAAGGAAAACATACATTTTGGAGGATTTGGTTATTGTGAAAAAAATTCCAATGCGATTACTCGGAACAAAGGAATAGCTCTCCAAATTCCTTTGAAATTCCTATGAAATTAGCTATTTAATACTAATTTTATAGGGAGGTTCTACCTTATGTTTTTCACTTCCAATGACATAAAGTTTCTACGTTTTAGTTGTATGTCATCCAAACGGTAGTTTTAAAACTTTCATGTGTTTTTAATTCCTCTAGGATTTTAATTAGGGGTTGCTATATAGGATTTTAAGAGAAGTATCACGTGATACTTAATACCTAACTGGTATCATCTTGTTCGAACGGGATACTGTCCTGTAGCATTTCTATTTCAATAAATACAGCGCTCTATTCTTAAGTTTTCTTGTTTCTATTTTTATAATCATGCTCAGGTAACCTTTTTCACATACTCCCTTGTTTCAATCAATCACATCTATTATTCATTTAGTTTTATTTTTTTAATCCTCATAAAAAGAACTTTAGAAATACCTATATTTTAGGACGGAGAGAATACAACCATGATATAATATAGTGTATTTGAAACCTTAATGGTTAACAACATTAAAATTGCCCCAGCAACGCAACAAGTCCAAACAAAAGAAGTACAATAAATTATGAGATTGGCAGATAACAGCGGAAGGGGGACAATGAGACGAGGGCTAAGTTCTTGTCCTTGTCCTCAAACCATCTGCCTTTAATGACTTTTGAGTCAACGCGAACAATCCTTGGATTTGAGCTACCCGTGAGTTTTCGTTGATTCCAAGCTAAAATTGGGCTATTCTTTCAGAGTACTACTAGTACAGTAGTACAATTCATAATAGCACAGGTAAATAGCCATAGAATTTGTAGTCTGTTCATACAAAATTGCCTGATTGGAATGCAATCGTGGAGCCAAAAGATGAAGCAGGATAGCATTACTAGAACTACAGATTTTTCAGAAGATCACATCAATCAATAAAGAAACTGTGCCGAGTGAATAACCTACCAATAATATTAAATGTTGAGTTGTTCCCATCACATTCTACAACCTTTCTTTTCCTTTCTTTTTCCGCGATTTTTCACTCCACAAACTTCGCGTAGCCAGCACAGCATGAGCGCCGGCCGGAAAAAAGCACACAAAACTGGTCACAGAACATGGCTCAAATTCAGTTCAAAAAAACCAGCCTGTTTCTAAGCTCTGCAACTAAATAGTATTTACGAGAAGAGGCGGAACTATGGGATGGAACTAATCCTGAGGTCCTTCTGCAAGTTCCATCAGGAGCAATCAAATGGTCGCACCAACGTCCTGTTTTTGCTCAGCACGTGTGTAGGTGAAGCTCCGTGCAACTGGGCTTATCAACTGATTACCGGTAGGTATAGGTGTGCTGTGACCAGGTTTTGCAGCATCGACAGTATCAGCATTATCACGCTTCCATTGTAAGCTCCGAGCACCACCTCTGAGTGGTAGACGCCCACGGATAGCACCAGGAAATGCTGGCCTTGGGTATGCGGTTCTAGTGAGCCTTGAAGGGAATGTTGATCCCCGAGAAAAACGGGGCCAGCCAGGTTGTTGAGACACTTCGAGAGAGTTCTTTCTAACAACCTGCAGTACACACAGTTAATTGCTGGGATCATGAATGCATGACAACTTGGCAAGCCATGAAAAAGAACTACTAGGATCTTTCTGCCAGGAATTACAACACTGAAAAGGTGGAACGTTGACTGTAATAGCAGGGAATTTTTTATTTTATAGTTTACCAACAAGTATCCATACTCCTTTAAAAGAAGACAATGGTGGTGGCAGTGAATCTGCCACCCACCAACTCTGTTGTATTTTTTACCAACTACTCCTTTATGTACTTTAATTTTATAAAACAGTACTTCTACATATTGTTAATATTTTATTTCATCTCTAGAATTTAAGTTTACCATGCAAAGACATCCACAGGGAATCAGGGATGATATTGTTCCAAAACCTTACAATTAACTTGTTCCAAACAATGTTAGCACATTTTATCCGTAGCAAAGCACGGGTATATAGCTAGTGATCTAACGGATTAATACACAATTCAGCTGGCAATTTGTGTGCAGTGAAGCAGCTCAACTAATATATTATCCCATACAAATAAAACCATAGCAAGCTTAATAGAGCAGCTGGATCTTGCATAGCGATCCACAATATTCAATAGAGTTGTAGTGTGTTAATGCACAATAGAAAGGTCAACATGGGGTTTTACCTTGAGCATGCGTGACATAAAAGATGTGCCGTCAAGAGTTACAGCTTGTTCTACTGACTCTCTGTGCAAGAATTCAATGTACGCTGAGCTGAACGGACAACCAAAAAAAAACAAAATGAGGATAACGTCTAAAATAACTCTGATTTTCAGGCTTCAGAATGTAGAGAAGACTTGGAATTCATACCCTGTTGGCTGACCAGAGATATCAGTCACAATATGAGTTTTAAGCACAGCTCCAAACTTATTGAAATGACGGGAAAGAGCGTCTTTTGTAGCAGCAAAATGCACCTATAAACACGATTGTAGTAAATAGTAATAAAGGCAGCTTCTCAGCTTCATGAATGAAATGGTAATATGAGACACTTACATTGGAAAGAAAAACTGTTCTCGAATCAGCGCCACCTTCTGGCTGACCTGTAGTGCATGATCCAACAGCTGGAGGGAGGCAAGAGGAAAATTTATGAGTCATTGAGGGTGTTGAAAAAAGCCACAGAATCAACATGTAAAATAAGTAAGGTTAGGGGTTAAAAAGTCTATTACAGTAGAATCAACATGTTTTGAATGATGACTTTCAATTAAATAAAGGTGTGTCTCATAATCAAACATGGTGTCACATGCTGATATAAAAGCTCAATGCATCATGTAGCTGTGATAATCTACACTCAAGTGCTACATACCAGGTGATGGAACCTTCTGTTCCTCCACCATAGAGCTTGAACACATTGAATCCTGTAAGATTAAGAAAAAAATGAAGCATCAGAAAAAAATTAATTACAAATTCGTCATACAAGCCACAGCACAGAAGAAACTCAAGTAAGTGGATTAGACAGAAGACACAGATAAAGAGTACTTAGAAATAGAGATAAAAATGGAGACGCCAACAACCCAGACACGCTTTATTATTTGCACACTAGCTAAAGGCCTGTGTGTTTTAGCGAATATTATAAGAGATAAAAGCAAAAACAAAAAATTACAAGTTTATAGCATAATTAGTTGATTAGGCATATAATGTCATATCCAAAGCAAAAGCATTGACGTGTGGGGACCTTATGGCCCGACTCGGACACCACCACTAGCATCATTTAAAGTAGTATAGATAAAAGCAAAAGCAAAACTTACAAGTTTATATCATAGTTAGTCGATTAGGCATATGCAATAAATCAAGCTTATTCTCCATGAAAAGATTTGTCATATGCTGTAGATGTTCATGAGCCAAGCCAGTTTAAAGTTTCAAAAGGAGTGAAACAGCTATCCCTTGGGAAGTACAGAAACTTACTTTGGACTTGTCAGTCATTGGAGTATTGTTAACATGTGAAAGTGTCGCAATTGACTTTCTGGAGTCAGTATGTTTCATCTCTGTGGGCACTTGAGGCTCTATCTTCACAGAATTCCTTCTTATTGCCTGGTTGGCAGGCTTATGTGTAATATTGTTAACAGAAATGTTTATCCTTTCAGATGGTCCTCGCCCTGAACTAGCATGTGGGTCCTGCATCATAGACCTTCTGCTTCTAATGGTAGTAGTTCCTTCAACAGTATTGAACCCCACTACTACTGATTCTTTGCCTACACTAGAAGGCAGTGTACTTCGGCAAGATACTAAATCATTATGCCTAGCTGCAGCAGTATCATCATGCCCATCGATATCTGATGCAGAATCAGCGCCTTTGGCTGCCTCCCGGTCATACATAGAAGCATCACCTGCATAATGATTTCTTCCATGAAAATATAGTTGATTTTCTGCTTGGACATTATCTATATCACCATATTCTCTTTCTCGACCTTGTTCTCTGAAACCAAAGGATTCCTCAGCAGCATTCACCATGGCCCTTCTACCCAATCTCCTAAACACACTTCCAGAGTATTTCTCCTTCAGAACATCTTCAGCAGCCTCAGCTGCAGCTCTTAATGCTGCTGCGGTGACACCAGGTACTCTTACATCTGAATTTGTTCTCTGCAGTCTGACATCAAGTGGTGAATCCGATGGCATGGTAGACACCACAGAACGAAGTCGTTTGGAAGCTGATTCTGACCTAGGGATTATGGGCTGTACAGGTCTAACAGCATCCCGAACAGCAAACTGAAGAAGCCGGCGTGGTGCATCAATATCTTGGTGTGATGTTCTCTGAAAAGATATGAAAATATGAAATACCAAGAAGAACGAGGACGAGGAATACAGAATCTCCTATATAATTGAATGATATCAGTAGTCACAGATCATATATGGTAATGATATAAATAAACAGTGGCAACACAAATAAAAACACGACAGCTCATTCAGTAATTTTGTATCTAGGACGTTCCAAAGAACTTAAATGATTGGGCATAGGGGTGGGCGTGGTCCGGGGCGGTCCGACCCAGACTCGCCCCATGAAACACACCTAGGATGCAGCGATGCCAATGGGTTGACCCACTGGGTACCACGGGTTGACCCAATACAAAAAATTCAGATTCTTTCTAGAAGACACTAAACATGCCAAATCAAGTGAAGGAATGTAAGTACAATATAATCTGTTGATTTTTCGATTGGAGGTGCTTAATTAATGCCTACTGGCGTTAATAGAAACACACTGAAATTATCTTTTTTGCTACCCGATACATCAGTGCTAGCACATGACAAAAGCTTCAACATTCACAAAAACGAATCAATGAGCAAGCAAGTTTTGATGGCAAACAAGAGATCAGCTCATCAGCTTCAATATCACAGGCAAACAAGCGATACTGCAGCTTGGCTCATACCAGCAGGATCAAGAATGGCCGACGGCATGGCCACGTCGGGCAGCAGGGTGCACGGCAGGCTGTGTGGGATGATAGCCAAGTCACCGCCGGCGGCGGCACAGGTGCAAGGGGTGGCGCGAGTGCGCAACCAACGTGGCGGAAGCCGGCATCAGGTAGAGGGAGGAGGGAGGGAGGAAGCATCGCCGTCGGGCCGATATAGAGGTCAGGAGAAGGGAGAAGGCGCCGGCGTTGCGCCGGTGTGGTGGTGAGTGGACACTGGGAAGGGAGGAGAGGGCGCCGCCATCTTGTATGGCGGTGCGAGTACGATGGGGAATTGGGGATCGATGCCTTTGATGGATTATGCGTGGTACCACGTGAAGCCGATCCACCTACCCATCGGAGTCAGCCTTTTCAGTCTGGAACCGGCCCACCTACCGATTTGTGGCACGAGCCAACAAGGCCGGTGGGTCGACTCGAACCAGGCCCACCCCTAATTGGGCATTATAGGTATTCTCTTCAACACATATCTCAAACTTGTACTTTTATTAGTCATTGAGACTGACAAGGATGGGAAGTTCACCCCTACTATCACAGAGTCCATTTTTCACCCCTAACTATGAATAAGGATTTCATCCAAGAATCAAGAACCCCTAAACTTCAAGATCTGGTGGAAACAATACCGAGCGTATGCCATACCGCCATCATTATTCATGGTTTTTTGCCTCTTGAGATATATGAGGTAGTCAAATGTTATTTTGTTTATTGGCTAATCCCGCACATGTGCTGCTGACTATAGTGCCACAATAGCACAAACCAGGTTACGAGAAAAGGGCACAACAGATCCTACTATCATGGTTGAAGTTCATCCAACTGTGGATGTTCAGGGCTTTGAATATCAGGTTTGAAGTTGAGGCCGAAAGTATACGTTAAAGGGGATCCAAAATAAGCATAATAAAATTGAATCAGAGATTGTATATAAGAGGGCAATTCCACTGAGCAACAAAAAAAACTAGAAGATTAGTACTCCTACAAATCTTATAATGGGGTTTCATAAACAGAACTGGGTTTACAAGTTAGAAAAAGTGAAAAAGGAAAGAAACGGTGAAACGCATAATAATAATTAATTGCAAGTAGCAGTGCAGACCAACACAAGCAGGTTTTCCGAATCACAATCCATTTTGAAAACAAGGGTGTTTAAACTTCAAATAAGTAAACATAAATGAATTCAGTGATGACAAGGAGAAAACAGGACATGTATATCAGTAACCAAAATAAACAGGACGTAAATTCTATATCTGTTATTCTGTTAGGTTTGCACCATTACTCTATTTTTCCCCGGAGACAAAAAACAACAGTATTCCAAAATAATTAGAACCTTGTCATAATATAGGTGTGTTAACTTGAGAAGTGCACAATTTAATCATCTAAACATTAACATTACACAAATAAAAGCTAAGGGTAGGTTGGCTCAATGGACTTAATACCAAGGCTAGCGAAAAGCGTATGCTCAAAAGATTAAGTTATCAATAGAAAACTATGTGTTTCATGACACAACTTAATAATTCATATATGCACTAAAAAAATGTATGCCCTGGACATGTTTGTAAGATAAATTCAGACTGGGAGGAGCTTAGAGACCTTGATTTGCCGTTCATCATCTTCTCGGCTTCTCTTTCTATGGTGATGCATGTCAGGTGAGTGGGTTCGTCTTCTGGCATGTGATCTATTAACATCCTTTTCCTGTGCATGCGAAACAGTAGTTACAACACTTCGAAGGGGAACTGTTTCTGATTGGTCTCGAACAATTCCTCCCCATTCCCTTCTCTGATGAATTCCCGTTGTCTCCTGACTGCCAGCTACAGGTTCATGAATAGCTTGTGTGCTGCTAGTCATATTTTGTGCAGGCATTCCTCTAGCATTACCCCGAGTACTTTTAGCTTCATTATTTGAAGAGATAGCTTTGGGTTGCACATAAAGGTGCAAACTTGAGGAGAGGTGGTCCCATAACCTGTGTGGCCATAGTTTCTCAGAGCTCTTAGAACAAAATATGCATGGTTAAAAAAAGTTTAGAAAAATTTGGATGACAAGAAAATAACCATGATACAAATGCATCGTTGTTGTCACTCAAAAAGACCTCCAGCTCTTTTGCAGCCTCATCCTTCCGTCTTCCATTTCTGAGCAATACCACAACATACTCCTGATCAACAAAATGAAATTGTTAGATCAACAATATTGATCATAGGTTTCTACATTGCAAAAAGGTAACACAAACTCCTTTGGATTGTTCATAGTGTAGCAACAAAGTTTCACGACATCTGCCGACCATGTAACCTCCATATACCTCATGAAAAAGTTAAAAACATCCCAAAGTTGAAAATACATTAGGCATCAAAGCTGATATTCTGACAATGGCAGCACACAGAATTGCCAGTCGAGTTAAGCGATAAATGCATCAAACGGCCTGATATTTCACCAAGGCAATACTGATCTAACAAGAAACTGTCGTAGCGGGCAATTATTTGTTGCTAACTAATGTTCTATATGCTTCATTAAAAATGCATAACACGATCCCATGTGCTGCTCAGGTGCTGACCGCCAGTTATTTATTGTCCACTCTAGAGTCCATACAAGGGTTTTAAAAAAAAAAAAAGCTTCTTACTCCAATCCTTAAAGCACAGGAACCAAAATAAAGACAATGCAGATAGGACGGCGGGGTAAACGAATATAAATCGAAAGCAATTCCAGTTTCTCACGCGAACCCGCGAAATCCACATACACCGACACGACGTGCGCCGCCCCCCAGCCACGTAGGGAATCTAATCCCACCCGTCATCGCCAGCCAGGGTTTTAGCAAACGGATCGTAGATCGCGCTGCAGACGAGACGATCGAGTGGGGGAGGAGGGTTTGGGGGAGGGGGGCTCACCGCGAGGGTGTCGTCGGAGTAGTCGCCCATGAGCTCCTTGAGCTTCTCCTTGACGCGCGCCCGCAGCAGCCTCACCCCTTCCCCGGTGAAGTTCGCCTGGAACGTCTTCTCCCCGCCATCATCGTCCATAGCGATGATGATGGCGCCGCGGCACCCGCCCTCCCTTTTAACCCTAGATTCCGCCGCACTCCCCCTCCCCCCACGCCCCCGCGCCCCTCCCCGCCCGCTCCTCCGCTCACTCCACAGGCGTCGTGGCCTCAGCCGCCGCAGCCTCCCTATCCCGCGTACCGCGAGCGCCGCCGCCGCGGCGCGCGGCGGGGTGGAGGAGAGGGTTCGTCGCGGCCGAGCGGCGCGGTGCGCCGGGACGAGGGCACTGAGGAGGGGGGGGGGGGGGGGAGAGAGAGAGAGAGAGAGAGGCGGTGTTTTCTGATGGATTTTTTTTCTCTATATTTTTACGGGTTTTTTTTTTTCTCTTGTGCTGCGTTGCGGCAGCGGCGGCTCGCGTCGCGTCGCGTACGTGCGCGACCGGTGCGCGCGCGAGGCGACGGGGTCGGTAGGAACTGGCGCGTATTACGTGCTCGGTGTATTAGTGTTTCCGTCCTTGACGTGGAAACTTTTTAATTTTTTAATTTTACTAGCACAATACCCTTGCTTCGCTATGGAGCGGGAGGGATTGCGAAATAGACGAGCATAATGCTCGTCGCTTTGTTTCAGTTGTTTTCCCAAAGCATCATCGTCACCATGAGGATTATCAGCATTACCTCCTAATTCAAGTGCTTCTTAATTAGCGTTTCTCAACTTCGAAGATGATTGCATTTATCAAGTTTTTCACCATCACCGTGACTCGAGATAAAGCAACGTAAGCACCATGTATTGAAAAGTTTCTCTATTCACTCAGCTGGATTAATTTGGCTAACCTCTTCAGCAAAAGTTTCACGTTCACTTGAATCCCTTGCAGCCCGAGTGCAATATCAGTCACACCGGCAGAATCCAAAGTAAACAACGTTTGATTACTTTAAAAGGAGGTAACTTGACTACTTGAGCAAACTGAAACTACCAGTATCCTGACAGTAGGCATAATTTGTTGACATGTAAAGTGAATGATATTTGCTAGTAGATCAAATATCTAAGCTACTCTGCTATTTTTGGGAATTAATTAATTTTAACAGACACACCATCACCATCATCACTATCTTGATCTGACGATGAAGCATCATCATCTGAAATTTCCTCTTTGATCAGCATGCTCATGAATGTGTCGTAATCAAGCGAAAAATGAATAGATATTTAGTGCCCAATTATATAGGATAATATGATAGGGGAATACCCCATTGTTATCTGAATGAATATTTTTAGCTTTCATTTAATGTTTATAATTTCTGTCATGGGATGAGTTGTCGCATTAGTATGTCCATTGTGACAAGACCTAATGTTTAATTTACATGTACCCATGTTAAAATTAACTTACAAGGCAAAAAGAATCCTATATGTGTAACCATAAAACTGAGGCCACATTGTGGTTTTCCAGAATATAACACTTTGAACTCATATAAACATGCATCGAGAAGGTATACGTAAAAACATGACCCAGCTCGTCCATCCTCAAACTTGCTCTTCTGTGGTGAAACCAGCTAGCTAGCATCGATCCCTTTGTACAGACAATCAGACATAGAAGATGACCTGCTTGTCTGCTATTTTGTTCGCATAAATACTTAGCAGCATCATGATACCCACCACATAATGTTTCTCATATATTTGGGAATTGGTTGGTGGGTGTTAATAACAAGGTTAACAAACTTATTCTTGTAGGGGCTTCCGTCGTATGTTGGACTCTTTGGCCGAGTAGAAATAATATGGCTTTTGATAAAATATCATCAAAATCTTATTTGTAGGTACTTTTCAGGATAACATATTGGCTTCGGAGTTGGGCTCAACTACAAAAGTATGATGATGATATCAAGCTAATAAATAATGCATGTCCTAAACTTGAGTCGACGATTATGCACATTTTCACCAACTTCGGATGGTAGAATTCAGTAATTCAAGGTTCTTTTATCTTGTGTTGGTGTGTTTTAGTTTGTGTTTTCTTTATATCATATCAGTGGGTACTGGGTTTGTTTATGTGTGGCTTTGTAATAGTTGGATGTAGCTCGCTGAGCAAAGGTCGGAATGTTATTCTATTATTAAAAATCATGATGCATCAATTTTACCCAACGAGCACCTTGTAAAAATCATGGTCGGAGCTGTACATCAAGCCCTCGTCAGCGTCAACGGGAGCAACGACGGTGCATTAATTGGTGAGGACCTCCCACATAAGCCAGCAGCAGCAGGTCATCATCAGCTGCATTGGAGGGGGCGGCCTCAACCTCAAGCTACAGATATGGCTCCCTCTCATTGATCGTCATCCAATTGGAGACAATCCCACCTGATCGACTCCTCATGCATGCACCCTCGTCCACTGGGAACCCGAGGTGATCTAAAGGGCTCGACGAGCACACCATGAAAGTGTTCCGGGTACATGGATCGAAAAGAACATGGGGCGGCGACGTCAATGTCAGAGCGAGCAGCAGTGGCCATATCCACTCGTCTGACCAAGCTAGGGCGGCTGGCGTCACTCGATCGACCATCTTGGCGCCGTGGCGGGTTTTCCCGGTGATCAAAGGAGCCAGGCTTGTTCCTGATGGATATGCAGACGAAAGCAAATTGGCGTGGGATTTGTGGAGTCCGCGCACAGGGATAAACAGGACACTAGCCTAGGCTCGAAAGGCATCTGGCGACGCCGGGGGACGAACGCGCACAGGTGGCGGACGAAGGCGTAATGTAACGATCAGAAAGTTACGGTATTTTTTTAGTTACTATAAAAAGTACATGTGCGTTGCAACGGGTAAAGACATTTTTCAGTGATAAAACAACTATTAGGATTTGAACAATAAATTGAAACATTGGATCACTATTATACATTATAATTGGAAAAAATAGTGAAAATTCTTCCTTGGTTTTGGGCCGAAAGCTCATTCCTTCCTTCCTTTTCAGCCCTAGCCCAGTCCGCTACCGCCTCCGCTCGGCCTATCTCTATTCGGGCCAGCCCATGAGTGGAGTCACGGGCCCAGCTCGCGCAACGGATTCTTCAACGATACTGACCCATGCCCATATGATGCTAGAGCCGATCGTCCCCATCAAATCCGACCGAATCTTTCTCGATCTCCCAAAATTGGTTGAGGGCTATTGATCCACTCGATCTCTTCTTTCCTCTATAACTAAAATCGGAGCAAATCCGTAAAATTCGAGATAAAAATGGTCGGGGAAACTCGCCGGCTAGCCATCATCTGCGATGGTTTAATGGAGATTGAATCCGGTGGATTAAAACTGAATTGAAAAATGAAATCATGGGGAAAATGATGAGGAAAGAGTGGAGAATCAATTTTTGTAATCAATTGAAGGAGAAAATTCACGGGGAGGTAGATCGATGTGGTGGCGGTGCTAGGGTTTGACTCGGGCAGTAGCTGGAGCAGCGGATTGGACCGGAAAAAAACCCGAGCGGTTGGAAGCGCTTTAAGAAAATATTATTCATGTTGCGCGCGAACACAATCTCGTGTTAAGTTCCAGACACCAGGTAATTTTTTCTTCAAAATAGCCTTTTCACATTACACCAGGTAAATTATTCTATTTGTACAAGATCGTGACATAAAATATTTCTTTCCAGTCCATGTGACTCTTAGAAAAGAGAAAAATTAAAAAACAACACCTATATATCTCTATATGCGTCGGTTCTTAATATGGCATATGTGGTTTTTTTGTAGTGCCCTTTTTTTTTAAAAAAAATGCCCATCAGAGCGGACCCAAGAGAGCGAGCTACGCCTCGATCCTTCCGTCCCCTCATCTCCTCTTTTTCCTGACTTCCCTTATCCTCTCTCTCCTTCCTTCCTTTTCCTCTCTCCTCGGTGTTCTCTCCTCCGCTGCTGCTGCAGCCAGCAACGCCCTCCCTCTTCCCTCACCGGCGGCGTCGTCCTCCTCCCCCACGCACGGCTCCCTCCCCCCGGTTGATGGTGCTCTTTCCCCGAAGGGCGGCGCCCTCCCCTCGGTCAGCGGTTCCCTACCCGCACGACGCCCTCCCCGGCCGGCGATGCCCTTTCCCCGGTGCCCTCGCACGACGCCCTCCTCGCAGCGCACCTGCCAAGCCACCATGGCCTCAGGGCAATGGCGTCCTCGGCCTCCGATGAGCAATGGCACTGGTGATTTAGTTTTTGTGATTTAATTTTCTGAGATGATTTTGATTCATTGTTATTGGATTTGTGATTTTGTGATTAAATTTCTCTCGCTTTATATGTTTTTCTTGGCTTGGATGAATCAGATTTGATCTCTAGTCCAAGAGATCTTGTTGTTATGGGTTTGTGGACATAACTTGGTTTTTCTTGTCTCCAATTTGAAAAATTGAACAATGATGACACAAACCGCGTACAAAACGGATTGACGGACGAAAATTTTTGGTGATGAACAGAAAATTACTAAATTTTTAAGTAGTTAAGATATAAAAATAAACTCTTTCAAAACTTAAATTTATTTTCAAGATCCGGACATTTAAAATAAAAGTTTTATAAAGGTTTATTTTTAAAATTTAAAAATTTTAAATTAAAAAATCCCTTGATGATAACGATGACACATGCACCGATGTAGAAGACGTGACGGGCACTGATTCGGGCTTGACCCGTCCTAGATTTAGCGGGATTTTGAACTATTTGCCACTTTCTCTAAGGGTGTATTCTCAAATACCACACTTCCAAATAACTTTGATATTTTGACACTTGAGAGAAGATTTATAGTTCGTGTTCCTTTTTCAGCTAGGGAGACGCCATGTCACCGTTCCAACGTGGCATTGGTGAGAAAAAAGACGAGTTTACCCTTTTCCCCCTTTCTTCTCCCCCTCGCCCACTCACTTCCATCCCCTACCTCTCCCTGACCGGCAAGCTGCTCAAGGGCCGACGAGGACAAGTCAACGAGACCGAGATCAGTGGCGGTGACGGTTGTTGAAGAGGATCTCACAGCCACAGCAACGGACGTGGGCTCCCTTGACGACGAGTCGGCGGCGGCCCCATGCCCCCTTCCCTTCCGGCAGCGGCACCGTGCCTCCCTCCCATTCTGGCGGCGGCTCCACGTCTCCCTCCCATTTTGGTGGCGACCCAACTCCAAGCTCGAGGAGGAGAACGCTTGCGCCGACATCGTTCCTTCCGACGCCTCCTCGGATCCCATCGTCACCGTTGCCGCAACCACCGTCGGAGCCGGAGAGGAAAAGGAGTGGGCGACGACCTCGCGCATCCCGCCGTCGGACGACCACGAAGGAGATGGACGAGGCAACCTCGAGCAACGCCTGAGACCGTCATTGGATTAGGACCCGACCTCGCGCGCTGCCTTGTCACGCACCAATAGATTTGTCGCGCCGCATCGTCGCCACCTCCGGCGGATTGTCTTGCAGGTGGACACGTCGACGCACCTCTCCGCAAGCAGCAAGTAAGGAAGAGCTCGCCGGCGTGAGGGGCAGGTGTTGGGCAATGTCGGTAGCCGGAGCCAAGCGTGACGCCGGTGAGGTCGCGCTGATACCGAACGACGAGAGGAGGAAGAATCCCTCCGGCCCCGAGCTCCTTTCGAGCTCGCCATTGAATTTGTCAATCCCTTGTCGCAGCACTCAGAGGATGAAGATGAATAGGAAAGGGTGGTTCAAGGTTAGTGAGGTCATTTGGCACCGGAATTGCTGAGTTGTCAAGCAACAATGGTAAAACAGAAACAACTCTATGGGCCCGAGTGGAACTCTATCAAAGTTATTAGAGAGAATGATATTTGAGAATACGCTATCCGGTAGAGTGATAAATAGTCCAAAATAACAGATTTGGTCCTACTATTCCCGTTTAGCCCAACACAACTGGAGAGTCACACAACCACCACCGTACGTCCACACTCATCAGCTCATTCATGGTCATGAAAGAATCCAACGTGATAGTACTTATGAAGTAGTATATGCTTAATTATCAGCATGTGCAGCGAACGTCCAGATCACCCGACATCTATACTTTCTAGCAGGTCAGCAGCAACTGGGTTTGGTGGTGCGCCGTCTTCACGGCTCATACGCCTAAAAAAGGCCTAGCATTTACAACCTTTTGGATACGCACGCAACTTGCGATGGATCGATCGATCGATCGATCAGTACTGCATCTACCTCTGAACTGTGAGCACATTGTAGCATATGCCGATAAGCACTCAGGGCAAGAGTAGTAGTAGTAGCTTTGCAAAAGTGACAAGCGCCCATCCGGCCATCTCAAACCAATAGACCTTCCGCTCTATCGAGATCCAAACACACAAACATCCCGAGACATCACGAGTCTTTTTTTTAAGTTAATTGGATTCATGCTATTACAAATTTACCTATTCAAATAAATGTCAATGTAATTCGTCTATTCGTAACCGTACCACTGGAATTTTATAAAATTAGGATTATGCCACTATCGTCGCGTTTTCCATCCATCTCCTTCCTTTTTCCGTTAACTTCATTCTTTCTCCCGTCTTCTGTCACGTTATAATTTTGTAAAATTTCAGTGATACAACTACGAATATATAAATTGTAATTTTTCTGAATTGATAAATTTGCAATGGTATAGATCCAATTAATCTTTTTTTATCCACGGCCATGGCAAAAACGACCGTGTCTAAAGAACGGGGAGATTTTTTTTTTGTTGGTAAGACAATAATGGAAGTACAACTCCCTGATCTGATCATGGCAGATTGGCAGCGGAGATAGATGCGAGGTGTGTGCAATTCTTCCGCAGGAGAGGCTGCTAGCTGTTGTTTTCGGCTCGTGTAGGTGTTGCCATCGATGGATACCCCCACTAGCTCCCGGCTCGCTCGCAAAAACCTTTTCAGCTTTGCGCGAGTGCTCCTCTCTCCCCCACCACCACTCATCTAAGCCTTTCGCGGCTTCGCCTTTCCATCCATGAGACCATGACCCCCCGTCCGGTCTCCTGTTTCCTTACCGTGCGCTCTGTTGCAGATCACCAAGTGAGATCAATCCAATCAATCGTTCGTGTTCCGTTCTGTGATTCTGTGTCTCCGGTGCGTGCGCGTCTGGTATATATGTGTATATATAAAGCCAACCCGTGCACTCCGTGCTTGCGAGCTGTGATCTCGAGCTTGACCAAGAAGCAAAGCTTAATTAGCTTTCGAGAGGCAAGAGGGACCGCGAGAGCGTGATCTTGGAGGAGAGGAGGGGAGAGAAGGGAGCTAATTAAGGTATGTGGGGCGGCGTGCTGTCTCTCTTCCGGTGGCGGCGGCGGACGGCGCGGGTGGTGGACGAGAGCGCGCTCGCGGGACACGCCGGCGCGGACGACGACGCGCGCGGCGTGGCGGCGGCGGGCGGGGCAGGCGCTCTGATGGCGAGGGCGCTGCTCGCGATGTCGTGCGTGGTGCAGCGCCTCGACGGCGAGGACGTGGGGGGACGAGGAGGCGGCATGGAGGAGGCGTGGGCGACGAGCGGGTGGCGGCCGCGCGCGCGCGCCGACGAGGTCAGCCACCTCGTGGTGCGGGAGAGCATGCGCTACGCCATCTACGGGTAGGCACTGCGTCCGTTGTGCGCGCGCGTGCAACTTCGCGTAGTACGTGCAAATACAGATTACAAACCATGTGTATCCACTGTTTTACGGTTATGAACCTGTGTGATGTGTGGTTTGATCGACAATTCGACATGGTTGGTGTTGGTATTTACCATGCACTAGAGAGTTACTATATAGTGTATAGAGTGGGGTAGTAATCCGTAGTTCTGTACATGCATATGAATATAGGATGTTGCTACTCTTCTGAATCCTGATTGGTAGTTCTCTCACATACTTTCTCCTGCTTGCCATCCGTTTCAAAGGGGAAAAAAACATAGGGACTACATATTGATCTTTTGATAGATTTTCGAAGCTTCAAAGCTCGCAGAATTTTAAACCAATGGATATACCCATTTTGGATGAAATAAGAAAAAAAAGGACAAACATGTTAACAATCGTACATCTAGAGATAAAAATATAGTTGTAAAATCTAATTTTGAAAGTTAAATCTATAGGAACACGAATCTTGATGCAAAATTATATGGACGAAAAATCGAAATATAGGTATTCAAAATTTTGTCGCAAGTAAAATGGCGAAACCGAAAAACACATGCAGTTTAACTGTATCACCTTGATCTCTTCACTCAAAGACTCAGGACCCTATGCAAAAGTAGAAACAAAGCACAGCCACTCGATGGGCTTCGGTTCTCTTCGGAGGAAGCACAACGCCAGCATATAACTCACGGATGTAACGCCTGTTGGGTGGATCCTTCCTGGGTTTTACCCGGGGAAAAAAAAAACACCACTCTCCCGTGCGACCGTGACGAACCACGGAACCAGAGATCAAAACCACCTCGTTTTCCACCGAGCCAGCCAGCCAACCGATCGATCAATCCTCTCGGGGCTCGGGCTCCCGGCGATCACGGCACGCCGCCGAACGTACGCCATCACGCAGCCGGCGTCACGGCTGACTTTGGTGACCATCGCGTATAGTGCGGGTTCAGCCTACCAATCTTGGTTCAGCCAACGGGTTCAGAGGGACATGGATCGCTGATAGGTGAGACCCATTCTCATGAGCTCATGTGTCAGAGAGACATGTTCCTCTGACTTAAGTTAGAGGAGCCTCGTTCGGGAGACGCCGGTGTTGCGCTGTGCGCCGGTGCGTCGACGGGAATACGAGGGGATCGAGCAGCAGCAGGCCGCGCAAGGCAAAGATAAGATAAGCCATGCGCAGTGGCGGCCGGGAGTGGCCAAGTGGCTCGGCTTTACGGTGGGCAAAAGGGGTTTTGATGGGTGGGTGGAGCAGAGCAGAGCAGAGGTTGGTATGGTAATCTGAGAAGCATTCGGACTGACTGACTGACCAGGTTCAGAGCATTCGGGATCGTTGAGGAAAGGGAACGAAATGATCCGTGTGGTGGGATTCGATCTCGATCGATTAGGTAGTTGTTGAGGCAATGCATGATGAGTCAGGTCTTCTTTGCTGCTATGCTAGACTGTGATCGGAGTGACCGACAATGGAGCACTTGTGATAGTGTCTTGCTTGCTATCTTCTGCAGTTCTACTGGTAAGTAGCGTAGGTAGTACTATAGTCCTGTAGTACCATTATTTGGCCATTCACTTCAGACTCTTCTCCATGCCTTTTCCTTCTCGTAGCTTAAGGCAAATTTGTACCAGAACGGTCAGTTCATACTTCTGACCAAAGTGACAAATTGACAACGAGGCGTTAGATCATGAGAGAGAAAAACACCATCCAAATTTCAGATACTACTTACGTATACAGCAGCTGGATAAAAACTGAACAATATATTACCACACATATATACTGAGACCACTGGGGATACTCAGCCCACAGAGAAGTGTCATAGCCTCATAGGTAAATCGGGGACGACCCATCAATGCAAATATTACATGGGGATGAAACGAATCGCTACACGAGAAAATGAAAAAAAAAAAAAAAGAACAGAACAAACAAACTGGATTAGTATTTTGGGCCGTGACCTGCGTTGTTTAGTCATACCAGGGGATGGCAAGCGAGAAGCATAGCCAATGTGACAAGGATCGCGACATGAGCCTGCATCCTGCTCGCCAGCGACGGCGCCTGAGCTGTTCTTGCAGGCGGCAGAGGCGGCTCCGCCACGTCCGAGCCCGTCAGGAGAGGCATCGGCGACATCGCCGGCGGCTGCGCCGGCTTACTGATGATCTGCAGCAGATCCCCCGGGCGAGCCGGGGCCATGAAGCTCGGCGTGTTGTTCCCCATGTGCATACAGGTGTTCACTGCAAAAAACGAAACGGATGGTGTCAGGACTCAGAATAACAGAATTTGAGAAACGCATAGAGATTTTTGGGAGCTATCTAGGATGTGCACAAGCTTAGCTAACCAGACATACATTTGTATCTCCGTGCTGTTGCCGGGAAATCGGTGATCACGCCATTCACTCCAGCGCCCTGAACATACGCATTGATCTGCGCGGTAGCGTCCGAGAAGAAGTCGTATGGTTGAGAAGCAAACTCATTCATGAGAGTGTAAACATAGACCGGGAGACCGGCATTCTGCAGGGACTCGACGAGGTTGGTCTGGTAGGTAGTGAAATGGCGGTTCTCGGGGAATATAGAGTTGCCTTCGACGGAAACAGCATCGGCAAACTTCTTGATGGCAGCGAGGGAAGAAGGTGCAGCATCCTTGACCTCTTCATTGATCATGTACACAAGGTCGTACTTCGTTTGCTGCTTGAACTTCACCAAAACCGAGCTGTTGCTTGACTGAATCATAACTTTCTGGGTAGTTTGGTTGCTGTAACCAGCAGCATCAAGGGTCTTGATAACTGAATCTACCATGTCAAACCCAAGTTCCTCCGCCACAAAAGCAGCATGCTGCAAACATATAGGTAGGTTGATAATTGAGTAGTAGCTATTGCTGAAATTCAGCAAAAAAGGAAAATACATATTTTCAGATGGTGGTTCACGGGTTTTTGTTGGTAGGCTTAAACACTGAAATGTGAAGGGGAAAAAAACAATGCTTGACAGAACAGACTAGTGATTCAACAGAAGTAAAAGGACAGCAATAGCATTGCGATAAAGTAATGAACTAAACAGATAAATGTAGGTATGTTCATAAACTGAAACAAGCATTAAAAGTTTCACCTCCACGCTGATCATAATTCCTGATAAATCCTTATCCTTTGTGAAGTCCAGAAAGTCTGATAATCTCATGAAATTTCCTGCGTTCCTATATCTTGGATTTCTCTCCAGTTTGAAGGAGCTAAACGGGGTAGAGATTTTGGCTGTAATAATGGAAATGAATAGTCTTATTTTCTTAGGATAACACATCCATTTTATCCAAGATAACACATACGTAGGTAGAAATGTTTCAATTTAACTTACGTCTCAGATTCTTTACGATGTCATCCCAAGTAAGGTTGAAGGTAAAGACTCCTAGTACACTCTCAATATCTTTGATTACTGCTGTCTGAGAGGCAAACTGTGACTTTGCAACTGTAGTATCATCCATCAAGTTAATGGAACTCATGCATATAGGTATGCCATCTTTGGTCAATTGGACAGGGCAATCAATGACATCGGCACCATCATCAACTGCTTTTTGATAAGCTAGATCAGTGCAGGCTGGGTAATCCCCACTAGCACCATTGTGGGAAATAATTAGAGGCTTTCCTGCATACCAAATGTCAAAATGGTGGTCAGTAACAAAATAAAACGTGGAACATAGATAAGAGAGTGAAATTGAACATACCATGATCTGTTTTGCTTTTCTTTAGATTAGTAAAGCAGCCTGCACAGAAAAATAAAGGACGAAACAACATCATCACGAGTGCTTCATTAAGAACAAAAATGCCTGTCCGCAATGATATAAACAAAAAGGACTTGCCTATGGCTTCTGAAGGTGTAACAGGGAAATCAGTCAATACTCCATCAACAGAGAAAACACCATTGTCAATGAACGAGAGATATTCTGCCAATGGGTCGTAGCTATGGTTGTAACTGAACATAAAGTCATTGGCAAAGTCGGCAGCATAAATTTCCAACCCTGCTTTATGAGCATCATCGACGACTGAAGTGTGTGGTTCCAGATAATTATCTGGTGAAACAGGCCAGATATATTTTTTTGGGACAAGTATACCAGATGCGAATGTCTTGACAAATGTAAGATTTTTCAACATGGATCCATATGTCTGTTTTGTAGATGGTTCGATTGTACTCTCATCGAGAAAACGGAACACAAGCTTTGTGTTGTTGCTAAGCCTTCCAGATACTTTAGTAAGGAAGCTCACTTCAGGTGATGAGATATAGTCAACAATAACACGTTTTGACACAGAAAGGATGTAGTTTGACATGCTCAGATTGAACTGACTGTAGAAACTGTCATGCTGCAAATGGCACAAATTGCTTTTAGTGACAACAGAAACACATGCAACATAACCTACTGCACCACGTCAAGATTTTTAATGGTACCTGGACATTGAGCCACATTCCAGGAGGCTTAAATTTGGATGCTATGTCTTCGACAGCAAGAATTGGAAAGAAACTTGGATCAAACCTCGGTGAACGAGAAAAGATTGATTGCTTCACTGCACAAAAAATGACGACGAGTTAGACATGTAAACCAACACAATAGGCATTCCCCTTCCCTCATCCAATATTGTCACTAAAAGGGAACCAAAAGCTCCAATACTTGGGAGCTTAGATCAGTATGATAGCACTTACAAGACACTTGGCCGAGCTCGGTGCCATTGTAGTCAACGGAGAACCATCCCGCCATCGACACGCCATTGACAAGGTAGCTCTTCCTACCCTGTTGGTAGAAATCTGGAATATTGGTACAGTTGTCCATCTTTATGTCCGGCAGGCAGATACCAAGACCATCCTTGGTCAACCGAACATCACAGTATAGGATCGTATCAGGCGAACTAGCAATGAGCGCAAACTGATATGCGAATTCGCTTGAATCGGGGAATATGCCTGAAAATCCTCCCTTGGCTATGATTGCCGGAGCATTGCCTGGAATTATGAGCTGACTGTTAGCCTTGTAGATGTGCATAGCTTAACTCCTAACTGCAATGGCTAGGTCCTAACTTCTGAATAGTGTGGTCACAAAAAGCAAAATCTTTGTCCTAAAAAAAAAGCTTTTCACAGAAAATGCATGGATGATTAATCTCCACAAAATTACCCTGTCTGTAACTGTAAGGTAAGAAAGTCTATGGTACCCAAGAGAAAAAAAATTGAAGGGCCACTTTTTGGTCCTTTGGTCCCAATCTTTTGGACCGAACATCTAAGAAAACAATGTAGTTGAATAAGCTGTTGGAACAATGCTAAACGGGGGAAAATGAACTATGTTACCGTGCAAGAACGAAATCAATGTAGTGCGAAAGATGAAAAAAAAAGGAGAAAAATTTTAAGCAGAACTTAGAACACGTCCTACAAATACAAGGAAAATGTTCCTCTATCGACCAATGGAAGTGCTACAATTCGGTTCTTTCACATCGCAGCATACACAGAAATGAACCAAGAAGGTAACCGGAACCCGAAGGAATGTACCGCTCAGCGTCTTCCAAGAAGAGGCCTTCTGCGCAGCAGCAACCCCCAGCCACAGCAAAACGAGGGAGGAAACCACGGAGCAGACATGGCTGCCCCTCATTGCCTGCCGCCGGAGCTCACCACCCCGGAACACAGAGCTCCCAAGAACACCCGCACCTCACAGGATGCAGAGGCAACACGGACCAAACAAAAATCCCTGGGAGGCGGGAGCAGCAGGCCGGCGCAATGGCCGTCCTGGATTTTGTATGCCTCGGCGGCTCGGCCGAGAGACCGAGAGCTGAAGACGACGAGGAGGAGGAGAAGGAGACTGGAGAGGCTTTGCCGGGGTGGCACTGAGCTGTGCGAGGAGATGGGAGGAGGAGGCCCAGGCGAGCAGGAGGGGGGAAGGTGGTGGGCGTTGGCAGTAGTGGTGGTGGTGGTGGTGGTCAAATAATGAGATGTATCTGCCTCCGGACACCGGAGTCCAGCCCCCATTGATGCCTCCCAGGACTGTTTGTTCTTTAATCTCTTTTCCTTGTCATTTATTGGCGCCAAGTACGGTCCTACGAGGCCCAGTAATTGCGTGATTATTTTCCGCGCTTGCGACAATTTTCACTGTGAGACTTGAAAAACAATACGGCATGTAACATGGACATCACTGCTACCAGTGATATTAACCTGCCACACAGGATTACTACCAGTGTTCTTAACCTACCACATAAGATAAGATAAAAAAAAAAACACCATATCTACAATGGAGATCACCATTAAGCATATTTTGTATCAGCCTACTTATTTATATGTTAACCCCTACGATATTTGTTAATTGCTATTTTAGACTTTATAACAAAAAATATAGATACCCCTAATCTACGTATGGACCCATTGTTAGCCTCTCCCCTCCTTTATTTTATTTTCCTAGCAATCTCTATCCTTGTCCTCGCAATAAGTCGACCGCAACACCACCACCTCCTATTGTCGACACCGCCGCCTCCTCTTCTGCCACCGCAACACCACCCCGTCTTTTGCCACAACAGCACCGCTCCCCTTACGACCTCCAACCTCTCCCCTGTGTCTTCCTGCAAGCGACGACGGTGGAAAGGGCAACATCGCTAGTCTCCCCCTCCCTTCTCTGTGAACGGCGATGGCGGATCTCCATAGCGGTGGTGGATTTGGCCACGAGCTTCTCGGCCTCTCGCCCTCCCTTCTTTGCAAGCGGCGGCGGTGGATCCCCACGACAGCGCCAAATATGGCCGTCGGTCTCTTCCCCCCTCTCTTGCGATGGTCGAGGGACCACTAGTGGCGGCGGATCCGACCACGAGCTCATTGGATCTACAGTGGTGATCTTGGCGGCGAGGAACAACGACGATATCCGTGGGAGAAGTTCTTGGTAGTGGTGGGGAGTGACAAGGCTACCACGGCAGCGGCAAGCGGCGACGACGAACGCGGCAACTCCTCAGCCTTGCCTCGACCTCTCCTCCCCCCAAGCGCATCACGGGGCTACAGCGTTGCCCAACGCGTGGTCCCGAGTAGTGGTTTTGCAACTCCCAAGCTGAAGCACGCTGAGGCAATCGTGATCTCTGCAAGCGCGGCAAGGCGTCACGGAACCACGATCCCTACTACCATGGGTGTTTGTATGTGATGTGGAGGGGTGTTCGTATCTGGTGTGAAGGATTGAGACCACTGTTTATGGTGGTATATTGTTCGTGGTCTAATACTTTTATCCGAATCTTCCTAATACTTTTATTATTTTATTTAAAAATATAAGAGTCTACTATCGAATGTGATATTTTCAGTACGTTTCATTCAATTCTGATTATTTATATTCTGGAACGAACGAAGGGCTCCTCCTAGTGACGCCATGCCGATGAGCTGATCTGGAAGTGAGATGTCGCGTGGCGTCCCGGAATGAAGGGGAGGGAAGCAGGCGAGCAGGCGCCAGGGCCTGCGCGCTGCTGACACCCTGACGGACGGGGTCCCCGCGGAATAATGGCGACGCGCGGTGCGCCACGATCCGGATGCGCAGCGGTTCACCACTGCCACGCCGCACGCCGAGGAGGGGCACGCACCGGTCGATCACCGGGTGGGGGGCATCGGGCCTTCGGGCCTTCGGGGGGGCTGGGGCTTGGCTTGGCTGGCTGGCGGACTGGTGCGCACGTCCTCGGATCCTCGGATCCCGGCGTGCGTGCGTGCGTGCGTGCGGTCTCCACGGCGTTTTCCGCCGTAAAATCGCCTGTCCCGCGCGCGAGATGGGTGGGTGATAGAGCCTCTCGCGCGTGGCGTGGAGGACGACGGGATCCGACGCGGGATTCGTCGCCGGCACGTTTAACGTTTACGAGGCACGAGTCAGACGACAATAATTTTGGGCAAACCAAACCAGTGCGTCCGAGTCCGACGCAGGTGACCATGATGGACAGAAGGCAGCACGGAGTCCCAGGCATGTTCAAGATTCAGGTATACTACTGGAGTACTACTCCGTAGAGGCAGAGTGCCGCCATTGGATTCAGCTCTGCATTTGTGTTTGTGCCTTCGTTTCTTTTCTTTTCTTGTATCTTCACTACCGCATTAAACAGGCCCATTAGCGGTGGAAACTGGCACGGTAAAAACGAAAACAGGCCGATTAGCGGCCGCGCATCGTTTGACTTAACTACCGCGTTAATTGCACGAGTTAATACTAGCAGCCAGCCAGTGGGCGAAAATAAAGCGACGGCCACACAAGCTGCAGCGACACACAGTACGCTGCACGAGTATTATGTTTTCTTACAGCCCAGCAACTATAAACCAACCGAACCCCTCCATGGGCAAAAGCTACAAGCGAGGCAAGAAGAAGCGGCTGCCTGTACCCGGCGAACAATTACCACTCATCAATATACTCGCCGTAAGGACGCACAGCTCATGATCATGAGCTAGCTTTGCCAAAGCGTTTTCTTCAATGGCAGTCGGTGATGGCGCTTGTTAAGATCATCACGGCGAATCAGCACCCCATTTTCTTCAGTAACCCCACACAGTCTACAGTCTTACACGAAGCTCTCTACAGATGGATTAGCGCGGTTGCTCCCCAACGAACCGAATTGTACTATAGATGAGATGTGTGATGCGAGTTAAGACTTTATTTGAGACCGTACCGACACGTACGCAGTGTCCACTGTCCAATCATCGAACAAGCTGCACAAGAGACGAGAAAGCTGTTTTTGTGCATCGACTTGCATGATACACATAGACAGAGAAAAAAACCGAACGCGCTAACGAAACGAAATCATTGGGTTTGCGGTGTCGCGAGCGAGGATGGCGGGAGATTAGCGGGGGGTTTGATTTGTTTTGATCAAGGAACGGCGTCCTTTTCAATTCAAGTGGATGCCACATGACATGTTGGGAGCTGTCTCCCTCCCTGACATTTGAGCAATCTTTACAGATCCTAGGAGCAAACCCAAGTTGTAATAACTACCACGAATTAATAAACGGCCTTCGCGTGGAGTAACGATTTAAATTTTTACGAGAGAATTACTGGAAATAAAGTCTTTGTGGGATAGAGAGAATACATACTAGGAGCACCGATAGATATTTTTCTGCACCTGGTTACTACTACCTATGATCCCGAAACCGGCTGATGCAATGTGGAGGAGAAGAAAGTAACCTGAACCTAACATTATCCAGCTTTGCAGGGGAGAAGAAAGATTCGGCAGCATGTGCAGCTAGCTAAGCTAGCTAGCTAGCTGTGTGGATGTGGACCGCGCCGCCCAGTTCGCCCCTCGAAGATCTTGGTGGCAGAAAAGCTCGGCCATTTTATAATCTTGGAATCTTCTCATCGGCAAAGGAGGAGACAGTTTGATCGAGAGGTTTCAGCCAATTGCATCCCCAAGCTACAGAAATCCCAAGCACATGGATCTCAGGACCCAGTCGATGTCATGGATGGATGGGTGGGTAGACAACTCGATCGAGATGCCTTTCCGCCGTCGATGTTTCTTGTGATCTCGTCCACTTTCCGGCTCCTCTCTTTTCGCGGTTTCGCCATCATACCGGTTCCTCCTTTTCCGATACATACGCCTGCCTGTGTGTCAAGTGTTGATGCCCTTCACGTTCCATGGACACTAGTGCAGAAAAAGCGAAATGGAGGTGCTGGATGGAGTAGCTAGGTTTGTGCGCTGAATCGTCTCGTTATCTGCCACGTTTGTGGCACAGAGAAACTTCCGGTAAGAAAATCTTGGATGAATTTGACAATTGGAGGGGTTGGAATGGGGGTGTGTACAAGTACTCCTGGAAGAAGTTGTGTTAGCTCATCATGGCATATTGGCAGCTCATCGTGGCATATTTGGCACTTGGGTTGTGTGGCAGCTCGGCGATGCGGAAGATATGTTCCGATCCTCACATCACATGGCGCCCACGCCGGCGATGCAGGAATTCAGGGACGAATGAGTGGGGCGCGGCTCCACCTCCTTTGTTCATATCCTCTGTCGACTGATATTGTGGCCGGGCTTTGGCCCGGTTAGCAAATCGGCCCAGTTTGATCTGGCTGGATTGGGTTGGGTGGGGTCATATTTGAGTACAGGGATGCAAATGCAAGCTAGGAGAGTAGTTCATGTTGACTGCCAACACGACTCAATTAAAAAAGGGAAGTCATGTGCCGACACCTCCAAATTATTTCCGATCATTTGAGTCATTCCCCTAAACAAAGGTCGTTTTAGTCTGTCTGTACGTCGGCGAGACACGGAAAAGTGGCGGAGCAGTAAGCCAGTAACGTATACGCCCAGAACAACTACGAAACGCTTGCGGCACGCACGTCGCCATCTACCCGTCAAAAGATCGGGGGTTCGGCCGCTCGGGCATGTGGAGTTTTTTGTGGACGTATGGACGAACGGCCAAAATGGTGGTGTGATCCTACCTGGAGCTGCATGCTTCAGCAAATGTATCGTGGGTTGCACGATGCCCCCGTCTCCCACGTGTGGATGTGCCGATGTGGTACTTAACAAGTTGGGCAATCAGAGTGGAGTTGGATATATACTTAATTGGATTGAGGATCGACTTGCTATCTGTTTAAATGTTTAATTAACGTCAGCTCCCACATCTGTTCTGTGCTGACCGTCGGTGCATATTAGTTTTAGGACACTCTTCTCCATCTTCTCTAACAAGTCTCAAAACATTCCCGAATTGTACGATCGTGTTCCGGTCAGAAGGTTGACCACTCGACAGTGACGACCCACCCAAGTGCCACCCTGTGTACTTTCACCGTTTCTTATACGATCTCTCACCTATTGATCCACTATATAAGTTGTGCTGCCTCTCATGGTCTCGTCACGTCCTCGTTCAGGTGGTGCAGTTTCCGGCGTTGCAGTGTTGCACACGACCGCGTATTACATCGGCGAGATTTTTTTTGCCGCGATGGAGCTGAAATCCGCCGTGCTCGCCATCGCGGTGCTGTGCCTCGCGCTCCCGCGCGTCGCGCTGTCCCAGAGGCTAGCTATAGCGGACACCCCCGCGCCGGCGCCGGCGCCGCGCCACGTCGACCTCGCCGAGCTGCTCTCCCTCGCCGGGCCGTACGGCACGTTCCTGGGCTACCTCACCAAGACGGGCGTGATCACGACGTTCCAGAGCCAGGCCAACGACACCGCCGCCGCCGACCACCACCACCAGGGCGGCGGCGGCGTCACCGTGTTCGCGCCCGAGGACTCGGCGTTCGCGGCCGTCGACGGCGCCGCGCTGTCCAACCTCACCGCCGACCAGCTCCGCACGCTCATGCTGTGCCACGGGATGCCCCGGTACCACCCGCTCTCGTCGTTCTCGGCGCTGGCCGCGTCGGGCCCGGTACCCACGTTCGCCGGCGGGCAGCAGTACGCCGTGAACATCACCGACGCCGCCGGGACGATCCGCGTCGAGTCAGGCTGGGCCACCGCGAAGCTCGTCAGCAGCGTGTACTCGACGTCGCCGGTCGCGGTGTACGCGCTGAACAGGGTGCTACTGCCGGAGCAGATCTTCCCGACCGCCCCTGAGGTGGCACCCGTGCCGGCCCCGGCGCCGGCGCCGGTGAACGGGGACAAGGCGAACGACGGCGCACCGGGCGCAGCTCAGCATGGCTCCGCGGACGCCAAGAGTTTGTCGTGCCGGGTTGGTGCCGGCCGCCTTCTCGCCATCTTGGCTATAATGGTATCCAGTCCCCTGATGATATAGGTGTTGATTTTGATCTTACTTTTTTGGGCGTGGGTACATATATACAGTAATGTTTATGTTTTTCGTTAATTCGTTTGTCGCACCTCTGTGTATGTAACAATATTCATTTTGCATGAACGTATGTACAATAACATCTTCTGGCAGGTTAAACTAAATAAAAATCTACAAAATGACTTGGTCTCTCTATTTGTTTTTCCTCTTTCAACATGGAACAGAGTTTAACGTCAAGTATGTCACGGCTTAAAAGATCCTCGTTTGACACTGTCCTAAATCCTCTGAACCACTGAAAAAATAGGCAGCCAAAGATCTGGACTTTGCAGAAAAAATGGCGCGCAAGTCGTCCATTTATTTCTCCAGAGCAGTTAAAAATAGCACACAAACGGCTGAAGCCAAGTTGCACTGTCAGTCTGTCACAATGAAGCTCGCCGTCGCATTCCTCTCCACCGCATTGTCCCTCTCCTTCCTGCTCGCCGGGGCGCTCGCCCGGCCGCCCCCGGCGCCGGTAAGGACGGATGCCGGTGGCGGTGCAGCGCCGGCTCCGCAGGACAAGGGCCGCAACCTCACCGACGTGCTCACCATCGTCGGCCCCTTCAGCTCCTTCCTCATGTATCTCCGGCAGACCAACCTCGTGGCGGTGTTCGAGCACCAGGCCTACCGCACCCACCAGGGCATCACCATCTTCGTCCCCGTCGACATGGCCTTCGCCGCCATCGAGCCGTCGGTAACTTATCACGCCAAGAACACAATAATCACTTAACCAAGAATTAATCATCTGATTTGGTATGTGACATTGTGATGATGAATAATTGACAGGTGTTGACGGGGCTTACGAGGAACCAGCTGAGGCACCTGTTGATGTACCACTCACTGGCGAAGCACTACACGCTGGCAGAATTCGACGGGCTGAGCCAGAGCAACCCGGTGAAAACACTCGCCGGCGGGAGGTACGCGGTGAACGTGACGTACGACGGCGGCGGCGTGATCCACGTGAGGTCGAGGTGGTCGAACGCCAAGGTGGTCGGGAGCGTGTACGAGTCGGCGGCCATGGCGGTGTACGGGCTGGACAGGGTGCTGCTCCCGGACGCGCTGTTCCACGCCCACCCGCCCGTCGCGGCCACCCCGCCCGTGCCGGCGCTGCCGTCGCCGCCCGACGACGACGAGGACGACTACGTCCCGGCGTTCGCTCGCCCCGCGCCACCGCCGGATCAGGTGGCGGGGACAGACTTCGCCGAGAGGTCGGCGTCCGGACCGGCGGTGGTGGCTCAGGCCGCGAGCTACGGCGCCGCCGCCGCGGCTCTCGGCGCGATGACCCTGCTGGTATCGTGTTTGTGAGGCTGTGGCTTGGCTGCACGTACGGTACAAGTACAACCAATTAACCAAACGTCAATATTTGTTAGTGATCGGAGTATGTTGTTACCTAGTATGGAGTAGATAGTATTTGTATCTGTGATGTGTCTACGTGTCAAGGTTCACGAGATCAGCATGGAAGCGCAGTAGCGTATGGTGTGTGTACAAATACTCTCGTAGGAATAAGTCCACTTTAACTCCCTTAAAATATAGGTCAATATGATTCGTATCCCTCAATCGCAGTAGTAGGTACTTAAATTCTTAATTATTAAAGTCGGTGTAATTTAAGTCTCTTAGCAATATTGAAGGTGGTCCTTTTATCGACGTGAATTGTTGACAAGTCCAACCAGTTGACTTAACATGAGGACCTACCTATCACCAACACCCCCCGCCCCCCGTGCGACAGTGACGGGGCAGCGAGAGGTCAGCAACAGCGACAAAGGAGCTTAAGGGCCTCGTCGTCTCTCCTTTAAGGTGGCGTGGCACGTCGTTAAGGTAGACGAGCGTGTCGCGTAGCTAGGAGAGCGCCCACTACGGCGAGGAGGGAGACGGCGAGCGTGACTACCGTTGCATGAGGGAGACGACGAGTGAATATAGCAGCCGACATCGAGGAGAGCAACCGTTGCAGAAGATCCATGGCCATCGGCCTCGAGGAGCTATCGGTGGCCTACGCGCCAGCTTGAGAGCCCCCCTTAGGTGTGTCGTCCGCTCCACCAGTTCCTTGGCGCTCTAGTGTCTCATCTCCTTGCTATCACCGTTATCGCAACCGCTTGGGCGTCCTCCGCACTACACATAACAACTCCTTCACCATATTTTTAGTTTAGTTCCTCGAACCTCCAAACCTCACCGCTGCCTCCGGCTCCTCTTCCACGGGGTGCCACCGGTTGCCACACTATCATCCGAAGCATCATGAGAGAACCGTGAAAGAAGTCAGAGTGAGATAGACGAGGGAGAGAGAAGAGAGAGGGGAGGATAGAGGAAAAGAAGTGATAGTGACATGTGGGTCCCAAGTTTTTTTATTTTTTCGTTAATTGTAATGCCTTGTAAACATCACGTCAGTGAAAACCATTCTCATAATAGTTGAAGGAGCGAAAACCATGTATATTTTAACTGAAATTTTTAACCATGTATATTTTTAACTGAGAAGGTTAAGATATTTGGTATCAAAGTTGAGGATACAAATAAGATTAGACCTATCTTTAAGGGAGTCCAATTGAACTTTTTTTGATACTCTCGTATGAGACCACCTGAATACCTGATGGCATCATGGCACGGGCTTTTTCGTGGCCCAAGACGCAGCAGATGGACTATTGCATTGGCATCCACGGGGATAAGTTCACTTAAGGTTCCTCTATTTGTCGTCCAGTCCGATTTTCGTCCCTTGGTCGCAAAACCGGGTACGATGGGTCCCTCAACTATCAAAACCGGTGCAAACATGATCCCTCGCCAGTTTGGAAGGCGGTTTTGGCTGACGCAGCATATACGTGTCTAGTTTGACTTGGTCTTCATCCCACGTGGCATTGATGTGGCGCTTACGTGGCAATTCGATCCCGGAAAAATGATAAAAATCATGGGCTCACATGTCAGCTTCACACAAAAAATAATTAAAAATTAGTGGGCCCACGTGGGCCCCACATGTCATCCTCACACCTCCCTCTTCTCTCTATCCTCTCTCTCCCTGCCAGAGCGGACGATGGGCAGGGCGAGGCAGCGGCGGGTAGTGCCGGCCAGCGGAGTGGAATGGGCGGCGGGCGGAGGAGGGGGCAGCAACGGCGGAGGGGTGGGATTTGGGGGCGAGGCCGTGCGCTGGTAGGTGGGGCCCACGCGCCGGTCGTCTCCTTCCTCCAGCTGCCGGCCTCCTCTCTCTTCCTCCCATAAACCTAGCTCCTTCCACCATGAAGTTCGCCTCAATCCAGCGCACAAATTTCAAATTTAATTAGGGGATTACTACCTCTTCAATTCCCCTAACTTTCCCCCTTGATTCTCGCTTTGAATTGCCAGAAACCGGCTTTCATGGCCACTGGCCGCCATCTCCGATGACATTCCTCCCTCACCCTTAGTCGGCTTCTCCTCCCTGACCTATAAAATGGAGCCTCCTCCTCCCCTCATTCCGTTTTGCTCCCTCCCAAGTCCCTAGCCACCTCCCCGCCTGCTCCCTCTCTCTTCCCGACTGCCGCCCGCCTCCAGCCGTCTCTTGCACGCCGCCCTGGTGCGTGCCTGCCTCGCCGTCTCCTCCCTCGATGTTGCAGCATCGTTCCCCATCCCGTCCAAGCAACATCTTCACCGGGAACCTGTCGCATCACTGATAAACCCTGAGCTCCACTCGATGCGCTCAAGGATATGATTTGGCCCGATCTTTCGGTGAGTTGAGATAACTACGATTTGAGAGACACGTTGACGATCCGACTACAACCGTACAAGACGTTGTGTTGCGCCTTAGCGATCGATACACCTCTCCGTGGGTTGTTGATCTTATCGATGCAGATCAACCTTATTCCTACAAGCAAATCGAAGAAACTAGCAAGAACAAGATAAAAGCAATCTGAATTGCAAATAGGAATTGAATACAAATGATAAGTTGGGGTTCCGAAGAACAAACAGACGGACGGTCTAGCCGACACGCGCGCTGCAAGCAAGTAGCAATGGCTAAACTTTAATCTAACAAAACCCAAGAAACCTTGAAGGGGTACCTAGCTATTTAAAGGTGTGGGAGGACGACCAAGGGAGCCCTAGGGTCGTGCTCCACCAACATGGGACGCACCCCACATGGGCCCCTCATGGGCCGGGGTCCCAGATGAAGTTACAAGCCCATAGGCCCATTATAGGTGACGCAGCACCTTGTTTATATAATAGCGACCAACTCGGATGGAATTTGGAGACGAGGCTGGATCCATTGGAAAGAGGACTCCGAGAGCTTTCCATCAAGTACTCACGGGCCGAAAACAGAGCTCGTATGCAGATTTGGCGGCCGTTTGAAGTCAACGCTGCTACAGGTGGCCGAATTGGATTCCAGCACTTGGAGGACTTGATCTTGCTGTCTTCTTGTTGATCCATGATGTGAACAACGGTTGTATCCATAGTAGCCATGGTCACATCATCCTCCCCTTCTTCACGGAAAACCGTCCTCGGTTTTTCCATAAGGTTCTCTTCACGTAGTCCATTTAAAAGAACCTGTTTCACAAAATCAAAACAAGACAGACTCGAGATAACATAATTAGTCGTTACAATACTCTCTAGCCTGCTGCTGCCTTGCATAACTACAGGAGGTTCCAAATCTGAACATATATAAACTCTATGCACCAAATATATTACTCCATCAGTATATCCTCCAAAGATATGAAAAATAGCATTAATTGGACATCTCAAATCAGACTTAACAAATAATTTCTCCTTCAAATTGTCGAGCTCACAAAATTTATCAAACTAAATACAGCCCAAAATATTTAAAGAAGATATCAATTCACGTTCCTCTACTTCATTAGCAAAGTGAATAACATGCTTAAAATCAGCACATAAAGAACTAACACTAGAAATAGCATGTTCACTCACTAGTTGTGGCATGGATATAAGTGAAGCATTATCACACAACTCTTCTTTACCACAAGGAATAACAAACAAATCATCTTGTGACAAGGGAATCTCAGCAATTGGTTCCACTAAAGGTTGCTCTACTATAGCACGAAAAGTGGACATTTGTAGCTCAGCTTGAGAATACTCACATTCATTTATCTCAGCACCATTTAATTTACCTTCCAAACTTTCTTCAGATGTCGCAGGTGCTTCATGCTTCTCCCCTTTCTTCTCAAGTATGTGTTTCTCCTCCTTTTGACAGCTATTTACTTCCTGCAAATTATTAGTAACAGGAGGCACGGGCACAACTTGTTGCTTATTAACATTGTCAATTTGTTTTTCCATATTGCAAGCAAGTTGTAATAAATGAGAAAGAGATCTATATCTTTGACTAGCGAGCATATCCTGAATTTCTTTGTTAAGCCCACGCAAAAACCTCAATTCTGAAGCTTCTTCGCATTCATCTAAACCACAGCGTAATAAACAAGCACGCATATCGTGATCGTATGAAGTAACAGTTTTAGTATCTTGCTTTAAACATTGTAGTTTGTTGAACAGAATATCAGCATAATACATGGGAACATAAATATCTCTGAAATATCGTTTCATGTCTTTCCAAGATTGAGGTATTTTGTTATGCCTACAAAGATATTTCCAATCATCAGAAGCATGTTTAACTAAAACACTAGAGGCACACATAACCATATGATTCTCAGTCAATTTATATTTTTGAAATTCTCTATCGACAGCAAGCTCCCAATCAACGTAAGCATGAGGATCATAATTTCCTTCAAAATAAGGTAGTGCAGATTTGATCTTAGCTAGAACATCATCACTTACCTCATAATGGTCATGTTGATTACTCCTCATGTCTTGACGAAGATGTCGATGTTGAGCACAGCTATTCCCAATCATCTTCCGTATCGCTGCCATTGTTAGTAGAAAACAAGAAACATACAAAAATATGCACGTTCCTATTAACTACTAGGTATTGGACGCTCAAATATCACATACACTTAAGCTTTTAACCGAGCTCTTACAAGTTCTTACCAATGCAAGCGGAATGGTGATATACACCGACTCAACCAAGCACCCCGATGGAGGTTGGATGTATCGATGCCTTGGCAAATACTTGCTGTACGGCTGCAATCAAATCTGTGGAGCTCTGGGTAGGCTTAAAATGTAGCAAAGGAATAGCAAATGCTCAAATCAGAGAATGCAAAGTTGAATAATCGTTCAAAGGCAAGTACCGTGCTGGTCCTAGGCTAGAACGTACTAGAGACGCGAGCCTAGACACAAACGGTACCACAAGATAGCACAACTCAAGCACAACTCTGATACGTGAAAGCAATCTCAAAGATAACAACTAATTTTCTCTTTCTTTTTTTTCTTTCTTTCTTTCTCTTTTTTTTTCCTTCTTTCCTTTTTTTTTGGTGCGGCTTTTCTTTTCCTTTTTTTAAGCACCTTTCTGCCTTTTTTTCTTTTTTTTGACTTTTTTTTCAGCAAAAACGACTCAAGGACCTGGATGCAAGATTACAGGGACTCAAATGTAAATATAAAAATTACAGGGACTCGAATGTAAAAGTGTAAACCCTAAAATTAAAATTATACAAAAATGGAATGCTTTCATCCCATAGGTTCCGTTTTTGCAAACAGATCTTGAATCCGACACTTGGAAATTTTTCACCAAACTGTGTGACAAATCACGGTATAGATTGAAAGAGAGGAGAGTCGGACTCACCCTTCTCGGCCACGAGATAACGCATGGCAGATTGATCCCACTCGGCCTTGATTTGGAAAGGCCCCACGTGAAAATAAAGAAACAAATTCGGTACTTCTTTTTTTTCTCCTTTTCAGCCTGAAATAGAACCCAATCCAATCTAATCTAATCTAATCTCTTTCTCTCGCGCAACAGAAACGCACGGGACAGTGCGCAACCACAGAACGAAACCCTAGATGCAACTCCACAACTCCAAAACCAACCGACAGAAAATGCCCGAAACAAGAAAAACGGAACCCTAGCGGTGACACGATTCCGTTTTCGAAGATCCCGATGACAACGAAGACACGGTGACGACGGCGACAGTGGCACTAACCGTGACAAGAACTCGAAACTCTAAACGGACTAGACGCTAAGACCAGCAACACGACTCGACGATGCAACGCAAAACTCAACAAAGCAAAAACTGAAAAGAACAATGCAGTGGCACAAATATGGCTAGGTAAAGGATGCAATTTTTTTAATGGCTATTTTCTGGTTACAGGTAGATAAAAACTCACCGAGCAACGAAAGCTCTGATACCACTTGATAAACCCTGAGCTCCACTCGATGCGCTCAAGGATATGATTTGGCCCGATCTTTCGGTGAGTTGAGATAACTACGATTTGGGAGACACGTTGACGATCCGACTACAACCGTACAAGACGTTGTGTTGCGCCTTAGCGATCGATACACCTCTCCGTGGGTTGTTGATCTTATCGATGCAGATCAACCTTATTCCTACAAGCAAATCGAAGAAACTAGCAAGAACAAGATAAAAGCAATCTGAATTGCAAATAGGAATTGAATACAAATGATAAGTTGGGGTTCCGAAGAACAAACAGACGGACGGTCTAGCCGACACGCGCGCTGCAAGCAAGTAGCAATGGCTAAACTTTAATCTAACAAAACCCAAGAAACCTTGAAGGGGTACCTAGCTATTTAAAGGGGTGGGAGGACGACCAAGGGAGCCCTAGGGTCGTGCTCCACCAACATGGGACGCACCCCACATGGGCCCCTCATGGGCCGGGGTCCCAGATGAAGTTACAAGCCCATAGGCCCATTATAGGTGACGCAGCACCTTGTTTATATAATAGCGACCAACTCGGATGGAATTTGGAGACGAGGCTGGATCCATTGGAAAGAGGACTCCGAGAGCTTTCCATCAAGTACTCACGGGCCGAAAACAGAGCTCGTATGCAGATTTGGCGGCCGTTTGAAGTCAACGCTGCTACAGGTGGCCGAATTGGATTCCAGCACTTGGAGGACTTGATCTTGCTGTCTTCTTGTTGATCCATGATGTGAACAACGGTTGTATCCATAGTAGCCATGGTCACATCAATCACCGTCACCCGCGCCGCGTCCTTCTTTCCCGTCCTACCCCGCTCATCGTCCTCCTCACCTCATTTATCTCTACGCCCACTCCGACTGCCTCTAGCCCCGCTCCGCCGCCCGGCCGATCTGCCGCCCACCCCGCTTCGCCCCTCGGCTCCACCCCGCTCTGCCTCCGCCCCTGCTCCACCCCGCCATCGCCCGCTCCACCGGCTGGAGAGAGAAGAGGGAGACAGAGGATATAGAGATATGGGATAAAGAGAAGAGGGTAGTGAGGATGACATGTGGGGTCACGTGGGCCCACCATTTTATTAGTTTGTGTGTGAAACTGACATGTGGGCCCCAGAGGTTTTATTATTTTTCCGAATCTAATTTTCACGTAAGCGCCACGTCAATGATACGTTGGACAAAGACCTAGTCAAAAGGAGTCACGTCAGCCAAAATCGGACATAATACTACTGAGGGATCTCATTTAAATGGTTTCGTAAGTTGGGACCCGTCGTACCCGGTTTTGCGACAAGGGACGAAAATCGGACCAGGCGATAAATAGAGGAACCTAAAGTGAACTTATTCCCATCCACGGCACAGGCCTTTTTCGTGTCTAGACCGTATCGGGAGGCCCCAGCAACGGGCGGGATCGTGGGAGTGACGAGGCCGTTCGGCCGAGGCCCATCGCTCTACGTGCGCGTCGTCTCCGTGTCTCGCGCGCGCTCGTGTGCTCCTCGTTCGTGGCGGGCCGTAGCCCCGTAGTACGCTCACCGCGCAACCGGTAACAGATCAAAGCCTAATTAACCCTTTCGCCGCTTCGCGGTTTGCGGGTTCGCGCGCGGCAGAGCAGAGGCAAATCGTCAAGTTTTTGCCGGGCAGTTGACGAGAGGAGAGAATTTTTTTTGAAATGAATCGCGCAAAATAGGACAAGTTTCATGTATTGATAAAGTAGGAGAAAACTATAAGTATATAGTTCTAGAAAACTATAGTCAGGAGAGTAAAAAACAACTACATTGCACGTCTATGACAACATCTGCAGTGAAAACAAGAACGAGAGATTTTCGAAGCGACATCTCAAAGAAGGGAACGACGTTGAAAGCGCCGTCGCCACATGCCCCGAGGAGCCAGGATATATTTTTCATTTGAAGAAAGTAACTGGGAGAGACGAAATTATGCAGCAACGTCTCAAGAGGAAATGGCACCCACAGGCGTCGTCGTTGCCAGCCCAAAGGCAAAGTTTTCGCCCATAATTATTTCGTCCCTTCCAAGAAAGGTTCCTGTCACACTCCTACTACTACCACCGTTCGAAAACCTTCGATGCGTGGCCACCGCGGTCAGCACCTCTCCGTTGGTCGGCCATCAAGAAGGGGCACGATCCCCCGATGCGCTCCAGCTCCATCCACACAGTTGGATTGGATGGGAGAGGGTGAGAGAGAAGAATGGATCCTCTCTCTCCTACACTAGTCCGTCCAACGTAACCATCTTTTATTAACAAAGACACTCTCGTAAGAAGATAATATTTGGAATGGAGCCCGTCGAGGAGAGATTCTTATCTCAGTACTCTTCGTACTCTTCGTAGTAGTTCGTTTTTTTAGGCGTGGCATATATTTGTGTATAGGACACGTTTGTCTTCACGGCATCGATGTAAATAACAAGAGAAAAATTCGCAACAACTGTGAGCACGTCGCCGGCATCTTGTGATGGGTCTCCGCAAAACCAGCTCGCCGATAATTTGATAAGACTGCTTTAGTAGTTTAGTCAGGTGAGGATCTATGATCTAATCATGGTTCGATCGGGATATGGGAGGAATAGTCGGTAGTAGTACTGGTGGATTGCTTCTACTACATGGACTAATCCAATGGCAGTGAATCATCGTCTGGCAAAATGACCGAACTAACCACATTTCGAAGCAGGAACTTTAATCATTGCAACGCAAGAATAGGTAAATCTTCCAAACAACCAAAGAAGGCAAGAAAAAACATGTCCAAATGTTGTCTTTCCCGATTCACAAAGCAAAGCCTGGTTTGCCTTTACCCGACACTGCGTCATTGTTTAATCTCGAGCACACTCCTAGTCTTTGGAACCCCGGAAGCAAAGCCAGAGCCGGCGGCAAGTTCAGAGTTCTCACGGATAAAATAAAACCAGCCAGTAGGCAGAGACGGTTAAAAAAAGGAGGTCTAAACAAATTAAAAAAACTTACAACATCTTCTCATTTGCGTATGACAAAACAAATTAGTGGAGCTTTTGTAGGGGTTCTCGTGATTCTCGTGTTAGCAGTGGAGGCTCGAGCTATCGTCGTTCTCATGGTAAATTCGTCCCTCTCAGCAGGTTCAGAATTCTCACTGATAATAAAAATAAAAAGAAGAGCCCTTCCTTGATGAGAGGAATCTTGTACTACTACTGTAGCTCGGATTTCAGAGTACTGTTTGGTCGATTGGCTCCAGGATGGATACCAAAACGCCAGAGCGTGGCATGCGTGAACAAAGGAGCAGTAGTACAACAAGAGCATCCTGAGACGGTGAGACCGGCCAGCCGGAGGCCCGGAGCTGCCTCCTTTCGTGGCCGTTTTGCTACGGCCGCTGGTGCAGCGCGATTCGCCGCGGGACCAGCAAAGATCGCGTGCAGAGATCAGCTGCAGAGGCTGCTGGCTACCGATCACCATGAAACCGGCCATCCGACAGGCGCGACGAGATGGTCCAGTACTCCAGTCCAGGCACGTTCAATTCAGCGGGTCGGCAGCAGCAGTTGCAGCGTAGTATGGTTTGGTTCGTCCTCTCCCTTCGCCTCGGCATGTGAGATTCTGAGACGACAGAGACCGTAGTCGCCGCCTGCAGCAAACAGGGCAGCTATACGTACAGTTCAGAGAGATCGGCGTAGACAGAGGGTACATCCGTACACGTAGATTGTAGACTGTACAGCAAGCCCTGAACCTATCAACACACGCAACACACTCACCTCATCAGTCCAACTACGAGAACAGGAGGTGCCAAGCCGGCAAGTTTTTTTTTCTTTTTTTTTTTCCTTTTTACCGGCAGTAACTGTTCGTGGAAGAGTTTTGCTGCGTGGTTCCATTTCTGTACGGTGACAGGCAGTGTACCGTGTATGGTACTGCTACCACGCGGCAGGTACGCTGGAGGTACATGTTGCTTGCTACTGGAATGGAGTATATCACTGTACATTGTTACTTACTACCTGAACTTGTAATGAATTTACTGCTCATACTTGATGGGCTTGTTGCAAGTTTACTGTTCATCCAAAAGATCAGTAAACTTGCATATACGTCTGTTGCAAACTTGCAAACTGGAGTGGGTTATCTTTTGGATGAAGGGATGATAATTTTTTTTCGAGAGAGATTCACATGAAATTTTTTATATTTTAGGACTGATGAGATAAAGTACAAGACTAGGAGTAGCTGGGAAAAGTGATTGCGGGTGTACTTGGGCGCGGTTTTAATACCTATCGCGTACTCTACTTCGGGAGCGTGTGTGGGATCTCGAATCCAATGGCGCCATTAAATTGCAGCCATTATTGCTTCCCACGAACGGGTGTGTGATCGCTGTGTAGCAGCTAGCGCTGCAGAAGTGCAGCAAAGTACGCAACGATTCTTTCATGGATAAGATAGCTACTGTAGTAGTATCCCTTTTAATGGATAAGAGCTGGAGTAGTAGGCTATTTTATACACAGAATATTATATTCTGTAAATTCATTTCTTATAGTATATGGAATATGTATATGTGCACTAAGCCACTACACAGCTATATATGCTGTAAATATATACATTTCCACTTAAAAACTTCCTTAAAGATATTAAGGCCAAAGAATAAATATGTGATCTTTCGAGAAAATAATGGGCGCGTTCGGAAGACCATAAACATGCAGGCGCATCCAAGGCTCATATATGTGAAAAAAAAGGAAAAAAATACTCTTGAGAATAGAAGAGAGAGAAAAAAGAGAAAAAACTTCCTTATTACCTATAGAGATCGTGATACACGTTTGATTAAATTTTATATTACTACTGTAAAATTGCCTTGTTATATTCGCGACATATAAAATACTATATGTAAATTAGATCACCATATCTAAAATCCTAAATAAATTATTGTATAAATATCACAAAAATCTTATATAAAAACACATACAGGTGCGTAGTTATTATATTAGGTTATAAACTATAGCTAAAGGTTATAAACTAGATTTATAGTATTATGATGATATCATTAAATTTATTTTACGATAGAGAGGGTACATGATAAAAAATTTGATGATGATATCAAATGTTTGCCGAGATAGGTGCACACAAATTTAAGCCAAGGACTCAAACCTTAGGTGGTCTTAGGTGGTGATGACTGCACGTTGCGCCTAAATGGAAGCAACACGTACGTGAGGCTTGGATTTATGAGATGTTCGTGATACCCACGTCGTAGAGTACAATGCATTAGATTGTAATATCGCTTTTAATTACTCATCGGCGACAATTCTATCAATTCATGTCTCTGGGTCAAATCGATCGTCAAATACTTCAGCATCTTTTACCATGAATGTAAAGATATACTCTACTAGGAGTATACGTGTACGTACGGGAGTACGGGACTACGGAGTCCATGAATTTATACGCCAAATGAATGTGATTTTTACTGCAGCGACCGGCCGACACCCAGATTAATTAACCCGACGTCGTCTCCCGTTTTTTTGTGAGCTCGATCCTGACCCGTTTTGTTTAGCAGTGACCCGTTTTGTTTAGCGGTGAGGGAGTACGACGTACGGCTGCTCTGAACCGTTGATTCGAAATCTTGCGATGCTTGAGTCAGAATGCCAGGTTTTGCAGTCTGCAACTAGTCGTACGTGTCTCTGCACATGTGCCAGCATGTAGCAGCGGTACATCCTTTGGAAATCAACCAGAATTTATGAGTCCAGAAAACGGCTTGTAGTCTCAAGTCTCAACGAGCCAAGAGCCGCCAGGAGCCGTGTCCGGGCACATTGTTCTCGTTCGTCAGTTCTTTTGAGGAAACTTCATAAAAATACATTTATTTACTGGTATTGCATAAAACAAATAACAAACAATTCATATTTTTGTAAGTTATTTTCACAAGCTCTTGCTCTTTTAGCTATTAGGAATGTATTTTGTGATAAAAAATAGTATTTTAAAAATTACGGCACACAAAAACAAATCAACCGAGGTAGTAACATCATATTAGGGCTTATAAAAACTGCTTTTAGAGGATTTCGAAAGAAGGGTTCCTATTTTAGTTGTTTTTGGGTTTACATAACTACTCCATCCATTCCCAATTTTGATCATCATATCACATTTTGAAGGTTATTCTTAACTGATCCTCGTATTAATATTCATTCACTAAGTTTATTCGTTATCTGTACATGAAAGTAAATGGACGTAGGTGGATACATCCGTATGCACAACCCTTTAATTACACATTCAATATCTTGGTTTATTACTCCATCCATCCCAAAATAGGCTACATTCTTTGGGACCGAGGGAGTATTGGCAAGGAATAAGTGGAGATAGTGTATGCATCGAGTTTGTTAGCGTAGTAAATGTAGTACATGGGAGTTATTGATTTTTCTTGATCTTGGTGCACTCATGTAATATGATAATCAATTGTGAATAGAGTGAGTATTTTGAAAAAAGGTCTAGTTTTCTAGTGATCTAAAAATACCCACAAATTACAAATTCTGCAATTTTGGATGTCTAAGATTGTACCAAGAATCATGCACCACATGAACCATATCCTCCCCATCTTCTCCTATAATGCACGTCTTGCTCACATCCCTACTTTGCACCGCCACTGCTCTACCCCATCATGCCACTCCCTGGCCTCACTAGTGCCATAAGCCGCAAATGGCGTTGGCAAGCTTTGCCCGATCGGCCTCCTCCCTCCTCCTTTCATCTTCAGCACGTCTTCTTCAACTCCACTAGCATAAAGCCCCCACCTTATCGGTCCTTCCTCGTATCTGGTGGCCCACACCGCATCATCTGCTCCTGCCTCGTAACTAATAATATTGTTGTTGCCCCCGTTGCCAACCCAGTCCATTGTTGGACTTCTATATCCTTAGCCATCACACTAAACTCACCCTCACATCCTCCTACCCCCTCTAGCACCTTACAACCCCGAAACCCTAATCTCTAGTTCTCTGTTAGAGTTGTACGGAAGATAAATGGATGATCAAGGAGGAGCAGGGGTGAAGGTAGAGTATGGGAGGGGGCGGGTGCTCAGGAACCCGATCAAGAAATTTTTTTAGCTATATCTCACATATTTTCACCATGTGTACACCCCCCTCAATACAAATTTAGACACCCGTATCAGTTTAAGCTTGATGTAAAGTATAGTAAATTAAACAAGATATATCATTCTCCATTTTATTCTAACTCCGCCCCTATCGAGGAGCTTGTGTTCATCACTATCAGCTGGTAAGCCCCAACTCCCATCTCAATCCTCTTTCTTCTTTCTTGTTGCATCTCCTACTCGAGGCTTGAAGATCGATCTCCTGAAATATTGCGATTTGCAAAAATAAAACGTGAGTTTTGGTAAAAAAAAAACTATGAAAGTAAAAACGTGTTTTTAGGGAAAGTGAAAAACACGTGCTTTAATTATATGAAACTGAAAGTTAGTTATCCACAATTCTGTTCTGCAACCTAACTGAATTTCAGTTCGTTACTTTTCCTGCTACTTCTACGTATACGTAGTAGCTACAGAACGAAGTCTCTCACCCAATACCGTTTCATGCAGAACTATCTATCTATCTATCTATCTATCTATTATATTATTAAGACAACTCGAAAAGAAGTTACCACGTTCATTGTGGAGGCTAGAAATTCCCACATTAATCGAAGAAAAAGAAAAGAAGAGTCCAAATATAAATACAATCTAAAAAATAACTGAAATTCGGAATTAAAATTAGCAATATTGAAAGAGAAGTCCATATAAAAACCCAATACATGATTAATTAAAATTCAGAATAAAAATAAATAAATTTCTGAAATTAAAAAAAATAAAAAGTAGAGTTTAGGAATAAAATAACTAAAATTCAGAATAAAAAAGAAATATTGAAACAACAATTAATCCATCTATAACACAACACGAGATTAATTAGAATTCGAAATAAAAAATAAAATAAATTCAGAAATTAGAAAATAAAAATAAGAGTTACAATTTATAAATAACAAAAATATTTATAAATTTAAAGATTATTGAAAGAATAGACCATCTAGAATATATGACGAGATTAATTAAAATTCAGAATAACAAATAAAATAAATTTGGAAAATAGAAAAATAATTATAAGAGTTTAAGTAGGAATAAAATTTACAAATAAAAAATATTAAAATGAAAAATATGGATTTTTCAAAAAGAATAATTCATCTAAAACACAACGATATCAAATGAATAAAGAGGAGAAAAATAATAGGCTTGTAAAGAAGTAAAGTGGTGGTAGTTGATGGGACATGTAAAAACTATAAAAATATAAACAAAACCGTAAATAGAATCCCACGATTAAGAGGAGGAACAACAGACAAACGATTAAGCAGCACGGTCGCAGCAGTTGGCGGGATTCTAGAAAGTAATAAATAAATAAACCCTAATGATAATTATGTTTAATTTTTAAAATCTCAATAACAATAAAGAGGGGAGGTAACGGGCGGGTCGCGCGTAGAGGAGTACGGTGGTAAAGTCGCTAATGGTTTAGCGGGATTTCAAAAAACAAAACCCAACAAGACAGTGAACTATAAAACGAAAATGTCTAATTTTTAAAGGTTTCATGGAATATGAATAAAAATAGTGATAGATCGATAAACAAATAAAGATCTGACGAATGAGTAAGGGGTAGTGACTGAAACGACTTTGAGAAACACGCAGATGATAAAGTTCGGTCTTTTAAAATCCTAAAACAACGAGATAGATATTTAATAAATTTTAAGTAAAATCACATGTAAAAAATAAATAATTTTGTATGAGTGCTAGCCGCACAATTGTGCGGACCACCCAGCTAGTTTACAGAATGTCCGCACAACACAATACCGGTACCGCATTTCATGCCTTTTTTTCACACAACATCACCGGCTCTCGACGTAAACATGTACTTCCTCCGTAATAGAAAAAGAAAATCAAATTCTAACTATACTTAAATTTAGACATATGTTTACCAAATTGATATGTAAGATTTAATTTTTGTTGAGAAGCGCAGTTATTCTCCTCCCATCCCTTTCCCATCATACGTTAGTATTAGTAGTCGTAGAAAGATAACACTTCCACCGTCCATGTATATACCGTGACAAACAAACACACCACATTCACAGGAGAATTCAGTCATTAAAACCGGCCTATAGAAAACCTTTCCCCTCCGTCCTCCATCGTAAGATTGAGAGTACAGCCCGTACCTCAATTAAACACCCTTAATTTCGAAAAACACCAACAGCTTCATGACAACCAAGCGAAACCAAAACTCAAGAAACCCAAAAAAAAAAAAACCCGAAGCCAAAACCAAAACAAAAACAAAAACAAAAACAAAAGAAAAAACGGGAGAGGCCATGCAGATGGAACGCGCAGGTAGCACTACATGCCATCTTCCTCTCGTAGTAACCCACTCGAGCTCCAACGAATCCTGCTGCACATTCTCCCATCCCTATCGGTCAAACCGCCCCCTCCTCCTCTCTCTCCTTTCTTTCTGTTTCTTCTCCATCATCTTCTCTCTCTAGCATAAAAGAATTGCACCCAACGGAGGAGAGAGAAAGGGAGGAGAGGAGAGGGAGAGAGAGAGAGAGCCAGAGAGGAGAGGGAGAGGAGTAATAATGGCAGGGGGAACCTTCTTTTCCTGACTCCCTGCGGCTGCAGCTCATCATTTGTCTCTGAATCCTTGTGCTCTGTTCTGGCTGCGGGTTTGGTCTCTTTGGCCATTGCCCATTTGGGTTGGACTGACGAGCCATCGGGGGAGAGAGAGAGAGAGAGAGAGAGAGAGAGAGAGAGAGAGAGAGAGAGAGAGAGAGAGAGAGACTCGCCGGCTCGCCGCCCATTGTTGGGCTCATCGCGATCTCGTTCCATCGCCATTGGGCGCCGTTTCTTGTTCCCTGCGATCTCGATTCATCGCCATTGCCGTTTCTTGAGAGGTCAGTGCTGCATTTCTGTCCACAATGTTTCTGCATCCATGGACATGCAAGCTTCCCCATGTTGGGGGGAGATTCGGTTTCTGGTCTATGTCGTTCTTGATCGTTCATGTTCCGTTTGCCATCTGGTGGGTTATTCTTGATCTGGATTTCTTGGGCTATGGAGATGGTCTCTGCCATTCCTGTTTCAGAATGTGGCGTCGTTGGATTTTCGTTTTCCTTTCTGCAATGTGCGATGTTCTTGAATCTTTGATCCAAGGCAAATGCCATGCATTGTCTCTGAACTCCTCCTCCCCATCATTCTGTTTGTTCAAAGATTCCTCAAAAGGAAAAAAAAATCTTAGTCAAGAAAGGAAGGAAATTTTGCCATGATCGTCATGTCAAAACGAATCAGAATGCCTCAAGGCGCCGGCATTTCCTTCCTCGTCGCCGATTCGATATCTTCGTATTTCGGATTTCCCGTTCACGTATCGCTTCCACCTCAAAAAAAAAAAAAAGATCGAAATTTCTAAATCATAATGTTGCTTATCCGTGTGAGGCTCTTCCATCCCCTTATCCCGGACGGGAAATCACAATGTTCTGAGTAAAGTTGTTACCTGTGGTTGTTCTTGTGCGCCTTGAGCTCCGAGCCTGTAGGGGTCCATCCATTGGCCACCTTCTCTTTTCCTGTTCTTGGAGCGAACCAGTACTAGTAGGATCGAACGAACGGAGTAGGAGTACAACATTTGTTTTTCTCTTTGGATATCTTTCGGTTTTCTGTTCCTTTTTTGGAGGACTGTGCCGGCCTAAACCTTTCGAATGTTGCGTGTTGTCGTTTACCTTCGTGGACACTGGACACGGTTTCAGGTTTTGGAATCGAGTTCAGAGGCGAACGAAATTGAAAATTGGGTTCTTTTTTTTTTTCTGGAACCTGGCCTTCTTCTGTTTCGAAAAAGGTGGTTCTGTTCTGTTTTTTTTTTAAAAAATAACACTTTTGTTGTGATTCTCGTGAAGAACAAGGATCGACTCTGAAACTGAATTCTTCTTCTTGTTCTTCTTTTTTGCTGTCATTTTCTCAGTGTCGTTAAGCCTGCATTATATGTACTACTAATTGACAGGGTGAGATGGAGGGAGACATAGTGATGGAGGAGTGGAAAGATTCTAACCATCGAGGCGCGGAGTACCTGATGACGATGCCGCTGCAGAATTTCCTCGCCGACGCGTTCCCGCCACCGGAGCTCTTGGCGGGAGAAGGCGGTGGCTCCAGGGTCGCCGACGCCGGCGGGTTCGAGAAGCACGGCCTGTCGGTGGCCGTTGGCTCGCCGCCGCCGCCGCCGCCGCCTCCGGAGGACGGGCACTCGCCGCTGCCGCTGACGCCGCAGTTTGGCCAGAAGTTCGGCTCCGGCGGCGGCGGCAGCCTCGCCGACAGGAGGGCGAGAGGCGGGTTCAGCAACATCGCCAGGATCAGCGTGCCGTCGTCCGCGGCGGCGTCGGACGTGTCGTCGGCGGGGGCGCCGTCGCCGTACGTGACGATCCCGCCCGGCCTGAGCCCGACGACTCTGCTGGAATCGCCGGTCTTCCTCTCCAATGCCATGGTATCCAATCATCATTTTCTCTCTGCGTTCTTGCTCGTTGTTACGATTTCTAGCTTGGTAGCTGCGATTGCTTTTGTGTCTATGTATTGTTAAGCTGGCAGGCAAGAATGTTTGCTTTACTGAACTTTTGACTTCTCCAGGAGTTCGTGAAAGTTCAGACTTCTCCATCATACTTGCTGCTTTGTTTTTAAAGATACTTCTTCTTTTCAGACAAATGAACCGCTACAATTGCACTGTGAATGCATATGCATAGTAATCCAGCATTATGCAGCCAAACTATGTACCCTTTGTATATGTACCTAAGCGTAAATTAAAATTAGGCGTTAATCATGTTCTTATATTCATATATCAATGAACTCTAAGAATGCAATGTCTTAGGGTGGTCAACTGAACTCATTTCCCAACGTTATGCATTGGTGATAGTTTTAAATTAAGTTCACAAAAGTATGCAACCCTGAAGCTTTGCACTAATCTGACGGACCAAATGCTTTCTGTGTATGGAATATTGCAGGGCCAGGCCTCGCCGACCACTGGGAAGCTGCACATGCTTGGTGGTGCCAACGACAATAATCCAATCAGATTTGAATCCCCTCCAATTGAAGAAAGATCTGGTGCATTTTCTTTCAAGCCTCTGAATCTTGCATCCTCACACTACGCAGCTGCAGAAAAGACGGTGAGCAGAGTAACTGAAAGTTGTTCATACTCTTTGTACCTGTTCCTGTTACGGCTGCACTACTGATTCTGGTAGCTCGTAGTCACTGAACTTGTTTTTCAGGTTTCAAAAAGACTTGATTGGCCAAATATTTCTGGCTGACCCAGCAATTTCTTTCCTGAAGTTTTTGTTGTAACATATTTGAAGAGATTTTGTGAACATAATGCCGTTTTTGTTTGGCTGCAGAAATCTCTACCCAACAACCAGCATCAGTCGCTACCGATTTCTGTCAAGACTGAAGCTAGCATTCAAACTGCACAAGATGAAGAAGCAAACCAGACGAGGCAGAGCCAACTGATGCAACCGCAGTTCAGCGGCGGCAAGCTGAGCCGCGCTGCGCCTGACACCGTTCCTGCTGCCGCCGCCGCCGGCGGCGGTGGCGGCGACGGCGTCGCGTCGCCGCCCGATCACGGGCAGCCAGCGGAGGGCGACGCGAAGGGGGACTCCTCCGCCGCGGTCGCGGCCGCCGCCGCCGCCGCCGCGGTGGCGGAGGACGGGTACAGCTGGAGGAAGTACGGGCAGAAGCAGGTGAAGCACAGCGAGTACCCGAGGAGCTACTACAAGTGCACGCATGCCAACTGCGTGGTGAAGAAGAAGGTGGAGCGCTCGCACGAGGGCCACGTTACGGAGATCATCTACAAGGGCACGCACAACCACCCCAAGCCGGCGGCGAGCCGGCGCCCCCTCGTCCATCCTCCGCCGCCGCCGCCGCCCGGCGACGCGCAGGCCGACTACGCGCCCGACGGCGGCAATCCACCGGCCGCCGCCGCTGGTGGCGGACAGGCGGGCGCGGAGGCGAGGCAGCAGTGGCACAATGGCGTGGCTGGACAGGACTGGCGCGGCGGCGAGGGGCTGGACGCGACGTCGTCCCCCTCCGCCCCCGGCGAGCTCTGCGAGTCGACGGCGTCAATGCAGGTCCACGACGGCGCGGTGGCGCAGTTGGAGTCCCCGGAGGGCGTCGACGTCACGTCTGCGGTGTCCGACGAGGTGGGCAGGGATGACAAGGCGACGCACGTACTGCCCCTGGTCGCCGCCGCCGCCTCTGCCGCCGCCGCCGACGGCCACAGCGACGAGCTGGAGCGAAAGAGAAGGTGACCCACCCATCACTGTCCCCTGTTCCTCTTCCTCCCATGGCAATGCACGCAAAAGCGTCTGAATTCGTGTGAATGAATCCTTCAGGAAGCTGGAGTCCTGCGCCACCATGGACATGAGCACGGCGTCGAGGGCGGTTCGCGAGCCGCGGGTGGTGATCCAGACGACGAGCGAGGTCGACATCCTCGACGACGGCTACCGCTGGCGCAAGTACGGGCAGAAGGTCGTCAAGGGCAATCCCAACCCAAGGTTCGTCTCGTCTCGTCCTCTCGAGCCTCTCCTCCATTTTCAGAGCTCCTCCTCCATGGATGCTGATCTCTTGTTCGTCGTTGTCGTCATCGTGATCAGGAGCTACTACAAGTGCACGCACCCGGGGTGCCTGGTGCGGAAGCACGTGGAGCGCGCGTCGCACGACCTCAAGTCGGTAATCACCACGTACGAGGGGAAGCACAACCACGAGGTCCCCGCGGCGAGGAACAGCGGCCACCCGGCGGGCTCGGCGGCGGCGGGCGGCGGTGGCGCGGGGTCGTCGTCGCAGCCCCACGGCATCGTCGGCGGCGGCATCGGGCGCAGGCCGGAGGTGCCGTCGCTGCAGGAGAGCCTGATGAGGCTCGGCGGCGGCTGCGGCGCGGCGCCGTTCGCGCCCCACTTCGGCCTGCACCTGCCGCCGAGGGACCCGCTCGCGCCGATGAGCAACTTCCCGTACTCGCTCGCCCACGCGGCGTCGCCGGCGCTGCGTGGCCTGCCGCCGCCGCCGCCGCCGCCGCCGGTGGCGGGGCTCGGCGCCGTCGTGGAGGGGCTCAAGTACCCGATGCTGGCGCCGCCGTCGGTGCACCCGCTGCTGAGGCACCGCCAGGGTGGCGGCATGGAGACGATGGTGGTCCCCAAGGCGGAGGTGAAGCAGGAGGCGGTGCCGGCCGGCGCGGGGCGCGGCGCGGCGGTGTATCAGCAGGCGATGAGCAGGGTGTCGCTGGGGAATCAACTGTAGATAATAAAAAAAGAAGAGCAATTTTAGGAGCTTTTATATTTATATGCTTAGGTTAATTAATTAATGCTATCATGATAAGTGTAATGAACAGTATTAGTATTAGTTTTTGCAATTAGTGCTGCTCCTCTTTAGACTATGCTTAAATTAGCTTCAGCCTTTTCTTCTTTACTACTTCCTTTCTTCCACAACTACATCTGGACACCTGGTGCTTTCAGATGAGCACTTGAGTTTATGCAATACTACTAGTCAGCTAGTCTTGGTAGACCGTGATCTTTGTTTCGTGCCCATTGACGGCCACTGCTGTTTGTTTTTTTTTTCTTCCTACTAAAATTTAGTAAAGCCATAATTTCATAGGTTAACAATCCAAACATTACAAAATGTAATCTCTCCACTATTAATGTTCGGTGATATGATTGAGCAAACTACCTCATCAAAACTTGAAAAACCAAACAAACCAAACCCATCTAACCCACATTAGGGTCTATTCGGGAGGCCGAGCTGCACCAGCATTGTGGTTGCACTGCAAAACGAGGTCCCGGGCCAGTTAGTTTACTGGACTGGAACCAAACTATCTCTTGTATTGGCCTTCCTCACCATGGGCCATCTCCATCTGCCTCGTTTAGGCTGGGCCCTTAGAACAGCCAACCAAACTGCCTAGCAATTCATCTCGATTCTCACCTCACAACAAAGAAGAGGGAGAGGGAAAAAAAATCTCCTCAGCTCCGAGATCAGATTAATCCATTTTTTTTGCAAAAAAATTTATATGAAAATTAATTTAAAAAAATCATATTAATTCTTTTAAAAAATAATACAAACTTAATTAATTATATGCTAATGAATCGATCCGTTTTTCGTACGAAGAAAACGAGTTTCCAACTCACTCAAACACAGCCTAGTCAATAAAGCAGAGCAAATCTCGTGCGCCCCTGCCTGTCTGCTTCTCGCCTCTCGTCTCGTTGTGGCGACTGCATGCCACGGCGGCAAACTGTGGACAGGGCCGGCCTTGATGGGGGGCGAGCGGTGCGGCCGCTCTAGGCCCCCTACCGATAGGGGCCCCACCTACCCCCGCACAGTCCATCGCTAGTTTGTTATCTCCTGTTGGCTTGCGGCGTCTTTCCTAATTCCCAGCTATATGCGCGAGATCATCATCGCGCGCAACGAGAAGCGATCCGATGTACCATGTCGATGGCTCGATGCTAGGTCAGTAGCCGGCCAACCACTCGATTCCAACGGCCATCCCCGCCTCGCCACCGCCCGCCGGTCTCCGTGGATGCATATCTCCAATAGTACTAAACGTCGACGCCAGCTGATGATCATCTTCTGCTCATCTGCTGCATCTGCACATGAAAGAGAAAGGTTAGCAGCAGTAACACTGAGACACCATGTTCGCATCCTTGCCAATTGAATTTCCATTCTTTTCATTTGGTGTTAGTGAATAGTGACAGACGAGGACAACTTAATTTGTTAGGTTTCTATCTCCTGCTCAGAGTTCAGAGGTTGAACGTCGATGCCAGCTGATGATCATCTTCTGCTCATCTGCTGCATCTGCACGTGAAAGAGAAAGGTTAGCAGCAGTAACACTGAGACACCATGTTCGCATCCTTGCCAATTGAATTTCCATTCTTTTCATTTGTTGTTAGTGAATAGTGACAGATGAGGACAACTTAATTTGTTAGGTTTCTATCTCCTGCTCAGAGTTCAGAGGTTGAGGATGGACGAATCTGTGCGTAGCGAGTTGCTGCTCACGTTGTTATGTGAGCCTGTGATCAACATTTATAGATTTTTAGATTTTCATTTTGTATGAATTCAACAACTTAATAATGTTTTTCTTAGTTATTAGTCCATCCTTGATAACATGTCATCGAGAATTATGTATCAGTTATCAAGAAAAGGAAAAATATAGATAAGTTGATTGTACCTCATAAGATAGCAAGGGACAAAATTTTAAGGTGATATTATGAAGTTTTTTATTTAAATTTTATTTTTATGCAATTTATATATTTATTGATAACCACTCAAATATTATAATATTAAGAGCTCCTACTTTTAATTTCGCACCGGGTCACCGAAAACACAGGACCGGCCCTGACTGTGGACGGCCACCGGCTGCGTCGTCGTTCGGCAATGGCTCGCGGCCGCACAAGTCGGGAAAAAAAAAATCTGGCACAAACAAATGACCTGGAAGCTCGGGTTAAAGAAGCTTCAGAATCCTTTTACCAGCGTCACCTGATTTCTATTTAGTATGTCACCTTGAAAAGCTTCAGATTTTCTTGCGACGTTCGAATAATTCACCTGCTGAGAAAGAAAAGCATTCAGCGTTTCTCACTAGTAACACACGGGCACGCACCAGGATATTACGCTTCTAACCGTCCACTTGATGGCTTACCGGTCATAATTAAAATTCAAAATTCAAACTTCAATTTTAATTTTATGTTTTTTACTTCGTCCATGTCAGTATGTCACTGGTTTATTAGTGGTAGGTCGGCTCTGATCGTTCGAGCTTTCGGCTAATAAGTCGTAGAAAAATAGATTGAGAAAAAAATAGTTTATTACTTAAAGACTTATTGATCGGTTCAAATGCTAATATAAAAAATAATCTACGATGAAGAAAAAACAAAACTAACTATAAAATTAAAATTTAAACTATAACTAAAACAAATGATAAGAGTCCAAAAACAGGGTAATGCGGGGTCTCGCTCCTCTCGTGCGTAGGAACAGGGAGGAAGCGACAGCAGTGGACCGATCTGGTCCAATATCGTACCACGAAATTCATGATTCGTTTCCACGGATTCGACGCGAAATTACACGAGCAGCTCAGCTTAGCTAAGCTACGCTACGCTACAGCGAGATACAATTCAGAGGAGGAAACAAAAGCAGAGAAAATCCAAGAAATAACATTTACAAACACTTAAATCCAAGAAATACCTTAAATAAATATGGTCCATAAAATACCATTATATAAGTGATTTTGTTCCAAAAATAATATCACCAATTGATTCCAACCGTCCTGTGCTGTTAAATGTGTTGTTCATCCTATAGCACTTAACGGAGCGATACTAACAGAGCCTAATAGCGATAACATTTTCGGGATAAAGTTGTAGCGATAACATTTTCGACGTAAAGTTGTTTGTACGATGGTATTTCATATACTCATATTTATCGATGGTATTCCTTAAAATTAGACTCTTATCAATAATATTCTTTGGATTATCTCAAGCAGAAACAGTAGAGGTGGGGTGACAGTGTTGTCGAGCGCCAACTGCTGTGCTAGCCAAGCTATTAGCTGGGGGGCGCCTGGCCCGGGTGTGTGTCCATGTCCTTGCGTGTCCGTTTCGTTCCTTCGCCTTTCAGAAAAAGGAGCAAAAAGTTATTTAGATACACACGCAGATACTACATGCTCGCAGCGTAGAAAGGTCCGTTCGCTTTTCAGCTTATCAGTCGTAGTAACTCGTAAACAAAATTAAAATTTAAAACTTAATTTTGATGTGAATTTTAATTCTCTTTATCGTGTTTTTTTTCAGAATTAGTTTTTAATAACTTAAAAAACACATATATGAAAATTTCATTCATAAATTATTTTTATCACTAAACTTGGTGACTTATAATTAGCTATAGGAGATAGGAGGTGGCTTTTGTCAAGCGGAGAGTCTCTCTTTTCAAACCCCTATGACGTAGGGATGCCGACTATTATGTTTGCCACCTAAACAGTAGCTTTCGTCAAGCACTTAATAATGCAGAAAATTCGGAAAGGATTAAACAATTTGTGCACTTTGATCAGCGACTTTCTCGTGACATTTCTGTAGGGTTTCTGTACGATTAATTAGTCGGCGCTACTACACTTTGCAACGTTGATGCGTGCATGGTCTGATACTCTTGTCTGATCGGCCATCGGTGCATTGTACTGTGAACAGCTCAATGCCTCTCCATGCATCCCTGAAGTCCGAATTCTCTGAACCTGCCGGGCTCACTGTAGAGGGCCAGACTGGGCTTCCTATTGCACATTGTTCTCCCTTGAGAAAAAAACACTTTGTTTGTGAACATTTCAGGCTTTTCAGCACGTCCTAGTGGTTGTCACCAATGGAACTAGCTCACCATCCAGTCAAGTGTGCAAAAGTAATCCTAAAGGAGTGTCAAAGTGGCAGTACAATTCAGAATCTGAGGATCAAAGTGGCACAGATAATTGCTCTCATCAACAGAAAAGATCAAGTATCGACAGCTACAGTAGGATGTTACACGAATATGATACAGGACCATGTTGAAATGGCGATAACAATTCTACAACAATTTCGAAGTTTAAACTTTACTTATATACTACCTCCATAAATAAATATAAAGATTTCTTTATTATAAATCTGGACTTTTTGGCTCGAATACCTTTACAGTGATCTCTACTATTAGTATTTTAGTATTGCTCGTATTATCAATGGTAAAAGTGAAATCTCAACCATTGATTATGGGTTATACTATCAAAATTTGCTAAAGGACACCCAAAAAATTATAATTAGCTGTGGGACACCATAAATACATGAATTAGCTGTAGGACACCGTAAAAACTGGTAATTAGCTACCGGAAATCAAAGATATTATTTTATTATATCTGGTGTACATTGAGAGAGAAACAACATTGGAAGTATTGATTTGCCCCGTGTCAATCAATTGGCAGAGACACTCCACCGCGGTGAGACCGTGCTCCGGCTCTCACACACCACCGTCTCCGGTACCGCCACCCTCCACGATGTGACGCGCAAGCGCTGCAGCGGCCACACCGAGGAGCCTACCGAGTTTGGCCACCCTCTCCTCCCTCCTGACCAACTTGACAACCGCTATTACTGCCTCTCTTATCCTTAACGCCACCGCCTCCCCTACATGGTGCACCCGACAAGTCGATGACCACACCATATTCGCTTCCATCGCCAGTGCCACGTGGGGTTTACCTTACCGTTTTAGGGGAGGTTATCACCACTCCGCGGTAAGGCGGTTACCACGGTAACCGTGCGGTAACCGTCGAAAACCGTGTGAATTTGTCTTCAAAAATTTGAATTCAAAAGTTAGCGATTTCGCATGTTGGACGTGGTAACCTCGATATTTTGCGTGGTAACCGCGACATGTTTGGCAGGAAACATGGAAAAAATGAAAAAACAATCTAAAAAATGAAAAAAAGATCACTTAAATATGTGTAGAAATTGGGGATAATTAGAAGAATATATAGGATACTTGCGAACCTAGCTTGTGGATGTAATATACAAAAATGAAGCCCAATACATTTTTTCTTTTTTCCATTTCCTAAATAACTATCGCTTTAGCCCTCAAATTTGATTTTATCTTACTCTTTTTCAAAAAATTCTTCACCATCTGTCATAAAATCAAGAACTACATCCATGATTTTTTTGATTTTTTTCAATTTTTTTGGAATTTTTGAATTTGCTCAAATTTCACCCAAACCCTACCGTCGGTAACCCTTACTGTACCCCCCGTAAGCGCGGTTACCGACGATAAGAGAAACCCTGGTGACACGTACTCGTTGGATGCCAAGCACGACCAATGGAGGCGGCTGGGGGAGTGCGATGAGACGGCGACACCATGTGCGCCTGCCAAGTCACATCCCATAGGCCACAATGGCGATGGACGACAAGGTGCTTCACCCATTCTAGACAAGCTTCGTGTAGGTGACGAGTCTCGCCAATCTCTTCTCAATCTTCGTCAGCTCCAATATCAACAGCCTGCTGCCTCCGATGGTGGCTTCATCGGCATCGTCCACAATGCCGGCCACAAGAGGGTCAGGTTTAGCCTAAACTGATTCATTATGTAGAATAATGTGATGATTAATTTTGGTGACGAACAATTGTCAAAGGTGAGTGTTTGTTGAAGATACGGAGGAAAGTGTTTTCTGCGGTGAACAGTGCACCGACACTAGGTGTCGGTCAGACCGGGCAGGAGGCGCCAGTCAGACCGGAGGTATGTGGCCGGTTTGACCGGATGACCCGATGGTTTGACCAGATGATTCCAGGAGGAAGTCGGTTTTGGGTTGTTTCCGTGGAATTTCTAGATTGCTTCATGGATATGACTTCTAGATGGTTTTTATTCGTATGTGTTACTATTCTGTGCTGATGTGAGTCAAGTTGCTACGAACTTGTACTCGGATATGGAGTTTTTTTGTTGTTCATGTGCAGGTGTTGCTTGAAGCCATGGGTGTATAGCCGGTGATGGATCGGGACTAGGCTTGGTAGAAGTTGAGGTCCAGACGGTTAAGGATATCACACGGGATGCTCAGGCTAGAGAACAATGTACGTGGAGGTGAAGTTTTTTATATGATATACACATGGTATTTTTGGTGTTACAACCATTCACCCCCTCTAGTTAGTTTGGTTATTGTGTTTGATCCTACACATTAACCATCACCCAAGCGGCTAGCTTGTTGGAGCATGACCTCTTGCTACTCTTGCCCATTCTTGCATCTATTTATATGGAGTAGTATATATTGGAATCTGCAATGTGAGCTAGTACATACTGAGTCCTGAGGCAGTGGTTGGAAAGTCGTGTTGCCGCCGGAATCCTCGAGCACCAGGTTGTTGGAGTCATGGAGCCAAGCTCGCGAGGCCATCCTAGTGCCGCCAGTGGTGAAGAGTTCCGGACCACCTTCCCGTCGTAGTTGGTGAGGATGAGCACGCTGCGGCGCGCGCACATGAGGCCCATCCACGTTGCAGCCCAGAATCCAGTGATGGTTGACGAAGCGTGCGAGCCAAACTGAGAAGGTGAAGACAATGGGGACTGGGGAATGCATCGTAGAATCCGGCAACAAACGTGCAATCCGGTGAGCCGGTGAGCAGACAAGAGCAGCGGCAGATCAGTAGAGGGGATCGAGCCGATGAGGAGCTGAACAGAGTAAGCCATGTGTGGTCTCGTTATACACGCCTGGAGCCAAGCCAAGAGAGCCGAAGGGCAATATGGTCTTTTCTTATTGTTTCTCTCTATGTTTTGTTCAGAAATAATAAAATAATGGCTTCAATGTTCTCCAGCATATTACATGCTTTTTGGAGTGTCCTAAAGACAATTCACGTCTTTGTGGTGTCTTACAGCTAATTACACGTTTTTTTTCCTGTGATAAATTTTGCCTAAAAAATCTATTTTAATACTAGTTGAGGTGATAGTATAAAAGATACGATCCACTAAATTATAAAATATGAATTTTGCTTATACCATTAGAGATCAGTGAAACAACAACTTTGGTTATAAAACATGGATAAGTTATATCTGTCGATGGAGTAATACATCTTAATTAATCATGCATTCATTATATAAAAAACTAATCAGTGATTCATTATCTAAAATAATAATAACCAGGCATTGCTACAAGCATCATCTCGAGTTGGCCATGGACCAGCAGTGTACAGTTGATGAGACAAGGCACAAGCTTTGGAGCCATTTGATTAGCTTGGTAATAGTAGGGGGAGGGAGACGACATTTGAGCCCATGCTTCCTATAGTAGAAGAAAAACATGGGAGAAGAGGCCGGTGGTGGTGGATGTGGTTACACATCTGCATCCATGGCCGCAATGGGGTTGGATTTAATAACCGGATGGGGTTGGGGGGGGGGGGGGGGGTATTCCTAGGCCAGAATCGCCATGAATGGGCAGCAAAGAAGAAGAAGCAATGAATTTTTGAGAAGAAAATCAAGGAAAGAAAGAAAGAAAAGGTGGCCTCCTCTATTGCTATCCAAGCCATGAAAGAGGAGGCAAGATTTGGGTTGGGCGAGGACGAGCTTTCAGAGTTCCAATTCATTGCAGCTGGACCATTCCCTCACATTTACAAGTCTTTCTATCTTTGTGTACACCCCAATACCCCATGGCCTATTTAATACCAGTGCTAGCTTTTTTTCAAAAAAAATCCTAACATGTGGGGGTGCTTATGAAATGTTTTGGCCGCATTGGCCTAGTGAATAGAAATCTTTGAGAAATAGTGAGGGGGAAATTAGTACTCCCTCTGCTTCAATTTATTTACCGTCCTATGAGCAAAATTCCTTATATTTTAAGATGGGATAGAAGTGTTTATTTTTTTTAAAAAAATACTTCCCATTCTAACATTCCTAAGCATTTTTATAGACATCTTCACATTTATACCCTTCATCAATGCACTCCTCGCAAGTAATTTTAATACTTGCTTTGAAAAAGACGATTATGATGTACTAATAAGAGTAGTTATATATTTTTTTAACGACTCGCAATAGAAAGTACAAAGTTCTATAGATAGTGCAGGAAAAAAATTACAAGATTACAACCCTCGGAGGTCGTAACCAGGAAAACGAAAAAAGAAAACCACCCCCTACACATCGACAGCTCCAACACACAGACCCAGCAAAAGGCTAGCACCGGACTAGCCGATGCTAAGCGTGATCGACCACCGCTAGGCCAGCAAAGGAACTACAACTGAGATCGCCCAAAACTCATCACTTACAACTGACACGAGACCCCACTCTACCCACATCTTTGGGATTAAGGAAGAGAGGGTGAGAGAGATGAATGGAACCGCTCTCCCCCATAGGCCCTCCGATGCGGCCAACTTTCAGAAGCTAGGGCGACGACACGAGAAGACGTTAATCTAAAGCGAGATTGCAGCAGTTGCTTGGGAGGTTTCGGCAAGGGGTTGCCTAGACAACGTCTCCAAGGAGAGAAGCGACAGAAGTATCGCCGCCGCTGTCCATCGAGGTCTCAAGGAGAACCAAGACTAGGTTTTCACCCGGTTGACCCACTAGAGGGGATGAGACGGCACGACAACACCCTCAGGAGGGGAGTGACCCACGAACATCACCGTTGCCGGCCCGACCAAGGCCATGCTGGGTTTTCACCCGCCGTCCTCCGCCTGCCTATCCACAGTTGACACACCATTGCTCCGCCACCATGTAAACCCCTGCTGGCGCGTGGGCACCACTGCACCGGCGCCCCCGCCGGCCAGCCTCCGCGTGTCACCACCGGTCGCGCCTTGTCGTGCCGCACTAGCACGCGCTTCGCCGGCCTCTGCCTCTACCGGCCTAACCTCCCGTTACGCCGGTCGCACCTCCTCGCGTCGCGCCGGCCTCCGCCGGCGGTCGAGCCATGTGCCTCCTTGCGCCGCCACCGCGAGCCGGCCGCGCCTCGCTGGCCTCCGCACCGGCCGCGCTTCCTCGCGCCTCGCCGGTCTCCTCCCACCGTGCTGGCCTCCGTCACCCCCGGCTGCACCTCCTCGCGTCGCGCCAGCCTCCGTCAACCACGCCTCCTCGTGTGCGCCGCATCGGCCCCCGCCGCAGTCGGGCCGGCCAGCCGCTGTCTTCTCCTATGCCTCCAGCTAGCCAACCTTTGCCACTGGCCACAGCCGCAATCCTCGGCAGCGGTGGCCATCTCTGCCACTGGCCACGGCCGTTGCGGAACCCCGCCTCGTCCGTGACGCCGTCGCCGCGAACTTCGTCATAGTCCTCCTCGGCGGCAGCCACCTCCGCCGCTGCGTGCTTTGCTGCTGACCTCCTCAGTGTCGACCACCTTTGTCGCTGGCCATGGCCATCGTGCCGCCCCGCACCACCGGGTCACCGACATCGCCGCGAAGTCGGCCGTCCTCGGAGTTGTCCGATCCTGATCTGGCTGCGAGGAGGCCAGATCCGCCTCGGGGGGGAGGGGGGGCGGATCCGTCACCTCGCCCCGCCGACCGCTCCGGCCACCGCCTCCCACCGGACGCTCTCCGCTCTACCTCCCACGCTGAGGAGGAGCACCGCCGCTAGCTCGTTCTCCCCGCCGCCGCCTTCCCAGCCGACCGCGTGGTTTCCGGTGATGATCTCCGGTGGTGGCGAGGCGGCTAGTGGGCAAGGAGAGTGGCGGCACGGGTGGCTAGGGTTTCTCCCCCGAGCCACCCGCTTGAGAGCGATGCGAGGGTGAGAGTCAATCTTAGCTGTGCGATATAATTTATCACACATTCTAATTTAGTGAGAGACTTGCTGAAACAATAAGTAAATTGAAATGGAGGGGGTATTGTTAAGTGGGTAGGTAAGGGTACATCCTAAAGAGATACTCCTAAAATTCATTCGATACTTCTTGATTTATGTGCCAAAGACAATTATGATCATAAAAAGCAACATTTTTATATATAAATTATGGTATAAATCAACTGCTTTTGAGAGAGATTGCTAGCAGTACTATTCTTTTCTTGTGTGTTATAGAATAGTTTACTTAGTTTTTTTTTTAAAAAGAATAGTTCAGTTCAATTTGTATGAGGGAATTTATTGTGCGGTGTTAATTAACAAGCAAATGCATACAAGAGAGACAAAACAAATAGGGGCATAGTACGGAAAAATACTTGCTAATTATTCTATATGCACAATCTTATTGGAGTATTTGTCAACAATCTATTGCATTTTTCAACGAGGGGAGCAGTAGCCTGCACTGGCGCTGCTGTATTGACCATACGTCCATACCTGGGAAGTGTATTGGTAGCACAGCAGCACAGCTTGAGACAATCCATGAGATATATGATTTGCCGTGCGTTTCTTCAGAGCAACTTTGTCAGGCCTGTTTGTACAGTAAGCGAGGACACGATATTTTTTTCAGCATATGGAAAGACATGTGATGTGTTCAGGGATATGACAACGATCGAACAGTCGAGTAGTTAATTCCACAGATCAATAATTTCAGTACAAGCGCAATGGTCCGTTTAGTACAAACGCTACTATTATGCTTGTGTAATGCATTATTCCTCTAGCTACAAATGTTGTGAGAATTTTTTTCTTCACCCTAGGAAATGTACTGTGCTAATATTTATCTCTGGAGATTGCAATCTGGTAGTAACATTTACTCAACTCGTACGATGGACGATGTGGCACAAGATGCCTTCCAAGCAACCAGTCTACTCTTAAGTATTGATGTGCTAGTTTAAGCACTCACAAGTTTCTTTTTTAATTAAGAGGAGAAACGAAATTAATTGAGATGGATGATTATGATTGGTTGAGACGAGAAAGTAAGTGGAGAAATTAAATAAAATGTAGTTATTATTATCAAAGATAAAAGAGTAGGAGAATAATTTTATATATTTTAAGATAAAATTTGAGCTGTATCATGGGATTGAGGGACATAAGTACAAGTAGATACAACCGGGAACATATCCTATCCACATATTTCCCTACACACTCCGAACACACCAACTAATAAATGTTAAAAAATTCTAAAAAAATGGATATATACTTTCAATAGTATTACACCTATCTTATCTTCAAATTCAATATATTTTAACTGTAAAAGAAGACAAAATTCTAACAGTACTTCTAAAACTGTCAAATTTTTCATTTTTTTTTACATCTAAAATATAACGTATTTGAATATGAGACTTTGCAGATATGTGTAGTACTCTTATAAGTACATGTTCAGTTTTTTGTGATATACTTTACAGATATGTGTAATATTCTCATAAGTACATGTTTAATATTTTGTGATATTTATTAATTGGTGTGTACGGAAAACTTGTGTGCATAAATAAAATAAAACATGGTCCTCTGTAGTGTTGTTGGCGCCAATAACAACCTTGTGCCGCTATCTACTTTAGGCTTACACATCCACATAGGTGAGATCCAATGTTCATTAGTTTGATTTAATCTTTGTAATATGCATACACCTATATTAGTTAGCAGTTTAAGGAAACTCCTAAGAACGACCAAACCATTGACTAGTTGGATCTAATGTCATGACTGCTATATAACATTCGACAGGTTTTCTATGAAATTTTTTTAATACAACTATAATATAAATAGGTTCTATATTGTGACTATATTGAATATAATTTAATATAACTTATAAAAATAATGACAACCTGCATGCTTCGGTTGCATGCTCGCGCGTGCTGTTTATTTTTTTTTCCTGTTTTTCCCTTCACGCATAAATGTTGAGGAAATATTTTGACGGTCACACGTTCAAAAAATTTTGGGAAAAAATTGTTAGAATTTTTTTAGCAATTCCATAGATCATACAAGAGTCCGGATTACACAATACATGCTGCTGTGAATACATGAAATTAATATATCTGTTGTACTTTCTTCGTTCTAAAATTCAGCTATTTCGAATGTTCCAGTTTTTCCCTCAAAATATAGCTAGACTTCTTTACTTTCCCACATCTTGATTAATCACATTCATCTCTCGTTGTAGTTTTTGCCTATTTTCTCTTCCTATTTCCTCATCTCAACCAATCATAATGATTGTTTATTCGATTTCACCTTTATTCTTAATCCATGTAAAATACTTTAGAAATGTTAATATCGTAAGATGGATGTAGTATTACCTCTTGAAATCTCATTTTAGTATTGAATTAATTTAATCATGAAATTAAAACTTAATATTTTGGTGTTTGTAATTCATATGGATTCTACATTTAATATAAATCTGTTATATAAACTTAAAACGATGTATTTAATATGATTAGATTAATATTTATACTATCAGTAACAGTATTATCTCGTGCAGCGAGGACCGCGAGTTGATGATTAGTGTTATTGTAAAATAATAACCCGCTAGCGCTTGTGTCTACACACACATATATATATATATATATATCGTTTGGTGCAGAGTTGAAATCGATGACAATCCATTGCACTCCGTGGGTTGAAATACAGAAGTATTTCACCAGAGGAATTTTTTTCTTGAAAGACATGGAATAGAACCCAAGTGATACATATAAATCTGCAAACAATTAAACCACCTATAGCTCTAGCTAGCGAAGTTCTTTGTTGTAGTTATCGAGTATAGCTAAAGAACAATTTTAGAAAAATATGGTTAATTACGACCTGAGGTCAACAAGTGAGAGAGGCAGGATAACACAGCTGGTAAGGTCTCTTGTGATGGATCTTATCCATCTGAGTTCAAATCTTATACTACTTAATATAGGTGCTTGCATTAACGATCCACCTGAGTTCATTTCCTAGATTTAACCTAGGTACTTATATTTATGAGTTATGACCGATGACTTCGAAGGTGCTCCTAAGGGTAGAACACTGGTGCTTGAATTTACAATCCACCTGAATTTAAATTCCAAACTTAACACGTGTGTTTGCATTTATAGCGACATAAAATGTGCTAATTGTTAAATAGTCCCACATTGGTTATGCAATGACAAGGGACATAATATATAAGTGGGGGTACCCTCACCTCATCGACTAGCATTTGGGGTGGGAAAGACCCTTTACGATCCTATAATTGGTATCAGAGCCTACCTAGTTTAACATCTCTAACCCGAGGGACAAAGTTAGTGAAGGCCTAATGGATTGTGGGTGTCTGCGGGGTCTGTATACCTGAGGGCCCGTGGGGATACAGTGAAGAGACGGTGAACGGCTGAGGGACACCAATGTGTGAAGAGGGAGATTGGTGAAAAGTCCCACGTTGGTTATGGAAGGGTAAGGGAACTAATATATAAGTGGGGAAATGCAGCACCCGAGAATTTTTTTTATTTTATGTGTTTTAAAAAAATCCCATTCATTTAAAAATTTGGAGTTTAAATTTGGATTTTACTTGATTTTTTACCAAATGGATCTCAAAACCCCTCCTACACATTCCTTCAATTTTTGGTCAAATCCTTACTCAAATCCAAATTCAAATCCTCAAAAATTTTCCTCAAATATCAATTCCAAAAATCCCGGAGAAATTGTGAAATGTCACTATTTTGCTTTGGGCCTTCTTTCTCCTTTTCCTTCTCTCGGCCCAAATCCCTCTCCCTCTCCTCCTCTCCTCTCCCCGAGCAGGCCGGCCCAACCCTCCTCCCTCTCTCTTCTCTCCCCTGGCCCAGCTCCCTCCCTCTCTCTCCCAGCCCACGGCCTGGCCCAACCCAGCACTGTGCATCTTCCTCCTCCGGCTGCCGCGCCGCGCCGCGCGGCCTCACCCCCGTGCCGCGCCCACCCACCGAGCTGCCCGGAGCCCCGCGCCGCGGCCCATCCCGCCTCGAGCCCCACGCCACCGCGTCGCCCTCCCCTCGCCACGCCCCGCCGCGCTTGCCACCTATAAAAGGGCCGAGCCCCTCCCCCGCTCCCGCACCCTCGCCGTTTCTCTCTCTCCCTCTCTCTCTCGGCCTCTCTCCCTTTCTCCCCTCTCTCGGAGCCACCACATCCCTCCTCTCTGCGCTGCCGCCACCAGCCATGCCTCGCCGGAGCCGCCACCGCCTTCTCCTCGGCTGCGGACCCCCTCCCCAGGCCGCCCCGCCGCCGGGCGCAAGGAGGAAGAAGACGACCTCCCCGGGGCACTGACAGGCGGGCCCCACGTCCCCTCCCCTCCTTTAAGCCATCGACAGGTGGGCCCCTCCCCCGCCGTCTGATGCAACGAAATATTCCGTCACCGTTTAAAAAAACAACAATTCCCAAAATTCCAGAAAATCCTTTAATCTTTGAAAATTTATAGAAATTCATCCGTAACTCCGTTTGGCCTCGTTCAACTTTCTAAATTTTTCTAAAAATAAGATCTACACAGTGGCACACTTGTTTCTTTGATTTGAGCTTGTCTTATTGCCTTTTATTTATTTATTCTTCGTTTCGCGTATAGAGCACGTGTACGAGGAAGCTCCAGACGCCGTTTTCGAAGGAGAAGACCCGCATCTTGTGCAAGGCAATCCTCTTTGATCACATTGCCCCTATTTTTTCAAGTTATTTTGTTTTAAAAGATGTACTGCTTAGTGTATACGATAATCTTGTTTAGGCCTCGGATTGTTTATGCAACCGACGGACCGACCTAGTAGTTGCACTCACTTTACATAGGATGCTGTTAAACCTTTTCCTTGATAGCTCCACTCATGTTTACACCGGTATCGCTGTCCATTGGATACGATTACCGAGGTAGTTTGCTTAGCCGTGCTTACGTTTGTACTGTCGCGTGGGAAACTTGGGTATTTCCAAATTTATGTTTAAAAATTCGGTACGTGGTACCGATGTGTTGCGAAATAAAATGAGTTGTGAAAATGTTGATGATGCGAGGCCATGTCTTTATGGTTTGGTCGCGTATTATCGTTTAAGGACCGATTTCTTTGGGAAATCCATATCAACACGTTACAGTGCGACCCCACGGGTATTCATGGGATGCCTCTGGCTAAGTAAATGGTTATCACATGGGAATTTGGTGTGCAATGGTTGTGGGATGCTAAGGATGAGGAGACGAAGTTTTGGATCATTATAGCCCTTTTGGGTGTTCTAATGCCTCTAATGTGGCACACGGTACCAAGTAGGAGTAGGAGGCATCCTCGGTATTCCTGAGTGAATGACAGCTGATCTTGCGTGATACTCGGCTAAGAGACTTGGCCCAACTAGGTGGTGTGCGATTTTCATGGGTTAGCTTTGGAAAGGCCTTGTCACGAACTTCTGATGCCGATGGGTACACGGTGTCAGTTTCATGTCATGTGGGTAAAGCGTACAACCTCTGCAGAGCTTAATGAACTGTTCGAACAGTCGTGCCCACGGTCAAGGGCGAGTGTAAGGTGTTTCTCATAGCGTAGATTTGTTTGGTAAATGTTTGATGAAAATGGTTGGTGGGAAGGGATTCTTTTCTAGAGTTCGCTTGTGTGGCAGACGGCTAACCTTTGTGGTTAAGAACAGATCTGTGTGACCTGGGGTGTCGCTTGACACCAAAGTGTTGGGGCCGAGAAGGCGTTGTTGTGCTGAGAAAGCTGGGTTAACTATGTGAAATAGTGTTGTTTAGTTTGAACTGAGTTACTGTGAAAGTGAAAAGAAACTAATAAAGGAAACCAGTTAATTATTGTTTGTTACTCTTGTGACAAGTTGTTGCAAGCAACTTGTGGAGTGGGACGAGGCGTGAGCCTTCTCCCGATAACTACAATATTGACTCATTAGAGTTTTTGTGAAATAAAATCATTTTCGCCAAAAAGGCTGCTTTTGCAAATAAAACCCTAGCCTCATTATTTAAGCCAACATGTCATTCTTTCCCCTGGCTTGCTGAGTACAAAATGTACTCACCCTTGCTATATATAAATACCTATAGAGCTTGGAGATGAAGACGTCGACCCTACCGCCGAGGAGTGTCTCCAGGAGCAAGCCGAGTATGAGAACTTCTAGAAGATTCGTGCCTAGCCCCAAGTTTCGCCTGTGGAATAAGTTAGTTGCCTAGGCATGTCGCCTAGTGCTTAGTCGCTTAGCTTCTCGCCGCTTTTAGCTTCCACTCTGTTGACTTTTTTATTGCTGTGTTGCTCATCTATGGGCCTATCCATGATGGCAACTTATGTAAGGACTAATTCCAGTGATGTAATAAATTAGTTTTTTTGATTCCATGTTTATTCTGTGTGTACTAGCTAGTGTATCCTGGGACTGGTACTATCTCACAGGTAATGCGTAACACCTCGGCATGAGTTAGCCGGTGTTTACGATTAACGATTATCGGAGCGTTACAGGAAACCTCTCACCTCTTCGATTAGCTTTTGGGGTGGGAAAACCCTTTCCGATCCTACACTAATAAGTAATAACAGAATGGTGTGTGTTTACAGAGTGAGTGTGAGCGTATATATACTAGTGTTTGTTTTTTTACCATATTTAGAAAAAAATAATCAGCATATTTTTTAAAGAAAAGGATAAATTAATTAGTAGTTTAACCAACAAATTAACACATCTACCCCTGTGCACACATCAAACAATTAATTGCTAGTAGTTATTATATCAGGGGCTGTACCCTGTCTAGCTAGTTTCTCTAGGGAAGGTGCACGAGCCATCAAGTTTTTAATCATCCCTGTTGTAGTAGAAGGTAAACACCATCTTCCTCGTTCGGTCAAAACACTAGGGGAATAGAAGTTTTTAGGTATCCAACCAGGAAAACACTACGTGAGTAGGAAAACACTACTCGAGCAGGAAAATACAACATGGAGTTTTGTTCGGGTCAACTAAGCTAACGTTCCTCGAGTGGTTTATCCCGTTTGGGTTAACCATTGCGTGTGGCAGGTAAAGTCCAAGGAGTCGGCAGGTGGAAAAGAGTGTTCGAACACCCGAGATGGAAAAGACGTTTGGCTAAGGAGCTTGAGGGAAAACTCTACTCGAGTAAGGAAGATTCCACAAGGAGATTCCACGGGGACCACTTTCAACCGTTTCTACCAGTTGGCATCCAAAAGACCATTTAGACATTCGAAATGTACCAAAATACCTCTAAGACTGCTGACCTGGTAGGGGTATTATAGTAAACCCACAAAGACCCATGAGGGTAAAGATGTAATCTCACATGTGCGATGTAAGCTATATAAGCTAGTTAAAGTCCTGTAGTAGAAGATGATATAATCAATAGAAAAATATCACTTGCTAGCACCGTGCATTTTGTATTCGACCTTATTCTCAGGATAGGTGGGAAAATCGCACTTCCCCACCTATCTCCAAACTTATCCGTGACCTGAGATCACGACAGTGCCCGATCCATCTTTCGCTTTCGCCGAGCTCCCTAGCTAAGCCCGGATTTAATTAAACAATCAGAGTAGTGGATTGGCGTGATGCTTCTGCGTGATTAAACTATAATACATCCATTTTATCAATAACCCTACACCATGACATGACTAAATGTATTATTATTGATCAACAATACATTATGATATGCAGACCGGCCGTGTGGAGGATGCATCGCTAGCTAGGCAGAATCGAAGAGAAAAAAGATAACTTAATTAGTCGACGATGCAATTCTCGAGTCTTACTCTTATAATCTAATCTAATGTCGGGCGATATTGTACGATCCTACTTTACTTCACCTTGGTCATTTCTGGTGTGCGTTACTTCTATGCGCTCTCAGCCGTCCAATAAAATTATGTACTCTCTTCTTTTTTTAAAAGAAGTGATGCCGTTAATTTTTAACATGATATTTAAACATTCCCCGTATTAAGTATTGTTTATTTTGTTGTGGTTAATTTTGTTATTAAAGGAACTTTAAGCATAATTTATATTTTTACATACTTTTTTCAATAAAACAAGTGATCAAATGACATGTAAAAAATTAACGGTGTTATTTATTAAAAAACAGTGGTAATTTTCTTTTATATTATAAGTCGTTTTAATTTTTTTTAGTGATTTTTTTAGATTTGATCAACTTTATAGAAAAATTTAGCAAAATCAACACCAAATTAGTTTTATTGATGTAACATTGAATATATTTTGTTAATATGTTTATTTTTTATTGAAAATGCTGCTATATTTTTCTATAAATTTAATTAAACTTAAAAAAATTATCTAGAAAGAAGTGAAAACAACTTATAATATGAAACTGAGGGGAGTAATAAGTAATTAATTTGTCCCGTCGGCTCATAGGGAAAAGTAAAAATAAAGAGAAACAAGAATTCTTCAACTCTGATCGATGTAAGTATGAGTTAGGAATGTTTAGAGAAGGCACTTTTACTGCTGCTCTTTATAATCCTAAATTAATATTTTTCGCTACCTAAAAGGTCAAGATTACACGATGAATGAAAAATTCGTAAATTAATTTTGAAACTAAGTTTCAAAGTCTTAAATCGGTTGCAAAACCTACTCCCTTTGTTAAAAAAATAATTTTACCTAGTTTAAAGACATATTAAGCAAAAAGTTAAAAGGCTATGTACTATGTAACTGCGTACATCCAGATGTAGAGACCGGATTATTTAATCCATTATCTCAAAAAGAGTAAACTTCATAAAATTCCACCTATTACGATTCAGGTTACACAAAACCACACCGTTAACCATTTTTACATGCTCCTGTATCAAAATTGTGAAAAGCGGATGTAATATTTATGATAGATAAAATCATCGTAAATTTAAGATGTGATCGTAGAACTGAAAAGTGTGGTAAATCTAAGTTAAAATAATCAATACTATGGTTTTGTAAAACTTCAGGAGCATATATGATTCCTGGGGTTATGTGCCATATGCAAAAGTCCTTATAATTTTGTGCAACTTTAATCATAATAGGTGGGTTCTATAAAATTTACTTAAAAAACTATTGCGTACTATGTCATTCATTAATGAGAGAGAAAACAAGAAGGATAAAATGCTATCGATTTAATGGCTTAAAACGAGAAGAATAAAATAAAATAGTATCAAAGAAATCACGTGAATTACTCTAAAACTAAACTTATTTAGTTAGGGATGGAGGGAGTACTGATCCCTCCACTCCCTTTTACCTGTCAAAAAGTACACGTGTACAAATTAACTTGGATCGTTTGTCCTTTTTTAAAAAGAAAGTTTATAAACATTTGAAAAGATGTCATGCTATTATAATACTTTTTATGCTATATATAATTATACGACTTGCGTTCATTAAAACATTGCAATTTAAAAGCTTTTATTGGTCAAACATAAAATTAAATTGGTTAACATGGTTAAGTAAAAAGGAACAGAGAGTATATATTAACTGCAGCTTAAAATCCCTATAGCTAGCTTCTAATTAGTTCCGACTAACAAATCAATGTGACGTACGTGTGGGATCTTGATCGTACGTATGCCCACTATATATATTCTCCTTCCGAACCAAGCAAATACATGCATGGAGTCTCGCTTCTGCATCTAGACAATATATATCTTCTCATCAGCAAGAAACCCACACGCACTACTACACGTGTACACGTATACGCGTACGCATACCTCGATATATATACAATACGTGCCAACAAATTAAGTCATGTCGATGCAAACGCGTATACCGGCAGGTACGTAAACACAGTTGCATGCATGATCAAAGACGGTCGATCGAAATAGTATTTTTTTTCTTCTTTATTTAGTCATTTCCCCCTCTTTTTTTTTATACATATAAGAGGTGCACACACGCTGCGATTCACGCACACTAAACTCACACACATTAAATGCGTCCTTAACTGATTTCATCGTTTAATTACCAGGCCATTCAATTTTTCTGATTTCTGAGAATTCGCATCATCACAGCTAGGAAATGAAAGTTAGCTATATTGTGACTTGTGAGGAGCCCAGCCCGGTCGGGCGAATGGTGTGTGGTTCTCTTTTTCTTCTCCCGTTTCATATCCGGATGAACGACGAACACCGTAGTGACACTCAGTACTGGTGCCTCAGTGGTCATCTCGTACACAGGATTTGGGCCCCTCCAACTCTGCACAAGTGGCCAAGTTTTCTCAGAGAGATATTTCGCATGAAATGATCGAAAAGGAGAGGACTAGGAGTATATAATACTCCCCTCAGTTTCATAATATAAGAATTTCACCTCTTTTTACTAGTCTTACAATATAAAGAATTTTAATTAGTACTTATCACATCATTAACTCCAATTCAAATTCCTACTTATTTTAAATCCTAACTACCCACTCACCGCAACCGAAATCACATTTAATAGAGGTATTCTAATATTTTCTTTCTATCCTTAATCTTTACCAAAAAGGAATAAATCACTTATATTATGGGATGGATGGAATAGTAGTATATAAGTTTTTTCTCCATCCCAAAAAGAACTAACCTAGGTAATATAACCGGAGTAATTATTTATGTTGTTTTTTTTGGATGGATGAAGTGGTACAAAAGTGGAGTAGAGGTAGGAATTGAATGCAGGACACTGCGATACAGCGTGTTAATTGGCGTAATTTGATTGCATGCTCGAGGGGGCAGGCAGGCAGGCAGGCATGAATGCAGCAAACGTACGGTGTGGGCATATCATCGATCTCTCTGATTAATTTCTTCAGTTCCATGTAGAGCCAAGAACTGAAGAAGATTGATCGAACTGAAGAAACAAACGTGAGACGCGTTTCTCGCTCACCCGAGTCGCCGGCCGGCCAGCCGGCCTACGCCGACGTGATCCCGGAGTCGGTCGTCGTCGTCGGTGAAATTAATGGATGGATTCGGTCGTGATCGATCGTTTTCCAGCGCGAATGCATGCCTGCCACATGTGTATGCCGGCGACTCCGGCCGATCAGCGAGTGAGGTGAACCGGATGGAAGCTGAGGATGAGTCGATCGAGTGACTATGTTTAGAGGCTGGGTCAGGCTGGGTCGGGCTAGAAAAGACTGTCCTTGGTCAAGCCCTACCCTGGCTCAGCCTAGGGTTTGAAAAGAACGATTTTTTTAGCAGCCCATCTCCACAACTGTGTAGTCCAACCGATCCAATGGGTAGATCTACTTATACATAGTATCTCACATACATTTTCATTCTCGTTTCACGTAAAAGAGAGAAGCAGTGATTAGAGTGGTAAGAGGGAGTTGGTTTCGTTCATGCTTAACTATTCTCTCTGTCCAAATTATAGGGCGTCTCCTTTTCTTTTAAAATCAAACTCGGTAACATTTGACTAATGATTATACTAACCATATTTATACTAAGTAGTATGTGTGTTATATCACTAGATTTATATTTTGAAGTACTTTAATATGGTGCTAATTTCATATTCATTTGAAATATAACATAGAATAAATTAATATTCAAAATATATCACTGAAAATCGTGTAAAAAATATAGACGTATAAATTGGGATATATGGAGTAATAATTAATTTATAAAGTTTACTGAAGTATAGCTAACATACTTTTTTTAGAATAATAATGTTAAAAATAAGTTTAGGGATCAAGTGTGACATCCTGACCCAATTAGAATATAGCATGTGTGGTCCATGAGTACCGTATTAGTACCAACTTAATTTTATAGGTCAGGTTCAGAGATAATTTTATGATTAAATTTTATAGAACTAAGGATATTTTAATCAATTAATCTATCAAAACTCTAGATTTAATAATGTCTATCATAAAACTACATATATAGCACCACTTGTTTAACATTTCACAAAACTTCAATTTTCTTGTAAATTTAAAGAAATCAGTGGTGCGATGGATCTAAACTCTAAAATTTGTAGTTCTTTGGTAACTTCATCACTAAAATCTGTAGTTTTATAATACAGTACATTAAATTTAAATACGTAGTTTAACGATAAATTTAGTGCTAAATTTATAGTTTTGTGATACAAAGTTTTGGTTTTCTCTTATAATTGTTGGGAATATTTATCAACGGATCCAATTTGAACAAAGTCCTCGAAAATGTTTTTTTTCATAGTGATAAGCTATTTAGCTATATAGTACTTCCTTTTCATATTATAATTTGTTTTCACTTTTTTCTAGTCAAACTTTTTTAAGATTGATTAAATCTATAGAAAAAATTAGCAGTATTTATAACACCAAATTAGTTTTACTGAAACTAACATTTAATATATTTTGATAATATGTTTATTTTGTATCGAAAATACTACTATATTTTTCTATAAACTTGATTACTAAAAGAAAAATCAAAATGATTTATAATATAATATGAAACGGAGGGAGTAGTATGCTTAGTTCAAGGAGTTCAATTTTCAAAATGTGACCCTTATAGTTAGCTACTTAAAAAAGTACCCTCTGCATGCAAATTTCTTCGTTGTTAATCTCATACTTTGACCAACTAGCACGACTACAAAGATCATCATAATTTAATTATGGTGCCCACCTATGTCTATAATTAATTTCTACCCAAACAAACCGTGTAATACATTACTACTAGTACTATACAAAAAAGTACAGTACTACTAGTATTTTGTTCATCAATAATGTTGGGGGACAAAACAGAACTAATACACTATTCCTCTGAGGTTTGTCAAACTGGAATTGATTAACCACCACAAATGAGAAAAAAAGAGAGAGAAAAGGAAAAAAAATAAGGCTTTGGTAACATTCAAGGGGACCACGGAGAGGTTGATTCCCCATCATCTTCTCGCCAGTGCTGCTCAGGGTAGGGGACCCCACCCCTCTATTCCTCACTGTATGAATTATTTAGGAGGTGTCCAGGACTCCAGTAATATACGTACGTACGTACGTACGTATATATATATATATATATATATATATATATATATATATATACACTATAAATTAATCTTAGAGTTAACATGTTAGAGTTAACATGTATAATAAGTTAGTTAAAAAGGGAGTTTTATTTTTTCATCCTCTCTCTTTCTCTCACTATGAATTTAATACATATTTATTAAAGATTGTGTTGAGCTAACTCTTGCATAAGAGTTAACATTCCTTACTTTTCTTTACATCTCTCTTTCACGTAAGCATATAGTTTATTTATAGCTCACTATTATCCTTCTCTAATCAAAGGGATAAAAACAAGCAGATCCTCCCATCCCAAAAGAACTTGGTTTAATTCTTGGGGGGAAATCTTGTGTTTACCGAGTAGTAATACCTGTGGGGACTGTGTAGCAGCTTTTCTTAATTCGAGATAGGCCATTGGTGTGTGTGAGGAGGGGGTGATAGTGCTACGGGTACCTGCGTGTTTGTCCTCAACCATTCTCGATGCTACAATTTTCCAAGCCAGGGACGGCCATTGGGAGAGCTTAATTCAACAGGTTTAAGATTAAACATATTGCAAGTGTTTGGGCCTGAGATTCATGCATGTACTGTCTCTTGTGCTTTTGTGTAGTTTTGCGAAGAAGCCCTTACATAAATAGGTTATTCTAGTTTTACTAGTAAAAACACAACATAAGTCTCTATCCATATGAACATGTGCGTGGATTTGGATGGAGTATGTTGTAGTTTCTTGTTCAATTTATGGGTTGTTCGGAATGAAGTAGATACAAACTAATTATTTTATCAAACACATCAATTCTTAGCTATGATTGTATATATAGTACTTGACAACATTGGCACTTCCTCTTATTTTCACGTAGAATGATTGTTGGGGGAAGTACATGTATCGATGTATATAAATTGGTATTTTGAGGACAACTACACATTTTCCTAAAAACTCTCTACTAGACTTGTTTCTGACGTAAATCAATTGATCTAACCAATGATTAAAAATATTAACAGTCAAAAGTTTGATTAAAATATATATGCTCTTCTAAAATAAAAGTGAATGTGTAGTTTAATTTATAAAGAGTAAAGTGCACAGTCGGTCCTTAAACTTATTCATCCATGTCATATAGCTCCCCAACTCTTAAAATACATTTTCAGGTGCCCAAACTTATCAAAGTATGTCATTCCGGTCCTAAATTACCACATCCCATCCGGAATCCTACGTGGCGCTCATGTGGTATTTCACACGAGAGTTGACTCATTTCTTTATCTTTTTGCTCCTATTTTTCCCGTTCTTCCTTCCGGTGTGGAAAAAAGAGAAAATTAAAAAGAGAGAAGGGAAACACAGAGGTGAGGAAAAAGAAGAAAAAAGAAATTTTGGACAGGAATGTTCAAGTGGCATGTCACTTTAGTGTCCATGTGGCATGCCATGTAAGCGCCACGTATGATCTCGAGGTGTCGTGGTAATTTGGGTCCAGAATGACACAGTTTAGTAAGTTCAGGGACCTAAGAATGCATTTTGATAGTTTATAGACCTGGATGATAAAGACAAACAAGTTTAGGGACCGACAATGCACTTTGATATTTTAGGGACCTGACAATGCATTTTGACAGTTTAAGAACCTGGATGACATAGACAAATGGATTGAGTGAAATGTCGATGTCCTCAACACAGAGAATTTGCCTAAAATAAAATCTTCATAATCTATATAATTACCTCGCAATCAAAACGAATGGATGTTGAAACAATTCAAATGGGATTTACTTTACATTATTAGCTTTAAGTCGGGCGGATTGCTACCTTACACTCAACTCGTTGTTCATGCTCTGGTGAGATTGTCCTTCGTTTCTTATGTTTCCTTGTTTTCTTCAACATGCGCAATTAGGACTTAAGTTCACTTATCGTGTTAGGATTCTTATGAGTCTTAGATTCAGAGAAAATCGAAGTATGTTCGCGACCATGAGATCAGGGTTTCCCTTGCCATTTAATGGAGGGGTTACCTATGCAATTACCATAGTAATCATGTGATTACCGCAAAAACTGAGTGGATATCAACAAAAACTAAGGGGTTCCCGAAACCGAGAGGGTTATCACGTATGGTTAAACCATATATGACATATACGAGCATTCGGTCCTTTAGGAGCAAATGAAATGGTCCTCACCATCACTAGAGCCTAGATGTGTTGTTGTTGTGCCTAAATGTTGTATGATAGGACATGTTAAATGACCCATAAGGTTTCAAATTGCAACATACGATGATTTTATTCTTTTGGAAAAAAACATCTAACTACTGGTGTTATGGGGGTGTTACAATGATACCAGTTTGTTGAGTGATTCATTATTGCACTGGAGACATGTTGATAAGGAAACTGATATGTGGAAGCATGAGACCAACATTACATGTCTTCATGACAATAGTTGAGTAACGTGATACGTTGCACGTTTCGCGAGGATGCTGATAGAAGTGATGCAAGTCATCGAGTCATGCACTAAGATATACATTTGACGAGGATACATATGAAGATGATGCCAACCATTGGGTGACAAAATAGGATAAACATTCAATGAAGATATAGATGAGAAGAATGTTGGTGGTTGAGTGACGCACAAGGACGAACATCAAACAAGGATACAGATGGAAAGGATGACTTATAAGGTTTGTAATAGATAATGACTTTATTTAGGAAAAAAACATCTAACTATGGGTGTTAGGGGGGTGTTACAATGGTTCCAGTTGTTGAGTGGCACATTGTTGCACTAGAAGACATGGTTGATACGAGAACTAATATGTGTAAGCATGCAAATAACATTACATGACTTCATGACAATAGTTGGGTAACACTATAATGTTAAAGGGTTAGCGAGGATGCAGACGGAAGTGATGCAATTCATCGAGTAAGATATACATTTGATGAGGATACATATGGAAATAATTCCAGCCACTAAGTGACGCACTAGGATACACACTCAACGAAGATATAGATGGAAAGGATGTTGGTCACTGAGTGACGCACAAGGATGCACATCGGACAATGACACAAATAGAAAGGATGACAACTGTTGAGTTACATACTAGGATGCACATTCAACAAAAATATATATGAAAATTAACTGAGTGATGCACTAGGATATACAATTGATGAGAATGCAGGTGGAAGGGCGGCAACTATTGAGTAATGCACTATGATACACATTCGACGAGAAGAAGAGATACAAGCTATTGAGTAATACACCAGGATACACATCTGAAGAGTATGCAGATGGTAGGGACGTTAGCTATTGAGTGACGCACTAGGATACACATTCAACGAGGGTACAGATGGAAGGAATGTCAGCTATTGAGTGATGCAACATGATACACATTCAACGACGATACAGATGGAAGGGACACAGACTATTGAATGATGTACTAGGATACAAAATTCAACGAGGATACAAATGGAAGGGACGCCAACTATTGAGTGTCGCACTATGATAAATATTCAATGGGAGATACATATGGAACTCCGGCTATTGAGTGACATACTAGGATACACATTCAACGAGGATACAGATGGAAGGAACGCTAGCTACTGAGTGATGCACTAGGATACACATTCAACGAGGATACAGATGGAAGGAACGCTACCTATTGAGTGATGCACTAGGATAAACATTCAACGACGATACAGATGGAAGGGACGCCAACTATTGAGTGATATACTAGGATACACATTCGACGAGGATACAGATGGAAAGGATGTCAGCTATCGAATGACGCATTAAGACACACATTCAGCGGGGGTACATATGGAAGGGATGCCAACTATTGAGTGACGCATTAGGATACGCATTCGGCGAGAGATACAGATGGAAGGGACGTCGGCTATTGAGTGACGCATTAGGATACACATTCAACGAGGATACAGATGGAAGGGACGCCAACTATTGAGTGGCATACTAGGATACACATTCAACGGGGATGTAGATAAGGATGCCAGCTATTGAGTAACGCACCAGGATACACAGTTGACGAGTATACAGATGAAAGGGATGTCGGCTACTAAGTGACGCACTAGGATACACATTCAACGAGCATATAGATGGAAGGGACACTAGCTATTGAGTGATGTACTAGGATACACATCCAACGAGAATACAGATGAAAGGGACGCTAGCTATCGAGTGACGCACTAGGATACACATTCGACGAGAGATACAGATGGAAGGGACACCAGCTATTGAGTGACGTACAAGGATATACATTTGACGAGGATACAGATAGAAAGCATGCCAACTACTAAGTGACGCGCTAGGATAACATATTCAGCAGGAGATACAGATGGAAGGTACACCAGCTATTGAGTGACGCATTCGACAGGAGTTACAGATGGAAAGGAGTGACGTATTAAGATACACATTTAAGGAAGATACAAATGGAAGGCACGCCAGCTATTGAGTGACATGCTAGGATACACATTCAACGAGGATATAGATGGTGATGCTAGCTATTGAGTGACACACTAGGATACACATTTAACGCAAATGCAAATAAAACTGATACAAATTGTTGAGTGACCACCAGGATATATATTCAATGAGGATACAAATAACTACCACAAATCAATAGAAAACAACCACGCTCATAGAAAAAAAACACTAAATTGAAAGTAAATAGGACCTAGAAGCAATTTGTGACCTACCAAGGGTATCACTGCAATCCTTACAAGGGGCGTGGAACCTACAGTTTTGTTTTGTTTTGTGTACGTCGGTAAAGGAAGAAAAAAAAAACCGAGAGGTCTACAGGCAATAAACTATAGTGGCATTTCTGCAATATACCAGTACCAACAGGGGCAAAGCTCTCTATATATATCTCTCTCTCTCCCTTCAACACAATCAACAAGACAACGGAGAGAGTTGCAAGAGAGATCAGAGAAAAGAAACAGAGTTGGTGTAGGATACGACAGGTCCCAGAAAGAAAAAAACCCCTCATTTTGTCTTTTATTTTTCCCTTCCTCTCCTCCTATCTCTCTCTCTAAAAGCAAAACACACTGCTCACTCTCTCTCCCAGGTCTCTCTCTCTGAGTTGCTGTTAAATGGTACAGGGCCTCCTTGCCTTTGCCTTGGTGGAGAACCAGATGCCTTTGATGTGTGAGTGGTTGGTGTTTCCTTCTCTCCCCTTCTCCTCTTTCTCCTCTCCCTCTCTCTCTCTTCTTTTTTTATATATAATCAATTAATTTCTTGCTATTTTCTTTCCTTTGCTCCTATCTCTTCTCCTCTCTTATTGCTGTGTGGGAGTAGGAGAGAGAAAGTTGGGATGGATAGATAGAGAGGAGTGAAGCCAAGCAAACAAAATCGGCAGCAGCCTCTCCCCCATTTTCTCTCCCCTCCTCTTCTTCTTCTTTTCCCCCCTCCTCTTCTTCTTCTCTCCAGCAACCGCTCGCCTCAGTCCTCCTCTCCTCCCACCAAATCAAGCTGCTTTTCGCCGCGGAGGTCGTCGGTTCCGGCCCCTCACCGCGTGGATCTGCCGGCGTGGGGATGGGGGTTCTTTCGCAGCGGCGGCGCGGGTTGGGGAGCGAAAGGTGAGGACTTTCTTTTTGGGTGTTCTTGGTGCGTCTTTGCTGTGATTTCTTGGTGGCCTCTTCGTGGTTTTTGAGAGACCGTGGGCGAGATTCTCCTTCTCTGCTTCGGAGGATTTCTTGTGGGTTTCTTTCTCCCCCTTCCTCTTGCTCTCTCTCGTGCGGTCATGGTCTGGAACTCTGGATCTTCTCTTGGTGATTTTCCTCGTGCTGGTTGTGCTGGATCTTGGCTGTTTTTTTTTGTTTCCTCTTGATGAGTAGGGGGTATGTTGGCCTTGGCTACACGGAAAACAAAGAGGCTTGATTTCGTGCCATGCTTTTGTTCAGATTTGGTGCAGGTTATGCTGCCCTGTCATCCACTCTTGGGTGCCTCCTCCATGGCTGCTGCTTCTTCCAGGTCCAGGGCCAAAGAAATCCCCCCCCCCCCCCCATTAGACCAGATTAAGCAGGAAAAATCATCTCTTTTTTCTTGGTTTCCCCATCGTGTTTCTGGTGAATAAACCCGTCTTTACGTTCTTCCTTCTTTTGCTATTTATTTCCCCATCAAGAAAGCACTACCATACAAGCTAAGTAGGCCTCTCGCCTCCAGTGCTTAGCAACTGTTCATCTCTAGTTTCTTCTTGCTGTTTCTTTTTGCGCAAATCCTCGCCATAGGCCGCGTGATCTGCATAAGCTCCCACTAATCCTCTTCTTGATTCGGTCCTCGCGCTTTGCCTGTCGTGGTCATGATATTTCATGTGCTTTGGACTTACCTGACAGCAACCGCTCTTCCTCCTCCTATCCTCTCCTCTTCCTTCCAATCTCTCTTGCAGCTTCTGTCTACATGAAATGACACCACGCGATTCTCTCGGGGAGAACTCGTCCGATGGGTTCATGGCCGTGACATGAAATAATATGGGTCTTGGTGTTTGTGTCTGCAGGTGGATGAGCTGCTGAGGAGGTAGAAGCTAGGCGGCCGAGCTAGGAAGCAAAGCTTTCTTGCTTTCACAAGGTGTACTCACCATCTTGTTATGCTGGAGGCCAAGGATAAGAGCAGGCCCAATTGCTTCAGAGCTCTTGGGTTCTTGGTGCGGACTGTAGCAGCAGCAGTAGATCTGGAGGGGTTAGCGAAGGCGTTCATCAGATGTTATCCAGTGAGGAGCCTTCAGGCCCCTCTTGCTCTTCTATCCAGGGTGTGAGCGCTGTTCCGGCGACGTCCCCCGGCGAGTCGCCGGCGTGCCAAGATCCTGCAGATCTGGTCCAACCGTGCCCCAAGTTCTCCATAAGGTGAAAAAGAGGAACCTTTGATTGATTTAGTAGCTTGGGGATAAGGATTAGCCTTGTGTGCTTAACTTCTTGATTGTGGATTAATTATTGGATGCGGCTTTGAGGGATCGGATTGGGTGTGTGTGTGACTTGTTGCTTTCAGAGGTTAATCTGTGTTATTTTGGGGGAGATTAATTAGTTTAGTTTTTTTGTTGATTAATAAAAAGGTGCCCCTTTTCACCCCAAGAATCTGAAAATAAAAGGGTGTCTCGTGCCTTCGTCGGATGAATCTTTGTCCACTGTGTGTTAATGGTTTTCTTATTTCCATACTTAGTGGTCTTCTGCAATTAACAGACGGTTTAGAGGTTTTCAGTTTTGATATGACAGCATCTTCAGTAGGTCCATGAAGATGTTTTTATCTATCTTCTTTTCAACAACATTATGGAGGGGTTCTCACTGTAATACAGTCTTGCGTACTATACAAATTAATGGTTTTCTTCAGCTATCTATACTACATACATATGAGCATGTGCTAATGGAGATCCATGTCTTTTCTCCAGAGATTATGTTTTTGCTTCGAGGAGCAAAGGCATCAAGAGAAGCTGGCCTTTCCATCCACGGTCGCTGCAGCTTTGCCTGAAGCGTGGTGTGAAGGATCTGCTACCTCCATTTGAACCACCTGATTTGATTCGATCCCGATCTTTGAGTACTACCATAAACGTTGAGCAATCTGCTGCATGTCCAGAAGCCAATGCTCCAATTGGTCTGGTGAAAACTAGAGATGATGGTTTGTCTATCGTGAATGCAAGCAATATCAGCTTCCAGTCATGCCAACCAGTAGCTGAGTCACTTGGTCCTTCACAGTACACCTCACCAGAGGATGGGAAATCTGCTGTTGACCAAGGGGAGAATACGAATGGATTGGACCATACTGATGAGGTTATGCCAGTAGATCTGCAAGTCAATAGTTGCACCAAAGCAATTCGGCAAACTGAGGTTGCTGTACCCTCTTGGCGGTCGAAAAATCTTGACTCATCGCGGGAGCCTTCAGAAAAGAAGTGTAAATTGGTAGTCAAAGTAGGATCCTTGACGCGGACAGAAGAGGTGGCATCTAATTCTAGCACGGTTTCAGACCCAATGGCTTCAAAAACCTGTCCTGTTTGCAAAGTGTTTGCTTCTACATCAAACACAACCTTGAATGCCCATATGGACCAGTGCCTTTCTGTTGAGTCTAATACTGAGCCAGTGGAAACAGTTATCTTGAAACCGAAAGTTAAGCCAAGGAAGAAGCGACTGATGGTGGACATTTACAAGACTGCCCATCTATTCACTCTTGAGGACCTTGATCGGAGGAATGGCACTAACTGGGCTATCGAATTGGCTACGCCCACCACGAACAAGGAGGTTTGCACTGAGAACCGTAGCCCAGAAGTGGTACCGTTTGACCCAAGAGACAACAAAAGAGAAGGCGATGTCTATGTTGATTCTAATGGGATAAAAATTCGGATTTTGTCCAAGTCTAGTGATGCGTCTTTGGTGTTGAGGGATGAACATAATTCAAGGAAAGTTGCCAAGAATGAGACTGGAAAAAGTATGTTGATGAGCAAGACGTGCTTGAAATCCAAAATATGCAAGAATAAGAGGCTCAAGTTTCCAGGGAAGAAGCACCGCAAAACTAACCGATTGAATACCCAGGTATGCAGTGTCTGTTAAGCTTATTTTTACTAATTGTTCACTGAAACTTTAGCACTCTGTTTATTGCCTGACATAGCCTGGTCCACTGAGCATTATTCCATGGGTTGATGTGGCTGTTGTTTTAACTGAGCTTTCTACTTCTCTGTCATATTTTAAAAGTCCCCACATTATTGTAAACTATGTGTAAGAAACATACGGAGACAAAGGTTTGCTTTCATGTGATGCTGTTTGGTCACAAATGCAGATGTGAGGTTATGCTACTAGCTGGCTTAATTGTAGACCATGGTGTTTACTTGCTGCATATAAGAATACAGTGTGTTCAAATTGTTGATACAAAAGCTTGGTTGCAGTAACAGCTACTTGTTGTACTCATCTAGGTCCTCAAAGCAATGCTATATGAAGATTCAATATATGTTAGAATCTGACTCATATGAATCTGTCCTCGAGTTAATATTATATTATTATGCTTAATGACAATTTTCCAGATGGCATATTATTTGGTAGATGTTAAAATATTACTGATTTTTAAGGTCCATTTTGTTCATCTATTGCATATGATAATAGTTTGTTATCCAACCATTTTCATATAATTGCAAATTTATGTTGTGCTAATGGTTTTTATTCTTGCATGTGATTTTATACACAGGTTCGAACACATACAGATGGAGATATGCATGAGCACACCTCTGAGGACGAAGAGGAGGCCGCTATGCATGTGCAGAAACCTACTGAAAGCACAAGTTATGGTGGCTCTGAAACTATAAGGCAATGGGTGGGCTCCAAACGCTCAGGTCTCTCTAAGAATTGTGCACGAGAGGTTACTGATAAAGCATCCAAGAGTATAACGCCTGGAACCAAGAAGTTGGCTAGGAGCAGCATCCATGGTTTTGATGATTCTCAAATATCAGATAGTCCTGAGGCGTTTTATTCGCAACTGCCAGAAGAGATGATGACCACTTCAGAAGCTAATGATGATGACCAGAGGAATGGTACTTCGAGATTGCTCAGATCGATTCCTAGATGGTCTTCAAAAACTACTCCATCCAGCAATGTCATACCAAAAGTACCTAGGTCTGCTGCTGCTCTTGCCAAAAGGAAAATAAAGGAGATTGGAAGGAGAGAGGCCTATAGGTCTGATAACTATGACACAGTGAGGAATTCCACCTCGATCAGAAACTCTGTACGTCGGGGTCCTTCCTCCTCTGTTGCAGGGCTGAGTGATGGCTCAAATAGGGTTGCATCTACCAAGAAGTTCCGGAAGAACAGATCTCTGTCGAGGACTGGCAGGCGTGAATTCTCACCTTCTAACAGTGGGCTAGTTCATGGTTTTGGTCAAGACCATGGATCTAATCCCAATCATATAAACAAGAGGTTCAGGGTTAGTAACAAGGGAACCTCCAAGAAGCTTAAGAAGCACACTCAAGAAGATACTGCAGATAATGACTTCTCTTATGAAAGTGATGTACCAGCATTAGGACAAGGGGATGATCAATACGATGCGGCACAACAAGCAGGAATTGCACAGATGTATTATGAAGGTGAAGAGCCTGAAACTGAAATGCAATGTGCATCACCCTCCAGAAGTGATCCTGTAGACTGCAGCAATGATATGAGCAGTGATTCTTTGAGTCTGGAAAATAATGAGACGGCAGATGATGTTTTGGTGGAAGGCTATAGTGTAGCAATTGTGGATCCATGCTCTAACGAGAAATCTGCTCATCATGCTCATATACCCAACGATGTTGCCAATAATGAGGTGGAGGAATGGCAAATTGATCCTTCTTCAACTAAGGAATCTAGTGCCTGCTTGACTAATAATAGGGACATGGGTCTTGGAGGTCCTCAGGATAACTCATCGGTTACATCAAACAGAGAAGATTCTAACCTAGATCATGGTCTGGTTTTTGATCGTGGCTCATCCGACTCTCCTATTTCAACTACCTCCACAATGTCTCCTTCAACTTCTTTGAGGGACTTAAGGACTAACAGTTCTGAGCCAGGTCCATCCACTGTTAGTCTTACAACTGTTGAAGTACGGGTTTCTGGGAGCTCGAATGAAGAAACCAAGTTGACACCTCTTGCCAGAGAAGGTGAACAGTTACCTGAGAAGTCCTGTTGTTGCAATTGTCGGGAGAGCATTTCCAGGGATTCTCAGGTGCACGATCAAAGTGTGACAGCCAGACCAGTGCCAGCTTTTACTGCAAGGCCGGTTCCACAGTTGAACATAGGTTTGCGTGCGTCATCATCGTTCAGCACATATCAAAGAACCAGCACAAAGGCAAATCCTTGCTTAGATTCACATGATCAGACATTAGCTGGTAAGGTTTCAACTGAGCCTACTACCATGACCCACCCATCTTATACGACAGATTGTATGAGCCCATCAATACAAACTCAGCTTCCTTCACCATCAAATCCTATTTTGAGATTGATGGGCAAGAACTTGATGGTGATGAACAGTGAGGAGAGTGGACATCCTCAGGCACCCAGTTCAGATTACATCATGAGAGGAAATTACATGGCACCTGGTTGTTTTGTGCCTCAAAACTACCAACATATTGGTGATCCTGCGTTTATGAACACAACTCCAACAGCCAATCATCAAATTCCTCTGTCAAGTGTACAAGCTGGCAACTTTTCTGCGCCTCCGATGCATAGTGGTTCCATGGTGCAATCTGATTATCATTCTCCACAAAAGCCATACAGGAACCTTGTTCCAGTCATGCATCATCCATCCTACATGATGAAAGAAGTAATCATGATTAATGACTCTCCTGAGCACAGAAGCGATCCACAAATCAGTATGCTTCTTCCTTCTGCACCTTCTCCAGCTACAATCTCGGTCCCGAACACTGTGCCATCAAGGCCATTTTACTGCCTTCCATCTCAAAACCAGCTTTTACCAAGGGAGAGTGCTGTTGGACCCCTGCCTGTATTCACAAACATTAACCCAATGGTTGGTGTTAGCTCGTCGAGTCAAGGAAACAACGCAGAAGTAGCACATCCTTACATGTCAAATCCATTCTATGTGCAATCTCCGGCTGGTTACATAAACCAATCGGTCTACTATTCGCAGAATTTACGGTGACGATTCCTCAGTAACTCAAATGAAGAAGAGAACTGCAATTGGTCATCAATGCCAACGTGGGAATAATGAGAGCTTTGTGATGAGTCTAAAATTCTGAGATTAGTGAACCTGCATAAGATGCCTGACTTTTTCATGAGGTTTTTTCACATAGGTTACCTCTTTAGTTTTTTGTTTCAGGTAAACTTGTTTGCCTTCAAAGTACTTCAATTACATCCTGCAAAGTTCCAGTAAGTTATAGTATGGCATTGTTCAATAGTGCTCAAGGATATACCTCACTATTTATCGAAAAAACTGATAGCTTACATTGCAGCAAAAGTTTTTCCTTTACCCTATGTTTTCCCCTCTGCTATTTGGGTTGTTTCTCGTCAGTTTTTGATAGTTGATGCAACAGCAGTAAAGATGTTGCCAAGATATAAAGTAGTGAACTTTGCATATGCAATGCATCGCACTGTGATTTGCATAGTCGCAGATGAACTAATATGTGTACTGTTGCTTGGCTGACTAACCAAATCAAGTAGTTTCTGGATGTCAAACTGTCGGGGAAATCAAATAGGAAAAGAAAAAAAAATGGCATGGATGAGCTTGAGATTTTTGGGTTTCAGAACAATATTTGGCAGACCTGTGTTCAAGCTTTCAATATTTGACTAAAAGGGCACATATGGATGAGCTTTTGATTTGTTTAGTTTGTATTTTAGAGTTGTGAAAGAAAGTTCAGGTTAATCTTGCTACATCAATATCAGTTGGTTGCATATGCTGGAACTCACAATAGAATTTTAGCACTTGTAACAGTTGGTTAAGGTCACATGAAGAACAAGTAATCACATGTGATACTAACAACATTTCCCCAAATTAAGTAGATAAAGTACCCCCACGAAGCCGTCGGCTTAGATCTCTGTGCAACATGGTTCTCAAAATTACTAATAGTCTGAAAAACAAATAAAAAAAGCTTCTGTTTCTTGTATTGATGTCATATTTAGTCCTTGAACTGATATCTACTTCACTTGCCGTGGTAAATTGAAATTGCGTGATGTATCCTTGGTGTTTTGCTTTACCCAAAACGAAAGGCCTATCTTATTGCCAGTGATTTTTCTCTATTCCTATTCCTTAATGTTTGCATGGTAATTCAGGACAGTGCTTGATGACATATTAGCACTACTGCAAACAAACCTAGAGCTGCTTTTTCTGTGATTATTCTCAGTCATCTTACCGCTTTCGCTTCTGCAAATAAACCTTTCTGCGTGTGTCTATTATTCTATAGGCTCCTTTCTGCATAGAAATGGAGCGATATTTGCTCGTAAGAGTACATCTGATCGCAGAAAACTGCACGAACAGTCTCATATGAATTTCCAAGTTTCCATTGCGTCATTTCAGGGGTAGATCTTCTGAGGAATTCATGACAAATTTAGGCAACTAACCCCCTGTTAGGGAGGCCTCTGGTCCGTCTCCAAACAGCCGGAATTCCATAGGCTCTGTCTGGAACTTTATTCTGTTTTTCAGAATCTCCAAGACTGAAATCCTCTTCCGGTTTCTCGTTTGTTTGAAAATCCGATCAAAACTTGGAGCTCCACAGGAGTCATAATTTCTGGATCTCCAAGTGAAACAGTAGTAGACTATAGTAGTCGGAGTAGCTGGTGGTAAAGAGAACAGAGTTTTACAGAGTGTGGTCGCCACCAGAAAGGGCAAAGGAAAGGCACTGCCACTGCCCCTGCTCGCCTCGCAGCTTTCGCCCTGCACAGCACACCCTTGCCTTGCCTCACAGTAGCTCAACAAACAACAATCAATGGCACCATCAGAACCACACTGTTTTAATCCTCTCCACCCCCTTTATTTCACACAGGACACGGCCATGATCCCTGCTAAAATCAGTCTTATTGCCGAATTTTGGGTATGGGAACAGTATAATTCTGGAAAAAGAAGAAGAAAATGCGGCAGACTGCGGAGAAAAGAGCGATCCGACTCTCGGATAATTTCACATGAAACAGTTCAATCCCGAACGACGTGTTAACGTGTCCTGTCCTAAAATGCCGATGGATGAAACCGAGCTTATCATGGTAACGGAACTCCTAAAATAACCATGGATGAAACTGAGTTTGTGATAATTATACGAGAGCCTAAATGAATGAATCTAAATATCATCGAGTTAAAGTCGATTTTAAAAGGTTTCCCTAGGAAAACGCTTAGTGCTAATAAAAAAAGTTTTTGGATAAATCAGACCGTTCAACAGCTTAAGAAGCGTGTTCACGGTAAATCCGAAACCGAACCGTGCCGATAATAATCCATAATCCGTAAGCCGAAAACAAAGTGGGTAACCTCCGTTAACCACATCCCAACTACAATTTCGTGCCCAATAAATAGGAGGAGACCCCGACTCACACTGCCGCTGAATCTGATTATAGGCCACTGTCAGGCGCTGGTCCCGGACAGCTACGGGCACCACCACCTACACATCCACCTCGCCGAGAAAACAGGATCCCAGACAGGGAGAGATGCTGGTCGTGTGGTAGCATCTCGTCTCCTCTCCCTCGGCCGGCGACGCGAACGCGACGGCGGAGACGGACGGTGCCGTGCACGTAACAGCGGCGAGCGAGGCGAGGCCCGTAATGATTCGCTCGGGCGTGGCCACACCACACCTCACATGGCGCCGTTGCTGTTTGCCGCCGTACTGTTCTCTTTTGTTTTTTTTTTTTTTATGGTGGCTCCGATGAATGGATGAACGAATGGTATTTGCACTCTAGATAGATCTCTGTCAGTGGTGGCCTGTGTCGGATGGAGAGGGGGAGCGAGAGAGAACAGTCTACTAGATCAAAATTCTTTCATTAAGGTAGAGATCAGTGCTATGCGTTAGTTTGGTTTGCTATCGGTATTTGGCATTGATAACATTTTAGCAGTGTGTGGTGTTAGCAGGATCTGTACCACGCCAAACAGTGCTAGAATCTTAACTACTTAAAAAATTAATAATTTTTTATTCATCAACTAATTTTTCATCCGTCATGCGAGTGTCCGCTTTGCTCACGATCCCCTCCGCCCCCTGCGCGTCTTTCGTCCATCTCTCCGTGAGAAACGGACCGAATCGAATGCACAACAATACAAGGAAAGAAAGATGGAAGCATGAACATATGAACAAATCTATCTATACCTATATCAAGAGAAGAAGGAACCGAACGATTAAGAAATTCCTAAATCAGAGGACGGGATAAACTAGATTGAAATTGCTTAGCAATAGAAGTAAGAAGAGGGGATAAACTAGATTGAAATTTTCCGAAATCTCCAAATTAAGAAATCCCAAATTCCCAAAATCTGCAAATCAAATTAAATCTTTGCAAATCAATTTAACCTTTTTCAATTTGGTTACACACCGTTTTGTTGGAACCCTAAGCCACCGGGAAACCCTACCGCGGTGCCAGTTTTCACCGTGTTGGCCTCATCTTCGCCGAGCGTGCCTCGGCGCCGTGCTGGCCTCCTCCTCCTGGACGCGTCGGCTTCACCATGCACGCGACGTCTTGTACCCCCCACCGTCACCGCGCGTTGGGATCAAAAGGCTCGCCTTGGCGCTGCCTTGAGCAGCGCCCCCCAGCCCCTCCCAGCCGACGATGTTGGAGCCGCACAACAGAATCACCTTCGCCCCCACGAGCCACTTCGTCGGACCGCTATTGCCACCATCGTCGTAGTTCACTCACTCGTCGGGAGAGGGGATTGAGAGAGATTGACGTTTGCCCCTCCCATCGGTGCTTCAATGGTGTGGGTGCGATCTGATCCGTCTATCAGATCGGATGGCTCAGCTCGCCCCCATGTTGGGTCGTCGCAGTTGGTGGACCTCGTGGCTTGCCACCCATGAAAGCGTACCTGGGACGTGCCTTGGGCCAAGCTCGGCGCTCACCGCCACTTCGCTCATAAGACGGGCCAGCGCGATCTTGGGCCGGCTTCGGAAACCTTAGGCCGAAATTATTCTTTTAGGAATTCCCATCAAATTAAATGTTTATTCTTTCCTGAAATTCATTTAAATGCCTTCTTAGCTAAATAAAGTTGGTGAAAATTATTTTAGCCACTAAGTATACATACTTAATAATACGTAATACTTCCGGGACTATTTTTCGTCCATCGTTGTTCGTAATCCACATCGCGCTTCATCCTGGTGGCCGCTATCTCATGCTTAATTAGTATGTACTACTGTTTACCAATTTTAAAAATCCTATCATGTTTTTCTTCATGCATAACAAGTCACGTCACATACATTTTTCAATAGGAGATATCATATGCTTTTATTCCCATAACTTTGTTTAATCGGGGGTGAGCATGACACGACGCGGCAGGAAGCCATATGAGTAAAGGTCGTGATTAACAAAACTGTAATTGTCGGTGTCATGGGCCCAGGGGTATGTCGACTTATAGCTTGAGGCGGCCCCGTACGCCCACGTAGTCATCCCCGAGGGGGGATTGGGCCCGAGGGTGACGTGGCAGCCGCCCGCTCTAAGTCCTAGCACCTCCCGCTTACTACCGGAGCAGGGGTCGGGCTCCACCGACACCCTTGGGCAGCCGCCACATGTGTCGGAGTAGGTGGGCGCTCCCGCGCCCACCTACCCCCATTAATGGCGGCGCAGGCGGAGTGCGCCTGCGCGCGCGCGCCGCATTAAATGCGAGTAGACACGCACGTGCGCGCCTGACACCGGTCACAGCCGGCTGACCGATCTGTGACCGGTACGAATGACCGATGGGACACAGAGCAGTACCGGACGTGCTCCCTGTGCGCCGTTAGGTATGTTGCACACCCCGTTGAGTCACATCAAAATCAGATGAGCCGATTCGGATCACTTATCCGACCAGGGTTGGTAAGCCAAATCTAATCGCCTGGCACACGTTGCTACGTACGGGGAGTGCGCAAGTCTCCACCATTTAATGAAGAATGATGTGCGACGTCATATATGGATAATGGGCATCCTGACAAGGGTTACGTCGGCACTGCAGAACGGTGGACTTCCGCCTCAAGTAATAGTGTGGCTCTTAATTGTAAAAGAATATTATTTCCTTTTCTCAAGAAGATAGTCTGTTTGGCTCATGTGGTGTCCCCTTGGGATTATAAAAGGAGGCCCAGGCCTAGGGGAAAGGGGTTGGATCCCTGAGAACAAGAACACATATAGTCCATCACACACGGGAGTAGGGTATTACGCCTCGCCGGTGGCCCGAACCTGTATAATCCCTTGCGCCACTGCCCTTTCTCGTGAGAAGCATTCTCCACATCACTGGCGCACCGGAGTAAGAACCGGAAACGTGTTCCTCGCGCCCTGGGCCAAACTCAAAAGGGGACCCTCACAGTCCCCCGCTGAGGAGTTTACCCTCCGTCAGTAATATATATAATATATAAGGTATTAAGATTCTAAATGAGTATTTATTTCCCGTAGCTACACACGGGCATCTTTTTCTAGTACTATTTCAAATAAGAATTTAGTTGAACTAGGATATGTCGTTGGTCTCTGTCTAGTTGAACATGTGTTAGGAGTTGAGCATAGCAGTTGCATTTGTGTGTTGTGCGTGCGTGGTGGTGTGTGTGGATCTTCCGTGCATGTCTCCCCTACTGCTGGCAACGGGGTTACCACACCCGACAAAAAACACGGAAATTATACAAAAATTATGAAATATTTATTTTAAAATTTATTTGAATTTTATGGGTTACCGCTGTCTTATAATTACTGACTTATCGTGCCATGGCATACCATAAGTGCGATAATCACCTGTTTTAGACCTCCTCCATACAATCGGAAAAAAATACTACTCTTTAAAAATGCTAATAATTTGGTAAACCAAATTTTGATTTCAAACCAAAATGACTCTATACTACCAATATGGAAATGATCATTTGTCCTGATTTTTCTGTCACAAGAGACTGGCTTCAGAAGGACCATGCGAAGGTTGTAACAAACAAAGAACATTATTGTGTTAACGCATCATCATCATCATTTTGAGATACAATTAAAGCATCGTAATTTGTGTCCGAACATCGCGCGCCTAGAGTAATTCAGAGACCTGTTTGGCGCCCGTACGCAATCATATATACGTGCTTCCCGATCGTGTTTACGGAGAGTAGTACTAGCACTCTGCCGTTTGTATAAAAAGCATTAACGTGCTTTTGCGTCCTAAAGGTGTGGCAAGTATCTTGACGGCACACAATGTCCTGGAAAAAGAGCTTAACTCGAATGCCACGCTACTGCACACACATTCAAGCCAGCCCCTGTAGCTGGAACCTTTCTTGTGAATGGATGCAAATAATTGATTGAAATTAGGGGCACCAAGGCGTGATTAAAAAAAAAGAAGATTATACTAAACTCATATAAAAATTAAGGCTTCTGTGGGGGGGGGGGGGGGGGGGGGGTCATACGATGACCTTTGCAGCAAAAGAAGAGTACACGGCTTAGATGGAGTAATATGGTTATATTGTAATTGATCTTGTTATCATGTCCACTGCAGAGTAAGAGATGAAGTGTATTACACGATTATATTTTTTCTTTCAGGTAATAATTAAAACTTACTTCTTTTAAAAAAATCTGAAGATTACTTTAGCAAATTACTAAAAGTGATACCATAGTACTCACTCCATTTCATATTATAAATCGTTTGACTTTTTTCTAGTTAAATTTATTTAAGTTTGATCAAGTTTATAGAAAAATATATTAGTATTTTCAACATAAACCAAATATATTATCAAAATATATTCAATGTTAGATTAAATGAAGCTAATTTGATATTTTAGATGTTTCTAATTTTTTCTATAAACTTGATTAAACTTAATAAAGTTTAACTATGAAAAAAGTTAAACTACTTGTAATATGAAATAGAGATAGTAATAGATTATAAATATGACTTTGCATAAAGAGGTGGCCCAACAAATCCACCAAGGCAAGTAATGTGACCAAAAAAGCTCTAAGAAGATCGTGGCCCAACAAATCCCCAGGCAAGTAATATGACCAAAAAGCTCTACAAAGACCGTGGCGGCAACTAATATAACCAAGGAAAAAGTCCATTTTGCTTCTCTCAGCTGGTTGAGTCTAATTTGACTCCCTAAACCGTAAAATTGGATATATCATCTCACTCATCTATCCAAACCAGTTCAATTTAACTCCCCTACCAGTTTAAAAGATGATTTTATCTTAGCGCATTGACCCGATCTTATCTACATAGTATTACAATCAACAAAAAGCTAAAAAAGCATGTCAGTAACCACTTCTTCATCTTTCCTCCCTTCTCGCCTATCTCTCTCGTCACTCTCCACCTCTCCCCTCTCTCTCCTAGTGGTCTCTAAGGGTGGCTACCGAAGCCCGAAGGGACCAGGGGCCCCACCCAGTGGAAGAGGAGCCAGAGGTGGTGATCACCCGACCAGCGAGAAGCAGCAATGTGGAGGCCTGCGAAGCGGTTTAGATAGGGGCAGGGTCAACGATGGAATCTCAATGAAGATGGTTGGGAGTGGAACCCTTGGTGACATGTAGTGGCATTGGCTAAATGGGGGAGGGCAAGGACGGCGAGATGAAGACCCCAAAACTCCTCTATGGGCTCGAGTTCACGCTTGCCGTCATGTTGACGAAACAAGAGGGAGAAAGTGCCTCGAGTGAGAACCTCAATTCCTTCACCAGTGCTGAGACGGCCGTTAGCGTTGTTGGGACCAGGCAGTAAGGTGGTTGTTGGTGGAGTGGAGAGGGGAAGGTGGCAGGCAGAAGGGAGATAAGAGGGTGAGAGAGAGAGTATGGTATGGGGGGTTATCAATTTTTCTTTTTTTAATCACGTGGATACCACGTTAGCAAGTTTGATCGGTCACGATAAAACCAGGTTATAAACCATCAAAGGATGCAATTTGATTCGGTTTTAATACATGACGGAGGTGATATATCTGATTTTGTAGTTGAGGAATGAAGAATCAAACTCGATCTATAATTGAGAGATGCAAAATGGACTTTTCCATAAAAGCCCTAAAAGGACCATGGCCCAATAACATCTTCCCCTAGATAGCTGCTGAATAGCCCGCGAAATTCGCGGTTATCAAGGTACCTCCCTGCAAAATTCGCAGCCGAATTCTCGATTCGCCGGTTGGTTTCGTGCTTTCCCCTCCTCTCCTCCCCTTCGCTTCGGTATCCCCTCTCGTCGTGGCGCGCCGCTTTTGCCCGCCACTTCACGGAAAATTCCCCGCGAAAATATTTATACGCGCGGCGCCGGTCTTCGCAGCTCCCACTCATACGCCAACCGGTTCCCCCGAATCCAGACGAACCTTCGCTGCTCCCAGGTGCGTAATTTCTCCTCCCCTCGCCTCCGATTCCCGACGAAATTCCGCCCTCGTTCGAGTCAAGAAGGTGCGGTTTTCTCGATGATGATGATGATGGCCGCTTCTAGGGTAGTTTCTTGGATTTTTTTTTTTTTGGCGGCCTGCTTGGAAATGTTCGTGGCGGCGTGCAGTCAATTGGTTGTGAGTTTGTGATTGTTCGTCAGGTTTATAAATTTGGGGTGTTTATCGTTAGGCGATAGTAGCCAAGCCCTAGACATGAATACCTGATTACCTGAGGCCGAATTAAGTTTCTTTCTTGTTGTGGTGTTGTGGATTGGGGTTGTTAGGATGGCTCTGTTGGATTATGCAGCTAGGCCTAGGGATTCGTCCCTGTCGCCCGCAAGGTTGCCGCCGCAATCTTCTCCCACGGAGGCATATTTTGGTGAGGCAGCTGGGTTTCGTGGTACAGATAGAGGGGGAGATTCTACCGAATTGCAATTGAGGGAGATAAAAATTTGGAGCTTGAGTTGTTCTCCTGAGAAGGAGAATCTCATTGGGTTTCTTCCGAAGTTACCTTCCGACAAGGAGCCACGCAAGCTATCTCTACCATGTGTAGCAATGCAAGAAAAGTATGTTTTGCATACATCACCAAGAAAAGGGTGTAGGCTGAGGAGGTGGAGAAGGGTGAGGAGGGAACTAAGAGACAACCCATTGGATTTGGATGTCAATTTTCTGGTGCTAGCCACAGGATACTCGTTAGGGATAGGATCGAAGATATCAGGAGATTGTTTTAATAGGAAAAGGATTAGGATGAAGGATTTCGGGGGTGTGGGGCGAATTGCGCGCAAATCGTACTGGAGGGGTCTGAGGGACAAGGAGGCGGCTTGTATTTTTGAGTCTTACTTTGTAACATCTGGTGCAGGTGGTGCTGTTAGCAACAACAGGCATCAAATAATGTCGATGAGCTATGACGGGGATCAAAGCGAGGACCGGCAAAGTGAAGAGGTTCAATCAGCATATAAAAGTCACGGTGGGGGTGTATTAAGGGGGTATTTTAATTTGGATCGGTCTGAAGAGCAAAATGAAGAAAATGAGTGGAGTTGGATTCCTCAAGATGGTGATCCTCTAGCTGAATCAATGTCTTCGCTTCAGACGACACAAGAAGCTCTTGAAAATGGTAACTTCTTGTTTTCACGGGCATTTCATATGCACTCAGTTTTTCGTTTAGTTTTGTAGAAATCGGTAGATAGCCTTTTCCCTTTGTGCTTCTGAACCTTATGAGGCTAACTGTGCTAGCTTGTCAATGTTATGCTTTATTGAGTTCTTAAAAGCTTTGGTTTGTGTTGGGGTGCTCCACTGACAAGTGACAACTGCTAATTGACCTCAGATAGCATCATTTCACTATATCAAGGATTCTAGTTGTATAATTTTTACCGGGCAGGTGACTACTGACTATTTGCACATTCCCTAATTAAACGGTGATAAGTAGTTTTGTTTACGTATATTTGGTGATAGTTACAGCCCCTGTGCTAGTTATAATATGTGTATCTTTTGGAGTACAGCATTTATGGCAACACTCCTTTTTTTGGTTGCTTGAATAAAAACACAAAAAGTTAATGGCTTAGTTTTCTCATGTTATTTGAAAAAGCTTTTCATAACAACATAATTGGGTTTATGAATTACTTGAGTGGCCCTGCAATGTTGTCTTGTCCCTGTTCCTACCTTTGTACTAGCTTTTCAGCTTGCTGCTGTTTATGCTTGTGTTAAACTATCTGTATTAAGGGCTATGCTCTGCTTCTGTTCTTTTTCAGAGATGCAGAAACTGTCAGAGCTTAGCAAGGAGTTAGGGGCTGACAACTTCAGCAGTGATAACAGAGCAAACAACGTGTTCGTTTCGCCCGATGAGGATGATGTTCTGGAAACGAATCAAAAGATGAGCCATCTAGAACAGAAACTGGAAGAGGCGTCAAACACTATCAGAGACAAGAACTCAAGATTATCACAGCTTCAAGAACTCATCGACGGCGCACACATAGCAACACTGGATGAGGGGGCCTTCGACATCGATCAGCTGGAGACGGACCTCGACCGCCATCTCCAGGAGAAAATCGAAGCCGAAATCCAATCCCTCGTCATGCTGAAAGCGAGGCAGAGCTGGCAGGTCCGGACCGAGGACCAGCTCGCCCTCAAGGAGCACAAGCTGTCATCATCCTCCGGTGTCGGCAATGGCGACGGCGATGGCGACGGCAACAACGCAAGGATGATGATGATGGTCAAGCTGCGGGAGACGGAGAGCAAGATCGTCAAGCTGAAGGAGCAGGTGGAGAAGCTGGAGGTCCACGAGAGGGAGCTGTTCGGGACGACGCAGGCGCTGAGGATGCAGAGCAAGACGCTCAAGATATGCCTCTTCGGCCTCCTCCAGCTCGTCCTGCTCTTCCTCTCCCTCAAGGCGTTCTTCGCCCAGGTCTCCGACCCCTTCGATGACGTTGTGCCGACGTGATCGATTGGTTTCAGGGGCCTGATGATTGTGTTCTCCTAGTGTGTAAATATGGTCGCTAATGATGCGTGTGTTAGGTCTAATTTCGATACGGTTGACTAGCTGATTGCAGTTTGTGATGTACAACTGAATGACGCAAACTCTTGTAAAAAAAATGTCAGTTTGTGCATAAACTAGCCGTCAGTCCATTATAGGCCGAGCACGAGAACGGTAGTAGGAAATTTCCTTGGCTGACGATGAAAACGGTCGAAACAGTAGCATATCTATTCGAAATGACTCTTGGTCGGCCGGAAATAAATTATATTTACCGGTTTAATTATTTAGTGGTGGTTGCAGTATTACACCGAAAGAAATTATAGACAAAACAAATTCTATACGGTTTGAAAAAGGGACTATAAAAAAATTGCTGCAATTTTTGAAAGTGAAAAACTTTCTTAAATGTAAATATAGTACAGATAAAACTATACTACTCCATCCGTTTCATATTATAAATCGTTTGATTTTTTTAGCAATATTTACAACACTAAATTAGTTTCATTAAATTCAACATTGAATATATTTTGATAATATATTTGTTTTGTATTGAAAATATTATTATATTTTTATATAAATTTGGTCAAACTTAAAGAAATTTAACTAGGAAAAAAAGTTAAACAACTTATAATATAAAACGGAGGAAGTATATAACTATAATATAACTTCAACATAAGCATTACAAATATATATACAACTTTTTATGGATGTTATAATATAGTTACAGTGAGTTACAATAATTGAATAATTGTATTGTAACTATAATGCAGCTAGTGTAGTATGAAGCTTGGCGAAATATAATATGATTGAAAATTCAAAAGCTAAGGAAAAAAACTGCCACAAATTTTCTAGCAAATCCGTTAAAACAATATCACTCTTACATAAACGAAGCTCGGAATTTCCGTCACAATTTCATCCTTGCGCCACAACCTGGCTCGCAAGGAATGAGGGCCTCCCTGGCCATCTCGCTGCCTGCTGGATGTGCAGCGCACGCGGGCCGTCGTGGTGTTCAGTCGGAAAACCGCACCAGCTCGAAGCAAGTAGGAATAAGTTTACTTAGTCCCTCAATTTATCAATTTATCGTTGAGTCTGAAATTCATCCCTACACCACAAAACCGGATACAATGCACCATCCAACTTATAAAACCAGTGCAAACAAGATCCCTCGGTAATATTATCTTCGATTTTGGCTGACGTGGTGCCTATGGGGCTTCTTTGATTAGATCTTCGTCCCACGTGGTATTAACATGATACTTACATGGTAATTCGATTCGGAAAAATAATAAAAATTTTGAGACCCACATTTAGTTATACACGCAAAATAAAAAAAATGGTGGGGCTCATGTGGTCCCACATGTCATCCTCACTCCTGCCCTGGTCTCTCTATCCTCTCTCCCTCCGAGGAGAAGGACGGAACGGAGCAGGCGAAGCGGGGAAACGACGGGCGGAGCAGGGTTGTGGCAGGCAAAGCAGGCAAGCGGAACAGGGCGGCGGCAGGCTAAGAGGCGGCGGGTAAAGCAGGTAGGCCCAGCGGAGCGAGCGGTGGGCAAAGTAGCCAGTGCGTGGAGTAGGTGAAGCGGAGCGGGAGACGGGCAGAGTAGAGGGACGGTGGCGAGCAAGCTCCTCACCCTCTCCACCAAAGCGCATCCTTGTCGTCAGAGTCAAAGGAGGGGAGGGCTCCGTGACGGAGGTTGAGTGCAAAGGAGGGACAACGGAGAGGGTTGCAACAGCAGTAGCTCGACCAAGCAGAGAACCATGGGTGGTAGGGGAGTGGAGGAGGGGTTGGAGAAGATGAGGAGGAGGCGTATGATCTCATGGTCGTCAACCGCTATCGTACCTACCACAGCTGCCACCGTTAATCGCGAATAACTCCATGTGGGACGCTCGAGCTCCTCCTTCGGCCACCTCTACCATTGCTGCCCCCTCCTCACCAACCGCCCCCTTCCTGTGGACAAGCTAGCGAGCTCACCGATTTCTACCGCCGCCAGAGAAGGGGATGGGGATAGAGAGAAATGGATAGGGGATGTTGAGTGGGCCCATATTTATTCCCATTTGTTTTATTTTTATGTCTCATTGATATGTGGGCTCCACATGGTCGCACTATTTTTTTAATTATTTTGATGGACCTCATGGAACCAACTATTTTTTTCCTGGATCAAAATGCCACGTAAGTGTCACGTCAATACCACGTAGGATGAAGACCTGGTCAAAGAAATCACGTAGATACCATGTTAGCCAAAACCGGAGAAAATACCACCGAGAGATCTCGTTTGCATTGGTTTTGTAAGTTGAGAGATGCGTTATATCCAGTTTTGCTGTTCAGGTATGGACAGTCTCGGCGATAAATTGAGAGACCTAAAGTGAACTTATTCCAAGCAAGTAGAGTACACCGCTACACGGCCCTTTTCACGCTTGGGCCGTTTCACGGTACATTTGAAAGCAGACTTTCCACGGGCGAGGCTTCGCAGCAGTGGCCATTGGGGCACCGCGGGCCGCGGCGCTAGTCAGCTCGGCAGTTGGCAGCTGGCGCGTGCTGGTTGCCGGTATACCGGGCCGATGGATCCCAGCCTGGGGCCTTCCATTTGCCACAGCAATGAAGACAAAGGCGCATGACCATAGTCCATATACTACAGTGATCTACGAGTATGTTTCTGTGGGTAATGTTGAATTAAAGGCATTGGCAGTACATTAAACTGCTTAAGATTAAAAGGCATGCTTGAAATAAGTTCCTCCAAGGTACTGTCCTCCTCCGACGTGAATCGTTGACATGTGGACCTATAAACTATAGGTTCCACATTTCAATCGCTCAAAGTTAGAGGACTCTAATAAGTTAAAGGATCTGTTCCCACATGAAATGATTGTACTCTCACAAAGAGAAAAGGGACGGATGTAAATTAACGGTGATAAACTGATAGCTACAAACTCTACAGGTGCAGTAAGATACTAGTAGGAGGGTATGGTTAATACAGATCTAACTACTAAATTTAATTCCAATACTTGTATCTGGATGTAGTTGTGGAGTATCCAAAACCCAGCTCCACCTCCCTTGTTCATTTTGTGAGAGTATTCTAACCAGCTTCACTTCCATTTTGAGTGGAATTGAAATTGTTTGGTTGGGCTCTCTAGCTCCAACTCTAGCTACAGGAGAGATGAAGCTGAAGTTAGAACTCAGCTAAACAGGTCCGTAGTAGAAATTCATGTGGTGCAATTCTTGTGTGAAAAGGAAGTACTACGTAGAAATTTTTTCAAGAGGAATCGAACACCATTATCAGTCTGTCATTACATACTAGGACAACAATGGTTCAGACCAAAAGTTCCAATTTTGAGGTTAGGATGCTTGTCTCCCTTCTCAATTAGAAGGACATCATTTTGTAGAAAAGTTCAGAGAGGTTTACTTTTCATTTAGATAGTCTCATAGCACAGGCTCTGTGTTTGGCTGAGAGAGTCCAACTGCTGATTTTTTGGCTGTGCACTGTTGCGTAGGCAGGCGAATGGAACACTTGGACAGTAATAACAGTGGCAGGTAGAAAATCTGAAACAGCACCACGATAATTAAGGTGGTGCTTTTCTTCTCTGATGATCGAAAAGAAGAAAACATGTTTTTTTCACAGGAGTTGAACTGCTTAAAGAATAGATTTTTATTTTGATCGGTTGCTTTTGGGGGGGTATTTGATTGGACCATTTGTTATGAGAAATAGCCCTGATTTGGTAATAGTCAAAACTGTTACCATTAGTAAACTCAAGGCAAGCCATGAACAGACAGCAGCAGCTGTATGAAATCTCTGAAAGAACAAAATCAGAACGTTATTTTTCCGAAGCAAGCACAATGAAATCAGTTAGCGTGATCTGAGCAGTATTGTTAACACCATAGTAGCAAGTAGCTAATTAAGTGGATACCCCAAATTATCCAAAACAAAACCTGCAGATCGATTTTACATTCGTACTGGCTGCCACATAAGAAATCAGACAGGACTTGGAGCTTTCTGTATTCGAAGGCACTGACAAATTAATCTAACATCGTAAACCCCCTAAAAAGAATTGATATTTCACACACTGTCACTAAGCTAGGACGACTAGTCGAATAATGCAATGGTAGGATGCTTCCTGTAGTAGCACGAACCTCGACGCAGACCAGCGATCCAAGGCTATCTAGGGTTGCTGGTTCTCCCCTGCATCCTCCTTGGGCAACTCGTTGAGGTCAAACAAGTTCACGCCCGGCTGCGGCCCAGCTGGTGCCGCATTGCCCGCCGGTGGCGCAGCCGCCGCGGTGCCAACCGGCGTCGCAGGCTTAGCGCCGTTGGCCATGGGCGGAGGAGGAGCGGCTCTGGCAATCGGCGGCGCGGGAGGAGTGGCGACGGCGATCGGCGGTGGCACGGGCGCGGCGCCGTTGGCCATCGTCGGCGGCACAGGAGCGGCGTTGGCCATCATCGGCGGCGGCGCAGGCGCGGTGTTGGCCATCATTGGCGGTGGCGCAGGCGTCGCGTTAGCGTTGGCGTGGGCGTTGGCGTTGGCGTTGGCGCTGGCGCTGGCCAGAGCCTGCTCCTGCTCCTTGGCCTCGAGAAAATGCTTCCGCATGTGGCCGCCGAGAGCCTGCCCGGTGGGGAAGATCATGGGGCACCGTACGCACTGGTGTTGCGGCGGCGCGGGTGCGGGCGCGGTCGGCGGCGGCGGTGGGCCGACCAAGCCCTCCTCGCCGAGAGGACCGAGACAACAACCGCCAGCAGCGACGACGGGGGCGTCGACGACGACGCCGACGCCGACCGGGCGCTGGTTAGCCAGGAAGTTGTGCCGCGAGACCTGCGCCGCCGCCTCCAGGGCCTCGTGCTGCTGCTGCTCGACGCAGCTCTTCTTCTGCCTCTTATGGGCTGCTACATGACCGCCTAGGGCTTGGTGACTGGAGAACGTCTTGTGGCACTCCGAACACTCGTATTTCCTTTTCGACGCCGGCGACGGGATGCGCCTCACCAACGGCGGCTTGAAGTCCACCGGTGGCGGTGGTGCTGTGGGAGACCGCTCTACGTCCTGGATTCTTCGCTTCAATGGCTTCTTGGTGGTGCCGCCGGGGGACACGGGCATGTCGGCGTTGCCGTTCTTGTCGCCGAGGACAGGGGCAGCCTGATCGGTCACAGGCCCCAGCTTCACTGGCGTATTCGCCTCCGGCGTCTGCGGCTCGGCGTCGGCGGTGACCGCGACGACATGCTCCCTGACGATCCCAAAGACATGTTCGACCAGCGCAGGCTTCTCAGCTTCCCATCTCCTTTGCCCCTCGTCGGCGCCAGCAACGACATGATCTGGCACCCAATGCTGCTGCACTCCCGGCGCCGCGACGGCGTTGGCGTCTTGCTCGACGACGTCGCTTGGCATCTGGTGCGAAGCCGGCGCCGGGAGGGCGGCGCCGTCGGCGACATGCGCCGGTTGCGTAGGCTGGTGATCAAGCGAGCGCCCCGAGGCAATGTCCAGGAGAGTCATGGCTGCCTCCTCCTCCTCCGTGAGTACCAGCTGCAGCCTGGACGACGCGGGCGGCGCGGGCGCGCTACCGCTACTACTAGCTGAGGACGCCGGCCGCCCGCGCTTCCCCGTAACCGGCGACCTCCCCGGGTGGCGGTCGTCGAGCTCGACCTCCTCCTTCCGTGGCACCTTCCACGGCCTCGCCTTGACCCCAGCGGCCACGAAAGCATCGTCCGCCGCCGTCGTCGCCGCCGCCGGGCGTGCCACCCCTTTGTGTTTCCTCAGTGGGTGAGCTCGCAGGTGTCCGTACATCGCCTTGTCCGACAGGAAGACCTTGCCACACTCTGGGCACGTCAGATCATCACGCATGGCGGCGGCGCCGCCGGCGCCTTGCGCCTCCACCACCAGCCTCTTCTTCGACGGTACAGCCTTCGGGGCGAGCTCAGCTGGCTCCTCATCGTGATCTGTAGCATCACCACCGGCGGCCGCCGCCGCTGCCGCCGCCTTGAGGTAGTAGGATTGACCTCGAGAGTCCATGAGAAGAGGTGAGCTGAGATCGAGGTTACTGAATTGATCAGAGAGGTTAATGGTGGTGTGTGCTTCTGATGGTGGTTGTATCCGTTTCCGGGCAGCTTAGCCAAGCGAATTAAACCTCATATCTCCTTTATGCCACAGCCACGAAACTGAAACGAACACGAGACCCAGAGAATCTTAAAAGCCTCACTTGGACAAATCCCCTTCTTTTTACTGGAGTACTATTATCCTGCAAAAGAAAACAAGGAAGGTGACCAATCAGATATAAACGTTATTTAGTAACCATCAAGATATTCTTAGGTAGAAACAGTAATTTTTAGACATTAGAAAAAGCATGAAATAATGCCAACTCGGGCAAATAAAAGCACACCACAAAAGAGAACCAATTACATCGCGATCTCAAACTGAATAGCTGAACCAGCTGAAGTGAACCATGGATGTGTAAATACATTCTCAGGGTGTAATATGTAGTCACATATATGTACTCTAGTAGTAGTAAAAAGCAGCAAAGCTGCTGAATGCAAAAAATTCATCTACTTCCAGTAAAGTAACGAGAACATGCATGGAGCACACAAATAGGATGAGAGTGAAAGCTCTCACTCCATGCTGCATGTACCCAAGTGTACCAAAGTGACAGGTGATCTCCTGCAGCCTTTTCTCTGACAAAAGCGTACTGGAAGAAGCCTAGAGATCAGTACAACCTGAGAAGTGCACAACTAGTAGGAGCAGTAGCAGTAGCAGTCAAGCACACTGAATGAAAAGCTAACGATTTCTAGCTAGCTACAGGAGCTGAGCCAGCTGAGCCAAGGCGTGCATGACACACCCCCTAGTGACCACTGATCGACCAGGCGAATTAAATGGAATATACTTACTAGGGACTATACTAATTAAAACTAGAGAATGGGATTTTTTTTTTTTTTTGGCAAAAGAGGATGGAAAGGCCTGGATCTGTACCGATTTCTTGCATGGACCTCTAATGGAAAGGAAAAAAATGGAAACTAGCAATATTAGATGGTAACCCAAAGGTAACCCAGCTGCAAATCCACCTCAGGTTAAGAAGGGAATCAAATAACGAAAAATCCAGCAACACACCACCCCAGAACCGATCCACGCTGAAGCTAGCAGTGGCAAGAGAGAAACGGCAAGAAGTGAACAACTGCAACCACATTAAACAGGAGAGAGAGATTCAAGATCAAGAAAAGCTGACCAAGGAAAGGGCACTGAATTAAATCTTGCACTCAAACCCAGACGCTGGAGAGGAGAGGAGAAGAGGAGGATTCATCACGTCACGTCGGTGTCTGCAGGAGAAACGGCCGGCAAGATCGGAAACGATAAAAGTAAGACCACGGGCAGGGAGAGAGAGGAACCAATCCAATCCGCTCCCAAATCCCAAGAAGAACCCAGCAGCTTGGGGATTGATTGGTCAGCACTTCAGCAGAATCAACAGGGAGAAGAAAAACAGAAATGCAGCTCAGATCGATCAATGAGAGCAAATAACTAACTCCGCACCAAGAAACCCAAGAACAAGAAAGAAACAGAGGAGGGTCAAGCAGAATATCACAGCAAGAACATACACAAGACCAGCTAATAGCTACCTACAGGGAAGCTGAAAAGAAGAGAGACGCGAGAGCAAAAAACACAATCAATATTCCAACACGCGGCCGCACGATCAAGCTCCAATTAATCCCCCCCCCCCCCCCCCAACCCCAACAAACCCCGCGGTTGCAAGCAAGCAGCACGCAGCGGATTCCCAACCTCCCCATAAACCCTACCGGATAGATATCAAGAACCCCCACGCGAGCACGTACGAGCAGAGATCAACCAGATGCCGGACGGCCGGGAGAGAGAAGAAGCGGAGGTGCAGGGGAGCGGACGCGTACCAATCTCACCTACCTCAGGAGGAGGAGCAGCAGCTCGCCACCCGCGGCGGCCGTCGTCGGGGAGGCAGGCGGCTGAGAGCTTGAAGGTGGGGTGTCCAACTCGGAGGTGTAACCGCCTCAAGGATATCAGCAGCGACAAGAAAGGAAAAGAAACCCGGAGAAAGAGAGAGAGAGGAGAAGGAGAAGGCGAAGGCGAGGCGAGGCTACGCTCAGTGGGGACTACTTGTAGTGAAGGGGAGAGGAGGGGGTGGCACGCCGTGGGAGTGGGGGAGTACAGGTCAGTATTGAGATATTCGCGGGTGGGACGCAGTACGGACTCCGGACTACGCTCTCTTTCTCTCTCTTTTGCCTTGCTGCCTACTGCTGCTAGCGTTGGGCGTACAGATGAGAGTAGCAATCCGTTAATTGCTAGTAGCTCTTTCGTTTGCTTGCTTGATGAGGATTAGCGATCTCAGATTGAGAGGATTTATTTTGTTACCCATTTTTTCTCTCTCACTCTCTCTCTCTCTCTATTATTTTGGTAGTTTTATCTCTAGCTGTCACGATTGATTATTCACTCCTGTGTTGCGATTAATTATTCACTTCCTTGAAAAACAAGATGTAAGGCGTGTTAGTTCTTTATACGGGGTTCGATGTCGAGCTTCCTTAAGACCATAATATGTCATCAACAGCTACAAGATTAACGTCGTATGTAAATGCTTTCAAATATGAATTGATTGGTACCACTTATGTGGCCTTAAACATATATATGCACAAACCTAGTTAATTATTAGTAAAAAAATGGAAATTTTAACCTTTTGAAATCTTACACCGTGTATTTCTCAATAGCATGTCTAAAGATATTATCTCCATTGAGAAATACACAAGTTCCTATGGGAGGGGGGAGCAGCTAACTTGGACAAATTCACAAGAGCCTTATGGTTGCGCTGGTTGTGGCATGAGTGGAGATCACTGGAGAAAGCATGGGTCGGATCTGGAAAGCCGTGCGATGACACCTACAAGCTACTCTTCGCAGCTGCAACAACCATAACAGTTGGAGACGGCTGAAGGGTGTAGCTCCACTAGTCTACGTGGCCTCCAAGAAAAAGAACAACACGCTACAAACAGGCCTCACACTTAGATTAATGGCTGCTCAACCTTGAGCTACCGGTGAACACAGGATGGATGACAGAGCTGATCAACCAGCTTATCGGTGTCCAGACCGCAGTGCAGAGCATACACCTAATAGAGCACGAGGAAGATAGAATAGCATGGAAGCTCACTAGTCATAGTGTATATACGGCGACATCGGCCTACAAAGCACAACTTCTTGGCACCACAGCCACCAACTTCAACAACCTAATGTGAAAGCCCTAGACGTCATGTAAGTGCAAAACTTTCGTTTGGTTGATGATCCAAAACAGAATCTGGACCTCCAACAGACTGGCAACTAGGGGCTGGCAAACGGCTCCACCTGCCTCTTATGTCGCTGGACCCTAGAAACAGCTATTCACTTCCTTGCGGGGTGCAGATACACTCAGAGAATCTGGACGGCGCCGTTAGCAGAGTGGACAGCTTGCGACCAACTGAAACCCACCCAGTGGTAGCGAGCTTCAACAGTACTGGAGTGGTGAGAGGCTACCGCAAATATAAAAGATGCTCCAAAGAAAGCACTACGCACACTAATTAAAGCTCCTAGTCATCTCGAAAATTTGGAACGAAAGAAACCGTAGAACCTTATAATAAAAAAAACTATCGACGGGAAGCCTTTTGACTAAAATCAAAGAGGAGACCAAAACGTAAACCTTGGTGGGCATAAGAAAACTCGGCAGTTTGCTTACACTATAGTTAGCTCAGACCGATGGTCCTGAGCATTTGTTTTTCTTTCATACATGTAAAGTTTACTTCTCCTCGATTCAATAAAATTGGTGGCTCGCTGATTCGTTCAAAAAAATTATCTGCAATGTATGATTTCATAAATTCAACATTTCCACTTTTAGAGTGTACTCTACAGTTTGTTACAGGAGCACGTACTGCTGCTGTAAATTACCTTGTCCCCCCCCCCCCACCCCCATGGTGGAAAAACTTATCACAAGTCTGAAAAATAGTCGTAAAAGAGATACATACTTACTACCTTCATTAAAAAAAACCTACATTTCTTATACATGAACCTAAACAAATATTCTAGTCCAGATACATCGTCAAAAAATAACGTACTAGTACAAATGATCCACTCTCTCTCGGTTTGGATGGACTCTGCTTTGCCTAGCTAGCTTGGGTGCCTGCTGGTCTGGTGTGGTGTACTGGTGTGCGTGTGACATGCAGTCAGTGAGTGAGTGCAGGGAGCAAAGACTGATCTATGGCAAACGGAAAGTTATTCTACCAACTGAGCAGGCGTATGTTTCTGCGTGAAGTAGTGTTAGTTCTAAAAAGAAAAAGAAGTAGTGTTGTTCTCTACTACTACATACGCCCTGGCCCCCATGTAGTGTTAGTTCTATGCATGCTGACTCTTGAGTATACATAGTTACATACACGTGACACGTGCATGTCTGGATGAGCATGCACAAATTACGCTGTGATGTGCCAATTAATTTCAAATCGTGCTAGTAATTGGGTGTGTTCAGCATCCTACTACTTTGCTAAGAGGGATGAAAACGGTCGGAAATTAGACAATCTCATCAATTTCCTTAAGCATAATTAGATGAAACTTTGCACATTGTTACGGTTTTTTAAAGTGATAATAGTATAAATAACATATAAGATAGCTTGAAGACATAACTGTATATATTTTATATAATTTTTATATTTGATCGACTATTTAAAAAATAAACTATAAAATGGTGTGGTTTACAACCATCTAAATTATATATTGATTAATCACTCAATAGCAATATTAAAATAATTTGGCTCAAGGAGAGAAGGAAAAGAATGAGATAATATTGATTAATCATCCAAAGAGAAAATTTAGGTGAATTTATTTTATAAGAGAAGAAAAATAAGAAAGATAATTTCACTAGAACGGTAACCACCATCTCAATCGGGCGGCAACCCCCATCTCAATCGGGCATGGCGTCCGTTATAACCTAGAGGTTACAGATGTGAAAAGTTATCTCAATCGGGCAAACGGCCGTCACGGATGAAGCTATCTCAATCGGGCCTTAATTAACGTCCGTCACCGATAGCTTTGACCTAGACGACCAGTCAAACTATAGCCCGTCACGGATGACCTATCTCAATCAGGCCACAACTAGAGCACGTCACGGATAACACTCATCTCAATCGGGCCTAAACTATAGTCCGGGTCATCTGTGACGGGCTATAGTTTAGCCCCGTCACAGATGAGTATAATCCCAAAAAAAATAAATTTTATTTTTTGGCTAGTCTCAGGCCTTTCTTAGCTATGTCATGCAGTTCCGCCTCTCCCAGGTGGGTCTTTTTTGTCATCACTCGTGTGCACCCGGGAAGAACTTCCCAGTCGGTCACCCATCGGGCCTAAACTATAGCCCGTCACAGATGACCCTTATCTGTGACGGGCTATAGTTTAGGCCCGTCACAGATGAGTATAGTCTCAGGCCTTTCTTAGCTATGTCATGCAGTTCCGCCTTCCCGGTCGGTCACCCATCCCGAAATTGCTCCAGGCCAAGCACGCTTAACATCAAAGTTCTTTGAAGATCGGCTTCTGAAAAAGTAGTTGTAACTTTATGAGTATTCTATTAATCCTATTAAACCTCAGGCTAGGATGTCACACCCCAACATCCCCCATTCATATACATTGATTTACATACACAACCATCAATATATTTAACATAACCACATTCACATAACATCCATTTTGATCACATATTTCACATCCATTCACATATTTCACTAGCAAAACCAAGTTAATTGGATCAAATATATATTTAGCAAGTATTATCATCATGAGGAGGCAAATCAGACTTCTAGGAAGAATGAATTTCGAATTGAATTTTATAATACTAAATAAACTTATATGAAAAAGCTGTCAAAAACAAAGTTGTAGAACTCATTGAGATCTGTCAAAAATAAAGCTCGTCACAGATGAGTCATCGGTGACGAGCCCTATACTAATGCCCGATTGAAATAACCTATCTCTATCGGGCATTAAATAATGCCCATCACCGGTGAGTATTTTTTCATTTTCCATATGAAATGTTTATAGTCAATTTATGTGGTATTTTTTATTTTAAATTTATGAGAACTTTAAATTTAATTTTAGGCCGACTTTTGTGTGTCAAATGTAAAAATCACAAACAACAAAATTGTATAACTCATCGATATCTACAACTATTGTATTGGTCATTTGTACAAATAAGTTCATTTGATCCATTCAAATTTTGAATTTTCAAAATTTGACAACTTCGAACAAAAATTAGGGTTAATAAATTATTTCAAATGGAAAAGTCACCAAAACCAAAGTTGTAGAACTCATCGAGGTGCAAAATTTTTATTTTGGTTATTTCTCCATCTGACTCTATTTGAACAATTTGAAATTTGAAATTTAAAGTTTGAGAAATTCAAATAGAATTTCTTCTTAGTGAACGACTTCAACTGAAAAAGTCATCAACAACAAAGTTGTATAACTCATCAAGATCTATAACTTTTATTTTGGTCATTTTTCTATATAATATTTTTTGAACAGTTTGAATTTGAATTTGAAAATATGACAACTTCAAACAACATTTTCAAATATTAGATGATTTCAACTGAAAAAGTTATCAACAATAAAGTTGAATAACTCATCAAGATCTAAAACTTTTATTTTGATCATTTCTTCATCCAACAAAGTGATAGTAACATTATTCACAAAATTGACGTATCTCTTATATGGTTTTATAAACTATACCACATATATGTAAAATTTGTGAATAATGTTACTAACACTTTATCGGATGAAGAAATGATAAAAATAAAAGTTTTAGATCTTGATGAGTTATACAATTTTGTTGTTGATGACTTTTTCAATTGAAATCATTTAGTATTTGAAAATGTTGTTTGAAGTTGTCATATTTTCAAATTCAAATTCAAACTGTTCAAAAAATGTTATATAGAAAAATGACCAAACTAAAAGTTATAGATCTTGATGAGTTATATAACTTTGTTGTTGACAATTTTTCCATTTGAAATCATTTACTACCCGTAAAATTATTTTGACTCATAAAATGAATTATTATACTGCAGTTAATTATTTTGCTATAGTTCAACTTACAAATATAAATATTTCATATGAAAAATGTAAAAAATACTCATCGGTGATGAGCTTTAGTTAATGCCCGATAGAGATTAAGTTATCTCAATCGGGTATTAGTATATAGCCCGTCACTGATGAGTCATCTGTGACGGGCCTAGTTATTATCTCAATCGGCCTTAAGTTGGTTATCTGTGACGGGCTATAGTTTAGGCCCGTCACAGTAGGCCCTTATCTGTGATGGGCCTAGCTGTTATCTCAATCGGGCCTCAAGTTGGTGCCCGTCACGGATGATGGTTATCTGTGACGGGCCTAGTTGTTATCTCAATCGGGCCTAAACTACGGCCCGTTACTGATAGGTGTTATCCGTGACGGGCCTAAGTTTTATGCCCATCTAACATGTCTGTGCGACCATATCTCAATCGGGTACTTTTTCGGCCCGATTGAGATGACTTTCTTGTGACGGCCCGCTATTTCCAGGCATGTTAGAGGTCGTCACAGATGGAAGGATTTGTACTAGTGTTTGGATCATAGGTCGATCATCCAAGGGTTAGAAATAATTGAGGTGATGTGAGAGTAGAGAAAAATGACATTAACTAAACTTAGGTTGCGTTTCATTTTCAGTGGTTGGAAACTTTCCTCCTCTAGCACGCAAAACGAAATGACAGTTTAGTGTATGATTAATTAAATACTAGCTAAAAAAGTTGAAAATGGTTTGATATGATTTTTTAAAATAACTTCCCTATATTTTTTTAAAAAACACATCGTTTAGCAGTTTGAGAAATGTACGCGCGAAAAATAAGAAAGTAGAGGTTGGGAAAGTGAAGAGAACACAACCTTAGGGAGGATGAACTTTACAGAAATATAAGATTTGTTTCAAAAATAGAATAAAAATGGGAGTAGGTGGTTTTTAATATTAAAATATTCGATCAAGAGGTAATTTGTAAAATTTACGTGGTGTGACAGATTCACTACCACCATCATCCTTCTTTTATAAAACTCATCGGTATTACTTATGTGGCCCTAGACATATATGCACAAGCCTAATTATTAGTAAAAGAATTTGCAAATGTTGATCTTTTGAAATTATACACGTATGCAACGTATCTCCGATCCAACGAAGTATATCTTCCTGTGGCCTGAATGCACGCATTCTACAGTTTGTTATACGAGTTCCGCAGTAAACTACATATCTTAACAGTTTGTTATAGGTTGATGGGATTTTTTCTAAAGCTCGAAGGCATGCACCCTCATTTCTGGTACGTTATCCAATAGGCTATATTGTATATAGACTATTATGTTATACATATCCATCCACAAACACATATATAAGATCATTGGTAAGAGAAATAACAAATTTAATTATGGTTGTGCTTCCAATGGTTAGTTTTGTTGTTTTTTTCTTTATGTGTAAATCAAATTTGATCTATATGTTTGTTGCTAGATACGTGGCATAATCTATATGCCCGCTATTTTTGTTTTCAGAATTTATAACAAAGGCATGTGTCCTTAAAAATCTTAAAACTCTTTCTCAAGCTAGCACATGACGTGTTATGTAGGTGTACATGGAAAAAAAGGGGGAAAAAGGACTATTTAAAACAGCGTTGGATAAACTGATTTGGGCCTTGAGATGTGGGCCTCTTGGGCTAGTGTGGTCTTTTACAAACTCTGGGTTTGCCAGTTACTCGTAGTACATGTCAGTAGTGGAGGCAAGGAGCTCACCACAGGCAGGAGAAGCTCCCCGGCATGGAGGATAGGAGGGTAAGAGATAGGGACGGTAATCTTGCCCGCGGGTTTAGGTATCCATGGATACCTAATCCGATGGGCATGGGTATGAGTGTAATATTTTGCCCATGGGCACGTCCGTCTGAGACCCAAGAATGTAGCGGGTAATAGTTGGGTATTGTTTTTTTCTCGCGGATAATCCATACCCGACCCGGTATATATGTATGAGCTAATTTTGGCCCATCTCTTATTACTCATACTCCTTTCTCTTACCTATTTAGCCCACTTACCATCGTCATATATATACTAGAAACCCTAACCAAAATATTCCCCACTCCCCTCTCCTATCCCAAATTCTCAATCCCCACAGCAGCGGCAACGGCGGCGCCGGCGGCGGCGACGACGCGGGCTGGCAACGATGGCAGCGACGACGACGACGCGGGCTGGCAACGACGGCGGCGCCCCAAGCAGGAGACGACGTAGTGGCGGCGCAAGCAGGCAACGGTGTAGTGGCAGCGCGCGCAGGCGATGGCAGGGAGCGGTGGTGGCTCAGGGCCACGATGGCGGCGACGACAGCTTAGGGCGACGACGACGAGGGCAGTGAGCTGGCGACGGCGGCCGATGGCGATGAGCCGGCGACAGCGGATGATGGTGACGAGCCGGCGACGGCGACCGAGGGTGGGTAGCCGGCGACAGCAGCTGAGGGCGGCGAGTAGCGACGGCGGCCAAGGGAGGCGAGCCGGTGATGGCAAGCGGAAGGTGCGCCCACTGGATATCCACCGGGCATACTCGTGCCCGTTAGGCATGGGTATGGGCATGGAGTTTTGCCCGCTATCCTTATCGGGTAGGATTTAGGCAGGCAGGGTCGGGCGCCGGGTCGAGCATGGTTTTGCTCTACTCGTGCCCAACCCGACCCATTGCCATCCCTAGTAAGAGAAGAGAGAGGAGAAGCAAAGGAGGAAGGTGAGGTAGCCATAGTTCTACAAGTTTATTTTACTAGGATATCACATTAGCAAAATTGGCCACCCATATTATCATGGGATCTAATTTAATTTAGTTTTGTAAGTTTGGGGTTAAGATTTTAGGTTTTATTCTTTGTGACACGATTTAAACTCGACGGAAAGATAAGGATGTAAAGTGAACTTATTCCTTTATAAACCCTGGGTTTGCCAATTATTCGTAGTACATGTCACTGGACACTGGCACGCTCTGCTAGTCCGTACTACTGCTACTATTTTTGTCCTCTTCAGAGAAAGAGTGGCACCGTACAGGGGGTGCACTCTAGACGGACCTGGACAGCCTAGGCAAAGACACAATCAATCAAAGGCGACTGACTAATAATGAGAAGACACTGAAATAGGCCCTTGTCCAGAGAAAATTCTCCACAAAAAGAGGAGAACGAACCACATCAAACGATCCGTTTTCACCTTCCCTTTCCTGTAAATGCCCGGTCTCCGCTCTTCGGGAGAGATCCAGGATGTTCGGCCACCCACACAGTCACACTGCTTGTTGTGGCAAATTTGCATGGCAACTGTTGTGACAGGCAAACCCAACCCTGAGTTTGCCAAATGTGCGCTGCAATTATAGTGTTCTACCTCGGGACGAATTGACCATGGTTCAATCAGATGGCGCCATGTCAAGCTAAGCTCACCAATTTCGCACATGCTTCCATTGTCACACACACACATGGCAATTTGGCAAGGAGCCAATCACGACATGGTTTCAAGCGTCCCTTTCTTGTTGCTGCTGCTGTGCTCCGCAAGTCTCAACCCACGCACACCATCATATCTCGATCGCCTCCGTCCTCGAATGATATAGCTAGCTGAACAAACCACCATTATGCCAAGTAGAAGCAGTTGAGCGACAGCGAGTCTGTCTCTTAAAATAAAATTAGTCCCCTCCACGCGCCGCGTGTTCCTCATCCTCTGGTTGCCAGGACAGAGCGGGGGGGCCGGGCTGACCTGACCTTCCTCCGGCCGGCCGGCGGCGACGATGGCGCTCGGCGACGGGGACGACGGCGCGGCCGCCGCCGCTCCTCTCATCTCGGATCGCCCCAAGCATGTCGCCATCGTCAGAAGCGGTGAGCGTTCTGTTCCGTTCTTTGGCTCTTCCCCCTGAATCCCCTCTTCTTCTTCTTCTTCTTCTTGGTCGATGTGTCTGAATGCGGCGGCGGCGACGGATTTGTGTTTGTGCAGGGACGGAGTGGACGGCGGCGGCGCACGTGATCACGGCGGTGATCGGGTCCGGGGTGCTGTCGCTGGCGTGGAGCGTGGCGCAGCTGGGGTGGGTTGCCGGGCCGGGGATGATGCTCGTGTTCGCGGCCGTGACGTCGCTGCAGTCGGCGCTGTTCGCCGACTGCTACCGCTCGCCGGACCCGGAGGTCGGCCCGCACCGCAACCGCACCTACGCACACGCCGTCGAGCGCAACCTAGGTACGCACTCGTGATTCCTCTCTCTCTCTCTCTCTCCTACCTTCACAAGCATCACACGTCGTTTGATTAATTGGTGGATTGAGACATTTAGCATTTGACCGAGGGAAAGAAAGAAATAGTTTCTTGCCAATTTCTTCTCTCGTACGTTATTTGATCTGTTCTTACGAAAGTCTTTCTCGCTTATCTGGTCACGACACACACACACACACGGCTATTAATCTGCGAGGGGCGACGAGACTATGTGCTGATTAGCTATCCTGCCACGTAGATGTCCCTGTCAAGCGAGATTGGTGAATCGTGGGGGTAAAGCGTAGTAACAGAAAAAAGAAAAAAAAGTGAGGCGCACGCACACGGCCACGGGCACCACTCGGGGATGGGAGAAGGCTCGTGAAATCCGCCGCGCGCGCGGCTTGACCCGTCCGTCCGCAGCGCGCAGCTCACGGTACCGTGGTGCTTGTGTTCGTGGGGGAAGTTGGTGTTTTGCGTGGGTTGGCAACTTGGCACGGCCGCGCGGGAGAAGGTAGCGCGTGTAACACATTGGATGGCGGCGTGCTGAAAAGGACAGGTGGTGGATACGTGATCGCTGCTGATTCAGTAACGGTGTCCGGCGATTCGGCCTGATCTTAGTGGGGTCGATATGACAAAGTCTTAAAAATAAATCATCCAACGGTATTGTTCAGAACAAAGAACATTTGATCACGCGATGCTCGCGCACGGAAGAAAAAAAAAAAAGGTGAGCTTTATCATGACCTGACAATGATAAAGTTTTATTGCCATGCTGGCAGAGGTCTCATGCCACGCCACGGGGGAGCTAGCATATTTATCTTTTGTAAGTTTTGTTTAAAAATGTTTAGACCGACTTTAAATAAGAAATATAGGTGCATTCTCTTTTATTAAGTTGCGCCAGTCTACAAAGGAAATCTTGTTTAAGAATGATACTAAAATTCGTAAGTGTTTCGATTGTCGCTGTTAAAGCATCATCAACAGATGCTAAAATTCGGTTTTCATCCCTAATCAGATTAGATTTTAACGTGTGAATAGATTTCTCTCAACAACAGCTATAGAAAAAAAAAACTCTAATAATAATAAGTGGTTTGGACGCTCTCTCCTCCGTCCACATGTGTTTATTGGGCCGGGAGACCGGCTCCGGGCTCCCCCACTAGTGAAGAGTGAAAAGGATGATGAAGGGGATTCTAGTAGGAAGTTAATTAGGAAAAATGTTGAAGTTATAAGCCTAAAATTGTAAGATTGAAATCCATATTTGATTCTCTCTTTTTGACACGAATATTAGGTATTTATTGATGATGCTCTTACGGTACGGGTCTGGTATCTATTGAAGATGCTCTTATATAGTATCGTGTTCGGATGGCATATTGTCAGGACACATCCCTATCCATCGATAATTATAGAGTATTTTGTTTGGAAAATTTGGTACGAGGTGTTGGTTTTCGCTCCAACGGCCATGGCTGACGATCACTGTGCAACGCGGAATGTTTTTGAACAGGTAGCTCGAGCGCGTGGATCTGCTTGTTGCTGCAGCAAACGGCCTTGTTCGGCTACGGCATAGCCTACACCATCACTGCCTCCATCAGCAGCAGGTACGCCACCCCACCTACGGCCCTACGCGCCACTCCTTAGTCCTTACACTTGCAGCACTGCACATTTTTTTTCACCTTTTTGTGCGCACAAGCAAGCAAGCATGCCGAATTGCCGATGATGTTTGATAGTTTCATCGAATTACCTCGAGTGTCATCGAGCGCGAGTACTCCTTGATCATTAGCCACGATTAGGGGTGGATAGAAAAAACCCGAATCAAAAAGATTGGAACCGAGACCGAGAAATTCGGATTCGGTCTCAAGTGTTGAAAATACCAAATTCTGGTTGGTTAGTATCTTTGGTTAACCAAATAGATCCGAACAAACCGAATTTTGGTCCAATAGACCCATTAAGATCCAACAATCAAATTAAACTGAATCTTGATCAAATTCTGACCTCCAACATGCTTTAACATGTGACCCATGATAATAATAAAGAGATTCGATCTGTGATTTTTTTATGTGTATAAATTTTTTACCTGATTATTTTGGTCTTTCTGAATTTTCAGTCATGATGAGACCAAGACTGAATTCTCGGTTTTCATTATTTTTCAAAAACAATCAATTTCCGTTTTTAAATAACCGAAATTTCTTAAAAGATCGAAGATCCGAGATCGAATATTTTGATCTGACCAAACGCCCATCCCTAACCACGATTTCACGTCCCCCGTTCGCGGTGGCCTCCACAGCTCGCGGCGCGAGCCATGATTTCAGTTTCCTTCCCGTTTCACGTCTCCCTTTCGCATGCGGGCCGCTGTTCCGCCTCGGTTGCCTGGGCCCTGACGCCGCGGGCTGTGACTAGCTGGATCGGCACCAACGGTCCAACGCGGGCCCGACTAGTGTTGCCGATGCGTGGCCCAACAGGAAAATGACCTAAGCTTTTAATCCTGACTTCACCGCGACACGGCCTCGAGGCCCCGGGAAGACCACATACATGATCACCATCGCCAAACCAGAATAGTAGTAGCTTTCTGCCTAGATCCGGATCCTGGTCGTTTTCCCCGGGTCTCGTTGCCAAGTTCAAGGGAAAAGGCAGAGCCCAACTAGATGGCGGCTGCCTTCGGTTTGTCATCGTCTGCTTGATGCGTAGCGAGCAAGAGAATGCCACGGAGAAATCTGCCCGCAGGGTAGTTTTCTCGAGCCCTGCAGAAACTCACCCTATAGTCAACAGAACAGCTTAAAAGAAATAAATATTTTCTTGTTTTTCTTCCCGGTTACATGGAAGACACACATGTACCAGCACATGCTCAGATAGACTGTGATTCGATCCCATAGTGGGTGAGGTCCTCCTCCATCCTAGGTGTGTTCGGCAACGCTAGCTGCTACAGTAGCTGGGCTCAGAGCTAAAAACGGCCACAGCAGCAACAACTGCAGCAGCGAGCGTTTCTGATGACCCTAGGTGTTTTTTCATTATCTTTTTATTTTTACAAAAAGGTCAAATACTACAGAGAAAACAGAGCCCACTACATCAAATGGGCTTATCAACCACATCTAAGAAGTTTACCCAATCCTTTACTTCGTCTTTTTTTCCATGGCTTATCAGCTGAGAAAATTCGAACCCCAAATTCCTATTTTTATCATTTTTGCACATCCCTTATTTTAAATTAAAATAAGACACCCACATCAGTCGATACTAAGTCCAAAACAGAGTAGACCAAACGAATGTTATCCTTCTCCATTTTATTTCAGCTCCGCCATGCTATCACCACCCCGCCACCGCCCACTATCAACTGTCTAGCGGCGCTCATAAGCTTGCTGAATAGGCAGTGAGCTGATTTCGCGTGTGATCCTTGAACTTTGCTGATAAATCCGTTAATAATGCATCCAGCATGGAGTGGATAGCATCAAATTAGCACCGAACGACCAAACCGGGTTATGTTTTTTGAAAAGAGGGACCAAGCCGGGTTATTGGCTCTATGCTTCTTTTTTGACAAGAAATGGAATCCTGGACGGTCCAAAATTTTCCCAGAGGGTGACAAAAGCCTCCACGAGGAGTCGAGGACCATGATAGCTACCGTACAACGCCGAATGCAAACTGCAACTATACAAAGTCAATAAAGGATTCCAATCTATGAACAATGTCAAAATAGGAGATACATATGCATCGTTGCTCTTGACGGGAACGCAAAATACTTTTGAAAAGTTATATATCTGTACAGGTTAATTTCGTACATCCAAAGTACTAGCAGTCATTATTTTCTCCTTCAAATTCTTATCATCTGTGACTTTATGTCCTGGTTACCTCATCGAGCCAACAGCAAGTAATCACGCTTAGTTCGTTCAAGAAAAAACGTAATCACGCTTATTGCCACAATTCACTAGCTTGGGACTACCTTCACATCACGGCCACCGATCCAATCACATCCACGAACCAATCTTTTTCTTTTTAAAAATCTTTTCGGTGGAACTCGGTTTTCAACACAATAGAGATTTGTCCTGGCCAATGAGAAAGCCGGTACGATGGGGACACGAGGATGATTGGTGTTGCGCAGCTGCCAAATTGGCAATTAGGCTTGCGCACGCAGGAGGCGGAGCAAATCTCGTGACAAATGAATGCTGGAACGTGCACTCCGTGCTCTCGTGGATGGGGGCCCGTCGGCATGTCGGCCCATATGCCTTTTCGACTCGGGACACAGTACAGCTTCCTATTCCCTTAATCTGGGCTACCTTTCCACTCTTTATGAGCCGTTTTATCTTCGAATCCAAATGCTACCGAATTCTGCCGAAACGAGAATAGGAATAAGATTTTGCTCCGTAATACTTAGTATATATATCCACATGCAAATGCCATTCATGTGCCAAGTCCGGAAGACCTGTACCTCAACGCGGATCCTGGTTATTAATCCATTCCAAACCCTTTAGTAAACAGTGATAATAATATGTGTACGGCGTCGAGGCAGCCGCGCTTTTCGCCCCGGAAAAAGGGTCGCGGATTCGATCCGAGTCCAAGAGAAGCGGACAAAGTCGTGACAGCAACGGCCTAGTGATCCAAAGCTAGTAGTAGTAGTAGTAGCCATCGGCGCAGGCGGTCAGCAGAGGATCGCTCGCCTTACACCTCCCAAGTCCCCAACCCAACCCACTCATGCGAACCCACTGATCCTGCAGTCTCCTCTCCCGTCAACCGGCGTCGAACCAGGCGCAATGGCGGTGCAGCACTCCCTCGAGGTGGCCGGCGGCGGCCGATGCTACGACGACGACGGCCACCCGGCACGCACCGGTACGGTAACACACACTCGTTGTCGTTGTCGTTGTTCCCTACTCCCCACCCCGTACCCCCAGCGCGCTCTGAATCCATGCATTCGTGCGAATGGTGTGGCGTGCAGGGACGGTGTGGACGTGCGTGGCACACATCATCACGGCGGTGATCGGCTCCGGGGTGCTGTCGCTGGCGTGGAGCGTGGCGAAGCTCGGGTGGGTGGGTGGCCCGGCCTGCATGCTCTGCTTCGCGCTCGTCACCTACGTCTCCGCCGCGCTGCTCTCCGACTGCTACCGCCGCGGCGAGGACGACGACAAGGGCCCCCGGAGCCGATCCTACATGGACGCCGTCCGCGCCTTCCTCGGTAAACCAACACACACAAAGCTTAGCGATTTACCGCACGAACCAAACAAACCAAACTTCGCGCTAGCGAATTCAGCATCGTGGCTAAATTCTGTTGCTCTCTACTATGTGCTGTACACATGGCGCGGCGTGCTCAGGCAAGAAGCACACCTGGGCCTGCGGTTTGCTGCAGTACGCGAGCCTGTACGGCTGCGGCGTCGCGTATACCATCACCACCGCCACTAGCATGAGGTAGCAGCCCAGAAATCGATGTGCCGGGAAAACGTGATGGATGATGATGCACTACGTGTTTTCAGCGTGTGTTTGTGTTTCTTCCGTTGATTTTTTTCGGGTTGGTGTTTTTCGCAGGGCGATCCTGAGGTCCAACTGCTACCACACGCACGGGCACGAGGCGCCCTGCAAATACGGGGGCAGCTACTACATGCTGATGTTCGGCGCGGCGCAGCTGTTCCTCTCCTTCATACCGGACTTCCATGACATGGCGTGGCTGTCGGTCCTCGCCGCGGTCATGTCATTCTCCTACTCGTTCATCGGCCTCGGCCTCGGCCTCTCCAACACAATTGGTACGCTCTGCTTTGGTTTCAGAATCCAATCTGTTCATCCTTTGAGCTGCTCAGTCGTAGTACTAGTACATTTACATGGTCTGTGAGACTAGATGGTCTGAGAAATTGGTTGCATGTTCTGATAACTGAATATATATGACTGATAATAGATGGTCTGAGCTCTGAACGATGCGCACCGCAACTAAACATTTGAGTTTGTGAACATTGAGATTATATAAAGCTGACAAACCTGTTGCTGTTCTTCAGCTAATGGAACGATCAAAGGAAGCATAACAGGTGCTCCAACGAGAACACCAGTGCAGAAGGTCTGGCACGTCTCGCAGGCCATCGGTGACATCGCATTCGCGTACCCGTACTCCTTAATCCTCTTGGAAATTCAGGTGCGCACATAACATCTCATCTGAAAGTCTGAAGTACAACAGTACAGTCGTCAGTCGCTGACGAATTTCTTCCGTTACACGCTTGTGTGTTGGTGCAGGACACCCTGAAGGCTCCACCGGCGGAGAACAAGACAATGAAGAAAGCGTCCATCATCTCGATCGTCGTCACCACCTTCTTCTACCTCTGCTGCGGCTGCTTCGGCTACGCCGCCTTCGGGAGCGACGCCCCAGGCAACCTCCTCACCGGCTTCGGCTTCTACGAGCCCTACTGGCTCATCGACTTCGCCAACGCCTGCATTATCCTCCACCTGCTCGGCGGCTACCAGGTACACACTCACTGACGTTCTGAAAATCTGAAACACAGCCACAGAGCCACTGACATTGCCGGATGATGCATGAAAAACTTGTTCATCAGGTGTACAGCCAGCCGATATACCAGTTCGCGGACAGGTTCTTCGCGGAGAGGTACCCGGCGAGCCGGTTCGTGAACGACTTCCACACGGTGAAGCTGCCGCTGCTGCCGCCGTGGAGGGTGAACCTCCTGCGGGTGTGCTTCCGGACGGTGTACGTGGCAAGCACGACGGCGGTGGCGCTCGCCTTCCCCTACTTCAACGAGGTGCTCGCGCTGCTCGGCGCGCTCAACTTCTGGCCGCTCGCCATCTACTTCCCCGTGGAGATGTACTTCATCCAGCGGCAGGTCCCGCGGTGGTCGCCTCGGTGGGTCGTGCTCCAGTCGTTCAGCGTCGTCTGCCTCCTCGTCAGCGCCTTCGCGCTCGTCGGATCCATCCAGGGCCTCATCAGCCAGAAGCTAGGCTAGATTTAGTCTAGCATCTGCTTCTGAATTTCGGATTTGCTTTTCTTTGTGTAACCGTAATGGGATGAGAATGCGTTGGTGGTCGTGTGTTGTTTGTAGCAACTGGGTGGGGAGCATAGCAATTGCATGAGCTTTGTCCCTGGTGAATGGCGCGATGAACTCATGAACAACAGGATAGTGTGGTAGTACATTGTGTCTGCTGCAGGGTCAGGGTGAGTGGCACTCTGTTTTTCAGTGCCTTTCCTTCTGTGCTGCAGAGAAACTACTCCTATATATGTACAGAATGTCAGTCATATTATTGCCATGGTACTTGGAACGGTGAGAGGAACCTCTGCTCTTGATCTATAAATCAGAGAGAGAAAAAGAAGACTGCTCGGTACTGTTTATCTATCAGCTTCGTAGAGCTCGGTCTGGATCGATTAATTGGTTTCAGGTTGCGTTGGCATTGAGCATGCGTAAGCCATGTATCTGCGTGGTTGATTTTACTGAAATGGTGGGAAAAGAACATGATTCAGGGTGTTCTTGGAACTGGCAGCCGCTGGCCATTGTGTTCTCGATGATAAGGATGGGGGAATAAAATAGCATCCTCATATCAAGAGTGTAATCAACTAATCATAGTTCAGCCCATAGAAATATGCATCCCCCTTGGTTATAAAGATCCTACTAGGATAAACTGTGTCCAGAAATGAATCGTTTATCCTTTACACTTTTTTTTCCTTTGTGGGTCTATCCTCCTGAACACATTACTCGTACAGTCATACTCTGCTTCGTTCACAAGTTTTATATTAGAAGAGATGCTCCAGCGTTTTCTACTAATAGTATTATACATAAATAATGATTATACTTCTCCACACCTATTTTTTTAAACAACAATACCTCTTTATTTTTCTATCACTAACCAGGGTAGTAATACAAATATATTTTTTAGGAGAATAATACAAATAGATTTGAACAATTGAATCCTTCGATCTAATAAGATCAACGCTTTAGATTGTTTTTATTAGCGGTAGAGCATAGTGGGGCACTTCTGTTAGTGAATAGTGGTGTTCATCTAGCAACATTGTAAGCCAATACTACAGTAGATCTCATGTCGCCGGGAGTGGCGTAGTGTAGTGCAGTGCAGTGCAGTATGCAGGGCGTCAGTGAGCGAGATGGCGAGGCGAGAACGCGAGCGGCGCCGGGAGCGCGCGGCTTGGACCGTGGGGTTGACCCGGCGCTGCGCGGGTGGGCAACCTGTCCCGCCCCCCGGGGGTATGCTCACGCGTTGCGCGGGCGTTGAATTCTTTATGCCGCCCATGCCGCCTTCGCCCCGTGCGCGCCCGGTGGTGCACACACCCGCCGGCGCGGCAGCGCGCGCGTGGGGTCCCGGAGGCCGCGCCTATTTATACACGCGGCGCACCGTGTGAGTGCCGCACGCACGCACGCACGCACGCAGCCAGCAGCAGCAGCGGAATCTCGACGGCGGGGCGGCGACATCATGGGGCGTGTCCCGTGCTGCGAGAAGGACAACGTGAAGCGCGGGCAGTGGACGCCCGAGGAGGACAACAAGCTGCTCTCCTACATCACGCAGTACGGCACACGCAACTGGCGCCTCATCCCCAAGAACGCCGGTACGTTGGCGGCGCGCGCCGCCTGCGAATGCGCGGTTGAGCACTTGAGCAGCGGTGGCCGTGGCGTGGGTGGCGCTGACCGGGGTGTTTGTTGGCTGGAACGTTGGCAGGGTTGCAGCGGTGCGGGAAGAGCTGCCGGCTGCGGTGGACCAACTACCTCCGTCCCGACCTCAAGCACGGCGAGTTCACCGATGCCGAGGAGCAGACCATCATCAAGCTCCACTCCGTCGTCGGCAACAGGTAAAGGCAACGGATGATCTCTCTACGCCGTCTTGTGATCTTGTCATTTTTGGCGAATGTATTGAGCAATGCGAGCTGTGTGCGCAGGTGGTCGGTGATCGCGGCGCAGCTGCCGGGGCGGACGGACAACGACGTGAAGAACCACTGGAACACGAAGCTGAAGAAGAAGCTGTCCGGGATGGGCATCGACCCCGTCACGCACAAGTCCTTCTCGCACCTCATGGCCGAGATCGCCACCACGCTGGCGCCGCCGCAGGTCGCGCACCTCGCCGAGGCCGCGCTGGGGTGCTTCAAGGACGAGATGCTCCACCTCCTCACGAAGAAGCGCCCCTCCGACTTCCCCTCGCCCGCCGTGCACGACGGAGCCGGCGCCAACGCGTCCGCGCTCGCCGCGCCCTGCTTCCCCACCGCGCCGCCGCACCACCCGCAGGCCGATGACACCATCGAGCGCATCAAGCTGGGCCTGTCCCGCGCCATCATGAGCGATCCCTCCACCGCCTCCGCCGCCGCCGCCGCCCCCTCCGCTCCCGCGGAGGACAAGCCGTGGCCGCCCGGCGACATCTCCGAGGGGCTCGCCGGGATGTACGCCACGTATAACCCGGCGGCGCACGCGCAGGCGCAGGCCGAGTTCCGGTACGACGGAGCCGCCGCGCCGGGCTACGTCCTCGGCGGCGACGGCGACCAGGGCACGTCGATGTGGAGCCACCAGAGCCTGTACAGCGGGAGCTCCGGAACCGAGGAGGCCAGGCGGGCATTGCCGGAGAAAGGCAACGACAGCGTCGGCAGCAGCGGCGGCGACGACGACGCCGACGACGGAAAGGACAGCGGGAAGGGGGGAGCCTCCGACATGTCGGGCCTGTTCGCCTCCGACTGTGTGCTCTGGGACTTGCCCGACGAGCTCACGAATCACATGGTGTAGGCGTGTAGCTAGCTAAAACGCGGGAAACTTAGCACGACGAAGCACGCCATGATCAACGAACAACATTTGCAGTTGCAGAGTAATTTGATAATTTAACATTTTTTTGTGTTGTTTATTTGTTTCAGTTTACACTTCTGAGGATGATACGTGGGATCATCGAAGTGAATGAAAGTGAGGTAGGACATCAAATAATCGAAACCCCTACAAGTGTTAAATTATCAAATCTCTAGTAGTTGCAGGCGGAAAGAATTGGATCGTGTGAAAAATTGCTAGCAATAACATTGCTGGAAGAGTGACAGAAAAACTAGAGTTCGAGAGTACATGCTGAGAGTAAAATGTTTTTTTTTTGCCTGGGAAAGAGAAAAAAAAGTGAAATGTGAATAGTTTTACCGAGATGCACTGATGACGAGTGATCGAGTCGGAGGTCAGGGTATTTTTCCAGTCCTTTGCTTTATTCACACTCCATGCTCAGTGGAAAATTCAGTCCAGTTCATAGTTCAGACCAGGGTTTACATTATCACGGGGACCGCGGTTACCGTGCCCCGTGCCCCGGTGGTAAGTACGGTTACCGCGCGGTAACTGTGGTAAACCGTACGAAATTCGTATAAAATTTATTAAAATTTCAAACTATTTTTAAAATTTATTTAAATTAAAAACGGTTACGTGGTTTTCTTTTTACCGTACCCCGCGGTTACCGGCGGTAACATCAACCCTGGGTCGGACAGATTATTTAGTTCTTTGATCAATCGATTGCCTGATGATGAGTTCATTTTTTTAGGAAATAATAATGAGTTGATGACTTTACAAAAAAATGTTTAAGTAAATCAAATCATTTATCTTGAATGAAGCAAAGAAAATCAAATCATTTATCTTGAATGAAGCAAAGATCACATTCTGTCAAACAACAATTTTATACTGGTAGGAGAATATGCATGAGAATTTTCTGAATTTTAATCGTCGATTTCACCCTGCAAACCCGTAGTAAAACTTCCGGATCTTACAACTTTGATCAACTGTAATAAATAAACTGTATTTAGATCAAAATGATCGGTTCAAAGTCTTCTGCTAACCCGGGATGCGTGATCTGGACCGTCAATACGCAATCCGGCGGCTAAGAACGGTTGAACCCAACGCCCTCCAGTCCTCGACTCCTCCCAAATCCCAAACCCTTTTCTCACCTTTCTCCCCTTGGAGAATCTTCCGAAGTAGTATCCCGTTTCCGTTTCGAAGCGCCCATGGCGGTGGCGGCGCAGCTCCACGGATCGGCCGCGGCGGCGGCCGCCGCGTACCGGCGGCTTCCGCTCTACAGAGTTCCTTCGTCCTGCCGGTGGCCGGAGAATCCCCTCGCTGGTTCCCCAAAGGTACAGTCCCGATCCAAACGGTAAACCCTATCTATCTTATCAGCGCAGCGAGTGAGATTTGGTGTTCTTGTTTCCTGCGCGTTCGATCATTGAAGGAGCGGGGTGTTCCTTGTTAGATGAAAAGTTAAATGGATCTCCAATAGGTGAATAAAATGGTTCTTCCGTGGTGTTCAATTGGTGAAGGTGCTTATGGAAATATGGCGAAAATAAACACTAGAAATCTTGCTACTGTTGTTTGAAGGGTAATTTTTCTTGAGTACTTGTTTTCTGATATCCTCCAGATATGCTAAATAACCATAAAGTATCTAGGGCGATAGCATTTATCCATGTCCTTGTTTAAAGGAACTCAAGAAGAAAGCAAGAACCAATTTTTAATCTGTTTCGAATGCTCTGTTATCAGAGGAGTACTCCATAGTTCACTGATCACCTATGTAAATAAATGGATTTTGTTTGATGTATCGCACAGGATGCCCTTTGATACTCCTATTTCCCCCCTTCTGGAAAAATGTACATGATAAAGTTTTGATGTAAACCTTTATATTTATGTATTCCCTTGATAACAGGTTTTGCATGGAGTGTAACTGTATAACTACTGCAATTATTTATTGAAACAATTAAAAGCAAAACAAGTACTCCATTAACTGTTTACACATTTTCTTGCTTCAGCTTTCCATCTCCACTGGCAGAGTGGAGATGAAGCCATTTGGTGCTGGTGCTAAAGTTTCAACAAAATGTGCAAATGGGACCACCCGGGTTGATGAGTTAAACTTCAGATCAAATCAAACTGAGGAATCGGTAGAAGCAGATGAAGATACTCATATCCAGAAGAGGAGTGCAAAAATCCATGATTTTTGCTTTGGGATCCCTTTTGGTAAGTTTGAGTTTCATGAATGTAGAACCCTGGTACTAAACTACTAATTCACCACATGGATTTGTACTCGTATATGGTGAAGTGTTGTTTTTTCCTCCTTGTTTGATATAAAAGTGTAAAAATAGCTACTTGCAAGTAGTAAAGATGAACTTTTAATTGCATAATTTCCTGGAGCTATTGTTATAATTTTTGATTGGTACTACAAGTTTCAGAAACACCTCAGTTTTTATCATGCGGCAAAGCCCTCAAAATTTCTACTACATAGATGTGAATCATCACATAAATAGTCTTAAATCAGTGGAAACAATAGTATCATTACTGCTTTGTTTCGTGTCCACACTTAAACGTTCCTGATTCATTGACTATTTCCAGGCATGGAGTTATTTTTTAGCAAGTTCGTCTTTAACTATTGGTCTGTAAATTCTGTGGATATAGTAGTGAAAATATCAATTTTGTTATCTTGCTTGTATCTGCATAACAAATAACAAAACACATTCTTTTATAAGGGGAGTAACAATGATTCATATGATAGTGCAGGTGGTCTTCTATTCTGTATGGGGCTTCTAGGATACATTTTTTCAAGAAGTACCATAAGCCTTGTTTTAGGTGTTGCACCAGGGCTTGCCATGCTCTTTCTTGGTACCCTCAGTCTAAACTTCTGGAGGAGTGGAAAATCCAGTTTCATAGTTATCTTGGGCCAAGCAGGTGGGTCCTTGCCTCCTTGGGTCAAGTATCACTATACTAAGCCTGCTGTTACTAATATATGTACTGAATTAATTGTAACCATGATCATACACATCACTTATTGACCAGTTCTCTTTGTGATTTTGCAGCAATTTCTGTTGTCCTAGCATGGAAGTATTCCCATGCCTACATCTTGGTAACCACCGTTATTACCTTTCCATTCTTATGTAGCGTAACATCTTAGTTGTGCTGATCTTTATTTTGTTTGTGCAGACAAATAGAATCCTCCCTTGGGCCTTCTATGCATCTCTGAGGTATTGTGCTCTCTATTGTTAATCTGAAGCCCTTTTTTTTGGGTAAAAGAGGATCTGATATATTGCTACTCTGTCTCCACAATGGTGCAGCACTGCCATGGCTTGTTTCTACGCTTATGTGCTGCTCTCCGGAGGAAATCCACCACCTAAGAAGAAGATGGCGGCAACTCCATCATCATAGAGCAGGATCCGGGTATTCAGTTTAGTCATTAACGCGACAGGATGGTCTGGCCTTTGTGCCTTTCAATGCTTCGGTTGCGAGTATAACAGAATTTTGAGTTATCATCCCATTTGTATATTCCCTAATCTTACATTCTCTGTGGATTTTGGTTGTTGTAGCGTGAAGGTTTTGAACAAGTAATTCTGCAGGATGACAATCCATCCTTACTGAACATTCTGTTTTTTTCCCCGAGAGCATAAATAAAGGATATCTGTTTATTTAACGTGCTCAGTGGCTTCTGTTCTCATTGGGGTTAGTAAAAATTCTAGCCAGCTGATCAGGGTTTAAATCCTAGGAGTGAGCTTTCAATAGAAATTAAGTGAGGTCGAAATTTGTTGCTAGTCTCCATCTCTTTCCGTGTGTATTAGGATGAAAAACGTCTGGAGTTGAATATAAATTTTACTACATTATACTAGTTGGCAATTTTTTTTATGAACATCTTTTTCAAAGCAAAAAAAGATATATTTTAGGAGAGCCTTTATGAAGCCTTTGTACTTGGGTTTGTAATTTGTGAAATAGTTAAATCTAAGCCTCACTTATCAACCACAGAAAAGGAAGCCCAAGAACGGCCCAAGTTAGCCAACAAGACAGCTTGGCGTCTTGGCCAGATCAAACTAGGGTTTTGCTCCTCCCGCTCCGAGAAAGCGAACAGCTCGAGCTCCGCCGATTCCACCCGTGGCTCGTCGCCGCCTCCGCCTCCACCTCCACCTCCGCTCCTCCCGCCGGCCGCCAAGATGAAGCTCGTCAGGTGAGGCTTCTGTTCTTCTCCACTTCGTTCTGTTCCGTTTCGTTCCCCTATATCTTCCCTTTCGCTGATCCGTATGGTGCAAATTCCCCCCCGAATTTTTGGTGCGGATTTGGGCGTGGGGCTTTCGCTGCAGGTTTCTGATGAAGCTGAACAACGAGACGGTCACCATCGAGCTCAAGAACGGCACCGTCGTCCACGGAACCATCACTGGTAAGCTTTGACCTCGCCCACAGGCCAGAGGTCGCAAGTAAGGGAATTTTTGAAATTTTTAGGGGTTCTCCCCGGTGCTTGTGTGCCTATGATTTATTAGCATAGCGTTCCGATTCGACGCATGGGAGAACTGTTGTATGTGTTTGTGGGGCATTTTGTTTGTTTGCGAGGCACAGTTTTCTGATGCTTTTGCAGTTAAAGCAGTAGAAAATTACTACATTGTATTGATTGCTGAAATAATGTTCATCAGGTTCATAGATGGTTTGATTAATGTGAATTACATGGGTCTCTCCATGTTCTGTCAATCTATCTTTCTGTGAGGGTCACTGCTGACTGCTGAGTGCTGGTTTGGGGTTTTTTTTTTTTTTTTTTTGAATTCTCCCTAGGTCTATCAGTAAAACGATAATAGTGGGATGTACAGCCTGAAAGTGTAGTGGCATACTGGCATGGATAAGTTGGTGTTGAGAATTCAAAATATGCAATGGGATATTTTAATGGACCCGCAGTCAAATCACGATACTTCTAAGCTAGCCTCACCCCATGATGAGTATATTTACCTGTCCGGTGTAGCACTATGTCAAAAATAATTTTATATAAAAATATATTAACTTCTATAATACCAAATAAATGCATTATCAAGCCATTTCATGGAGGATTTAATGAAACTAGTTTGATATTGTACATGTAGATGCATTTTTCTATAAACTTGGTCAAACTTTGAGAGGTTTGACTTAGGATAAAACTAAAACACCTTACAATATGGGATGGAGGGATTAGATAAATACTACTACATTGTATTGCTGAAATAATGTTCAGGTTCATAGATGGTTTGATTAATGTGAATTGCAATGGGGTCTGTGGATGTTCATCAATCTATCTTTTTGTGGTGCTGAGTTCTGACTATCAGTTTGGGGAGAGAATTTATTGAATTCCCCCTAGGTCTGTCGATAAAACGAAAATAATGGGATGTACAGCCTGAAAGCGTAATGGCGTAGACAAGTTGGTGTTGAGAATTCAAAATATGCAATGGGATATTGTGATGGACCTGGCTGTAAAATTGTGATATTTCTAAGTTAGCTCCCCTTAACTTTTGTTGGCCCAATAATATTAGTCTCTTTACCTGTGCGGTGTGGCAGTAGGTCAAGAATGATTTTATAGACAATGGGAAATTGAGATGGTTGGATATCTTTCATGTTTGGTGAGGTGTTTTTAGGTGGATACTGGATAAAGCTGTTACATCTTGGAATGTTTATTTTGAACAACCATTTCTTTAACAACTCTGATTCATTAACTTTTTGCAGGTGTGGATATAAGCATGAATACCCACTTGAAGACTGTCAAGCTAACATTGAAAGGGAAAAATCCTGTAACCCTTGACCACCTCAGTGTGAGAGGAAACAACATTCGCTATTACATCCTCCCCGATAGCTTAAATCTGGAAACTTTACTAGTAGAGGATACCCCGAGAGTCAAGGCTAAGAAGCCAACTGCAGGTATGAAAGGTTCTCCACATCCTTCTAGATTTGAGTTTGATCAGTACAAGAACTATCAATTGACCTGCTAATCTTCGTTTGAAACCAGGGAAACCTTTGGGGCGTGGGCGTGGACGCGGTCGTGGCCGTGGTCGGGGCCGGGGGCGCTGAGCTTTGTTATTCCCTGTTTTGTGAAGCTCTTGCAGGGCAAAAGTATTTCAATTCTATTAGAACAGAGATGCTAATCTCAATAGTTCTTGCTGTGGAATCATCCTGGCATTTGACCTAATGTTCATGTCTATCAGGTTACATCATTCATAGTGAACATGGGCGATGCCTTTTCTCAGACCTTCGAGATTTTAAGTGGTATGTTGTTAGTTTGGTTATTTTAATATAATTGTTGTGTCTTAATACTGAGTAAGCATGTCTGGTACGAACTTCAACCTTGGCCTTGGTGCTTTTTTTTTTTCGCTCAAAAGGAATACTAGTTTCTTTTCTTCATAAATCATAATCAATCTTCCCCCATTTGTTAGGTTCTTCATGTGATTTGCTGGGCTGTCAGCATTAGCTAAATTCCTAAGTTAAAACCGTGTAAATGATATGTAAGATTGTGAAGTTGCTGGTGGTACTCTTCAACTCATGCTCGCCCCGCATTATCTGGACCCCCTCGATGCCTTTCTTTTTTTCCCCTTTCTGCCTTGATGATTCTGCGGGCGCCTTGTTGCGTTGCCTATCCAACAGGAGTTGCGACGAGCGCCGGTGATGTGCCTGATTGGTTGGCCGATTGCGTTGCTTTCCCATCGGAGCAAGTACGCGTCGCGATCGCATTCACTGCGGCAACCTGGTCAGCCGTTCATCCCGTGGTCACTGCTCGGCAAACGGCATTATCATGTTCTAATGATCTGATCGTCCCATCTAGAATGGCAAGGCGACACATGTTGCTCTCCCATAATTAACTCCCTTCACCCACGATACACTGCAAGTACTACTACGATACTTCTTGATAATCATCATCCTGATCTTATGGGCAGAGCAACGTCCATGTGTCCGCGATTAGTCCATACAGTCATCCGGCTACCTGCAACCAAAGATTCTGGGCATGGCAAAAAGGTAAAGGCCCATCACTCCAAACAGTCGCCAAGCTTAGCTTAGCTTCTCCCTGAAGCGACGCTGCGATACCATGCCATCCAGGAGAGGCACAAGGACGACACTTGTGCATGCAGCAGCTTCTTTACGATAAAAAGGGCGTGCAGGTGCAGCTTGGCTGTCCGGACCGGGAGCGGGAGGAGCTCGATCGAGAGAGCATGTGCAAGCTCAAGTTCAACAGAGAGAGGGTGGGGTGCTACCTCCTGGTGATCCTGGTGATCGCCCTCCTCATCGGCGTCCTCTTCGGCCTCGGCGTCTTCCGCCACGGCTACGACCGCTTCAAGGACCTCGGCCGCAACCACACCTGCTACGACTGCAACACCGGCTGAGGCTCACCTCACCGGGACTCTTCTTGATCAGCTGCATGCGCAGGTTTCCTGTTGCTATTGCTCTGGTGTAGTAGCGTGTGTGTGAGTTGATAAATTCGTGTTTTTTTTTGTTTTTTTTTTTTTTTTTTTTTTGGGGGGGGGGGGGGGGGGGGGGGTGTTCCTACTTTCTTCTTGTGTAGTAGTCGTTGTCGATGTGTTTTTGGTTTCGTCCCTAGTTCCTTTCCTGGCAAAAGCAATAGAACTGCCGTTTCTCTTTTGTGTTGTAGTGTACTGCTGCATTTGTTCAGTTCGTTTCTGTTGTGTTGTACTACGTCGATCATTCCGTCAGTACTCATAGGAGGAGTGTCGCAACCTTGCAACGGCTTCTTAGGTGAACAGTTAAACTCAGAGACCAATATCAAAGTAATTTTGAGCATGGTATGACATGATCAGAATTGTGATGCTCTTGCCCATATTAGTAACTTTTTTTATTATATATATGCATCTCCATGTGCCATGCGTTAGTTAAGATATATATATCCACTGAGAAGAAAAGAAGGGGAACGGAGAATAAAATAAGGGTCACCAGCAACCTGAGTATTAAATAAACAACAAAAATAAATATTCCTCACAAAAAAAAATTTGGATAAACTCAACTACACTTGCACGCCTCCAGTTCCGCCGTGACCAAAAGCTTCTACTTTTGCACACTAAAGCATACAAATGGGCCTTTTAGAACCGAATAAGTTCGTAAGAAGACTTCAATGATAGACGGTAGGCTGATCTTAAACAAAAGCAAATGATTGAAACAACAGGATCAAAGTACCAAATATTCAAGCCATGCCTTGCTATTGTAATTACACATGCAGAAAATAAGAATTCCTAGATGCCAAGTGGCATGAAGCTGTAAAAGAAAATCTAGAGACTACGGTTTATGCACAGCTGACAAATGAACTGAGTCTTTTGGCATGTTAACACTGGAGCGACTACGTTTCAGTCAGCATCAGGAAGATAATTCAAAGGGTATGTGGCAGTGTGACAGACGATAGAAACCCGAGTACATCGTTCCATTAGCTGCTGCAGCAGCCACCCCCTTGAGAAGACGAGGAACCAGCACCTCCGGATTGGCCAGGCACCGTGTAACCAAGTTTGATTCCATTAGCCTGCAAATTTTTAAAAAGACACAAAATTCATGCTCAGGTCAATATGTCAATACAGTAGCCGAAAGCAATCACAAGTGTTCTCTTGAAAGGAGAACAATGAAGCAGTGTTCTTCACTCATTTAATTTCTATGCCAATCTAGAAATCTAAAATGTCTACTTTTCTTCTTGTTTTTCTTTGGGAGGATAGACATTTTGTAATACATCTCCTTTTTGCCATTAAAAGAGGCAAAATTACCATTTTTGGTCCCTCAATCATTTTCGGTTTAATTACTGACTCAGTTTCAAGTACTTATTCAGTTATTCCATTCAATTACAGGAAACATTGACCTGAAAATGTTTACACACATTCTTTTTTGTGCTTCTAGGGCCATGTTAAAGTTTTTTCAGTGCATAATTTAATTACAGACTTGGTTTCTACTTTCTACTACTTATTCAGTTATTCCTCTCAGGAATGTTTGCAGTGCATATGTTAATTAAGAATACAATTGTGTTGTATAAATAATGCTCTAGTTGACATCAGACATGCTCACTATTTTTTTCAGTAAGAAGTCAATAAGATTTGTGTTTGTAAATTTACCTCATTAGATACATTCCTAAAAAACTTTACCTCATTAGATAAATCGAAGACACCATCTTGAATTTTCTTGTATATTGCTCCAGCAGTCTTGACAAAAGCCTGCGTAACAGTTGGGATAAGAAAAAACATCTGGAAACAGCTCTTGCACATATGCACCGATAAGAAATAATCATTACCTCCTCAACATTCTGTGCGGTTTTTGCAGACGCCTCCATAAATATCAGACCGTGCTCCTTTGCAAACTGCTCACCTTCCTCATAGCTCACAGCACGCCTATGAGATAGATCACATTTATTTCCGACAAGCATTATTGTCATGTTAGCACTCGCATGTTGCCTTGCATCTTCCAGCCAGCTCGCAAGATGATTGAATGTCTCCCTCCTGAAGTCAGTATAATGTAAATATATGTGAGTACTCAGGTTACCAAAGTTAAAGGTAATCATGCACTTCAATCAAACCAAAGCTTTTTTTTTCTTTTTGAGAAATAAACCAAGCAACTTTGACAGATTGGGTAAAAACCTTGTAATGTCATAAACCAAAAGAGCACCTGCAGCCCCTCTATAGTACGATCTAGTTATCGATCTGAATGACTCCTGGCCTGCCTGAAATGTTGTCAGAGCCACAAAAGCATAAGATGAATGTTTAACTTGACAATTGAACATGCCATCTTAGGTATCAAGGAGAACTCAAAATAACAGATAGACAATGTAACTTCAAGCCACACGTTTTGGCTATCTCATCCAGAGCTAATCCGCACAGAAAGTGATGTGATTAAAAACTGAATTTCAGGCTATCGGTAGTACATTACCAACGGCGAAGCCCGCATAAACTAGAATGACATTTTCAATCTCAAACCAAGCGACAGTAATCCAAAGTTTACCTAACCAATCCAAGCACTCTCCGCCTCGATCGAACAGCTGGTACGTAACAGGTTGCTACACTAGAAACACCAATTCGATCTACACGAGTAGCAGCAGAGAGTTCGGAGACGGGTAATACCGTACCGTGTCCCAAATCTGGAGCTTGACGGGCTTGCTGTCGACGGTGATCATCCGGGCGCCGAACTCGACGCCGATGGTGAGGTCGTGGACGGGCTGGAACCGCTTGTCGGTGAACTGCAGCAGCAGGCACGACTTTCCCACCCCTGATCGCGCGCGCCCCGCCGCCATCGATCAAACACATACAACACACTCTCATATCTCATACAGGGAATTGAAATTTCTCATCGGAGGAGGAGGGGGGGCGGACCTGTGTCGCCGATGATGATATACTTGAAGAGGTAGGCGTACGACATCTCCGCCGCCTCGGCCCGCACCGGCGCCGGCGGCGCGGGGGTGGTGGTTTTACTGCGGCGGATTCGCGGGTGGATTTCCTTCGTCGGGAAGGAGGAGAGGAGAGGAGAGGGTGGTTTACGTGGACGATTGGTGCGGCTGATTTTTGGGGGCGGCTTGTGTTTATCGTCGTCCTCACCGTCACGGTCACGGTCGCGTGCGGATTACATCGAGCTGTTTTTTTTTTTTTTTTTTTTTTTTTGCGATCCGACGGTGACCGCGACCTAGGTCAGGCACGGCGCGACGCGCGCGACCCGAAGTCGAGGCATCCAAGAGACGGAGATCGTCCACGCACGGACCCGTGCGGGACCGGATGTACGTCCCGTACCCATCACCAAAGGCTGATTATGGCCGAATTCTTGGAAAGCAGCAAATGCCAAATGGCCCAGCACCGGGCTTTCCACCCGTGGAATAAGTCCATCTTGACTCCTTTAAGTATAGCTCTAATCTAATTTACATCCCTGAACCGCAATACAGGATATTAAAACCGTGTAATTTAACTTCCTCGGTGATTTTGGAGAGCGGTTTTACTGACGTGGTACTCTGACTTGGTCCGACCTACTTAATCATCCTGTGGGACCCACCCATCAATAACCCTTGTGTTTCTTCTATTTCCCCTGAATCGGATTGACGCCGCCTTGTCTTTCCACATCGGACCACCGTCGGGGAGGAAGAAGCGTGAACGACGAGCGGGTGTGCTCTTGTGCATTTCGGCTACACCTCTCCCTGTCTCTGTCGCACCCCTTCACAGCGCACAACACGCTCTCCTCGGTCCTCGCATCACCGCGCACGCGGCGGAATCCGTTGCTTGGCTTGCCGCCTCCCACACTGACCTCCTCCCTACCGATCGCACTACCGCTCCTCCTCGCGCCCCTCTCCGTCTCCCTGTCCGCGCGCCTCGCCTCCTGCTTCGTCAAGGCCATCGCCACGCTCGTCTCATGCGCGCTTCGTTCCGACGCCTCCACATCACCCGTTCACCCTTCCAAGATCATCCGTCCGTTCAGGTGCTTGCCTCGGGGGCTGATAGTTGCACCCGTCATTGCCTTCGTGCCCAGCGACACCGTCGGACACGGGGGTGACACTGCATTTCGCTCCGTCTCTAGGTCAGGTCATCTCTATGGCTAGAGGTTGCGCCATCGGTCTACCACGAGACCGTCGCGGGCGTCCAGCCATCGCTCCGCCACGAGGCCGAGCCACCGCACGTGTTAAGGCTGCCCAGCCTCCGCGCCATTGCTCCGCCTCCACCTCCAGGACAGGCCTCTGCCACTCCCATCGAGGCCACGCCATCGCTCCATCACGAGGCAGGGGCAGCCACGACGTGTCCAAGCCCCTCAAAGACTACGCCGCTGCCCTCATCGGGGCCATTCCGCCTCGAGACCCCGCCACTGCTACGCGTCAGGAAGCTTCGCCGCCGCTCTGCCATGGGCTACGCAAGGCCGCGCCACCGCAGCTCTGCCTCGAATCGCCATGTTCCCGGGTGGGGAAAGGTAGGGAAGAAAGAAAGAAAAAGAAGAGAAGTCACTGACATATAGACCCCACATGATGACTTAACAGGTTAGACAAGTCAACGTGCTACGTCAGTGAAAACCACCCTCAAAACCACTCAGAGAGTTAAATTGTACCGGTTTAATAGTTGAGGGTTTAAATATCCGGTATATGCGGTTGAGTGATACGAATTAGATTGAAGCTATAATTTAAGGACTCAAAGTGGACTTATTCCTTCCACCCGTATACATAGTAACATAGAGATACTTGGGCCGGAAGCCCGGAACACGAAGGCGAACACTCCAAAACAAACCGAACGTGTGAACGTTGCTGAATGCTGAGGCAGTGGCTCCGCAGTCCGCTCTACAGTAGTACTCCGTACAGACGTAGTACAGTACATCGTACGTGCATGCGCCGCTTACCGCCAAGCCTAGCCTCCTACACAAAATTAAAACGCTCTCCCTGCCGGGGGGAGAGAGAGAGAGAGAACGCAGCGTACCGTGCGCGCGCACAGCGACGCACCGCTGCAAACAGTAGCACGCATCATGCAACGCCGCGCGCGCGGCCCGTGTTTGCGTGCTAGCTAGCTCTCCGGCGCTACAGCCGTAGCCGTGCACGCGCGCGCGTCTCCTCTCGGATCACATACGCAGCAGTGGCGAGACCACCACGAGCCCAACGGGGAGAGGGACACGCGCCGACGCGCGTACGTGCAAAGTGGTAATAAAGCCGTCATAGCCGCGCGGCGAGACGTACGTCGTCGCACGCGCGCGCGCGCGCGCGCGGCGGGTGGGTTCGACCACCACGATCGACGATGCCGTGATGCACGGTCAAAAGTTGGTGCTGCGACGACGGCCACAAAGTTTGCTGCTGCTACATGGCCACCATGCATGCATGACCGATCGATCGACGGAGCATCGATCAAGCTACTGCATGCATGCTAGCTACCTCACGGCGCGCCGCTCTATGGCACTAGCTTAGGTAGCTCTAGGTCATCGTCTTAACAAAAACAAAACCATTTAGGCATTTAGTGATCATCATTAATTAGGACGCTAATGATCAACCTCAACCATATCACGATAGATCGTGCTCAAAGCTTTCCCGTGACCTTTACTGATTAGTCAATGCGTGAGACCGAAAGCAGCAGGAGAGAGAGAGAGAGAGAGATAGTATATATATCTAGTCACCGGCCTGCTCGATCTATGACACATGCGGCCGCAGCAGGTAGCTAGGCAGGTTGCATGCGGGGCCTAGATACAGTTGCACGCACGCGCGTGCATGATCTCCTCCTCCTCCTTTAGGCCGGTCTCGTACGACCTCGTCGCGAATCGGACACCAGCTAGTACGACACACATGCTACTGCAGATCTGCATATGCATGCGTAGATAGACGTACGGTGGCGATAGTTTACTTTGACTCGATTGATTGGCCGATCGACGACTTGATCCAGAGACATCAACTGTGAACAAAAAAAAAATCTATGCCATGCACACCAGCATTGGGCCTGGCCCCGTGCAGTGACAGTGCAAATTAAACAGGGTGACGAGCCGGCCACATGCACTGGATCGGATCATCGGAGAGGCTAATGTAATTGATCAGAGACCTGCAGGGGGCACTTGTCGGGTGATAATCAACACGGGCTAGCTACCGGCATATTCCTAATTACAACACGAGGTAGTGAATTTTTATCATGCTACTGCACACATGCACAAAGCTGCTGACTACGGACCAGATGGCACCCGGCCTATGGTTCTCGGCCAACACTATATAGAGCTAGCCCAGAACATATTGTTCAGTGGAGGACTTCAATTTGGTCCTGCATGCCCAGAGTGTCCTTTGTTGTCGTTCGGGGTATTCCACGTGTTGCATAATGCTGGAGTAGTGATATTGAGGAAACAAATCGAGACGGACGACAGACGGTTTAGATCGATATGATCCTCTATAGTACTAATAGTGCGGTAGCAGTTACTGATACGTGGGTTCAGTCACTAGTAATGATGCAGAGAATCCCATCGAGATAGTATATTTGCAGGGACAAGACTGTTAATAAATTACTATTAGTAGAAACACACCATATTTAGAACTTAATTTTCGTCTTATCATCATCTCTATGATTTTGACAATAATTTTGTTAACATTTTAATGTGATTATAGAGCTAAGTCTAAGGCTTATAAGCCCTAGTAATCTGTATATAGACAATATGCATGCCAACAAATACTACTAAGTAAGAACATCCCTAGTACGGTGGTCTCTTCTCTCATGTCCCCCGTTCGTTTCTGCTATAAGATTTGGATGAAAATTTTTATTTTTATGATACACTTTTCAAACTGCTAAATGATGTATTTTATATGAAAACTTTCTATATAAAAATTACTTTAAATATCATATAAATTTGTGTTCAAGTTTGTAATAATTAAAACACATTAATCACACGTTAATACCACATTGTTTTGCGTAAAACATTTAATCTTCATCTTCATCTACATCATCTTCATCTAAATCACATAAGAACACCTCCTTGCATTATACTTCTTCTTTATATCACTTAGATTATCATTATTAGCTAAGACAACTAAATTAGCATTCAGGCAATTCAGAGGGTAACAGTTAGGACTGAATTGACATAGTGCTAGTGTATGGCATTTTATAAGAAAGGTGTGAAGGCTCACCTGAAATTAATATTGTTCTTGTTCGGCTATCACCTACCATGCATCAAGTTATAAAAATGCATGATCGATCGATGATCATTGATGAGAAAGCACACCATACCAGCTAGAGAATTAGCTTAAGTAAACATATTTCCTGATAAAACATCTCAATCAATCATGAGTAGTACAACCAGGATCCAAAGGAATATGTTTCCCACATGCATGCATGCCTACTAAAGAAAACCGAAAAATAATGACAGCATGTAATAACGAACAACACAAATCTAGAGCCAACCATTTTAGCCATTGATTAATCAAATTAAGCTCGCTTTCTAGCCGGCGGTTAGGGCCACCATGTCGCACGTGCAACCAGGTCAATTATTGACTGGATCAGCAGGGAAAAGATTAATTGCATGGTCTCTGTCGAGTGTCGACTGACCGATCGATCGACTGCCGCATCAAAACAGCGAAAGCGAGATACATATTATCCATCATCATTACATATAGAAGTAAATTAAGTAAATTTGTGTGTATATGCTCGCTGTCCACGTGATATGATTGGCTCTAGTTGCTTTGTGATACATGCATGCTTGTGTAGCAAAAGGGTAAAACTACAGGTGGGTGCGTTTGTTGCTAGCTCGCTCTGAAATCTGAGATGGACCAGCTGAACGAGCTAGGACGTAGATGCAGTCATGCACACATGATTTGCTAGCTTTTTGTCAAAATATTGGCAGTTCCTTTTGGGACGTTTGAAAGGACGGCATAGTTGCAACGTACTACATATTCCATTATCGCGACGGCCGGAGCTATATATATATATATAACATGGCATCGATCTTTAGTTGATCTATATATGCCATTGTTTGATACGGTGGTCCTTGACCTTCTTTAGTTTGCAGCCTGAGAGTAAAAGATCAGCTCCTTTGGAAAAAAGACTTATCTAGCTAAACTTTTCACGTACACACGTATATATATATATATATACACGTACGCACATGTGGTAGCGATGTGAGCGGCCGGTGCCCGGTTGAGACTTGACAGTAGGGACGCAAATGGTCTGCTTGGTAGTACGAACCCTAATTACCCACTTAAATGACTTAGGTGTTGTTTGTTTGGAGGGGCTAATCCATAAGTTCCTCCACTTTAGTCTCTTTTAGCTCCTAAATTACCAAACAGGAAGGACTTAAACAGACTAAAACATCATACGGCAATAAGTCCCTCGGGGAGGAGCTTATATGGGCTAAGACTGCGTTCGCAGCAGCAGCTTCCAGCGCGCACAGTGATTACGGAAAACGGAGCGATCCATTAGCACATGATTAATTAAGTTTTTGCTATTTTTTTAAAAATGGATTAATTTGATTTTTTAAGCAACTTTTGTATAGAAATTTTTTGCAAAATACACACCGTTTAATAGTTTGAAAAGCGTGCGCGCGGAAAACGAGGGAGAGGAGTTGGGAAGAGGGGGAGAAGAACACAGCCTAAAAACCTATAGCAGAACGGTCCCAACCCTATCTCTCTCTTCACTCTCTCTCTCATGGATGAAGTACTACTAGATAGGTCATTTAATGAGATTTTAGTCCCTTTTAATCCCTCCAAACAAACAGGGTAGGACTAAAGAGAACTTATGTATTAGCCTTAGAACTAATTTTTAGCCCTAAGACTTATGGAAACAAACAGAGCCTTACAAGTGTATAAGTTGAACCGGCGAGTGTTTAGACGAAGAATTGAAGTCTCTAATCAAATACTACCTCCGTTTCATATTATAATTCGTTTGCTTTTTTCTAATCAAATTTTTATTAAGTTTGATCAAGTTTATAAAAAATAGGAATATCTAAAATATTAAATTAGTTTTATTTAATTTAACATTGAATTTTGATAATATATTTGGTTTAGGTTGAAAATAGTAATATATTTTTATATAAACTTGTCTAATTTAGAGAAGTTTGACTATAAAAAAAGTCAAGCAACTTATAATATGAAATGAAGAGAGTACTTCCTAGCATATCCTAGTCTATCCAGATTCATAATACTATAATATATTACATCCAATCAAAACTTATTATATTTTGGAATGGAGAGAATACCTTTTTTTCTACTCTTTTCAATTAAAAACGTTTGACGTTAATGTTTGGACAAACTTTTAGACTTTGACTACATTTTTTTAAAAAACTATTTAGTTGCAAAATCTAAAAAGGTAATCTATACATTTTTATTTTAAAAAAATTACTTTCATAATCTTATAAACTTGTTAGATTTTATAAAATTATTAAGACAACAATTTATGGTTAAATTATATCTCAATAAAAAGGTTACAATGTTACTATGTATATATTGTGTCTAGATTTAAATTCAAAAGTTGTTTTTTTAAGGGAGGAAAAGTCCAAATTACATCCCTAATCTATTGGGTAATTACGAATTACCCTTAGACCGAAAATCAGGCATCTTTCACTCCAGTTAGTATTTTTTTAAAAAATGATGCGACCCACCTATCAGATTCTCTCACTCTCACCCCTCTCTCTCTCTTTGATATGTGGATCCCATCAATTTTTTAAAAAAATAATGACTTGACTACCACATAGGATCAAAACTATTCTGGATTAATTGAGTTAGGGAGTTATTCGTTCGGTATTAATAGTTGAGGGTGACAGATTTCTGTTTTTCAGGTTTAGGAGATAATTCGTACTCATTAAATAGTTCAGTGGTGTGATTCTGATTTTTTTTTCCTCTTTTTATATACCGGGGAAAGTATTTACGTACCCCCACCAAACTACAACGCGTATGGTCCATGTAACCAGCTACGGTTCATGTAGTGTACGAAAAGTTGAAAAGTAATACTACTATGCACGTACGTACGCGCGCGCGGTACCTATATAGCTGCATTAGCTATCTTAATTAGCCTGCAGGCTGCACTGCAGCGAGCCATGTGGTGATGTGGATATACACCAAAAATTGAATGCCCTGGCTAGCTTCTTAATTTGTTGTCGAATTGAACATCGATCGCCAGTACGTAATTCCCCATCGTCATTATTATGATCATATCGATGCAGGATTTGCAGTAGCTTAGCTAGCTAGGTGCATGCGTGCACGACAGGACGAAGAGATCGAATCGCTCACGTACAGTCGTGCACACGAGACCGACCGTACGGCCCTTTTAGAATAGAAGAAGTCGATCCGTATCATCTCCACGGTAGGGTCGGTATAGTATAGATTGCTCTAGCTATTTGAAAGCTAATTATTGTTAGGAGATAAACCAAATTGGAGACACTCTTTTGTCATCTAATCTAGCTGGACGTACGTATCCCAATGTGTTTGCTTGCATTAGTATAGTATAGTACATCTACATCTAGCCAACGATTGACACGATCGAGCAAATTAACGAAACCAATGATATATAGTCTATATATCGTTGGTTTCGTTAATATAGATTCCAATGGCGAGTTCTGGATCGATGCATGATTATGCATATGTATATATATATATTTTTCCCCCGTGTGATTATGGATGGCGGCCGGCAAAATCGTTCAGTTTGTCTCAACCTACGGCGGGTATCGGGATACGCCTTTGTGCATCGATCTCGCATTATTGGTGGCAAACACATTTAGCCTCAAGATAAATAATCGCACACATGGGGAGTGTGTATAGATTAATTAATTAATGTATGTACTTGATCTGCACTTGTAATTTGTCACATCGTTGGATCGGTACGCGATGGATCAATCATATGTGTGGATACATAAGAGATCGATCAGCGTGTTGTGATTCCTGCTGTTGGTTGTTTTCCCAGCACGTCTTCTGTCACATTTCGTGCATCTCCCTTTTCTTCTTAGGTGAGCGAGCAAGCGCTCAGCTCGCGTCACCGCTAACATATACAAGCAGGATATATCTGGAACGAACTAATTAATGATGGTTGCCAATTATTTTTATGATGATTTTCGACAATGGACTACACCGGTTGCCGGCACCCAGAGCCCAAACGTTGGAGGTGGCTTCGACGTTAACGGGACAAGTCCCGGAAATATTTGTTACGGGTGCCCTGGTTGCACGTCCACATGCGCGCGCGAGTACGATCTATAGCCGTACACACATATGTTCCGTAGTACAGTAGCAAGGACTATCTTCATTTTTAAACATATTAGCTGTTAATTTCTAAATGGAACATTTGACCATTCATCTAATTAAAAAACTAAGTGTTGTTTATTTTGTTATGACTTGATAATGACCTATATGTTTTTTAAATAAAATGAGTGATCACAAAGCACATGCTATTCCATCCATTCTAAAATATACGATGAATTTTTAGGATTTAAAATTTAAAACACAATATAAGCATTTACATGGAAATCCATAATTTTTTTAGCCATCGGGTGTTTGGGAAGAAAATCTAATTAAGCAAATCAAAATATAAAATTTGACCACCGCGAGATTACTTAACTTAAGAACTCTACCCGTTTCAAAATATAAGTATTTCTAGTTTGTTTAGCGAACAGAGTACTAAAGTTAAGTCAAAAGATTACTTTTTAACCACCTCGGTTGTCAACTTTTCAATTTTGAATTGCTTGGATTGTCTGTCCAAGCAACTGATTGACTGTGGATTCATTAAGGGCTCATTTGGACTGGAGGGAAACCACAAGGAAAATGGAGGATTTGTGATCCTTTGGATTCAATTATTGTACCAGCACTCGTTTCATAGGAAGTAGTCACAGGAATATCCAAGGATTTTTTTCCCGTGCTACAGATTTTAAGTGAGAAACACGGGAATTCCATTCACTCCGAGCTCAATTTTCTCTTCCTTCGCGTATGATCGAGGCAAACATGCAGCTAATCCGAACACTCATCCCTACACATTTCCTATGTTCTTCGATCATTTGTATGTGCCTTCCTATTATATTCCTATGTTTTTTCTGTTCCTATATTTTTTTCAATCATGTGTTCCGAATAAGCCCTTAAATGATAGGATTTGTGAGAATCAATGTATAAAAACTTACATTTTGATACAAAAGTTGCATTCTAAAAATCCTATATTTTAAAACGGAGGGAATATTTGCTAAACAAAGTAGAAAGACTACCCTTGCATATTTAAAGGAGGAGGGGGAGGGGGAGTACTTCAAAATAGATAGCACTACAAAACAAGGTTGCTGCAGGAGTAGCCGGCCGCAGTGGTCTCGCACAGTTCGTACGGTGGTTCGGTTCGTAGGTTAATTTACAAGCTAGAGCTGATGGCTATTGCAAGCTAGGAGTAGTCTCCACTCTCCAAGAGACCACTCTAAGCGAAGAGGTGTGGGCAGTGGGCGCCCCTGTTCACATCCATGCATGCGTGCGTGCATGGCCAAGTCTGTATAGCCATTGTCTGCTACAGTTATAGTATCGATCACGACGCACGCATTCATGATTCGTGCACGATCGAGCGAGCAATGGCGTATCTCCCGCGCATGCTTGATTATATTACATGCATACGCTAGCTGCTACTACGTACCATTGCTAGACTGATTGCTCTCGGTGCGTGGTACGTACTGGAAGCAGCCAGTAGTACTGAACTACTGATGAAGCACGCATGGCGCCATGCATGTACTGCCATGGTAGTGTGCTTGGCTTGCTACTCCTACGTTTTCTGATCGAGCTAGCTAGAGTGGTCATCAGCAGCTAGCGTACGTCCGAGTAGTACTGTATACTGAAGTACTACTCCAACTTGTAGCGCTAAGGTAGTACTGTATACTGAAGTACTACTCCAACTCTAGCTCCAAACTTCAACTTTCTCGTTTTCCGTTAACACGTTTCCCATACTTGTAAGCGATATATTTTTAATAAAAAAATTATATAAAAATTTCATTAAAAAATCTAATGATCCTAGTTTTTAAATTTATAATAATTAATTAATCATGTGTTAATTGCTTGCTCCGCTTTCCATGCCGGCTTAAAATCTCAACACCTTGCAAGAACGAACGAAGCCTGAGTAGTGTGTACATGCACCATGTACCTTTGTATACATACGACTACCTTTATTTTTTAATAGATAACATGTTAACTTTTGAACGAACATTTAGCATTCGTCTTGTTTTAAAAATACGTAATTAGTATTTATTGTCTTGTGAGTTATTTTATCACTAACGGTATTTGAGTATGATTTACATTTTACTCATTTGTACAAAACATTTAAATAAAATGAATAATAAAATTACGTGTATATTAAAATTAGCGATGTCATCTACTATTTAAAGAAAAACAGATGAGGTAGTACGTCTCCCTAGCATGCTAGAGCAACACCGTAGCTTTTGACATAGTAGTACTGCATCAGGCATGGCCATGGAGATGTGGTGACGAATAATGGAGTGTTGGAGACTGGATGATTATATTGTCTTGGGCTAAAACAGTATCGGATTATATCATTGGTGTCATAACTCATAACATACTTAGTGATGGTAGTATAGTATACTAATTACATTTAGATTATAGATTATAGTGTTATAATATATGGATACGTAGTTTAAACATAAGTTTTTCTGAAGGTTATCGGTGTTACCTGATATCAATCCATACAATGTAGATCAGCCCCTCGAGCTAAAATAAAATACATGCGTGTTTGTTGATTTTCTTCCCCCACGAAAAAGGAGCATCACATATACTACTACTCCCTACAATGATCAAATTTCCGCTTTTCACATACTGAAACTAATCATTAAAACTTTCGACCGTACATTATTGATCACTACCACCACCCACAGAATCCAGATACGGAGCGCCTACCAGTACTAAACTCATCGTTTTAACCTGACGTCAGTTTTAGCCAGGCCAGTCGTTGCGACTCGCGAGCGAAACCGGAGTCGAGGAAAAAAAAACTACGGCGGATCGAAAGGACCGAGAGACGCGCAGGACGCGAGGAGCACTGCCACAAACAGCGCGAGGACGGACGCGGACGACGGACTCCGATATCCATCGCTAGCTGCATGCACGGGTGGATCCACTCAACGAGACGAGAGAGGGGGTGTTTAGATAGGGGTAAAAAAATTTAGCAGGTCACATCGGATATACGGATACACATTTGAAGTATTAAACGTAGATTAATACTAAAACAAATTACAAAATCCGCCTGTTAACTGCGAGATGAATTTATTAAGCCTAATTAATCCATCATTAGCAAATGCTTACTGTAATACCACATTATCAGATCATGACGAAATTAGACTCAAAAAATTCGTCTCGAAATTTACACGTAAACTGTGTAATTGGTTTTTTCATCCATATTTAATACTTCATGCATGTATTCAAACGTTCAATGTGATGGGGTAAAAATTTTTTGAGGTGATCTAAACAGGCCCGAGTTTAATGCCCCCCTCGTGCGGCCGCGGGCGACGCGAGAGAGAGAGAGAGAGCGAGCGAACGGTCAAACGAAACGAAGCCTCGCGCCGCGGCCGCGACGCCCGTACGCCACGACGCCCCGTCCATGGATGGGTGCGAATCCCACGACCCGCGCCGCGGGGCGGAGTAGTACAGTACTAGTAGTACGCGGCTGCGCCTTGTACGCGGCATGCGGTGGCAGGGAGAGGTGGTGGAGGCTGCAGGGACCTGGGACCTGGGGGTGGCTGTGGCCTTGTGGCCCTGTGGGTGGTGAGGTGAAAGATGGTCAGGGCAGGGGGAGGACAGGGACCTGGGCTGAGCCCCCTCGTGCCGTCTCGAGACCCGCGCCGCGCCCCGAGGACGGCACGCCCACCGAGGCGCCTCGTGCGGGCAGGGTCATGAGTTTTTTTTTTTTTTTTGGCCTTTCGGAAAAGCCCGTGACCAAAGGCTGCATGGCTCGACGATCCATCGACCGATCGGGCTCCGTATATAGTAGCAGCGTCGATCGCACGTCCGGACGCGACCGGAACTAGACCATTGTCGTACGAGTACACATCGATCGCTCGGTTGGGCCCGACGAATCATGATCGACCGCGGCTGTACGTGTGCAAGTAGGCAAAGGTTAAGGTATAGTAGACCTTACACCTGCCGTGGTTTTGGATCTCCAGCCATATGCTTCATCGAACGGAACCACTCGTACTTACTATCAGCTGCTACTCCAGTAGTACGTACACCGCGTTTTCAATGCAGCACTGTACATGTGGCCGACCCGTATCTGCGCCAAGTGCATAATCCAAAACTAGATTATTTGGCATCGCATCCGGAATATCGTTAGATACTCCTACTTGATCAGTGAACGACGACAAAGAGCCGGAGGATCGCGTGCAGCTGCCTGGAAACAGAGCCACACCATTCAATCGGAAACAGGGGAAACACTAACCATTCACTTTAAATCGCCGATCGATCGTCGTCGTGTGGCAGCAGGTAGCACACGTACTGCCGATTAGTTAATGGCGAGGCACCAAGTGCGCCGGGACAAACACAAGAAAAGAGATTATAAAAACGCACAATTAAGTAGCAACAGCTTCCTCCAGATCTCGTCTCGTCCCTGCCCCATCCCATGGACGGCCGAACCGTCCAAGATCGAGTACGTTGCGATCATGCCGCCACCACACCGCGCGCTGCTGCTGCAAATCCATCGGAAGATACGGGCACAGCAGCGCAGGTGAGGCAGCATCATCAAGTAAGCAAGTATAGGTGTCACAAGAGGCGCGCACGGCGAGCGAGCGGATCGGATCAGCCGTGGCGCGCAGCGCAGCATGCAGGGGCGCGAGAGAGAGGCATCTTGTTTGGCGTATGCGGCTACAATTCGTCAAAAAAAACGCCCTGCCCCCACATGCGCCCGTGCGTGTACTGCCGTCTCGTCCCTCACTCGCTGCTTATCAAACATGCAAGATCGATCTGGTGATGACAAGATGAAAAAAAAAAGAAGAAAAAACACGACTTCTCCATGTGGATCAGATCGTGTGACTGCATGCGTGCGTGCTCCACCATGAGAGGGTAGCTTCCCCGTTCGGTACTCGTCCATTTTGACCCATATCACCGTGCCCAATCGTATGGCTGACGGTTACTAAAGACACTATTCTATCCTATAATATAATAAATTAAAACCGAATAATGTGTATTCTATTACTATAAATATTAATAATGATCTATTCAGACTCATGTTACTATAATATTTCTAATTAGATTTTAGATTGCAATGAAGGGAGTTGTACAGTAGAATCAACTGAACCCCGGCCGTGCTATATAGCTTAGGCTTATAGCCGGCGTACCACGTGATTTTAAAATTCTACAGGTGTCAATGCAGCACAGATGTTGTTCGGCGCATAGCTAAGCTAGCACCTCTCCTTGACTTGTTTTTGTCGTCTTTTATCTCTAATCCACCCCCTCGGCCCACTGTCCAAGGTGTACACGTACGCAATTGGCCAAAGTGAATCAATACTACTATATATCTATAAAAAAAAAATATTACATAGCCGCTCTTGCATACTGCCGCATCGCTACTGTCTTTATGCACAAATCAGCGGACATGATATTGAAGAGATTAGCTAGCATTTCAATCACATTGACCCTGAAAAGTGAAAAAGGAATATATATGCAAGAGACCACCCGATCAAATATACTGATATCTGTCCTCCATTATCCGTACCAAAAGAAACGGCAGCGAGTTAAATCCAATATATATATAGTACTTGACATGCCACATCAAGGCCGGCTAATTCCAATTTTTTGCCCCCGGCAAATTTAGGTCAGCCGCCATTCTTTGTCAGAAAAAGTGGAGAATAACAGCACAAGCTAATCGAGTTCCTGGTATTTTCACGAATATATGGTTTATTATTTTACAAAGAAAGCCATCAGTTCAGGCTACTTGGACGCTAGAGCATCATTCCATGGGGTGTGGTCCTCTGTTTTTCTATCGTAGCGTTTATTCCCAGCTCATGAGCTCAATCGTACTTCTGAAGAAAGAAGAAGTAGAGAACTAGAGATGTCTCAACATTCTGCATTCTTTCTTTCTTTCTTCGAAATGATTTACAGTACACACATGGTGTGAGATTTTATATTGATATAGTAAAAAAATTACAAAATTACAGTTTAGCTGGGAGATTGTAATTAAGAATAAAAAAACATCACCACCCTCCATGGACTCTGAACACGCTCCTAAGGAAAGGACTCCTCAACACTCTGCATTTGACTTGTTTAGGAGTAGCTCGTCTAGTTAGTATGTACCATTTTGATACCAAAGTATTGACAATAATTTAGATGGCTGCTGTTTATGTAATCTTTTGATGTTCGAAGATATATAGACAGTTCACATATTAGTTTATCTATTTAGTTATCTATAACAGATTTACATAGTTAATGATTTAGTTGTATATAAAAATGACATATACAATGATTATATGGTATAGCCTGTCTCTCAATCAACAGACCACAATTTTCTCTATCATCGTTCTCTTTCTTTCACGTCATCGAAAATCTCATGTGGCATCTTCTCCCAAACGATGATGCCGCACCACTGTTCATGCCCTTATACATGTGTAAACCTGATTATCATTACATGAGTATATTTATTATTTTGTTGGACATGCTTACTATTATGAATTGGCGCCCAGATGGTAGACAATTCCAGCACCCCGGATATTATTCATGTCGTGTTAACCATTTTAGCCTAGTAGTTTTTATTATATTATTATATAGAAGGACAAGAGAATTTGCAAGATGAAAGAGAAATGCATAGATCGCAACCAATTACAACTGGCATAACCAATCAAACACTATTTGTCGAAGAGGATCCTACAAATATGCTGGACAACTTGATGGCTAGAACTTTGAAACCAATGTGCAACATCTGCTTTGAATTCTAGGAAGATTTTAGCATTAATTCCTTTGCTTCCAAATATATCAACATGCCAAAAACGATGATATCAAGGAAACCTTTCTAAAAAAATGTAGTTGAGCCAAGACAAACATTTGGAATGATTTCTTCTTGGTGTTCCATCTCAAACCAATTATGCGCCAGCATCTTTTTCTTTCTCTTGGACCAGCAGAGCAAAGAAAACACATCTAAATTTGGCCATGGCATCTGCCAATTTAAGAGGTTCTAGGAGTCTGCATGTGTTCCTTTTCTTATTGATTGGGTATAAATGGTTAACTTTCTTCAATAAGTGGTGGCAGATAATCTAATATATTAACAAAAAATATCACCATATTCGTTCTGAGGTATAGAAATTACTACGTTAATCTAAGAAAAATATATGCAGTCCTAGTTAGCCTGGTTTGTAAATGCATATTTATAATCGATATGTTTGTATATGAAAATATAATTATATTTAGTAACAGAAGTCTAAGAGTTAAAATCAACTCTAAGCCCTCCTCAAACTTACCGGGGAAAATCCGCTATACAAAGCAAGAAAAAAGGAACATTGAAATACCAATGATAATAAAAGGATCACGCTCTACTGCCCTGCCCATTGTTTTTGGATAAAGCTCCATTCTTTGCTAAACAACCAGATCATGATCGAGCTAAGTAAAGAGAAAAGGGGTAATACAAGAGGGAGGGCGCAGAGAAAGGTATGGTTAGATCTGACCAATTGGGAAAAAAAAAGTAAATGAGGGATTAAATTTTGTGTTCGTGTGGGCACGCCAATCGATGAGGCTAAGGTGGACCTACCTGTACTGCAACCGCTGCCACTCGTGCGGTTCCTTAAATATATTACCCACCACCACCACCTCAAGGAATATTTTTTTTCCCAACTGTTGCTCATGTCTCTGTGTACTCTCGGTCAAGCAAAGCCATTGCTACAAGTACATCTAAAAATGTGCTCATGGAAATAAGTGTACTACAACCCAATCAAAATTTTATAAACTTTCTTTTGACCTTGTTATATTTGGTGGGGAAGTACCCCAATTTATCTAGGTATTTTATCATGGTTAATTCTTTTATTCTATTATTATATTTCAACCCCCTTTTTTTTTACAGTTGCACCTTAATATAATATTAAGCTTGTATCATCACTGCTCCCTCTACCCTAGAATAAGATCATTTTTTCTCCTCCCTTTGTCCCAACACAAGTTTATTTTGAGCAATCATTTCATCGGAGTTTGTAAAAATAGAATAGGATCATTTTTTCTCCTCCCTTTGTCCCAAAACAAGTTTATTTTGAGCAATCATTGCATCAGAGTTTGTAAAATAGATAAGGGGATAAATACATTGGGAGTAGATAAAGAGGGGAATTATTACATCTTGATTTGATGAAGTTGAGGTATTATGTTTTTTTAGCTTTGAGTTAGTATGTGCGGGATAGGTGAAAAATAAACTTTTTTAGAATGGATGGAGTACAATCTTGTTAATTTGTGAGGTCATGGTAACATGGTTCTCTTTTGTTAGTTTTAATCATGTCATCGTGTGTCGAATATCATGGCTCGTATCTCAGCTTGTTCTCGTGAAAACTCTGGTGATCGATGATATCCTCCGTCAGTGGCGCTCCCACGTTCACTTACCAGGATCACAGGATCTCGGGTAAATTATCTAATTCTAATTAAATCATATCATATTAATTAATATATTAATCAATTATTAGATAATTACTATGTACAGGATCCCTTTATTTTTTTTTCTGGGTTCATCACAGTCCTTCGTAATGTAATTCCAGATTGTATTCGGGAGACACTAATACGTAATAATATGCCATGACCAATAAAGAGCGCCATTCTCTCTAAAAGAAAGTAGGAGCTAGGCTGCGTACAATTATGGATAATAAAACAGAATAGCGAGTGCAAGTGTAATAGTGCTGGGCATAAGTAACAAATGCGAACATAAGAGAGTCAGGACATCTGCCTGTGATAGCGATACGACGATGAATGCAATAGTCAAGGTCCTAGGTGCGAGGACAACAACAAGTTTTTCTCCTTCGTTTGATAGCATCAGGTCATCCTCAATCCACTTATATTTGCATATCTTTAACTGGAAAGAACCAATTACAATATATCTTGATGCAGCCGCTGCCTCCTCTTTCTTATGTGCTTAGTTTTCCTTATCCACATATCCACTTAGAATTTTCTGATTTAATGAACTAAAGATGGCACAAAGCCATTGTATATGTCCTCATAAATTCGATTACATATTCTAGTTAGAGCAAGAATAATAGTGAGATATAAGCAAACTATATACTTACGTGAAAAAAGAGAAAGAAAAGTGGGAGTGTTGGCTCTTACGCAAGAGCTAACTCTACACAAAGCTTCAAAAAATATGTATTAAATTCTTAGTAAGAGAAAGAGAGATGATAAAAAAATTAAACTAACATTATAGCTAAAGTATCATACATGTTAGCTTTAATATTTGGCTTGTTTGGCACAGCTCTCTGGAGCTGGAGCTTATCCAAATAGTTTCAGCTTCACCTAAATAGGAGTGGAGTTGGTTATAGCTCTCCCACAAAATAAACTAGAAATGTGGAATTAGGTTAGCTCTCCCACAAAATAAACTAGAAATGTGGAATTAGGTTTAGATATCTCCACAACTCCACTCCAGAGCCAACTCCTATAGTTAAATCTAGGAGTTCGAGCTCTACCAAACGAATCCATAATAAGTAGTGAGCTCTACTATTAAACTTGCTCTTGTAATATCAAAAAGGAGTAGAAGCAAATGATATTTATAACTTAGACTTAAGTTTAATCCAGTGGATTCTTTTTAAAGTCCTACCAAGAGTAGTTTTCCAAAGCGAAGAAAATTAAATGTTGGTGCTTGGTGTTGGGCACATTTTGGTGGCCATTGTAGGAGTAGGTCTAATAATTGCTAGTAGAGGTAGATTATTCAGGGCGGGAAGGGTGGCAGTGGTTGTCGCAGTTCCCCTGTTAGCAAGAGACCAGTCCCTGTTTGGTGTAAAATCTACACTTCGGCAAAACTAGAAATATCCGTAGAAATTGTAATATTGTAGAATTTTGGGGTATAATTATTTTTAATGACATGCTAAAAATGGATAAGTACTTTCTCGGTGGTTTTCTACCGTTAGCACTAGTGTATTCACCGGTAGAAAAAAATCTCTCAATCGTTGATTTATAAATTTTACAACCAATAAATAAAAAACATTATACTACTAGTAGTTGTGGTGATAGTATAAAAGTATAGGATCCAATAAAGAAAAAAAAATGAATAGTCTAGATATCTATTACCAACTAATAAAGACCACCGTAAAACACCTACTATAGTATATTACCTCACAGCCACTTGTTATAGTTAACTTGACACACTAAAACTTGAGCCATACCAATATGGAAGGTTTATATACATCTTATTGTGTTGTGGGTTTTTGGTTCCGTTTTAATGCGACTTTTTTCATGTTTCTCGTGAGATTGAATTGTACTTCACCCCCTTTCTCTCCGCTCACAAATTTTTCGAACTGTTAAATAGTGTTTTTTTAAAAATATATATAAAAGTTTCTTTAGAAACATATTAATATACTCATCAATCATACGTTAATAGCTCACCTCGTTTTATGTATTTATCAATATTTTTTTCCTGCTCTCAAACTCACCCCTAAGTGCCCTTTTCAATAACATGAATGAAAAAACAGAGGAATAGGAAAAACACAGGATTCTGATAGGAAAACTAATGTAAAACAGAAGATTGCAAAACACAGTAACGATCGTTTGATTGGACCATAGAAATCGGGTGAGAGAGATAGACTCGTAGGAAATTTTTCATTAGGTTAGAGCTCTAGTTAAATTTCCTCCAAAATCTTTATAAGTTATTCATTCCATAGAAATTCCAGATGATAGGATAGGATCCAATTCTTTGTTTCAAAGATCTTTATGCGGAATTTTTCTATAGGATTAAAGCCCTCTATTTTTTTTTCATCCAAATCAAATGAACCTATACGTATCTTAGCCCGATCCCCCTCTTTTTTTTTTCCGCATAGCATCACAGAGCAAGAAATGCAGAGGTACATGTTGACCTAGGACAACGAGATTGTGCATGCATGGGGAGACCTTTGACTTTTGAGCATGGCTCGGCAAAGGCCAGCCAGATTGCTATGGAGAAACAGGGCCAGGGAGACATGACATATGTTGTACACTATAGAACATCTTCAGAACTACATATTGACAAAGCACACATAAGTCACCATAAAAACCAGACAAACTGAAGTGCACAAGGCCAAATCGACCCCTGTTGCTGTATTTTTCGCCATAGGAAATGACACAGAGATGAGTCATCGAAGCAGGGGATACGAACTGATCGCAAAGGTGTGCTTGTGTGCGTGTGCATAAGCTTCGATTGCAAAGGTGTGCGTGTGCATAAGCTTCATCAGAGAGAGGAGCTTAATTATCACCGATGTCCCATGCATCGATCTGCACCTGGCTGTGCATGTACTACCCCAATGCATTTCTCTCTCTACCTGCGTGTTTGACTGCACCTTGAGCAGCAGCAGCAGCAGCAGCAGCCTAGATGCTAGCTACTCTGCATTGGACCATCCTCCTAGTCCTAGGCTGTAGGCTCATAGCCCTCCTTGATAAAAGCTACTACTGGCACAGTATATGCATGCAGCCAATTCACTTCACTGCAGTAAAAAAAAATAATGAGAAAGAAACAGAGATCAAACAATGCAAGAAAGAAATACTCCTACTTCTACTTTAGTCTTTAAAACAAGGCCAAAGCAAGGAAACAAAAGGCAGCCTCATTTTTTTTCCCTTCCCCCTGCTCATCACCCTTTCCATCACTCTCTCCCTTTGCAAAGATCCTTCCTACCTTTGCTTCTACTGCTATATAGCCTCCCCCCTCACCTTCCATTCCAGAGAAAAATAGAGGGAGAGGGAGAAGCAGAGTGTGAGCACAAGCTAGTGAAAGGGTTAGATAGAAACTTAGTAGAATAGACAGATAGTCAGAGAGAGCTTAGCAAGCTAGGCTGCTGCAAGGCTCTATGCATCTTCTTGTGAGATGAGATTGAGATGAGCAGGGGGTGGTGGTGGTGCCTGGTGTGAGGCTAGGTAAGATGGTGGGAGGAGAGCTTGTGCTGGCTGCTCTGGTGATCCTGCTTGCCTTGCTCCTAACCCTGGTGCTGAGCCACTTCCTGCCTTTGCTCCTGAATCCCAAGGCTCCAAAGGGAAGCTTTGGGTGGCCTCTCCTTGGCGAGACGCTGAGGTTCCTCAGGCCTCACGCTAGCAACACCCTGGGCAGCTTCCTGGAGGATCACTGCTCCAGGTAAATTAAAATCATATCCAGTAACATTTCTATCAGTATCACCACCACCACCACCACCACCACACAGGAGCAACAAGTGTCATCTTACCATGCAATTAAGTACTGTACCATTATTTCATGTGACAGCAAAAGGTAATGCTGCTGTCCTGTCCCAGCAGCTTTATCATGCCCTTTTTCTTCCTCCCTGATGGGGGGGCTGTAACATGAATTGGACAGTGTAGTAGAGTTAAAGAGCTGTGCGAACTTTTCTTCCGATGAACAAGTGAGAAAAAAAGGAATGTAAAGGTTGCACAACACTAACACTTAACTAGCATGCATGGTGGTAGTAACACTGATGATGGTGTGATGATGATGATGCAGGTATGGGAGGGTGTTTAAGTCCCATCTGTTCTGCACCCCCACCATAGTGTCCTGTGACCAGGAGCTGAACCACTTCATCCTTCAGAATGAGGAGAGGCTGTTTCAGTGCAGCTACCCCAGGCCAATTCATGGCATTCTGGGCAAGTCCTCCATGTTAGTGGTCCTAGGGGAGGACCACAAGAGGCTCAGGAACCTTGCTCTAGCACTGGTCACCTCCACAAAGCTCAAGCCCAGCTACCTTGGCGACATTGAGAAGATTGCACTGCATATAGTTGGGTCATGGCATGGCAAGAGCAAGGACAAGGGGAGGGTCAATGTCATCGCCTTCTGCGAGGAGGCAAGAAAGGTTAGCAAGTGTACTAACTTGAAACCAGAGCCATATCACCACAAGGACATGATCCCTTGAAACAAGGAGGGAAAACTTTGCACATGTTAGCTACATACCATCATCATCATGTTGTTACTTGCTGCTGCATGAGACTTTGTCCCAAGGTCACTTTGACTTACCATGGTTGTTTTTACCTTTTCCTTTTTTTTTCTCTCCTTGGTGTGCTCTCTTTCCTTGAGAAGCACAGTTTGCATTCAGTGTAATAGTGAAGCAGGTGCTGGGGCTATCACCAGAGGAGCCGGTCACTGCCATGATACTTGAAGATTTCCTCGCCTTCATGAAGGGTCTCATCTCTTTCCCTCTCTACATCCCAGGGACGCCATATGCCAAAGCTGTGCAGGCATGCAACTCAGCATCTCGTTTACATAAGTCGTTAAACTGTCAATAAATTTTTCAGGCCATTTTATTTTTGTATACTTACCATAATAACGTTCATCCTTCTGTCTGTGAATCCTCACAGGCCAGAGCGAGGATATCAAGCACTGTGAAGGGTATTATTGAGGAGAGGAGGAATGCTGGCTCCAGCAACAAAGGTGACTTCCTTGATGTGCTGCTTTCAAGCAATGAGCTCTCTGATGAGGAGAAAGTGAGCTTTGTTCTGGATTCCTTACTGGGAGGATATGAGACCACCTCACTCTTGATCTCCATGGTTGTGTATTTCCTTGGGCAGTCAGCTCAAGATCTGGAACTAGTGAAGGTATACAGACTTCTCATGCTGAAAGACAGAGCAGTACTGGTAAATAAGTACTTAATTAAGTATCCATCACTAAAATATATATTAACATGTTTGCATGCAGAGGGAGCATGAAGGCATAAGATCGAAGAAAGAGAAGGATGAGTTCTTGAGCTCTGAAGACTATAAGAAGATGGAATATACCCAACATGTAAGATGATCGTTCAATACATGCTTTAGGATTGGTTAATAAGCCAGAGGTACCTTTTTTCCTATTATCAGCAACTACACAAATATATGACCCTCCAAATATGAGGTTTAGTCATATTCAGACCGATTCTCCTATGCCTACCCATATATGCAATTTTTGAATTAAACAAAAAAAGAAAAATAAAAAGCAGAGAGAGAAAGAATCTCATTACATTAGAGTGAAAAGGGAAGAAGGGACATGTTCTTCAATAATGGAAACTGTATGATGATGCATATGCTACGCCCTTACAGGTTATCAATGAGGCACTGAGATGTGGCAACATTGTCAAGTTTGTCCACAGGAAGGCTCTCAAAGATGTCAGATACAAAGGTAATTAACCCTACTTGAGGCTTTCCTTGAAGATTCCATTGTGCTCATCACATGATAATGGATCAGGCAAAGTGGATGGTTGCACCTTTATTACTGATTTTTAAGCATTGTTATTCCTAAAATACCTCAGCTTTTCATAGAAGATGCTCAAAAGCAAGTGGCTCTTTTTTCTTTGCTCTGTTGCAGAGTATCTGATTCCTTCTGGTTGGAAGGTCCTACCTGTTTTCAGTGCTGTTCATTTGAACCCCTTACTTCATGGAAATGCCCAACAATTTCAGCCCTGCAGATGGGAGGTATGTTTGTTTCCATAATCTGTGAATATACTCCTCAGTACTTACTAAAATGTGTATTGTTAATGAACTAATGAAAAATGTTTTGGACCAGCTAGGCCACGAAGCTTAGCTTTCACATAGTATACTTTTCTATAATACAAATTTATAAAATGAAAAGTTCAGAGCACCTATCAAGAGAGCTTATCTGGAGCCTTGAAAGAATCTTCTTTAAAGGGTGTTCTCTAACTAATTGCTACCTTTAATTAGTGAGCGTCCAACTATGACATAATTACTCGCAACTATTCTGGTGTCTTCAGATGCCAAGCAAGCTCCCTGTGGCTGTAATGCCTTTTGTGCATGGTCCTAACCATGATTCCTCTCATTCAAAGCCAGCATTCTTGGCTTTGCTTCCTTTTTCTTAGTTTCTGTTATGAAGCTAATGGTCTGATTCATGTGTATTCCTAATCTGATTGATGCAACAGGGTGCAAGCCAAGGGACAAGCAAGAAGTTTACGCCGTTCGGCGGTGGCCCCCGGCTCTGCCCTGGATCAGAGCTTGCCAAAGTAGAGGCTGCTTTCTTCCTCCATCACCTTGTGCTCAATTATAGGTAAAACAAAAGGGCATATTTGTCCTACCCGAGTAGAAGATGCATGGATCAAAGTTGACTGACTTAAAACAGCAATGAACAAGTTCAGAAGTAATAATCTTTAACAAGCTGGTGCAGAGTAGTTGGTGTTTAAATAGGCTAAAAAACTGTTGAGGCAAACATGAACAGGAAAACGTATTGATGCAGTTACCTCTCATACTGATAATACACACTACACTAGTAAGTAATGGCAAGAAGGATGACAGCAACTAGGCAAATTATTTATGCTTTTGTCTGCAAGGACCGCATGTCTGAACTCAGCTATCTTGTGCATTTTCATAAGTGGCACTGTAGAGCATAGAATCAGACGACAACACACAGAACAAACATGACAGCATGGAGTTTTCGATAGGTAGGCTATGCAAGTTGAGTTGAGGGCTGCCATACAAGATAAAATATACTGCGATATGATCAAACTTTTCTTTTTTTAAAAAAAAAACTAGGTTCATTAACAATAATCTGTACGTGACAACTGACAAGAACAGGCAGAGTTATGTAACTTACGTAGTTGTTTCAGAGTACAGTCTACATGTACTTACTGAATATCCATGCCAGAGTGTTGGCTGATCATTGTTCTTCGTTTCTTGAAAACCTTGTGCCGTGCAGATGGAGAATCGATGGCGATGACATTCCGATGGCATACCCGTACGTGGAGTTCCAGAGAGGTCTGCCCATAGAAATCGAGCCACTTTGCTCTGAGTCCTGACAGGTTTGCGGTTGCAGCCACGGTGAGTGAGTTCATCAACCATCCCCGCAAGCGAGGGGGAGGTGCACGCGATAACAACGGAGAGGATTAGTCAGTGAAGAAAAAAAAAAGAGAAAAGATTGCAAAAACTGAAGAAATGCACTGGGCACTAGCTAGTAGTACCTATCAATGAGCCAGCCGAGATTGTAATTTGCTGTACATGGTGTAGATATATTTTGTCCATGCCGATTGCTTGCGGTGGTGGTGGTGGCTTCACCCTGTAACATCCTCCACTGTTTCAACTTTCATCTGCTATTCTATAGAAAAAGAAATTTGGGCTATTGGGCTATTGAAGATTTTGGATGAAGCCAAAATCTTCAAAAAACAAATAATTGAAACTTTGAAAGAGTACTCCTATCCTTAATACATGAACGTTATTCATATGACCATGAATTAACCTGTATGGACTGTATTCTGTACTTGTCAAGGAATTTTCGGGAACAGACAAATTCGATCGTGGATAATTCCCATCGAACCGTGGAATCGTAGATGGCTGGTCCCGTTTGGATTGGAGGAACAACGGAGGAATTCCTTTCCCTGCAGGGGAAAAATCTTAGTTTCGGTGCTTCGGGACTAAAAGGAAAAAAACCACGAACGAACAGCATTATTCCAAAGGGAAGTTTCCCCCCTCATCGCTGGACGATTTGACATCCACGAATCCACCACGCGTAAAAATCGCCCAGGATCGAGGCGGATTCCAGCGGTGTCGCGCCGCGCCACGCCGTCGTCCCGTATCCACCAGCGGTGTCGGAATCTCCAGCCGTGTTGCGCCCAACGCCGCCGACGGCGGCCGTCCCGCCTCCAGCGACACCCGTGAACCCGCCTGTAGCAGCGCCCGCAGGATCATCTGCACATCCGCGCCACCGCCGCCCGACATGTCCGCCGCTCGAGCTCAACGTGAGAAGGGGAAGGGAGAGAGATCATAATATGAGCGGTTTACTGGAGAGTAAGATAACGATGTTAAAGGAAAAGGTAAAAAAAAAAAAGAAAGAAAAAAGAAAGAGAGAGATATACATGAGTGGATCCAACTATGATTTTATGATTTTCTATGTTTTTTTTACCATTTTTTTCTATGTTTGGTGGAGTAATCCTCAGTTTTGCAGTCGTGTTGCTATGTTTTCTTTTCTACGCCTATATTCCTGTGTAATTTGTAGGGTGTAAAGTTTGTTGGAATTTGGTATTGTGTAGAACATAGCATCGCATTGTTCAGGTATGAGGATTGCAATTTCGATCTTCAGGAATTCGATCTTTGACTCGCACACACAATTGTATCACATTGTTCAGGATTCAGGATTGAAATGTTCAGGAATTTGATTTGACACACATTTATCACATTGTTCAGGACTCAGGATTGCAATTTGATCTTGGCATACACACAAAACATAACAATGTTCACGCCAAAAAAAAAAAAGAAAAAAAAGGAATCAGGATCGACAATTTGACCTTGACAGACATACACAACAAAACACATTGCATTGTTCACGCCAAACAGACAAAAGAAATCAGGATTGCAATTTGATCTTGACCAAAAAAAGAAAGAAAAAATATTGGCCCATGCAGGTCTCGAACCTGCGACCTTCGCGTTATTAGCACGACGCTCTAACCAGCTGAGCTAATAGGCCAATTTATTTGAATCCGTGTTCTAGGATATTTCAACGACTACGACAGTGTTCTGATTCTTACACTGCTTGCAATGCGAAAGATCTGGGCAGAATCGCCAATGGTGCCCTCCAAGACAAGCAATATTTACATGACATGACATATTAACTCATTTGCTTATGGAGAACAACATTTCCTGGCACTTCATTTATTCATATACTACAGATTTACAACAATACCTGCTAACATGATTTCAAGTGTCCACAGACGCACAAACCAGGGAGATCAGAATACCTAGATCGGCATAACAAGAAAGAAACTGGATAGAAAGAAATCAAGCTTAACGTGTCAAGGCTCCAGGGAGAAAAAGTCACACAACCATGTCCAGTAACAGCACTTTTGGTCTTAGAATTTTGGCTTCAGGAAATCTGGTTGGTTTGTGACTGATCTAACCCATGCCCATTTGTGATCATTCACATCCACTGGGTTCTTCGCCACAGCAACATCTTCCAGCGGTATGTAGCTATAGTTTCCATTTATCGGGCCAGGAACGAAGCCAGTGTACCCCGCCATGATCCCATGGATCGCGGAATGTGCCAGCAGTGTACAGTACAGATTATCAGTGGCATTTGCTGGAACCGCTCGTATCATGTAAGTAGGATCGATATACTTCACAGTGAACAACTCGCTTGGGTGTTCTCTCTTCCACCATTTACCCAGCTCAGATTTTAACCAGGGACCCACATCAAGGAACACAATGTTGCCAGACTCGTCCTGCTCACGCTTTTGATCATCAGTCCTTGGAATCAGTTCCTGACCAGCACCTTCAGCAACAACGACAACAGCATGTCCCTTCTGTTTTATCCTTTCATACAAGAACTCAAACAGGCCTCCCTTTCCTTCAAGATAGAAATCAACCTCAGGAATCAAACAGCAGTCAACATCGCGGCTGCTCAGGGTGGCATGAAGAGCAATGTGACCTGTGCTTCTGCCCATAAGTTTGACAAGTCCAACGCCATTCACGGCACTCACAGCCTCGACATGTGCTGCGTCGATGGCCTGCTGAGCAATCTCCACTGCAGTTTGGAACCCAAATGACCTGTCTATGATGCCGATATCATTGTCCACAGTTTTCGGGATCCCAGTAATGGAAATGTTCAAACCACGGCGCTTAAACTCGTTGAAGATGGCCACAGCTCCTCTCATTGTTCCATCCCCTCCAATTGCATAAACCTTCAGCAAGGCATAGTCATGATAAAAGTTTTTGAGGTCAAGACACTTGTAATAGGCCAAGAATACAAGCAACAACCGAAATAAATTAGCATATTGAACTAGCAAGATGACCCCAAGCTGATCGATCAAATCAGTAAAACCTAAACCACTCGACCACTCTAACTGACAAAGACATGTTATACAGGAAACATTCTGGACATACAAATTCTTTGAGATAGTTCTTCCATAATGAGACCTAACATACTAAGTAGATTAAAGTAACCCCTCATGATTGTACACCAACATGGTTTACTAAAAATGCTTACGGCAAATTTGTAGCACCAAGATAGTAACCTTGTCAATTCAGACGGCACAATGTACTCTTGCAAGTACCTGTAACATGCTTATCGAGCTTCTCCTAATCTTAATAAAATTGGCCGGCTTTCGTTCGCCAACCCGGCGAAAATAAAGAAAGCCTAGGGGTTTCCACGTGTACATGATTTGTGAGATCAGTTCAAACTTTAGCTATTTGCCAAAAAAATACATAAAACCTGGAAACTCTAAAAATGGTGGTGGGGTTTGCTCTCACCTGCGTATACCCGCGCGCGACGATGCCATCAACGATCTTGTTGAGATCAAAGCCACCCCGGGTGGTCTTGAGCACGGTGCCGCCCTTCTTGTGCCAGTCGTCGACGGCGGCCGGGTCCAGCCGGACGTGGTCGGCGTCGGGGCCGTAGAACCCGCGGTACCCGGCGGCGACGCCGAAGACGTCGCGGACGCCGTAGAGCTCCTGGAGGCCGACGACGAGCTCCCTCAGGACGGTGTTGAGGCCCGGGCAGAGGCCCCCGCAGGTGACAACCGCGGCGCGCGCGCGTGCAGGGTCCACGGCGATCCCCACGCGTGGCCCCGCGCGGCGGTAGGCGACGAGCGGGGATGGCGCCGCGGAGGCGAGGTCGAAGAAGGCGTGGCGGAGGGAGACGTCCCCCGGGGAGATGTAGAAGGTGGCCGGCGGGTGGAAGTAGGGGTGGCGGGAGATTGGGTTGGGGATCGGGTTGGCCGTGGCCGCCGCCGGGAGCAGGGGCACGTCGCGGAGGGTGAGCGGCGGGAGGGTGATGGTGGTGTTGGACGGGGCGGTGGCGTCGGCGTCGGCGGCCGCGCCGCCGTTGGCGTCGCCGGAGTTGGGGGCGGTGGGGTCCATGTGTCGGCCAGAGAGAGAGGGGGAGAGGGGTTTAATAACCGCGTTAAGCGACGGGTGGCGCTTTTGCAGATTGTGCGGGGGAAGCGAAGCGCTTCGAGAAAATGAAGGGGAGGGAGGCGGCGGCGTGTCAAAGGGCAAGTCATGTACTCGTCGCGTCATCTGTTGCGACTAAAAAGATGGCCACGTAAACAGTATTAAGGAGAAAACTAATGGATTAGTGCAGTAACAACAATGGCAAATCGACACGTGTGACATGAGCAAAACCACTCAAAATCATCTAGAGGACTTGCTAACCCGTTTGCCTTTGTTTGGATGGGCCTCATTCCCGGCCCACACAAGTGGATAAACCGGGATTTAGTGCAGATGTGGATGGGCCGCTGTCGTGAACCATTCCACTTTTGAGTCCGCAAAATATAGGTTCAATTTAATTTGTATCCCTCGATCGTGATATCATGTATCATGTATCCCTTAATTATTGAAACCGGTGTAAAATAACTCCCTCAGAGATATTGTGGGCAGTTTTCGCTAACGTGACTTGTCGATTTGGGCAACCGGTTGAATCAGCATGTGGGGTCCACATGTTAGTGTCTCCTTTTCTTTGTTTCATCCCTCCACTTTCTCTCTATACCTCTTATCTCTTGCCACAACATCTCCCTTGGCAACGCCCTCTTCCTACACCATGGCGGCTGACGAGGGGGTCGCGACCGTCGAGCCAGGGACAACGGCAATCCCCTCAAAAGGGCTAGGAGTTGGACGCCAACGTGGACCGAGGCAAAGCGGGTTGGCTCTGCCACCTGCCTCAGCGAGTGCAGCTCCTCAGGATCGCCGTCTACGTCTTCGACGCCAGCAGGAGCAGGCAGGCACAAGGGCAATCGCGTAGGGCGGTGTCAACGCTATGTCACCGTAGGGAAAGACGTGTCGACCTTGGAGAAGGTGGCGACAACGTCAAGAAGAGTGCTCACTACAGCATATCTAGTCACGCGGTCACGCCACCTTGACCCGTCAGTGCTGCCCAGCCACGCCGATACCCAACTCCTAGCCTGTCGTTCTCCCTAGTTACACTCTCCTTCCCCGCAACCTGCGGTGTAGCCATTGTTGTCGCACGAAGAGCGGCTAGACAGAGAGGGAGGCGACGAGATGAGACGGGACGTGGAGGGGGAGGGATCTCGTTGTTGTGTCCGTCTCGATTCTCTTTAGACCCGTCGTCGTGAGAAAGTAGTGAGGTCGGAGATCGAGCTCTTATTCAGCGATAAGAGGCCGCGAGAGATGGCATGCATCTCACCTCCACGAGCACAAGCTACCGAGAGAGGGAATTCGCCGGATTGGGGACGAGTGGGCGAGCTCAAGCTCCACGGGGCTCGCCGGTCACCGCCACCGTTGTCTTCCTTCCGCGGGCGAGGTTGAGTTGCCTCTTCACTAGAAAAGGTGGCCTCCGTCCTAGGAAGGCGCTCATGCTCGACGACACCGTCCCGAGCTGGTGCAAAGTGGAAAGAGAGAGGAGGAGGCACTGACATGTAAGGCCCACTTGCTGACTCAACTGCTTGGATCAAGTCAACGAGCCGCATCAGGCGAAAATCACTCTCAAGAACACATAGGAAATCAAATTGCACCGGTTTTAATAGTTAGGGGTTCAAGACAACTGCTTGGATCAAGTCAACGAGCCGCATCAGGCGAAAATCACTCTCAAAAACACATAGGAAATCAAATTGCACCGGTTTTAATAGTTAGGGGTTCAAGATACTTTATATTACGTTTCAGGGATATGAATTAGACTTGACCTATATGAGGGAGTCAAAGTGGACTTAACCCCCCATCCAAACGAGACAGCTTAGATGGATTAGGCCTTGATCTGCCTTACCCATTCCCACTTCCCAGCCTGCTCGGAGACCTGATTCCATTCTCCCCAAATCCCAATCCGTTTCAGCTCCTTCGTTTCGCCATGGCGCTGACATGAGCGCACGGCTCCCACGAGCCTCCAAGCCCACCACCACCATGGCCACCGCCGCGCTCCCCCTCCATCCAATCCCTCACCGGAAGCTCCCGCCTGCCAGCGCCGGCGCCTCCCTGAGGCAGCTCTGCAAGGAAGGTGACCTGCGGGAGGCCCTCCGCCAGCTCGCCGGCCGCTCGGCGCCCGGGCGGGCGCCTCCCACGGACAACTACGGCTGGGTCCTCGACCTCGTCGCCGCCAGGATGGCCGTCTCGGAGGGCAGGCAGGTGCACGCTCACGCTGTGTCCACGGGCGCCCTGGGCGATGACGACGGCGGGTTCCTCGCGACCAAGCTGCTGTTCATGTACGGCAAGTGCGGCCGCCTCCCGGATGCGCGCCGCCTGTTCGACGGTATGCCCTCCCGGACCGTCTTCTCCTGGAACGCGCTCATCGGGGCGTATCTGTCGTCCGGGAGCGCCGGCGATGCCGTGGGCGTCTACCGGGCGATGCGGGCGTCGGAGCCCGTGGCGGGGGCGGCGCCCGACGGGTGCACGCTCGCGTCCGTGCTCAAGGCGTGCGGCGCGGAGGGGGACGGGCGGTGCGGGAGCGAGGTGCATGGGCTGGCGGTGAAGCGCGGACTCGACAGGAGCACGCTCGTGGCCAATGCGCTCGTCGCGATGTACGCCAAGTGCGGCCTCTTGGATTCTGCGCTGCGGGTGTTTGAGTGGATGCGCGACAGGAGGGATGTGGCCTCCTGGAACTCGGCTATATCAGGCTGTGTGCAGAACGGGATGTTCTTGGAAGCTCTCGACCTGTTCCGACGGATGCAGAGCGCCGGCTTCAGTATGAATTCTTACACAACTGTTGGTGTGCTACAGGTGTGTGCAGAGCTTGCTCAGCTGAATTATGGAAGGGAGCTACATGCAGCGCTTCTGAAATGCGGTATTGAGTTCAATATCCAATGCAATGCGTTGATTGTCATGTACGCAAAATGCAGCCGGGTGGATAGTGCTCTCAGAGTATTCCGTGAGATTGGTGACAAGGACTACATATCATGGAACTCAATGCTCTCCTGCTATGTCCAGAATGGTTTATATGCTGAGGCCATCAGATTTTTTGGCGAAATGGTAAAGAACGGTTTCGAGCCTGATCATGCTTGCATTGTGAGCTTATTGTCTGCAGTGGGTCATTTGGGTAGGTTAATCAATGGCAGGGAGGTTCACGCAAATGCGGTAAAGCAAAGGCTTGATAGCGATTTGCAGGTTGCTAATACATTGATGGACATGTACATAAAGTGCTACTCCGTGGAGTGCTCCGCCCGTGTATTTGACAGGATGAGGATTAAGGACCATGTGTCATGGACAACGATCATTGCATGTTACGCTCAAAGTTCTAGGTATTCTGAGGCAATCGAAAAGTTTAGAGCAGCACAGAAAGAGCGCATTAAGGTGGATTCTATGATGATGGGAAGCATTTTGGAAGCCTGCAGTGGTTTGAAAAGCATCTCGCTGTTGAAGCAAGTGCATTCTTATGCTATTAGAAATGGCTTGCTTGACTTGGTACTGAAGAATAGAATCATAGATGTATATGGAGAGTGTGGAGAGGTTTGCTATGCACTTAATATATTTGAAATGCTAGACAAAAAGGACATTGTCACCTGGACTAGTATGATAAACTGTTTTGTGGATAATGGGCTGTTCTATGAAGCTGTTGCCTTGTTTGGCAAGATGCTGAATGCAGGCATTCAACCTGACTCTGTAGCACTAGTAGGTATTCTAGGGGCAATTGCTGGTTTGTCATCCCTGACAAAAGGAAAGGAAGTTCATGGTTTCCTTATGAGAGGAAAGTTTCCCATGGAAGGTGCTATGGTTAGCTCCCTTGTGGACATGTATTCGGGTTGTGGAAGCATGAACTACGCTCTCAAAGTATTTGATGAGGCTAAGTGCAAAGATGTTATTCTCTGGACGGTGCTGATTAATGCTACCGGAATGCATGGTCATGGCAAGCAAGCTGTAGATATTTTCACGAGAATGCTGGAAACAGGTGTATCTCCTGATCATATTTCTTTTCTTGCGCTGCTTTATGCTTGTAGTCACTCAAAACTTGTCGAGGAAGGTAAATACTATCTCAATACGATGGTGAGCAAGTACAGGTTACAACCATGGCAGGAACACTATGCCTGTGTGGTTGATCTTCTTGGCCGATCAGGACAGACTGAAGAGGCTTACAAGTTCATCAAATCTATGCCCGTGGAGCCAAAATCTGTAGTGTGGTGTGCACTCCTTGGGGCATGTCGTATACACAAGAACCATGATCTTGCTGTGGTTGCAACCGATAAGCTTCTTGAGTTAGAGCCAGATAACCCAGGTAATTATGTCCTAGTATCAAATGTTTTTGCCGAAATGGGCAAGTGGAATAATGTCAAGGAGGTTAGAACCAGGATGATAGAACGGGGTTTGAGAAAAGACCCAGCATGCAGCTGGATTGAGATAGGAAACACTGTACACACTTTCACCGCGAGAGATCATTCTCACAGAGATTCACAGGCTATCCATCTCAAACTTGCCGAGATAACTGAAAAACTGAGAAAAAAAGGTGGGTACGTCGAAGATATTAGTTTCGTTCTGCATGATGTGAGCGAAGAAGAGAAGATAGATTTGCTGCATAGGCACAGCGAGAGGCTTGCGATATCGTTTGGTTTGATCAGCACTGCTTCAGGTACACCTCTAAGGATTGCCAAGAACCTTAGAGTCTGCGGCGATTGCCATGAGTTCACCAAGCTAGTGTCCAAGCTATTTGAAAGGGAGATTGTGGTCCGAGACGCCAATAGATTCCATCATTTCAGTGGAGGCTCTTGTTCTTGCGGCGACTTCTGGTGAGTGTGCCTTAGACAGTTAGACTGTAGAAGTATAGATCATTGATAGCAAGAATAGTGAATAGTGATGAACTGGGTGAGCATGGAAATATAGATGAAGAGAGAAATGGCCTTCCTGCTCCCTGACAGATAGGCTCTCGGTGAATAAACTCATCTGGAATGGGCGATTCCAGATAAATTTAATCACCATTCCGTTTTTTCATCACTAGATGGAGCATAGAGGAACTGAGAAAGAGTCTGAATGACACGAGGACTTGTGATTTATAGCTTCGAAATGTAAAATGATGTAAAGGATTCTTTTCTGTAAAATTTCAATAGCTGATTTCTCTGTTCATAATCACTTGAGAGGCCTTCTCAGCTTCCGTTTGCCAACCACTCTCAGGCATGTTCCATGGCCTGCTGAAATTAGTTTTTGGGCCAAAACCGTTGGCAAAAATAGGACCAAAAATAGGACTTACTCTCTAGGCTTGAATTCAGCGCTTGGACGGTGTGGCAATCGAATAATTTCTCTCTCGTTTTGGGCCCCTTCAAACCGTCTTGATCCAGCCAACGTCCAACGAGTTAACGAGAAACTCAGCGTTGACTGCGAGTCAGCGAGAAACCGGCTGCTAACCTGCTGCTTTCGTTAAGCAGTGGTGATGTGGACGGTTCGAATGTGCGGTGTGCCATTGCCGCGCAAGGTGAGAGGTGTATGTCATGCCCTAGCTATGACAAAGGAAAAAAAACTTTCTTTTGGGTCTTATGATCATGTGCTGCAAAATCAACAAATGTATAATCACATCTTTGTGAGATCGATGAACGTACTCATTCTAGAAAGACTATATATTTTCCTCCTTCAGTAATTTCACCTAATTTTTGTGATGTGGCTAATGTCATCAACAGTCATTTTACTGCGAGGGAGAAAAACAAATCATAGGAGCTTGTGGGTTCTAGGAACTAGGAAGGAAGCAAGGCAGGTTTCAGGACAGGAAAACCAGATACCAAATAATTCAATTGCTCTCTCGAGAGGAAGATGAATGAGAAACAGCTAGAGCCAAAATGTCGTTTATTTTTTTCCTCCTGAACAGTGGCGGAGCTAGCAATTTTACCCTGTGGGGTCAATTATCATTGCTTGATATTTCAGTGGGGTCATTCACGTAAAATTCAGTAGATTTACATGGAAAAATTAGTACCGATAAGGGTGTTAGTGAAAAAGCTGTGGGGTCAGCCGACCCCACAGCTTGTACGTGGCTGAAGCCACTGCTCCTGAACATGACATGATAGTCTAAATGTGATATAAGCGAATCTTCTCAGCTTGGACCGGAAAAAAATCACGTATTACCATGGAGAGCGATACTCCAGTACTCTCCACTTGTAGTATTACACTACCAGTAATATTAAGGGTAAATTAGTAATTTACTAATACAATCATTACGAGTAATATTGTAATTTATGTTTTTAACCGTCTAGAGCGATATATAGTTATCCATTATGTTGACATAGTTCATATTCCATCAAAAAGCTAAAAAAAGGAAAAAAAGTTTAGTTATTGCTAAATGATAATTATATCCCTATTTTTTGGGATAATAATATCCCTCCACGTTTCTACTACTGCTAACTAGGGTGGTAGTAGAAATCAATATGAACCCTTCGATCAAATAAGATTAACGGTTCAGATTATTTTCTACTATCAGTAGAGAGCACCGAAGTTAGGCTCTACCATGGAACATGGGGAAAATATGTAGCGAAAATCACGCATACAGTGAAAAAAATATGAAAACCACCGTGGGATGAGAACAAACGCCTGAAATTTATTTGCATCATCATGAGTTAAATTTTTACCTCTTTCCACTATATATGTGCACTACATATGTGGTTTACACTACGTATTCCCTGTATCATGAGACCATCCACATGGGCGTGTCATATACGCACAGGCACGCCCATTAGGCTAGCTAGGTTTTGTCTCTGATCACCTCAAATATGGCATAACTCATCTGAATACGACATTGTCAAGTTTTCTCAACTTGAACTAGAAAAGGAACAAATACGCACAACTACGACCATTGGGCTCAGAGGGCTCTTTGGCAACTTCAACATGATAGGACGATTGTCTAAATATGTCATCTTGAGTCTTCTTAAGATAAAACTGATAGTGTAGTGGTAAGGAGTGTGTGATTTCAACCCCGAGATCCAATGTTCAATTCTCAATACACTCACAATTTCTTCTTTGAAATATTTGGAGGATATCTCTCCCTTCAAATATCGTATTTTTAGTCTTCTCGGCTTGGATTGGAAGAGAGAACATCGGCTTCACATGTTGGCAAAAAAACTAGTAGCCTCAAAAGGAAAAAAACATAAGCCAATCTGTATGAAAACAAAATCTGTGAACAAACAACTATAATGCTTGCGTGATTTTACGATGATTTTCTAGTGTAAAATCATGCTCTTAGCACCTTCGGTACTAGGAAATCCCAACAACCATAAAATTTCTCATAATGTTGTCTCATGTCGTTTCAAGATAGCATCATCAACCAATTAATCATCTCAACACAACATCATCAAGTCATCTTGACTTGGACTAGAAACATGCAAAGGTGATATAGAAGCACGAGAATGGTTGCCCCGAGCTCAGAGAGGTACAATGCCTAACTTGATAAGGACGAGAGGTGTATCTGTTCTTGGCAGGATACTGTACAAGTATATCTTAAATGAGAACTCTTTCTACAGTTAGGACTTCGGACAACTGCCAAGAAAAATATAGTTATCCTTATCGGTAAGAACAACTCACAAGGAAAACTTTCTAACCTTAACGTTTATTAATAGCCACCAACAAAAGAAGTGTATACTTGGTGGCTAGTTTTAACCGCTAATAAAATTAGTAAACATAGCGGTGATCTTATGATTGTTAAAGAAATTAGTTGGCTACCAAAAAAGTTCCAGATTCTTGTAGTCGTGCTATGTCAAAGTGCGAACTTTTGCTCTAAATAACAAGGCTAATGTGGCAAATCTCTAAAATATAAATGCTGGGTGAACAATACGGTAATGCTTCATGTAGCTTCCCCTTACTGCAGGTAAGAAAGTGGAGGGCAGATATGCATAAACCATGTAACGAAGATGGACTACATAATACACCCATATTTACTTAGTTTAGACGTACAACAACATATAGTTGAACGGTTGAGTAGAAGGCATAAACACAAAAAGGCATGGCTAATAAGGTAAGACATTGTTTAGATAACGTGCAAGACCTAAAACATCTTTACACAATGACGCATAATTAGCCTAGTGGATTGACGATACAAACACAAGATATCATGATATTGAGGTGAGAAACACCTAGAGAAAACAACGTGCAAGACCTAGAAATGGAATGCCATTTCTGAAATGAGTGGAAGTGTTTTGCTAGGTCTAATTGTGATACTAACAATTTGTTGTTTTGTAGAATATCCCACACGAACATTAAAATCAAAACGAACGTACATAATATCACAGGATGCTGATCTAGCAACATAGGGTACGTACACCCCTAGCTAGTTAGGCCAACCACCCCCTCGATCTGGGAAACTATTCTAAACTCCTGAGGGACCCTCGTTGTTTGCATATCACTCAAATAGTTATGAAAAAAATTGAGAAAATTTGAGGAGGTGTATTAATATGTGATATATCACTCCACAAACATGCAACTTAAAATTCAACTTCTACATGTCGCAACGAAAAAAACAAATTAAACTACAACTAGTTAATGTATATTCGCAGTCAAATTTATTTTTTTCGTTGCGACATGTAGAAGTTGAATTTTAAGTTGCATATTTTTGGAGTTATATATCAAATGTTAATACATCTTATTAATTTTTTTCAAATTTTTTTATAACTATTTGATTGACATGCAAGTAACGAGGGGACATTCCTCGAGAGTTAAAATCCACTCTCCCTCGATCTTATAGCCTAAAGTTCGACTGTACACGCTTTTTGTTCGGTTTACAACAACTTGTTGCTGATCAGCTTTACAACACAACGCAAATGTGCCGATAGATCAAAAAGAAGAAACTTGCCGAGGATATAATGATGGTAGGGTTAGGCACGGTTCACTGTTAACCCAGTTTCTGCATGCCACCTCTCCAACTTTGTGTTCAGAGTGTTTAGAGTACGTAGTCTCTCAACTTCAGGGATGGATTTACAGGGTATGGATCTGTGTCCGACGACACCAATAACTTTTCGTAAAATCTATACTTAAACTGCGTATCCATATATTATAACACTATAATCTAAATATAATTAGTATACTATAACACCGTTAAACATGTTATGACACCAACGAACTAATTTCCAAGATCCGCTACTGCTCAACTTGCGGTTGCGACGTACGGGCCGCGTCATTAGCTAGTTTACTATGGAAGCAAATGCCTTGAACGCCGCAATCCATCGTCACAAAAACCCGGCTACCTGCTAGCTAGCTGAGATTTGCCTCCAATTCGGGGTTCGAGCGAGCGAGTTAGCGAGACGACCAGCAGTTCGAGAGACGGAGAGGATACACACGTTCGCTGGCCGGTGTTTTATGCGAGTTGACAACCAGAGCCTACCTACAGCTAGCTAGCTTTCGTCCTTGGCAGAAAAACTAAAGATCCGACCGGCCTTTCTTCTACAGTGGGACATGCGCATGTGTCATGTGTGTTTGTTTGAATTGGTCAGGTGCTGGCAAATGCACGTAACTGTACTGTACTGACCGGAGAAGGAGACCAGCGATGATCATGAGTGACTGACATGCCGGAGCTACCATCCATCTCCGTACAACGTTAGCTATCGCATGCGTGTGATCTTCATGTGCTCCAATGAACTACAAATGTACTGTCGGTCTGGAAGTGCCCGACGAAATTTCATAACTTTTGGATGAAATGTACATCCTTCGTTTCAGGAAAAAAATAAACAATTTCTAACTTATATATCAGGACATAGCCCGTATCTGGATGTATATAGCGCTAGAAGTTGTTCTTTTAGACTGTAATCTACCTTGAAAACAATAGTTTCATAATGTGTTAAACGTTGACTATAGCATGTTATATATCATATGATATATAGATTGAAACTAGTATGCAAATTTTTAGATGGAAATTGAGACAAAAGTCAATATCGAAAACAAACATGTATGAAACGGAGGGAGCATATAGGACCAGGCCGGCTTCGTTACGCTATGATTGGATTAATGAGAGACTACAGCAACATGTTAACATGAGTCGAAAAAGGGTCTACTAATTAACGACGTCTTACCAATTATAACAAACTGCTTAATGCAGGGAAATGGACATATATATGTGTACAAAATATGCAAGATAACTGACATGTAACGCAAATATATTAGTTGAAAACCCGACAAAATGCCAGAGCATGGATCGACCTATTCAGAGGATGACTTTTGAGCTATTTAAGAATGCGAGAGCGACTGTTAACTCACACCATACCACAGCTTCTTGTCTCCAAATTGCTAGGGAAGATTGATTATTGATACCACAAGAGTGGAAGTTTCCTTCCTTTGCCAGATTAATTGCTAGAGTGTCAAACATTACGATCGAGTACCATTCAATCATATGTCCCTGAAGAATCAGCCGTTCCAGCCCCTTGTTTTTCACTTCCCATCAATGGTTAGCACTAATTAGCAGATTGCTGGTTGCTGTCAAATACAGTACGAGGGATAATTATTTTTGCAGCCTCGCATGCAATGCTGCCTACCCAACTGCACGTACATTCTGCTAGCTATAGCTAGCTCCACACTATTGGCAGCATTGGGCAATTAATTAAGCGAGTCGAACTGCGGTGTTGGGTAACCAACCACACGAATAATTTCCATCTTAGATTGAGCTCTCGAAAAGCTTCTCGATCGAACAGAATAACCGTTCACATATCAATTTGCATGCGCCTCAAAAGATACAGTACTGCGCGCAACTGTACCAAACGAAGGTAGCAGATGAAGAGGTCAACGGCCTAATTCCACGGTCATGCATGTTCGATCAAGTGGGTTAAATCTATGGTGGCAATCAGAGGAAGAATATTCAAGCGAGCCTGTACTTCTGAAGTTGGAAGTAAACGCCACGGGTCATCGCCTGAACCAGTCAAGCAGTAGCTGCAGCCTGCAGATCAATTACCCATGCATTAATAGATAGTACAACGCAACGACAGCCGCACTGGTTTGTCCACAGTATGCTGGATTTTTTTTTATTTTTTTTTGAAACTTTTATTTTTATTTTCAAAAACAAACATCTCCAAATCTTATTTCTAAGATATGAACCTTTTGATCGGGTCGGCGTGCCAAAACACAACACTGTCACATTGATCTGTATAGCTTAACAATGTTATCTCACCACGTTACCCTGATGGCGTGATAGGTTAAAACTGTCATAGCTTGCTGCGGTTGGTCTAACAACATTGTTTTACCATGCTACGTGGACTGATATGGTTAAAAGGTTCAGATTTTAGAAATAAGTTTTAAAAAGTTTTATTTTTAAATTAAAATTAAAAGGTTTTAAATAAAAAAAATCCAGTATGCATGCTGAAGGTTGACGTTTGCAAATTTTCGGGTGTTCCATAGTTTCCGGTAGGATATATGTTCATATTAAATTCAATTTCAATTTCAGAAAAAATGTTCAGAATTAAAAAGAAAATTGCTTGAAGTATCCAAAATTTGGGTCCCCCGAAAATTTATTGCATATACTCGCAATGTGCTAAGGTCATTCCTAACAAGTAGTTTCCATAATTGTCATTTCATAAAGACATTATGCATAGAAAATATATATTCAATGGATGGTGTCTTTAAATTAAATTCTCATCCAATTATCTCTCTTCTCTTTTCTTTTATCCACCCATCCCCTTATTTTTATCCCCTTATTTTCATTCTTGGTTCTTGAGTAAAGATGATTTATTGCAATAGAAATAATGTTTTCATCATTTTACCTCTCTCCTCATCAACTCACTTACCAAATTAGATTCTTGCGTATACGGTAGCATATTTAATACTACGAACACTAGATGATATAGAGGATTAGGGATGACCTAAGTCGACGCATCTGCATGACCCGTGATTTAGTCAACGTATACAAACCCAACGAGCTATATAATTAACCTAGCTAGCTACTAGATGGGGATCAGGCCAGAACAATACATGGTGCAGAAGCCATAAGTCAATCGCGAGCATACGCAGCGGACGGACGGAATCGACCAAATGCCCAATTCCCTCAACGCCGGCCGTAGGCGTTAGTACGTCCGGTGGAATAGGCACGCGGCTGAATTGAAATTAAGCTCTACTTGTCGATCGTTTGCTGCTGCGCTGAATCTTGCACGCCGCCGCAACCCGCAAATTGATCATCACATCTACATGCGTGTTTGCGCGCGCGAACAATCGACCCGGTCGTCGTACGTCGATCGATCGCGTCGACTCCGGCCGGCCGGCTTAGCTGCTCCGATGACGTTCGTTTTGACTATTTTTTCCAAATTTCTTTTAGTTTTGATCAATTTTATAAAATGATAGATAAAATGATTTATAATATGATGCGTGGTTCCGATCCGATGGTTCGTGTTGCTTCCCTCTCTCAATCTCTCTCACCTGCGCACACGTACGTACGTACGTATACGTCCGCGCGCCCCCTACCTATACATGCAGCTGTGTGTATATATAGAGCCGTTTGTGCATAGCTCGATCGTATCCATCACACGATTCGCAAGGCAGTTTGATCTTGGTTTTTCGAGCTCTAAAACTGATCGATTCAGTACTCAGTAGCTAGCTACCACGCCCAATTCATCGTCACGTACAAACGGACCTCTTCTGATTTCTGAAACTGTTTCTGTTGTTAGCCGGTGATAACAGGCAACAGCAGGTAAACGGCTGCCAAATGAAGGTAAGAAAAATTGGTCTCCGATGAACTCTCCTCTGAACATTCTGGCCCAGAGACGAAGTGGTGCAGAGGAAACGAGAAATGATCTCGTTTCTTATATATGGTCGTTCTTTGAAGTATATTGCAGAAAAAGATCGTGATCAAGGTGTGCGTGCCGTGCGACGGGTGCCGGACCAAAGCACTGGAGGTGGCGGCGAGGGCGGACGGGGTGATCTCGTTGGCGATCACCGGCGACGACAGGGACAAGCTGGAGGTCGTCGGGGTCGGCGTCGACGTGACTCGCCTCGTCATCTGCCTGCGCAAGAAGGTGCGCTGCGCCGAGATCCTGCTGGTGGAGGAGGTGAAGGACAAGGAGGAGGAGAAGGAGGAGGAGGAGAAGCCGGAATGCAAGCCGTGCTATCCTCCCTACTGCTACGCGCCGCCGCCGGTGGTCGTCTACGACGAGCCCAGCGCCTGCTCCATCATGTAGATTAGTCGCTCAGTACTAAAACCCGCGCGCTAAGTTTGTATGTAAAATTACAATTGTTTAAAATTTTCAATTTCATCTAAAATATGAACAAAATGATTTATCCAGATATTATCAACACAATCACATATCTAGATTCATAGATTTGTGAAGAGTTTGGAATATCTAACTCCAAAGAATCTTAGATTCGAAGTTATGCAAAGAGGGCCATATGTATTGATTGTAAAACCAATGCTGCACACACGAGGAATTTAGAATCGGCACTAATGAGGTTTCTTTGCTAGTGCATCATGTTGTGTAAGCAGATCGAGGGACGTTAGCATACTTGCGCGCGGTTGCAATTGATATCCATGAAATACCTTAGTCACCTATATTGATAATAGTGTTTTGTTATAAATAACTAGTTGGATGATCCGCGTATCCATATAAAATTATCTATTTTTTACATATGATTTTGCTTAAATAATTTTTCATTATCATAGAACTTTAAAAGACTGAACCTTATAATCCTCATATGTCTAATTTATAGTTTTTAAAAATCACGTCAATCGATATCCCTCATTTCTTTGTCACCCATTTATTTGCTTGCTCGATCTACCACTGCTTCTATTCATCCTCACTGAGACCTTTAAAAATTGGACTACCAGTTTTTAGAATTCATTGTCTCGGGGTGTTTCATTTTAATAATTTTAGAAGTCCCGTCAAACGCCGACATTGCACGCATTTAGGGCCTGTCCGCTACCTCCTCTCTTTATTGTCATTGGGGTTTTATAAATTGAACATAAATATCGTTTCGGTTCTCTTTTTTACTTTCTAAAAGTCCTACCAAACCATCAGCAGCTTGATCATTGTACTCCTCTACGGTCCACTTGCTGCCTCCCTCTTTATTGTCATTGAGGTTTTAAACATCGAACGTAATTATTAGGAGGTTTTATTTTTTTTACTTTTCAGAAGTCCCATCAACCGTCGTGATCGTGCTTCTTAACAGCTTGCCCACCGTCCCTCATCGTAATCGTCATTGGGATTCTATTTAAGATTTTGTTTATAATTTTTAGATGCCCTATCAACCATCACCGCTCTACTTCTTAGAGTTCTATTGCTTCTCCTTAATTCGTTGTTATTTGTCATAGTTGTGTTCTATATGTACTTTTTGTTTGAAATTTTCATATTTTCATTATGATATTTTTATTTATAAATTATATTCCTACTTTAACTCATATAACTGTTTTTCTATTTTTGGAATTTATTTTATTTGTTATTCTGAGTTTTAGTTAATCTCATGATGTGTTCTACATGATCTTTTCTTTCAATAGTCTTTATTTTTTATTACGAGTTTTAGTTATTTATAAATTATATTCGTAGTTAAACTCTTGTTTTATTTTTCTAATTCTGGAATTAATTTTATTTTTTAGTTTGAATTTTAATTAATCTTGTATTGTGTTCTACATGAAGTATTATTTCAATATTACTTACCTTTTATTTTCAGTTTTAGTTGTTTCAAAATTGTATTGCTACTTGAACTCTCTTTTCTATTTTTTCTAATTTAGGAATTTATTTTATTTTTTATTTCCAGTTTTATTAATATTGTATTGGGTCTTACATAAACTTTTCTTCCAATATTGCTTATTTTTAGTATTAAATTTCTATTATTTTTAATTTATTTTTATTTTCTTTTCTAGTTTTAAATTTATTTTATTTTTATGAAATTTTAGTTATTTCTAAACTGTATTACTAGTTGGACTCTTCTTTATTTCTTTCTAAGTTCAGAATATATTTTATATTTTATTTTTTATTTTAGTTATTTCTAAACTGTATTCCTTCCTAGTTGGACTCTTCTTTTTTCTTTTTTAATTTCAGAATTTATTTTATTTTTATTTCAAATTTTAGTTATTTCTAATTTGCATTCCTACTTGAACTTTCTTTTTTTCTAATTTCAGAATTTATTTATTTTTTATTCTGAATTTTAATTAATCTCGTATTCGGTTTTATATGAACTCTTCTTCCAATTTCAGTTATTTCTAAATTGTATTCTACTTGAACTCTCCTTTATTTTTCTCCAATTAATGTGAAATCAAAACATTGATCGGTCAAGTCCGGTGTCACTTAAGTTAGTTTCCTATTGCTTTTAAGTTGGTTCCCAAAACTTATGTGTAGCCTTTAGTTAAATCTCAACAATTATAATCTAGGACTATCACGATCTAGCAGTATAGATTTTATCTTTTTCTTGGATGAATGTGAAAATTTTTAGCTCCCCACAGTAAATTTGATGGCTGTTGCCTGTTTTGGACTGCTTGTTGCCGCCGTTCACAGCACTCGGGATAGCAAGCCCTTAGCTGCTTACTCTCACATGGCCAGCATGGCGCATATTCAAGTTTATTATTAACTTATTATCGCTTACAGTTTACTTTGTTGTGGTTCATGATACCCTAGGTTCTTAAATTCACAGTCAATCAAACTTCTTGTTTGATATAGGCCTCTAGCTATATTTTTTTTATGAACTTGACGTCTAAACCATGAATCGATCGAATTGTAGGAGGCTTGGAGCTGCAATACCTAATTATCTCCTATCTGCAAGCTAATCATAATATGCTAGTTACTAAAGTAGCCTACATAGCTATACTATGGTTGTATGTCTGTACCTATATATTGACCAGGACCTCGTATACAATAATGTATCGGATATATATATGTGTGTGTGTGAGAGAGAGAGTAAGAGAATAGATGTTGTTTTCGGCTAGAAATTTTGATCAGGAACGTTAATTAATTTATTTAGAGTCCACCGACTCCCAATTTGAATAGTATCCATATAAGATTAAGTTTGGTCTTCTATATTAAATATACACCGTTACGATATAAAGCCACCACGATCTAACGGTGTAGATATTTCTTCTTTTTCTTCGATTAATGTGGGAATTTCTAGCCTCTACAATGAACGTGGTGTCTTCCTTCAAGATTATTTTATTAATATAATAGATAGATAGATATTACCAGCAAATTATGGGAATTTATATATTTACAAAATAACTCACTCTACTGAACAATTCTACCCGCTTAGCTCTATTAACCGCTCATTACGTCAACATAGAGACGACATTGAACTTTTGTAGGTATAATCCAACAAGATGTTAACATGTTTTATGGATGTTTCTAATTAAATGGCGTCTTACTCGTTTCGGAAAAAAGATAAATGGCGTTTTGTTCTTCATCATTTACTTGTTCTGCACTCCACATGTTAATTAGCTAATTTGTAGCCTGCTAGTGAATTTTCTTTGTGCTACGAGAATAGCAATTCCAAAATATCCCCTCAGACTTGCAATAAAGTGTGATGCGATAAACTTAAACGTCAACCAAATAGCCCCTCACACTACGATGGAAAAAGACCGGCCGATTGTCTTCATTTAATTTGGTTATTTGAGTTATGTGGCTACCGAGGTCATCCCCAACTCAGAAACTATCAACTAATTTTCATACTTAACATGTCATATAGATACTATATATAGAAACTATGTCTCTAATGGATGGTGTCTTAAAATTAAATTCTCTTTCAATCACCTCTCTTCTCTCTCCTTTTATTCACCTATCTCCATATTTTTATTCATGATTCTTGTGTAGACATGGTTTCTTGCATGAAACATGGTTTCTTCATCTTTTTACCTCTCTCCTCATTAATTCTATTGCCGCATCAGATTTTTGCTTATGTGGTAATGCATTAAATGCTATGGACACTAGATAACATGGAGGGTTGGGGATGGCCTGAGAACGCAAAGGAACAGTGGGGAGATGTCTCTATTTACGGTAAAAACAATCTTGATATCATTATTATAGCCCTTAAAGTTGGACTAATTAAGCTTTAATCAACTGGCAAATAAATATCTTTTTCTGACATATACTTTTCTAATCCCTGGCCTGTCTAGTAGGCTACCTTGTCCCCTAGGCCCAATTCAACTTCCTGGGTGTCACGCCCCGATCCGGTCCCAGACGGGGACTAGAACGGACGCTCCAAATTAACCTGTCAAACGATACCAGTCCCAGGAAACAGTGCTGGTATCACAGGAAGATAGAATATTGCAGCAACAGAAGTCTCTTATTATAGAGTAGGGTTACAGTCATGTTGGGCTGCGGACAAACCCCGAGCTCACAACTGCATTACAAAAGGAAAGCGGAAGCCAAAACTTGGACCATTCACCACAGGCGTGACTTGGGAACTAGGCCGAAACCCTAAAACTTGTCGTAGCCGACTTGCTCCTGGAAGAACTCCTCGTCAGCAGGATCCACATCATCTTCTTCAGCAACTGGGGGGGATTAATTATATAGAGCAAGGGTGAGTACGGGAGTACTCAGCAAGCCATGGGAATTAAGTGTTTAATGCAGGCTTCAAAGGAAAGGCTGTTGTTTTCCAATTGATTTTAGTTAAACTCCTTTTTGAAAGAGCTAAGTGAGTGCTTCTCAAACGACACGGATGAGACAGTGCGTCTCGTCCGATCGGAGTATGTGCAATGTATCAGTCTTTGAACAATTCAAGGTTGGCACCCGGCCAACAGATTCCAAACGGCCACCCGGGCCTGGCTGATCCCGTCAGCCACAAGTTTTCCAAACATCGAATCCCATTCCACAACATCAATCTTCACAAAGCAGTTATCAAACAAAACTACGCTAAGAATCACCTTACATCCGCCCATGACCGTGGGCACGGCTGTTCGAACAGTTTGTCAACCTCTGTAGAGGGGGTATCACCCAGCCCGTGCGGAACGACCACGTCTGGAGACCTTAAGGCTTTCATGACAAGGCATTTCGAAAGCCGATCCAGGTTTACCATATACCAACGAGAGGGGTCCCAGACCAACACCAGGTTAGGTCCCAGACCATACTGTGCCAGGAAGCCCGGGGCTTCTCCCCGACACCACCCCGACGAATCCACATGTCTCTTGGCATCATGGCTCCCCTGATTAGCTAATTACTCAGCCGGGGGCGTCCCATTTCACCCGTGTGGTCGCACTTGTCTTATGTTCGGATGAAATTCCAAGGGAAACGGTCCTTAGGCGCAAGAGTGGAAAACCGTACTCTCGGTACGTTCCCCGGTCTGCGGTTTTTGGAAAATTCATTTGGTTCGCAAACACCGACCCAAGTGTTGGGTTTTCCAAGTCTTTTGTAAAACCCCAAGTTTTACCCATCGTTGGTTATTTTAAATTTTGAGGGGAGGTGTTCCGATGATGCGTGCCCGAAGGCCCGAGCATCGAAACACAACTGTCGACAAAGGAGGTTTAAGTGTTCAATAAGTCATGGAGGGTAAATGCATCAACAGGGTTTTGGGCCGACAGGCTATCTCGCAAGCCGTGACTGAATTATCAGTGTTAATCCTATTCATGCATTAATTGCGAAAAAGAAATACTTAAATTTAATTTATAGGTGCAAGATGATCAAAGGTGACTTGCCTTGCTCGAGGTCTTGAGCTTGATCCTCAAATCCGCACACTGCGAGTCTTCGGGCTCCGAAACTATACGCGAAACGAGAAAAACTCAATAAACAGCGAAAAGAAAGCCCTAATAGAGACCACTAAGTGTGCCATTAGATAGATCTCGAGATTTGAGAAATTTTGGAAGTTGAACGGAGTCAAACGGATGTACGATTGAAAAAATATCGAATTTCTAAGATTATTGGATTTTCTGTCTAAAGGAAAAAGGATTTATTAAATTCCTTTTGAAAAGAAAAAAAGGGAGGGGGGGAAATTAAACTTCCCTCGGGCGGCTTGGGCGCGGCCCGAGAGAAAAGGAGCGGCCCGGCCGTGCGACTTGGGCCGGCGCACGCGCAAGGGGAGAGGCGGCCCAGTCGGGGGCGGGAGCAGGCCGAGCGGGGGGGGGGGGGGGAACGGGCCGGCCCAAGGCGGCGGCCCAAGACGCGGGCAGGCCGAGCGAGAGGGGGGGCAAGCCGGCTTGCGGCGTGGGCCAGGCCGAGGCCGGGGCAGGCCGGCCCAAGGCGCAGCCCATGCGCGCGGAGAGAGAGAGGGCTGAGGGGGGCGCCGGTCAAGGTGGGGTCCACAGTGGGTCCCACCACTTCCCTTTACTCTTCTTCTCTCCTCTTCTTCTTCTTTCTTCATTCTTCTTCTTTTCTTTCTTCTCTCTTCCGGTTCTTCTCTTCTCCCTTCTTGCCACGCCGGCCGACCAAGGGGAGAGGGGAGGGGATGCGGCGGCCGGCGGCGGGGCGGCGCCGAGCCGGGCCGGGGTCGGCAGCGTCGTGGGAGGGAGAGGCGCGGCCGATGTCCACACGGCGCGGCCGGCCGGCGGTGGGACGGGTTTCGTGGCGGCGGCTACACGGCGGCGGAGAAGAGAGGAGGAGGAGGGGGAGGAGGGCGGCAAGGGTTACCGGGAGGAGGAGAGGCCGAGCCGGGGAGGAGGATGGCGCGGCCGGCGGCGGGGCGACGCGGCGCGCGACCACGACGATGACCGGCGGACAGCGGCGGTGAGCCGGAGGGCGGCGGCGAGGTGAGTGGCGGTGGTGGGGTGTGTGCTTGGTGGGTGGGAGGTTGAGAGGGGTTTTTGTAGAGGGTTGAAGTCGGTTTGGGAGGGGAGGGAGGTGTTGGTCGGTTGCCAAACCGACATGGCAAGGGGGCATGGGCGACGCCGGCGGGGAGACAGGGAAAAAGGAGGAGAGGAGGAAGAGGGGAGATGCTTCGCCATTTCGGGAAAAAGAGAGGGAGGGAGAGAGCAGCGGCAGTTGAGCATGCACGGGAGAGAGAGAGCTCTCTCTCTCAGCAAGGGAGAGAGAGAGAGGAATGGGCCGGGGGAAAGGAAATCGGCCCGTGAACGAAGAGGGAGGAGAACCAGACTTCTGCTGATAAAATTGTTTTGGAAGGATTGAATTGGAATAACGAAATCTTGGCACACTCGCATAGACAAGAAAACAAAATCCAAGATATTTCGGAATTACGGTTTTTAGGAAATAGGTTTTTCCTATTATCTAACGCCGCGACGGGCGGGCGTTACACTGGGCCACCCCACTAGGTCCACCTCCACTCGGCCGGCGCCGCTCTCGGCCACACGGTTTTTTTCAAGTTCTACGTTTGAAAGGGGCTGTGTTTGTGCTCAGGTATTTACCTTGAATTTTTGCTATGTTCGTCCTTTCCAATAATTACATGTGTTTCCTTGAGAAATACTATACTAGTAAAACTGCTGTGCTAAATTTCTGTTCTTGAAGAACTGAAGAAACTAAGGAAGAAAACTGTTGTGCTCTGGTTACATTCTTCTGGCGTCAGCTCTTGATTTAGGTTGGGTTCTTCCTCCACTTTTCCTGACTCACCTTTTCCCTTTTTCGCGCGCACGCTCTCGAAACTACTAAACGATGCGTGTTTTGCAAAAAAATTCTATATGAAAGTTGCTTTAAAAACCATATTAATCCATTTTCAAGTTTATTTTAGCTAATATTTAATTAATCATGCACTAACCGTCGCTCCGTTTTACGTGTTAGGAGTGAGGGTTCCCAACCCTCACTCCCGAACTCAGCCTAGTGTCCATCCTTGTCTTGCTTTGTTTCAATCATGTGGGAGAAAAGGTGACATGGATATCAGTGCCAAATTAAGCAAAGTGTGGTTTTATTTGGTGATCTCCATGAAAGGACTTCTTTCTAAAATAAGAGAGACTAGAGGTTGGTATCCCATTAGGACGGGATACTTAAGTAACTCCTCCCCTTCCTTTCCTCTGTATAGCTAAGCTTCTACGTTCAAACGAATAGCAGTTGTACATCTTTTCTCCTTGTCTCGCTAGCCATATCAACAGAAGGGAAGGGAGGAAGCACGTTGAGGAGAGGAAGGAAGAAGAGGATAGGACATGGCAGCAAAGGGCTCATTGGCCGGGCCTGGCGGCAACGACATGCGGTCCCTCCTCACACCTGGTACCTATGGGTACCGGCTGGTACCTGGTACCTTGGGTACCAACTGGTACCTAGGTACCAGACCTGATACTTGTGGGTATCAATCGTGATTCCCCAAGGTACCAGCCTAATACTTGGTGTCAACCGTGATATCCCCGAGGTATCGCAACTGATACCTGATACCAGTCAAGAATGACTTACTCCCATGGCGGCCACTTCATCTCCAACATCGTCGTCGCTCCCTTCTCCCCCTCCACAACCTTGGCACCCTTCTCCTTCTCCTCCTTCGCCACCACCCCTATAATCGGACGCTTCTCAGGGCGCCCACAAGAAGACCACCACCACCACCTCCTCCTCCCCTACCTATGTCGAGAGACCCTCACAACCCAAGGCCATCGGCGACGACGCTGGTGAGGAGAAGAAGCAGAGGCGGCGCGTGCAGTGGCGGGGCATGCGGAGGAGGCGGTGCCGCCGGGGCCCTACCTCGACCCCGACGAGGAGTAGGGAGGGAGGTGGAAGATGGAGAGAATGAGTCGGAGAGAAAGGAGGAGGAGAAACAGATCTAGGGGAGAAGAAACGGATCTGGGTTAGGGTTATTCGTTAATAAGTATTCCGTCCATTAGTTTTTCTGTTTTAATGTAAGCCTAATAAATGAAATCCTACAAATAAAATTAAAAACAGAAAGGACTGAAAAATTATTTTTATTCGAACCAGATGTCCGGTTGTTTGAACCATATTTTAAGTCGTCATTAATTGTGGTTTCACGTATTACAAAACTGAGAATAAATTGAGGTGGCTGCCAAACTTGTAGCTAGCATGTAATTTCTGGCACGAAGAACAATCAAGTGTAGGAAGGGCATAATTGATTTCTTTTCTGTGATAGATTAATTAATTGAGGAGAAAAAAGCTACAGAAGTTGTTAGGAAAATGTATCAATAATCATCGAATAGGAGCATTGAAAAAGAGCCCATTTCTACCTTAATTCAATATCGATAAGTCCAATCTCTGCTAATTTTATCTTTTTAGAAGAAATATCATTACATCTCATTTATTTATTATGACCTCGCTTTTTGACAGAAAAGCAAACAAGTAAGATCCTCTGCTAATTATCAAGTACCATAAGATATGTTTACGATGTCACATGTGCATATGCAAGTTGCACAACACAGTAAACAAACCCAAAGGTGGATCTACATTATTAATTAGGCTATAGGATGTTAGGCTGATACTGGTCGGGTTGGATTTCCGTTTTCAATATTAGACGATATTGTTTAGGTATATCAAATTTGATACCCACAACCACATTATATTTTATTTTATATTAGACAACATTGTTTAGATATGCTATACCACACCCGGGGTGTGTTATAGTTAAAACGCTCCCCTCACATCAACCCACCCCCTACCCCACCCCCCTCCCCCCGTGCGCACCCTCGGCCCCCTCCCCTGCTGCATCTCACCCCTACTCCTACCATGCGTTATAGTAATTTTTTTACTACCCACCAAACCTAAACCACCAGTAATCTATTTACTCACCTATTATGCATATGTATATTAGAGCATCACCAACAGCCTATCTATTCCATCCCCAATCCTAATTTTTAGTATTTTGGTTAAAAAAACTGGTCCAACAGATTCTCAAGAGAGCTCAGGATATTTTGGAGTTCCCATCTCCAGTTTTCTCGGTATGTGTATTTGAGGGCGAGAGACTGACTCCCAATCCTCTTCCCCGCGCGTTTCTCCTCTCCTTCCCCGCGCTTCTCCTCTCCTTCCCGCGCGAGCAGCGAAAATGCTCCCGCACGCCGATTCTTCGCGCCCACGCCCACCAAGTGCTCCCCCGCCGGCGTCTCGCCTGCCACAGCTTGATGAAGGATCCTTTGCGCCGCCGCCGCCGTTTGGGTTTCCACCACCGCCGCCGCCGGATTCAATGACTGCTTCGCCGCCGCAGTCTGGGGTTCCGCCGCCGCCGCCGGGGTCATCCTTTGCGCCGCCGCCGCAGTCTAGGGTTCCACCACCGCCGCCGCAACCTGGGGTACCGCCGCCGCAGTCTAGGGTTCCATCACCATCGCAGCAACCTGGGGTACCACCGCTGCTGCAATTTGGTTTGATGCCCCACTATGGCTTGAATCGGTCGACGGCTCCTCTGCGCCCCACGGCACGGCTTCGTCCCGGCTAGGATTTGCGCCACATCGACCTGCTCAGCTCCCTCCCCGATCTAGCAACTGTCCTGTCGAAAACCTGCAGCCGACGGATCCAGTTGATAATGACTATGCCGACGTCGATTTGGGGCAAGATTGGTCTGCTGTTGATGAGGACGTTGACCGACGATGCAGCTTTGGTGTCCTCGTGACTGATTTTGTCAGTAATGAAGGTAATTGGTCCCTAATCCTTGTGTTTGTTCATGAATTTTACAGTGCACTGAAGTTCAATGAATGAGACTGAAGAAAAGCACAAGTGTGTGTAATGCATGATATATGAACAGCTCTAGAGTGTCTGTGTGTGGTGATAGATAACTGAACTTGTTTGTGTCCTTGAGCTTGATGGCCAAACATAATAAAATCTTTAGTGAATTGTCTCTTGGGCTAGTGTTTATTGGTTGACTCTTGGTTCATAAACAGAGAAGGCAGTTTGTAGTATCATTAAACTACCTAACTACCAATTGACCAAAGCTCTATCCTGCTAGGGTTCTATGGTTTTTTTAGGCCATCCTCTTTTTGAGGTTACTGGAAAGATGATGCAGAGTGTGCAATATTGTTTTATATAAAAAGGCCGCTTTAGTACATTAGTAGACAATTGCCCTTTCAGTACAGTAGTATATATGATTTGTGTTTATATGATGCAAGCAAATATAATGTATATATGATTTGTTTACCTTTTGCAAACATGAACAGGAAGCATGGATGGAAATGGGTTTTATACAAACTTGATGAATGGGGGTGACAGTAGTTATGATAGGAGTGATGTAGGTACCCAACCCGAATTTCCAGAGCAACAAAATGTGGAAGGGGATGTATGTGCCAGACCAAACCAAAAAAGGTCTAAGAATTTTAGTATACAGGAGGATGTATTATTGGTCTCAGCATGGATAAACATTAGTATGGATGCTATTCAAGGTTCTGATCAATCTCGGACTACCTATTGGAATCGTATTTATGATTTTTTTTCATGCAAACAAGGATTTTAATTCAGATCGCACTCAAAATTCACTCATGCATCGTTGGTGTACTATACAAGAGTGCGTAAATAAGTTTGCTGGCTGTGTAAGTCGCATTCAGAATAGACCTCAAAGTGGTGCTAATGCTGAGGATAAGGTGATAATTTATTTGCACTTATATATGCAGCTTCTGCAGGTTATGATTTGTAGACTTACTTTCTTATGCACTTATATATGCAGCTTCTACAAGCTGGGGTGCTCTACAAGAAGGAAGACGATAAAGATAGGTCTTTTCAGTTCATGCATTGCTACAAAATTCTGAAGGACCAGCCAAAGTATAGTAGGATCTTCTGAAAAATAGTCATTGTATAGTCTCCAATGACCAGCCAATCTTTCCCGATCAATTACCGCATGTCCAAAGACAGACCCACCTCGCATCGGTTGTTCGTTGGAATTATCGTACAGTGTTTCAACTGCCTCGAAAATAAATTCATCGTCCTCATCCGAAGAAGACTCATCATCCAGTAGTATTTGGAGGGAGTTGCTTCGACGACTCATATCCTCCGCTAGGGCACGTAGGAAGAGGAGCTGCGGTAAAAGTGAGAGATATAGAGGAGGGGGGAAGGAGAATAGGGAAGGGGGCCGGCTGGAACCCAGCCGCGGCGCCCTTTCCTCTACGATTCCTAGGTGCGGCTGCGACGTCGGAGGGGTGGCAAGGAGGATCGCTCCCAGGCGCGGCGTCGGGGCTGGGCGCGACGTGGGAGGCGCACCAGCAAGAGGAAGGATCGATCTATCCTTTTTTTAGCCGTGAGTAGTTGGTAGTTTAACCGATGGACCCACTTCTAGTTTTTGGGAACTATATTTAAGCTTTTTGTTGGAGTAAAGAGTTTTTTCACTTCCTATTTATAGTTTAGGAAACCCAAAAACACAAATTTAGGATTGAATTATACATAGGCTGTTGGTGATGCTCTTAGGATGCAACCAATCATTCCACCCTATTTTTCTGGATCTAGAGGCCATCCACTCCCAGACCGGTTTTCCCGGATCGACCAAGAGAGAGAGGGCACGGGAGAAGGCTGGCGGAGGCGGTGGCTGTGGCAGCGGCGTCCAGCGACGGGCGGTGGGCAGCGTATGACGGGCGAAATCGGTCAACGACGAGTGAAATCGGTCGGAGGCGGTGACGCTCACGGGTCACCGATGTTCTTTGCATCGCGCCATGGAGAGGTGAGGTGGTTCTGGCTATTTTCCTCGCTCGATCTGGTGCTCCCTTCCCCACCCTGCCCATGAATCGGCGACAACATGGATGTGATCTTGTGAGGAGGAGGAGGGGTTGATGGCAGGATGCGGGGAGGAGTTGCCGTCTGTGTCGATCACACCATATGCACGGCCTCCTGATTCCTCCATCGACGGATCTGGCGGCGGATCAAGCCTCCTTTATGCCCAGCGTCCTCGCCGACATCGCGGAGCTATATTATAGGACCACACGTAACAACAACACAAGATCGATACCGGCCGAGGCATCTCGCTGCCTCCCTCACACGGTGGCGTCATGATCTGTGATGCACGATGGTAACGAGGGTAAGCAACTGAATCCATGGAATTTTGAAATTTTTACTTTGCAACTTCGTTGTTTTACTGATTTGCTGCTGCAGTTCTGTTAGGCAGGGATGTTGGTCTGATTGCTCCTGTGCATATGGCTCATGGTTCTTCACTAGTTCTGCAGGTGCGGATCAAAGACACCAAGGGAGTTTTCACCCATTAATATTTTCCATATCACATTTGTTCAATTGGGTGTTGGTATCGTGAAAAATCTAGGACAAGTCTATTTGATTAGTATCATTTTTATGCATAATAATTTGTTCCTGGAAACAAATCTTTACTGACTGCCAAATTGAACTTTTCTCTTGACCTCAATGATATCCAGGTTATCTCTGAAGATATAGGATCCTTGGTACATGCTTCCAACTTGTGCACAAAATTTTGTTGGTAAAACAAGCAAGGTAAATTTGGTTGGTGTTGCCCAGCTTGCTTATCATTCTAATCTGGTGCCTTCTGGCTATAGTGGTTGCAATGCATCTCAGCCAGAGCAGGCCTGGTGATGTGGATTGAGTTTTTTTAGTGAGCTGGTCATGTTCTACGATTTTCTGGTTGAACAGTAGAGAAATTGAAGTGGATTCCTTGGGATGTTGTCAGCAGGAGTATTACTACACTGACGTCACGTTCAAGCGGCAGGCGCTTAGCGGCGGGGCGTCTTCGTGCACGGCCTGGGCAACCACTACGAGGTCGCGGACCTCTTCGCGAACCTGTGCAAGGACACCGTGTTTGACTTCAACGAGGCCGATGAGAACTACCTGAGGCCGGTGTGCCAGGCGCTGGAGAGGCGGTTCCGGAGCCGGCCACGGCGGTGGATGGCGTCGCTGAAGCAGAAGCACTTCCTCAACCCGTGGCTCGCCGCCGGCCTCGTGGTGGCAACCGTCAGGCTCGTTTGCACCGTGATCCAGACAGTTTACTCCGTTTTGAGTTACATAAAAGCAGGGAACTCGTGGGCATGCTAATGTGTGTCAATATCCATGAAATCAGAACTTGCGTTGGGTGAATAGTGAAGTGGCTTTATTGTCCTACAAATTGTATGAGTCGCAGATACTTTTGCTTCTATATAAACCAGTTTTGGCTGGATCGTGTTTTTGAGATTGTGCTTGATTTTCTCTTTATAAGAGAGAGGCAGTCATATTAAATAAAGCGAGTTGTTCACTTGAATAGTACAAAGTTCTCCGTGGAAATTAGAATAACTCGCTTTATCTGTGTACTACATATGAATAGTACAAAGTTCTTCGAGTGCCTAACATTGTAAAATATTAAATAAAGCGAGTTGTTCACTTGTACTGCAGAGTAAATTAAATTAGTTTATGAGTTGCCAAATTCATCATGTTTCTAATGAGTTGAGTCAACGAGCTCATCATTGTTAATTCAATACTGTATATAACTAGGGAGATTATCAAACTAATCCGATTAAAAAAACTACTACCATTTGTTCATCCAAAAAATTTAAAAATTGAAAACCTTTAGTAAGTTGGTTACTAAGAGATTTTATGGCAAAATAAATTTGTTGTGTTGATCACTATCGGTGTGATAGTAATTTATTTACTAGGAATAATCTTGTGGTAATATCAATACGTTAATTTATTTACTTCGCGAAGGTATGAGAACCAATTGGGAGTAGTACTATCCTAACAACCTGAGAGTAATTCATTTACTAAGAGAAGGAACCAGTTCAGAAGGACTGAAAATAACCTAGGAGTAATTCATTTACTGAGCAGTAGTGTTAGTAACTCATTTACTCATGATATGATAGACTTAGTAATCTTGTTACTAATAGACTAATTATGAAAGAAGTGTGGGATAAAAGAAAAAAAAAGGAACTAGAAATGCAGGAAGTGCGGACGGGGATGGAGGAGGGTGCGAGGAGGGGGGCAGGGGTGGGGGTGGGGTGGGGTGGGGTGGGGTGGGTGGGTGGGTAGGGAGGGGGTGGGGTGTATGTGAGGGGAGCGTTTTAGTTATAACGCACCCCGGGTGCGGTTTAGCGCATCCATATATATATATATTCGTTTTTGATACTACAGGTTTTTTTTGGAAAAAATTGAAATTAAGTTGTATAAATTAAGGTTCTATTTAAAGAGCTCGAGATTCTTAAGAAACACTAGTCATAATCTAAATATTAGATTTGTTACATTCTAATAACTTTTTAGTTTATTTTCTAGATTATATATAATTACATGGTTTTAGAATCTAGCTAGAGGAGAATCGAGAATCCAGATTGTTTTAGAATCTATAGCTGAAGATTTAGGAAAAAGGGCTGTCGAGCTGCTAGAAATTTCTGTTTAAACAGGACATTGGAGTGTTGGACTAAACGGCACTTCAGCAGTAGTACTAGGCAGTCGTAGCAGTAGCACAACTGAACTCTGCTGTCAGCTCAGGCGTGTGCTAGCAAGCTCGAGCTTGCAGTTAAACTCGCGCGGCTCAGATCTGGATCGTCGACGACGTCGTCAATCAACAAGAACCAAGTCAAGGTCGTCGTACGTCCACCTGTACAGTCTCAGCCTGATTACCAACTCCAATCGGAAACCCATCGGCCGATCGATGATTAAGTTTCAGACATTAATTTGATCCTGACACAACTAACGCGTTCCGTCAGAGAGTTAGTGTGCGTTGTTAATTAATTGGGCGAGATTAGCTGCGTCGAATGTTCTTAATTGCGTCGTCGCCAACTCGATCGCCCGTTTAGTTTAATTAGTCTCCGCTAGTACGGTGGCGAGCAGTCGCTGCCGCCACGCGGCTTGCCTGCGTGTTCCCGCGCTATATAAGGTGCTCCGCGGCGTCGCTTTCTCCTCCACAGCTTAGCTACAATCGCGACGCACGCAGCTAAGCTAGCTGCAGCAGAGCGAACGAGCGCTCTACATTGGTCGGCGACTCGGCGTTGCATCCGCATTGCAAAACGATCGAATCGAATTCGATCGACAGAGCCTCTTTAATTCACGCAGAACGCGATGAAGGTGAGGGAACTGTGTTCGATTAGTTTTTGCTTCCATACATATGCAGCTTTAGTTTTGGCAATCTTTTTTTGAGCGTTTTCTGAAGCTGATCGCTTTTCTTACTGGGGGCGTGGTTGAATTATCGCAGCAAAAGATCGTGATCAAGGTGAGCATGCCGTGCGGGAAGTGCCGGTCCAAGGCCATGTCGCTGGTGGCGGGGGCGCGCGGCGTGAACTCGGTGGAGGTCACCGGCGACGGCAAGGACCGGCTGCAGGTGGTCGGCGACGGCGTCGACCCGGTCTGCCTCGTCACCTGCCTCCGCAAGAAGATCGGCTACGCAGAGATCGTGCAGGTGGAGGAGGTGAAGGAGAAGAAGCCGGAGCCGCCCAAGAAACCGGAGGAGATCAAGAAGCCGGAGCCACCCAAGCCAGTGGTGTACTGCAACCCTTACCCTCCCACTGCTCCCTACCACCACCACGGGCCGGCGCCGGTGGACTTCTGCAGCGAGCCGAGCCCGAGTGGCACATGTTCCATCATGTAATTAATTTTGTTTTGGAGTAGTTTCTTCATCATCAGCGATTAAGTACGCCAATCGAGCGAATGAATCATATCAAGCAGTTGATCAATCATATCCTGCAGAGATAAATTGTAAACAAATTTTAATTAAATTTCAAGCAGTTCAACAAAAAAGTTAACCAAATTTGAAAGAGAAATACAAATGTACACGGATTTATTTTATTAGTTGAAAAGAAAATTTCCGGAGTGTCCGAGATAGTGAGATTTTAAACACATGAAGAAACTTACCTGTACTAAATGGTAAAACATTTAAACCATAGTCACATGAAACGGGGTTGAAGACCGTGATCCTATATAAGATGGGAATGTGGTTCCTGTCTCGAAAACGCCGGGATATTTTCGTCCCTACGGTTTTGTTCGCTTAATCCCCATGAGGGAGGGATTGGAGTGGATTTATTCCACACCTATTGTGGTGTAGAATTATTCCCCCTTAATCCTCTCCAATTCTCTTCAATCCCCTCTAAACCGAACAAGATCTACCTAGTAACAAAACACTCACTAATAACACATCATTTTCCTCTGTATATTGACCTGGGAACTTTATGATTATGATCCGAACATAATAGAAGATACGGTTGATAAAGAAGCTCAATACGGTTGATTATTGACCTGGGAGTAGTTATTTAGGAGCTGGTCTCTGTTTTTTAACAGTGGCGTGGTTCTCTTGGTCCTCGTGAGCCGGAGAAAATTCACCGAGCTAGGAATTAACCAACAACTGTACTAATTCCAAAGTACTTCTTCTTCTTCTTCTTCTTCTTCTTCTTCTTCTTCTTCTTCTTCTTCTTCTTTCAGGACAAATAGAAGTACATCATCTTTCTGTACAAAGGTACTCCCCCCACAAGGCCACAATAATCCTCACATTTATAAATCCCCTACTACATTGATCAACTTATCATGTCTAAAAGGATACTACAAGGAAGGGAGTGTCTCTAGATTTGAGTGATGGGTCATCATCACTCATCAGATATTCAGACTCCCTGAAACACCTTCTGTAAAATAATACTTCCTCCTACCATAATAAGTTTATTTTTAACTCCTCTCACTTGTTCCAAAATAAGTTTATTTTTAAGTAATCATTTCATTTAAGTTTATAAAATTATGAAATAATTGTATCGTAGTAGATAAAGTAATAAATAATTGCATTATGATCTGATAAATTAGAGGTATTATAGTCTTTTTAGTTTTATATTGGTATGTGTAAAATGAGTGAAAAAATTAACTTATTTTAGAATGGAAAGAGTAGAAAGAACCGAAATCTCTAATATATGTATATATCAGATGTATTTTCTAGTTGATTTGGACATATTGTAGTTGTATGACATTTGGATTCAAGTGTCCTAATCAGCACTTAGCCAATGGCCAGTATATTTTACTATTAAAGCAAACCAAACAAGATTATGAAGCACATGCTGCCTGCAAGGCAGGTAATGTTTTTTGCTGCCCATGTAGTGTTGTACGTGTTCGGTTGGGATATTCCTAGTCGTAGTATCTAACATTCTTTGTTGAGCATAATCGTGTGATATGACATGTGACAATTAATCGACAGCATGATATTTTTATTGTGATTTTCTCATAACGTTTCAAGTGCAGTATTGATGATATATTTTACATGCATGATATAATGTACTTTTTTACATAGTTGTGCATATAACATGTATCAATTGATGTGAGGAAAATACGTAGTGCAAAACATGTATATATATAGTGTAAACCTGATTCTCTCTAACATAGTTTGCAAGTTTGCACAATATATATGATTTGTGCTATGTATTTTAAACTGATATAGCTGTTATTGGTTCAGGGCAAATCTGATACCCACATGACACATGAGTCATTTCGGTTTTGGATACCCCCCAAATTCCTTTTTTTTTTCAAAAAAAAATTAAATTAAGCCATACAAGCTGATCCGTAATTAAGAGTACCACACTAAGTACTAAGTATTACTAGTAGTAAAACAGCTAGCTTTAACGGAAAAATATTTTCATTCCTTTGCAAGACATCCCTCGTTTTTACCTATATCATCTAAATAATTATGAAAAAAATTAAAAATATAAAAAACATGCTATTTTAAATATATGACTTGTACAAGTTAAAAAAACAAATATAATTGTGAATATACGTATACTATTTTTGGATTAAATTGTTTTTCTGTAACTTGTAGAACTCGAATATTAATCTTATAAGTTTCTGGACTGATTTAATTCATGTTAATCTATCTAGTTATTTTTCTAAAAAAAATAATGTAGCTGTTTAGATGACATGCAAGAAAATCCTCTCCAGCTCTAATAGCAATAATAATTATTTGTAGGTAAAATTTACTACATGACACTTAAAACGACGAGAATGCCATAGAGCAAAAAAAACTTTTGAGCTGAGGTTGAATTAAAGATGGAATATGATATATATTAGCATTAATTGTACTTGCGATGATGGTAAATTTAGAGTTGTATAATTGTTAAATTTTTTACTTTAACATCATGTTTGAAGCATGTGATCCTAGAAGCATTTTCGTCTTTATTAAGAATTTACCACTCCAATTGAGTCGAAAGTGTCCTATAGCAAATTACCAGTTTTTCAAATGATTTTCAATCGTGAGACATTTTTTCGATATCTATTAGCAAATTATACAAATTTCGAGTGTTATATAGCAAAATCTGCCTTATTTGTATCGGTAGAATCTGCTATCAGCTCAGGCGTGCAGCTAGCGCGTGCTACTGCTAGCAAGCGAACTCGTACTAGATTGCCGTTAAACTGATCTGCCGCTGGCCGCGGCAGCTACTAGCCACGCTACTGGAAACAATAATAGGGTTTTGTTCAGATCTGGATCGAATCGACGTCAACCAAAGAACCAAGTCAAGTCGTCTTCTATATACCTATACAGTGTAAGCCCCACGATTAGCGCGCGCCCTCGGACCCTCCAATCGGACACTAACCCCGTCTGATCTGATTAGCTAGTTTCAGACCTGACAACTAACGCGTTCCGTCAGATCGAGTTAATTAGGTCGCATTTGTTTAGTTGCGCGAGCGATTAGCTGCGCGTCGAATGTTCTTAATTACGTCGTCGCCGACTCGCCGTTTAATTTAATACAAGTCTCTCCTACTACAGTGGCGAGCATTAGCTAGCGGCGCGGCAGCTGCGCCTTCTCCGTGCGCGCGCGTGGCTCTCGCGCTATATAAGCCGCCCCCCGGCGCCGTGGCCTTCTGCATCCACCGCTAGAAATCGCAAAGCACGCAGCTTATATTAGCTTAGCTGCAGCGATCGAGCGAGCGAGCTCATCTTGCTCGCGTTGCATCTCTCTTAATTTGTTCATATCATTATTATCACGTACCGTAGTAGAACGACGAGATGAAGGTGAGGTTATATTATACTGCATGTTAGATATCTGTTGCAACGTGTATACCTTAATTTGACATTCTGAGCATTTCTCTGAAGCTGGAGTAGCGCAGCATGCATGCCAGCATGAGAGAGAGAGAGAGAGAGAGAGTGAGAGAGAGAGACTGATCGCTTTCATGGCGTGTTGTTGATTATTAATTACTGTAATTAATTGCAGCAAAAGATCGTGATCAAGGCGTGCATGCCGTGCGACGGGTGCCGGTCGAAGGCGCTCGGGGTGGCCGCGAAGGCGGACGGGGTGATCTCGATGGCGATCACCGGCGACGACAGGGACCGGCTCGAGGTCGTCGGCGACGGCGTCGACGTGACCTGCCTCGTCACCTGCCTCCGCAAGAAGGTGCGCTACGCCGACGTCCTGCAGGTGGAGGAGGTCAAGGACAAGAAGCCGGAGGAGAAGAAGCCGGAGGAGAAGAAACCGGAGGAGGAGAAGAAGCCGCCGGAATGCCCGTGCCCCAAGCCCGCCGTGCCGTGGTGCCCTCCTCCATGCTACTACCCGCCGCCGGCGATGGTCGTCTGCGAGGAGCAGCCGAGCCCATGCTCCATCATGTAATTATATATTCAATCACAAAGGATCATCGAGTTTTGCAGTAATTTCTTCATCAGCTAGTAAGTACACCGATCAAGTGAAATGGATCATATCGGTGCATATGGGTAGCTAAAAATAAATAGTGCTGTACCGTCTCATATATAATTATATATCTTTTTGCGGTTTCAAAATGAAAACTACAACGCCGGTGTATATCTCAATGTTCAGTAATAGCATGATGATTGCGACATTGCGTCTTCACGAAGTTCGCGGTAACGGATTTGATTTTCTTCCCAGAGAAACGCATGTGATCTATAGACTATAGCTAGCTTTCAGATGTGCTAATCTGCCATCCATGGCGCTAGCCAATCAATTGCAATAGCTGCTCACGTATGACGAGGACTAGAAGTCAAATTTACAAGGTGCGTGTAAACAATCGATCGAACATGGAAATACTCTGATCGAATTGTATCGACACGTCCTGCATCGTTGTTCTGTCCTATAGTCCCAGAGCAGTATATATATACAAAAATTTAGCATCCTGAACTATATAGTCCCAGAACGTGGAATTAATACTCTAAATCTCACAGGGAGAAATTCAAACTATAGACAAGTTTTAATTGAATTTCAAGCGGTTGGGGAACAAAAATCAACCAAATTTGACGAAACTGGAATATATATGAAATTTTTTTTGTAAGTTCAGAGTTTTTTTTTAAAAAAATTGGGGAGTCTCCAAGATAGCGAGATCCCACCCAGCCGCAAGGAACTGATCGATCTAATGCTGAATGGTAAAAACATCTGAATGGTAAAAATGCTCTATTATTATGCAGTGATTTCTTCAGGGCTTGTACCGAAAATAGTGCTGCACCTGTACTTCTGTTTGTCCTGAAAAAGAAAAGAGACTGTGGATTATTTTTTTCTTGATTAACGTCCGGTAGTATACTACAGCTCGCCCGGTAGTGCCACTACGGGTTGACCAGGAGAAGACCACCCGTCCAAACCCCACAATAATCCTCAAATTTATAATCTTCAGATATTCAGATACCCAGGAATAGTTTCTGTATCATCTTCAGATATTCAGATTCTCAGGTATATATAGTTTCTGTGAAATAAAGAAGGAACACTCCAACATACTTGAAGATATATTTAGTTGATTTGGACATAACCATTTTGTATTTATGAACCGACATTTGTACTCTGGAGTCACTCCTAATCATTTATATAATTTCAAAGATACATTATATTATGACTACCAAACTACGAGTAGAATCCAGTGCCTTGTTCTACACCTCCCACTGAATGTTTGAATACCATACGTCATGAGATGCACATTTATATACGATTCGTTTTCGCCAAGATACTTTTGCCAAAAGTGTGTATTCCTACCCCATTCCTTGCCAATTTCTGCTATCTGATGGCCGTGACATCTAGTAGTAATAAGTAGTTCAGATAGGTTGAAAGGCACAACCCTTGTGATTAAGAAACAATTTTCCAGCTTGTAACAATGTCCTTGTCTACGTATATTTAAGTTGAGAGACATGTGCATCTTCAGACTAATTTAGTGTTAACCACATAATCATCAAATCCACCAAAAGACAGAATAAACCAACAATAGTTATACGAGTCAAGTAATCTAATTATAACACATAGCAAGTGGAATTATTGTAAGCTGGAAGCTAAGTTGGCAGCTTTGTTAAACGAGCGTGTTCACACCGAAGGTTGATACTTTGCAGCTTCTTAATACTTGCTGAAAGTACTCCTAACTTTGTACATTTCCAGGCATTATATTTATGGGTTAACAGAAAGTGCTTAGAGCACTTAAACAGATTTTAGTGCTGCAGACTCTTGTACTTAATTAGCCATAAGAAATTAAGAACGAATTACGCTAACTTCGTGCTGTATATGAGTCAGTCATTCTGATTTCTGGGCGTGTGAAAAGGTAACTTCTCTTTACATGGTGTCGGTGTTAGGTTATACTGTATCTCTTAATTTCCCCGTTGGTTTCCAAGTCATCAATTTCTTGTTTATGATTCTGTTGAGAGTTCTGGAGGCTGGTATACACAGACACATCTTTAGCTGGATATAATAATTAAAATCACACCCTGACAAAATAAATGTGAAAGATCAAGGAAGTAACATATCACCTATATATAGTTTTGTACTTTTTCCCCATTTTTCTCTCTGTACTTCTTTTCCAATTTTCTCTCTGTTGTCTTGTGCAATTTGCACGCTTAATTATGCAAGTCCAAGTGTCAAAGTGGTAGTCAGAGTGTCAAGACTGGCAACTGCCCTCCAGAAATGTTTTAACAAAGACGGATAGATGCAGCACTCAGACGAATAATGGCGTCAATAATTCAATGAACAAACGCAATCAAAGAATCAACGATTTTATCTTGGTCTAGCGAAAAGCCAACACGCTTTCTACGGTGTAGAGCGCGTGCAACAAAAGCAAGCTTTTCGGAAAAGGCAAATCCTAAACAAAGAATTAACCTGTCCTTAAGTGAAGTCTGGGTTGTTTAATTGGCTCTCAAACTACTCAGAACCTTCTTGTTAGATGAAGTCTTATCCTTAATTGCTACACAAAGTACATCCTTTTGGCCAAAGGCAAGTGATCGCATCCTACGTACTTCCTCGATCCGTTTCATACTATAAAACATAAACGTTTTAGCCCCTTCTTTTCTTTTACTAACATCTATATCTTGTGAATATATATAAAGCACATATATAGATTCATACATGAATCTATTCAGAACCCAAAATATTTTACAATGTAAATAAGAGAAAGTAGTATTTAAGTAGGATCAGCAGGGCCTGCTGAATTCACCAGCCAATGCAATAATCTCTCGGCTTCATATCACAGTTACAGCTCTAGCAAGAAGATGAAGACGTAAACATTTCCATTATCCGAAAAATTAGGATTTATATTTATCGCTTTGCACAGTTTAGTTCGTAATGTCGGATTCATGGACAGATAGCACCGCGGCATTCTTGTTGAAAAGCATCTCGTAGGTCGAATCAAGACGCAAGTCCGACCGTAACTTAGAATGGTATCAAATAAAATGGTATCAAATAAAAGATTTACAAAATAGCCTTGCCTCTCTTTCAATCTTACACTAAACACCTAAACACCTAAAATTCTCGTGACTTCTTGTGTACTCCCTCAATCCAGAAATATGACTTGTTGAGTTCTCCCTCAATCTAAAAATATAAAACTTATTTCTTTTATCACCAATACCAAAGAAGAATTAACTCATCTCCCATGTAACAAAATCAAAAAACTTTATGCATGCATGTAACCAATAAGTATTGAGATGAATGACTCCTTAAATTCCGGTCAACATGTGAAAACTACCAATATGACCATCTATTTTGGAAAAGACCAAAAAAAATAAATATGCCTGTTTTTTGGATGGAGAGAGAAAGATGAAATATGCCTAACTTTTTGGATGGAGGGAATACATAAGTACACACGTTGCTCTCTCTATATAGTTTCTTCGTTCAGAAGGTGAAGTTGAAGTGAAGTGAAGATTATGGTTTCATCCTGATTCTCAGGTGTTGGGAGTTACTCAATTGGTTCCACTACCGCTATTATTGCTTCCGCATTGTCGGTTGCATTCTCGGACCGCCCTGAATTGCAACTTAAGTTAAGGTAAATAAGTTCACTATTTAAACTAAGGATCAATTCATAACTATCACCGTGGGTACCAATGCTATGTCTTAGGACTAGTGCTGGTTTTGTGATCTTGTAATAATCAGTTTGCGTCGTTCTTCTACGACATGCCTCTATCATGCGTGTAACGCCCGTTCCATTGCGGCGTTATCGGGAAAACTACCTTAAGTAAAAAACCCTAATTTCGAAACTCGTCCCTTGGGCCGAAACCCTCGCTCGGCCCACTTTCCTCGGCCGGCCTCTTCCCCCATCTCCCTCACCCTTCCTCTCCTGCCGCTTGGGCCGCCTTCACCCTCTCGGCCCAACCTCCCCCGCCGGCCCATTTCCCCTCCCTGGCCTGCTCCCCCTCTCCTCTCACGTGCGCCACACGTGCCCGCCCGGAGAGAGAGCTTCCTTTCTCTCTCTCTCTCTCTCTCATTTTATCCCTCGCCGGAAATCATGCCACCGGCGCCGTTTAAAATTTTCGATGCCCGCCGTTAGAGCCGCGCGCGGCGCCGCTAGTGGACGACCACCCGGCCGTGGCCGCCATCATCCGCGGTCCACCAACGTCAATGTGTCCCCGCCCCATGCCAAACCATCCTCTGTCGCTGCTTGCCGTCACCACCGGTGTCATCTACCCAGCCCCACGCCTCTGCGCGCGTGCGTCCAAGAGCGAGAGCTGCCGCCGCTCTCTCTCACCTCTTTCTCCCTCCCTTTTTCCCTAAATGGCTTGGACCGAGCACACCTTTCTCTCCTTCATTTTCCCTTTTTCCCAGCAACCGCCGGCGTCACCCCTCTACCGCCGCCTTGGCCGCTAGCGCCCGGAGTGCCAATTCCCGCGCGTGCTCCACCGTCATTCCCGCAAACCGCCTTCACCTCCACCATCTTGCCACACCTACAAATCCATCCCCTTCCTCCCCCGTTCGGCCACTTCCCCCTTTTCCACCGCCGAGCGCCACCTCCGTCTTCCACAGCCGCGCCATTGTTGTCGCCACCAGCCAAGGACGCGCGACGTGGACTCCAGCCCTGCCGTGCTTGTTCCTCTTCCCCGGCCCGAGCCTGAAGCGATCACGCTTCGTGTCGCCGGATTTTCTTCACGGCGCCCCTCCTCGCCGAGGTAGCTGCTCTTCCTCTCCTTTTTCCCGCCAGCGTCCTAGGTGCTAAGTAGCTCGCCGTCGTTTTCCCCGTATGCATAGGCACGTTCTAGCACCGTCGCCACTCGCTGTAGCTCGCCGTCGCGCCGCCGCGCTGCTCCGTGCGCGTGCTCGCCATCGCTGGCCCTCCTCGGTGCCGCTCTGCCCGATCCGCCGCGCGGAACGCGCTTCCGAAGCCGCGGGGGTGCTCCCGCCGCTCGCCGGTGGCTAGCACCGCCGTGATTCGCCGCCCACGGTCCTCCCCGGTGAAATCCGAGCCGCTGGCTCACATTCTCTCTCGGCGTTCGTCACTTCGGTGACCTCCCCCTCTTTCACCTCCTTTCGCGCCGCTCCGGAGGCTTGCGCTGCCGCTCGCCGTTGGATTCCCAGCGTCGGTTGTCTTCAACCTCCCACCGCCGACATGGCTGCCACGAGGGCACCACGTCGTTGCCCACTCCCTACTTGGTGTGCGCGGTCCACAGGAGCCGTGAGGCTGTCGCGTGGGCCTGCCGCCTCTCGGCTCACCAACACACCGCACTCGCACCCGGTCCACCAAACCCCCCTCGTCCTTCTTCCGTGAGCCCGATCCCGTGAACCAAACCACTGCCAACTGGGTCCCACTAGGGACTCCGCGCGGTGGACCGCGGTCCACCGGCCTGCCACGTGCCCGTGCTGCATGAGCCGCTGTTGATGCGAAAAACACACACTGGTCTGAGAGATTTGCTTTACTCTAGTGCAGGTCCAAAACTTGCTTTCGGGTTCAATCAGCGTGCCAGTTGATTTGATCCTGCAATCAACAAGATGAAATATGCAAGTTCTATTAGTAAACGATAATCAATCAGCCGAGTAGCCGATATCATATCGTGATGTAACCTAGCTGATGCAATGTAGCATGGATCGGCTGTAAGGCATATCCGATGTCGAACTAACCCTAAACTTGGTACATCGGCTGAAAATATCAATATCACATAATGTATAAATCAATATCACTTTAGAAGTCAGCAATTGGGATAGATCGGACTTAACCGAGACAATATAAATTGCTCAAATCTAAAATAATATGAAATAACGATTATATATACTCATGTCATAGCCGATGTCCAAATCTAAGCGTGTATCGGCTATAGCTCCGATACGACCTTATGCTAGGATATTCTCTTGCAATAAATATATCTAACTATCGACAATCAGATTGGCGGTAAGTCTGATATATTTATATTAGATTAGATCCTGATATAAGAGGCATATATAGCACGTTAAACAAAGCATGAAACTATGTAAAACAACTATACAAAATAAGATCGGCTGAAACCCCGATACTATCCTTATTAACAACCATAAAACAAGCTAGAGATCATGGTTCTAAATATGACTTAATAGATCAAACTTAGCTGATGCAGCATTAAATATGAAAAGAAACATAATATTTAGACAATCAAGCCAATGGTTGCCTTTTTAGGATAGTAGATACATTATATAATTTGAACCAACAAGCTACTCTATCCGTTACCGACAATACCCTAGACAGAGATCGGTCGATGCAAGTAGAAAGCATTGTCAATTTAGATTATATAACATATATGATAGCTTGGAGATTCACAATATAGAATTAGAGGGTCATAAAGATGTAAGCACTAATTCCGATAATGCAAACTGCCATAACAAGTTTTACCTCTTCGCCAAGGATCAAACCTGATGCAGCTCGACTCGAAAGCAAGAACTCGTCAAAAATAAAAGAATAAAAGGGTTGGCGATGCGCCGAAATTGATTGAACCGTTGTTGTTTTTATTCCAAAGACCTCGGGTTTATATTTATACCCTGTCGGTGACGTGGGCCCGGGGGTATAGAGACTAAGGGCTTGAGGCGGCCCCCTGCGCCCACGTGGCCCTCCCCCGAGGGGGGGTCGGGCCTGAGTGTGAGGTGGCGGCCGCCCTCTCTAATCTCCGCTCCCATCGCACTCTGCTGTAGAAGGGGTCGGGCCACGTGTGCGGGGTTAGGTGAGGGGTTCCAACGCTCACCTAATTGCATTAATGATGGCTTAGACGAGCGCGTCTCAGCGTGTGCCTCGCCGCATTTAATGCGGTGAGGAGCGCGCCTGACCGGTTTAACACCGGTCACACCGACTGACCGGTCTGTGATCGGTCCGAATGACAGATGGGACGGCGGCGCAGCACCAGTGCAGTGGTGCATGTCAAGCGGTGTGCAGCATGCCCTGTCAGGTCCCATCAAAATGATGAGAGCCTTTTTGCCTCTTTATCCAACCAGAGTTGGATGAATCGGCTCCGGTCAGACGACGCCGGTCTCCCGGTACGAACGGAGCGCTCAAGTATCCGCCCTTTTAATAGGGAGTGACACGGGCGTCCCTCTTGTCAGATAACTGATCAGATAGGAGCCACGTCGCGGCAACTATGCGTGCGATTTCTGGGACAAGCGACAAGACGGCTCTTTAATGCAAAAGAACATTTTCCTTTCTCTAGAGAGAGGGGGGATTCTTTTTCCTAAAAACACAAACTCTAATCAACCATACACAGGAGTAGGGTATTACGCCTCGCCGGTGGCCTAAACCTGTATAACTCCCTGCATCACATTCTCTCGAGACCTCTCTCTCTCAATCCCTCTCACATCGGAGTGCGGATTTCGCCCTGTGTCCCTGGCCGAACTCACACAAGGGGATCCTCGCTGTCCCCTGTTGAGGAGCTTACCCTCCGTCATACCCGAAAGTACAAACTTGTCCGTTATAGACACGATTCATATCGTCCTAATACAAACCCAACTAGCAAACAAGTCCCTTAGGCGGACTCTTACCGAAAATATCTATAAGGAAATTACAGATAATCCTAATTAATAGATACAATTGCTAATTCTGGACTCTATCCTTGCTCAGCAACATTATCTCAAACTCTTCCTCGAACCCGACATTGATCATGCATCCAATATCAGCCACATCGGCTATCCACATCAAACTCGGTTCCAGCTGATACAGTTTCTCAGCCGATGCACACTTTGTTTCCGAGAATTCTGCATATCTTCAATTCCGCTTCGAATTGGACTTTGTTTCCGATTCACATGCTTGCCAAATTTCATCGTCAACAGCCGCATCCCGCCGGCCCACCTCCCCTCGGCTTGCCTTGCCCGCACGCCGCTTGGGCCACCTCCCTCGCGCGCCGGCCCATTTTGCTCGGCCGCATCGCACTTAGTTCTCGGGCTACCTACAGACACCCAAATAAGTCCAAATTAGGTCCTTTCTCCCTTTTCTTTTCCAAATGAGTTACTAATTTCTTTTTCCTTTGGACATAAAATCAATTAATCTTAGGGAATTCATATATTCGCAACCTTTCATCAGTTTGACTCCGTTCAACTTCAAAATTCCTCAAAAATCGAGATCTACCTAATGGCACACTTAGAGGTCATTAATAGGGCTTTCTTTTGACTGTTTTGTTGAGTCGCCCCGTTTTGCATGTAGCTTCGGAGCTTGAAGATTCGCAGTGCGCAGACTTCAGGGAGCAAGCTCAAGATCTCGAGCAAGGCAAGTCACCTTTGATCATCTTGCACCCATAATTTAAAACTAAGTATTTCAATTCCGCAAAATATGCATTAATAGGTTGCACATGTTACACTTGGCCACGGTTTGCGAGATAATCTATCAGCCCAACCCAATTGATGCACATACCCTCCTTGGCTATTGAATACCAGTACCACCCTTGTCAACTGTCAGTTCCCGATGTTCGAACCATCGGGCACGTACATTGGGGACTCTCTCGAAATTAAAATATTCAACGATGGGTAAAACTAGGGTTTACAAAACACTTGGAAAACCCGACACCTAGGTCGGTGCCTGCGAAATAAAACGATTTCTAAAGTTGCAGTGCGGGGGATGTACCGGGAGTACGCTTTCCCGTTCTCGCCCTTAATGACCGATTCCTTTGGGATTTCATCCAAACATAAACACGTGTGACCACATGGGTGTAGTGGGACACCCCTGGCTAAGTAACTAGCTAGGCCTGGGAAGCCTTGATGCCAAGGGACAAGTGGATTCACCGGGGTGGTGTCAGGGAGATCCCCTGGGCTTCCTGGCATAGTATGGTCTGGGACCTAACCTGTTGTTGGTCCGGATAACCCCTCCTGTTGGCATATGGTAACCTTGTGTCGGCTTTGGAAATGCCTTGTCGTGAAGGCCTCAAAGTCACCAGACGTGGCTGTTCTGTACGGGCTGGGTGACCCAGGCTAGTAACGTCGTGTGCTTAAAGTGTACTCCCTCTGCAGAGGTTAACAAACTGTTCGAACAGCTGTACCCACGGTCATGGGCGGATGAGAGGTGATTCCTTAGCGTAGTTTTGTTTGACCACTGCTTGTGAACTTGCCGTGATGGGTTAGATACCGTTGCTTTTAAACTGTGGCTGATGGGATCAGCTAGGCCCGAGTGGCTACCTCAAGTGTTTGGCTAGGAGCCAGCTCCTGATCTTTAAAGATTGATACATTGCACTAGTCCGACAGGGCTTGATGCACTGTCAGGCTCATGTTGTTGAGAATCACTCTCTTAGAAACATTTCGAAAGCTTTAAACAAAATCATTTACGAAAACAAACAGTCGTTCTATGAAGTGCAATATACACATAATTCCCAAGACTTGCTGAGTACTCCCTGTACTCACCCTTGCTCTATATGAATAAATCCCCCCAGTGCTCGAAGAGGAAGAGATGGATCCCGCTAACGAGGAGTCCTTCCAAGAGCAGTCCGGCTTCGAGCAGTTTTAGGGTTTCGACCTAGTTCCCAAATCATGCTTGTGGCCATGAGCTAGTCTTTGCTTCCGCCCTTTTCTCTTTTGTAATGCAGTTGTGAGCTCGGGGTCTGTCCGCAGCCTAACATGACTGTAAAACTACTCTTAATAAAGAGACCGTTGTTGCTGTGATATTCTATCTTCATGTGATACCAGTACTATTTTCTGGGACTGGTATCGGTTTACAGGTTAATTTGGAGCGTCCCGCGCTAGCTCCCACCAGGGGCTAGATCGGCGCGTGAGAATGCGCCATTGTACGGTGGTGTCAGGTTAGGACGTGACATCATACACTTACAACCAAAAGACGCAAAACTGCACCATAGGAACAACATGAGTGTAGAGTTGACATAGAAGTCGTAGCCTTCATATTTGTCCCACTCTCACAGATCAACAACTTCCTCGGTTTCTAATGCGACTTCGTCTTGAATGTTTGGAGCACTATACACAAGTATTTCGCAGGCCAAGTAAGAGAATTTATACTATGTCAAGGAATAAAAGGCAGGGAGTTGGTTTAACTTTGGCTACGTTCTTTTCACCGTGTTCCCAACCCTTTCACTTCGTTTTCCGCGCGCACGCTTTTCAAACTACTAAACGGTATGTATTTTACAAAAAGTTTCTATACAAAAGTTGCTTAAAAAATCAAATCAATCCATTTTTGAAAAAAAATTAGTTAATACTTAAGTAATCACACGCTAATGGATCGCTCCGTTTTCCGTGCGGAGGAGATGGGTTCCCAACCCATAAGAAAGAACACAACCTAAATTTTATTAGGAGTTCACAAGCATCACATTTCATAAAAAAGTTTATATTTGAAAAGTTCATCATTTCATGTCATTCATTAACCAAGTTGCAACATTTCTCCAAGACTATTTATGCCATTACTCTAGATTCACCCATAGACATATGTAACGCCTCGATTTTTGCGTGGCATTAAAAAACTAATTTACGAAAACCCGAGTGTTGAGTCTAAGTTGTGCCATAGATCTTAATTTAAATCTCTCCTTTGTCTCAATTTCCTGATGTCAAAATCGCCTGCTAAAAATCTTTGTCCGAAAATAACCTCATAATTTGAATCTTCGCATTTAAATCTCCTTTCTAAACCTCTACCAAGAAGTTTCCCCTTCAAATAATTCCACTCCAGTTTTTATCCAAAGATTTGAGTCCGCGCTCAAATCATTTCCGGTTACTCCTTGCGAAGGTCCCATGATTGCAAATCTCAAGTTCGGCAAATTTGAATCCCTGTTTTTGTTTCAAAAATATTTTTGAAGTTCGAATCCTTATACTCGGATTTCGCTCCTGAAACCCTGACCACAGATTTTTTTTTGTAATTCTTGAACCCAATTTAGACCAAGCATCCACCTCGTAAAATCCTAACCTCTTCCCTTGATTCACTGAAACAATTCTCGAAATTCAAATCTTCGTATTCGAATTTCTCTCTTAAATCTCATTCGACCAATTTCTCTCGAAATTGTCCAAGTTCAATAATCCCTCCGAAGATTTGAACCGATGTTCAAGTCATCTCTAATTCCTCGCTACTGCATAGACGGCCCTAAAATCAATTCTTGAATCCGAATTCAAACTCACGAGTTACACCCTCTCTTTCTCTAACTATCTATCTCCCTTTTGATTCATTTCTGAATATTGTCTTCCTCTTTGAATCCCTTCCCAAATATTCGTTCCAACTCCAAAATATAAATCTAGTCAAATCCCCTTGGAACCCTAACTCGGTCTAATGATTCACCTGCAACTCCTAAACTCTTTCTTTGTGTCCTCCAAAACAACTCTCGAATTCGAACTCCAACTCTCAAGTTCCACCATCTCTCACTCTTTCTCTCTACCTTCCTTTGACTCCCTTCCGAATAATTGATTGTTGACGATGAAATTTGGTAAGCATATGAATCGAAAACAGGTCCAATTCAGGATAAATTTTTAGTTTTACCTGTGATAGAGAACAAATTTGTGTTAAAATTATGAAATTTTAATAATATCACTAAACTATTGGTAAATTTGAGTATGTTATACCATGGATGTGAGTAATTTTTTCCTTCATGTCCGTGGTTAGTGAATAACCTCCTCTATTTCTTAATTTCTCTCAAAGTCCTATTAGGATGGCAAGTTGAGCTGACAAATGTACTGGTTTCAATCAGATGGAGAAACGATTTGATTAGATTATTTTTATTGGTAGCCTGGCAAGTAATATTAATCATGACTAGCTATACTTTTTGTGCCACATTTTTCAATAAAAAATCAAAACGTATAGCGTGAATGAATTTGATATATTAAAATTTCATTCCATATATTTATAGAATAAATTTTAAATCTTAGAACATGTTTTTTCAATGCTCTTCGTATAGGAACTATGAAAAAAGTATCTATTTGATTAGATTACTTTTATTGGTAGCTTGGCAAGTAATATTAACCATGACTAGCTATATTTTTTAGTGCCACATTTTTTAATAAAAAAATCAAAACGTATACCGTGAATTACATATATTTATACTATAAATTTTAAATCTTAGAACATGTTTTTTCAATGCTTGCCGTCTAGGAACTATGAAAAAAATTTATCTATTTGATTAAAAATATTAGTTTAAAATAACATATAATTAAAAATAAAAAAAATCAATAAAATGTGTTAGAAAAGGTATAAATGTTTCATATTCCAGGTGGCTAAGTATCCTTGCATAATTGTGCCTAAGAAGGAAGAAAAAATCGTCGTGCGGGGTGCCTTGAGGATATTTCCTCGTCTACTCGAGGTCGATTCCGACTCCTAGTGGGGTGTGGATGCCCTAAAGTATGCTAAAACCACTTGACGTAGTTGCAAAAATATCAACCATCTCTCTGTTTCTACCAACTAAGATTAATTTTTCCTAATTAACTCTTCTTAATCAGTGTTGATTTAGTGAGAACATATTTTCATTTTCAACAATGAGATAAGTAATATAGATGTGTATATCCCCATGAGATCGGTCTATCCTCATTCGGCATATTGAATTTTTTTTGTCTCGGATAACACTAATTGAAATTGATCTAATAAAAACAAATATTTGACGCTGGTTAGCTCAATAATGATTTCTCCAAATAAATAAATAATAGAGGGATTAATACTACATAATTTCAAACTTGCATTGTATTATGTCTACTATAAAATAAAATCCAATACCTTGTTGACGGTCGTACATACTAACCTTCCACAGGAAATCCGAAGACGAAACGTCGTCAGATTCACATCCATACGGTTCGTTTTCGCCGGAGGATGAGCGGGTGGTTTTGAAGAAGAAGAGGATAGAAATCCAGCTCGTACGTGGAGCTGAGCTGACAGACGCAACGGGAGCATCAGACGTGGTCCCGTGGTCCGTCCAACGAAGCGGGCGATTTCGACCGTTTTCCCTGGTCAATTTATTGAATTGAACCAAGCTTGATTCTCCCAAACACGAAACAATTTTTACTGTGGAGAGAGTAGTGAGCAGACCAGATAGGTTGAAAGGTACAGGTCCTTGTCTACGACTCTACTACGTTTATTTAAGCAATTAAGCTCAAAGGCATGTGCATCTTTATACTAGTTTAGGTGCTGACTACTAGCAACATCGCCATCAAATCCACCAAAAGACAGAATATACCAACAGTAGTTAAATAAGTTAAGCAATGTAATTATTTGGCTAATGGAACTATTGAATGGGAGATAATTAGTGTCACGTAAAGCTGGTTGGTGGGTGGAGCTTCGTTGAACGAACGGGTTCTCATCAGAAGATTGCATTGTTCATGTTTTGCACCTTCTGAGATATCTGCCGTACTCCTAATTTTGTGCTTTTCCAGACAATTGGGTTTAACAGAAAGTGCTTAGAGCACTAAACAGAGTTTAGTGCTGTAAAGTTCCCTTGCACTGGTCATCTCCTTAATTAATTTTGCCTTGGTTTCCATGTCATTTAGTTTTTCTTTCATGGTTTCTGTGTAGGATAGAATACAATAACCAAGCCAACCAGAGAGGTGAATGGTTGTAACACCAAAAACCCTAACTTTTCTCTCAACTCAACTCTCTCTTAATCGATACCGGAAAGTTACACCATCCCTCTCTATTTATACCCATAATGTCGCTGTCCCTAGCCATGAATCGAACTCATACAAGAAGTTCTAATCACCTAGGAAACATTACCGTACAAGAAACAAACTTTACAAACTACAATATTTCCAAACTTGGACTTCAATTCAAATTTGACTCCGCTTTTCATACGCATACAACACCACGTGTATGCCATATGAAAACCTTCACCACCACGTGCATTGTTCTCTAGCTTAAGCATCCCGCGTGATATCCTTGACCGTCTTGTCGACAGTGGATACCGGCGACCCGTATTGTGAGGGTATTGGGGTACGTTGGTACGAGAATCTATACGAAACGACATCAAGCACAGAGAAGATAGAGATTATACTGGTTCAGGCCTCTCGTAAGGTAATAACCCTAATCCAATTTTATGTGAGATTACGATTTAATCACAAAGTACAATAGAAGATAATAGAACCAATAGTTATCGATAAGATCCTCGACGAGATCAACCCGGTGAGATCAAGCTGCGGTGGGCTTCGAGTCCTCCGGATTGCGACCACCGTGGATGTGATTCCGCTATGATTCGATTTTCCGACTCCCCCCTAGGGCCTTGCAAACACCTCGGCCTCCAAGTGGGATTCATGAAAGTTTTACCCGTGTACTAGATCATAGAACTCTTATTTTCTCCTAGTAGGACTCTGGTATTCTATCCGGAGAAAAGGTTTCTTTACATGACTAAGCAAATTCCACAGATCTTAAGGGATCTTTCCGTATACTTGAGGGTATTCGTATCCGCATACTTCATAACCCCAAGGATAAGAGATATGCCTTATCCATAACCCTGATACATTTGGACCTCAACTTCTCCTAAGCCTAGTCCTGATCCATCACCGGCTATACTCCCATGGTCTCAAGCAACACCTACACATGAACAACAAAGAAACTCCATATCTGAGCACAAGTTCGCACCAACTTTGACTCACATCAGCACACAATAGCATCACATACGAATAGAAACCATCTAGAAGTCATATCCATGAAGCAATCTAGGAATTCCACGGAAACAACCCGAAACCGACTTCCTCCTGAAATCACCCGGCCAGACCGGCCACATACTTCCGGTTTGACCAGCGCCTCCTGCCCGGTCTGACCGGCACCCAGTGTCGTATCGCACTGTTCACCGACAGAAAACACTATTCACCGTATTTTCATAAACACACCTTTAACTTTGTTCATCACCAAGATTAATCATTATATGATTCTACATTTTGTTGTAAATCCTTTGCCTTAATGTCCTACTAATCCAGTGTGCTTTAAATCTATAGGCTGGTATTCACACATCTTTAGCTGGATATAATGATTGAAAATCACACCATGAAAATAGAAGCGTCAACAAACAAGGAAGTAACATAGCACCTGTAGCTTTGTACCTTTTTTTTCCATTTCTATATACTTCTCCCCAATTTTCTTTCTGTTGTCTTGTGCAACTTGCGTGCTTATGCAAAACAAGTTCAAGTGTCAAAGTAGTAGTCAGAGGGTCAGAGTGGCAACTAACCTCCAGAAAATTGTTAACAAAGATGAACGCATATTCAATATATAATTCATGAACGAATGCAAACAAAGAATCAAGGGTTTCTATCTTGGTGTAGCGAATCCAACACGGTTTCTACAGCGTAGCCAGGGCCGGCCCTTGAGGGGGGCGAGCGGTGTGGTCGCTCTGGGCCCCAAATGGCGGGGGCCCCCACCCTCCCCCGCTCAGGCCACAATTAATGTTAGAGACAATAATACCACCTTAGATATTTAAGTGGAGGAACCTCAACTTAAATAGGGAGTTATTGGAGAACCGCTGTTGACTGGTTTAGGTGGTGGTTGGACTACCACACGCGCACGTGTCGGGTCGAGGCGGTGGCGAGGCAGGGGGAGTTATTGGAGAACCGTTGTTGACCGATTTAGGTGGTGGTTGGACTACCACACGCGCACGCGCCGGGCCGAGGCGGCGGGCGATGGCGGTGGTTGCTGCTCCTCCCTAACGTTTTGCAACGGATAAGAATCAAAGGCATTGATTTGGCTATTAAAGGATGAATGTTTCAATAACTATTTGATGAATCGTATTGATTCAGATGTTAATCCTGTAACGGACCGATGGCTGATTTGATTCCTCCGGAACATTACGCCTCCGCGCGCTTTATGAACCCACCCCGGGACAGGCAGGAGGGAACACATCTCTCTCTGCTTCTGTCTTCTCCAGCGCGCACTGTTCTTCCTCGGTGTTCTCTATTCCTAAGCTGCATCTGTCTCCCCGGTTATGCTCTCCTATGCACACTGGTGAACGGGACGAGCAGGCCTTCGAAACTCCGTTCGCTTGCGTACCTACACGGGTAGGCGGGTGATCAAGTTTTTGGGGAGCGTCTAGGCGCGACTACTCTTCTTCCTTCTCGGCTCTACACTGCAATGACTACGTACGACTACATCTTCAGCTGCATGTTGACTGAGGAGGACACACCGGCAATGGCAACGGGACTGGAGGAGGCGAGAACGACAACACCAACGGAGGCAACAACACCAACAATGCCTCATCTAGTATTGGAGCATTCTCTGGGTATTATTCCATTCTCATGTTCGTGTTAAATATTTTGTTAGATGTTTTAGTCCATGTTAGTATATTCATATTCATCGCTGACGGAGCGTAAGCTCCTCAACGGGGGACAACAAGGACCCCCCTTTTGTGAGTTCGGCCGGGGACGCAGGGTAAGATTTGTGCTCCAATGAGAGAGATGTCCGGAGGGTTAGCTCCCGCGAGGAAGACGAGACAAAGGAGTTTATACAGGTTCAGACCACCATGGAGGCGTAATACCCTACTCCTGTGTATGTGGTTGATGTGTGAATGATGTGTTGGGGAATACAGGTGCTTGCTCTCTCTCCTAGGTGCTTGCTGGAAAACTAGAAGCCAACCCCTTCCCCTTAGGCCTGGACCTCCTTTTATAGCTCAAGGGGCTACCACACGGGCCAATAGGCTACCTAAGAGAGAAGGAAAAACATTCTTTTACATTTAATGGCTGTCTTGTCGCTTGACTCGGAAGTTACTCGCACGGATGCCTCGGCATGGCCTTCGTCCAATCAGCCGGCTGACACGGAGGACACCCGCGTCACTTCCCATTAAATGGGTAGAGACTTCTGTGTTCCGTTCGCATCGAGAGGCGGGCACCATCTGACCAGAGCCGGCATACCGACTCCGGTTGGGATGAGAGGCAAAAAAGCCCTCATCATTCTAATGGGATGGAGCATGTTGCGCTGCGCACCGCCTGACGTGTGGACAGCGCGCGGGTGCTCTGCTACCGTCCCATCCATCACTCGACCGGTCGCGGACCGGTCAGTCACCGTGACCGGTCACAGACCGATCACACACCCCCCACGCCGCATTAAATGCGGCGTGGCACGCTCATCCGATTCGCAATTAGTGCGGTTAGGTGGGCGTTGGAGACGCTCACCAAACCCCGCACACGTGGTGCAATCGCGAAGGGGTCAGGGCAACCAAACCCTCGGGGCAGCGGAGTGAGAGAAGATAGGAGACTGGAGAGGGTAGCCGCTACCGTACCCTCGGGCCCGACCCCTCCCCCCCGAGAGAGCGCCACGTGTGATAAACCCTGAGCTCCACTCGATGCGCTCAAGGATATGATTTGGCCCGATCTTTCGGTGAGTTGAGATAACTACGATTTGGGAGACACGTTGACAATCCGACTACAACCGTACAAGACGTTGTGTTGCGCCTTAGCGATCGATACACCTCTCCGTGGGTTGTTGATCTTATCGATGGAGATCAACCTTATTCCTGCAAGCAAATCGAAGAAACTAGCAAGAACAAGATAAAAGCAATCTGAATTGCAAATAGGAATTGAATACAAATGATAAGTTGGGGTTCCGAAGAACAAGCAGACGAACGGTCTAGCCGACACGCGCGCTGCAAGCAAGTAGCAATGGCTAAACTTTAATCTAACAAAACCCAAGAAACCCTAAAGGGGTACCTAGCTATTTAAAGGGGTGGGAGGACGACCAAGGAAACCCTAGGGTCGTGCTCCACCTAATTATGGCGCACCCTACATGGGCCCCACATGGGCCGGGGTCCCAGATGAAGTTACAAGCCCATAGGCTCATTATAGGTGACGCAGCACCTTGTTTCTGTAATTGCAGTTGACTGGGATGGAATTTGAGGATGAGGTTGGATCCATTGGAAAGAGGACTCCGAGAGCTTTCCATCAAGTACTCACGGGCCGAAAACAGAGCTCGTATGCAGATTTGGCGGCCGTTTGAAGTCAACGCTGCTGCAGGTGGCCGAATTGGATTCCAGCACTTGGAGGACTTGATCTTGCTGTCTTCTTGTTGATCCATGATGTGAACAACGGTTGTATCCGTAGTAGCCATGGTCACATCAACGTGGGTGCAGGGGGCCGCTCATACCCTTAGTCTTGATACCCCCGGGCCCGCATCTCCGATAATCGCCATGTTAGGATCACTATCATTTGACAATATACTTGACGCTTATGCCTATGTTGATAGAAGCATGTTCAATATAGTTGATGCTTTTGCTTATGTTGCTAGAAGCATGTTCATGTTAAACACCAACACTAGATCACTCAACTATATACATGTCATGTTTAGTATATTTATTTGCTGGATTAAAATATGCTGATTTATGACCAAATTTCCAACAGATATGGCATGTTTGCATGAAGTTTAACATGTCATAATTGCTAATGGATGATTATGTAGCATCTTTGCATGTTGAGTTTTAGAATTTAGTTTGTTGTAACTTTATAGAAGGTATAAATTATTACCTCCCATACCTTGACGATTGTAGTGAAGGAATTGATGTAGTCGTTCCTCTCGTGTTGCCTATTGGTCAACCTTTCCTTGCTCATCATATACAATGTCTCGATAGAAGTAATGGTTATCGTCTCGAAGGGGTGGTAAACGACCCTCAATATCGTCAAGTTTGTCGGTTACAGTGGCTAACCGTCTTTCGATACACTCAATGGAATTGGTTATGTTCATCTCCACAAGTATGTCTTCCATCCTTTTCATTGCTTGGTCTATTGCACCCTGCATCTGAGCGCGACTGACACACTTGTTGAAATCCTCTGGGTTGCTATATCCTCTTAAAATTGTTAGTGAAAACACCAAAGAGAAAACAAAAACTCAAGGATTATTCCTATCAACTACTAGGCAAGGGTAGGGAAGACTAGCAAATGGAAGCGACTTAAGCTCTTGCAAGGTTTTTACCAGCAAAGCTAAGGACGGTAAACCGGTGGTTGGTTCGTGATACCCGTAAGGACGTGATCCGGTGATTGCAAGGATCAAAGCTGTCCTGACAAGATGTATGTGGAGCTTGGGAGGCCAAAATTTGTTAGTAGCATACAATTCAATAATAGGTAGTAATGTTGAATAAATATCCAAAGCACTTGTCTTAAGTTGCTGGCCGAAATGTGTCCTAGACCAGTTGTGATAAACAAGGAAGAGAAACAAGTACAAAACATATTAGATTTTTTGGACAAACCTAACAAAATGGGGCAGAACCTTCAAGGAATTTTTTTGTAGATGTCCGTAGACTATTTATTTGTTTGATTCCGAGTCTGTATGCAAAAGTTATGACTATTTCGAGGAAGGACCCTTGTTTTCGTGTTTGGGTGGAAGCCAATTTGAAACAAGTGGTGAAACCGGCTATGAGATGGTGGAAGTGGCTGGTGTGGAGGCGGATGGAGATGCAAAGATATCAGAAGTTGTGGTATGTTATGAAAAACGGAACACACGAAAAACAACACCAGCACAAGATGGATATTATATTGGAAAACAAAGACAAGGTGTTGGCGATAGATATATGGCGACTAGGGTTTGTGTATGGATCAGGAAATGGACTCAAACACGATCTAAACCAGCAACCGAACTTGACCTAAGTCACAGACTCAACACTATAGACTCTGAAACAAAACTGTGCAAAAGGCTAAACATGGTTCTAGGACAAGAAAAACCTATGACTACCAATTTTTTTTGGCTTTTCCATGGGGTATTGGATGAAAGCAAAATTAACACTAGGGTAAAGATGAACCTGCTAGTATACCTAAGGCTCTGATACCACTTGATGGCTACGGGATGCCTGATCTTCCTAGGGTTAACTCTTGATTTGGCGGACACTTGACACACACGATCCAGCTTCTGATCAACATGATCTGAACCTTGGAATCGCAGCACCACACCTCCTCCGGTTATCAACCGTGCATTGCCCGGTTGACCTCGCCAAGAAGGCTAATTCCTGCATGTGAATTGAAGAACACAAGCATGAACAATAAAGATTGCAACTCCATTGCAAATGGATGATTAAACGCTCGAAGTTGGGGTTCCACAAACCGATGAACAATGAAATTGTTCAATGATATTTTAATCTAGGTAAAACCAAACCCTAACTCAATGACGACTACTGAATATAAAGGTTCTAGGGTCAGCCAAGGTCCCTAATGGACTCCAACACGATTCACGACCTAGTGGCCCAAAAGACGGTGGTGCAACACCCAAATAGATTTTGGGCATCCACTTGTTTCGACGATTTCAATTGGCTTAGAAGGAATTTTGACGTGAGACCAAATCCATTGGAAATGTGATCTCGTTAGTTGTCACGCCGAGAAAATCATTATTAATTTCTGAACTAATTTGTGCATTAAACCTTCGCCAGGAATCAGCCAAGATCCACAAATCGACAAATTGAATATACAGTTCCAACATAACTAAAGCGCTAAATACTTACAGAAGAGGCACTTAGTCCTCACCACGAAGAAAACAACAGCGGAAAAGAAAATCTAGCGAAGCTTCAACTCCACTCCCACAGGCAGCTCAACTGGGGGTCTAAGCCAAGGGTCTTCTCATTTGAATCCTTCTTTAACTAAGGTTGATGGTTATTGTAAGGTGGGTATATGAAATACTTTGCAAGCCACACAGCAATTATGCAAGTGCACGGGTTAACAAAGATGGCAATAATAGGGCTTATATGCAAAAGTAACATTTAGCAAACATTCGAGAGAAGTAAAATAGTAGAGTAATTAAATATCAATATTAAACAACTCTGTACAACACGCTAATGTTGCGTAGGCCCAAGCCCAACCCTGAACAACCAAACCCGGTTGCACAGATCCAACCTCTCCAAATAGATACTAACCATTCCATAACTAGGAGTTAAAACAATTACCATCATTTATCACCTTATTATTAATGAGCATTGTGTGACTAATCACCAAAAACATTGTTATGTTCGCTCATAACTGCAGACACGGCTCTTCGAATAGTTTTACTCTAACCAGAGGTGTACCAATGTACCCACAAGACACAATCTCAACATAATGTCAACCTTGCGTCGCGATACCGAAAAGTACCCGCATAGAGATTGTGACAAGACCCTTCGCATAACACAACTCAAAGCGGTTCACTGTTCTCGGATCATAGTCTTTCCATGACCCGGCATAGACTCCCCAGCGACCCACGTGGGCTTATTTCCGCTACTTCTTAATCTGGTGCCCCATAAGAATCATGCTATACAAAAAGTCCAATCATTGCCCACACTGGCTTGAGGTTAGTACGGTTAAAACTTCACAACTGTAACACGCGAACCGGTCCTTAATTATCATGAGCACGACCAGCAAAACCATGCGCTCACAAACAACCATTAGTCAAGTTTTAGTTGGAATATTAATCAATCACGACCAACTGTCGTAAGATATATTAATTAATCATCATTAATAATAAGTGAATCATTAATTATCTCATATAAAATGATACTAATGGTTCTAAGCATGGTTAAGCAATTACACTAATATCTAGCTGAACTATTATATAAAGTTCAAGCTAGTCAAATTATAACACATAGGATAATCAAGTCATCTTGGCCATAATATAGGGAAATAGGCTCAAACCATCCAATGATATTCGAAAATAAATGCACATTTGAAATAAAACGAATTCAAACCACGTGGCTGATAATAAGTGGGCTCAACCTTTTTCTTTTTTATCCTTGTCATTAACATATGGGTCCCACAAGCTGATTTAGCTAGCCACGTGGGACAACCGCTCAGGGAATCGATTTGCAATGGTTTTGGAAGTTGAGGACAGGTTATACCCGGTTTTGTGGTTGAGGGATGCGATGAGGGGCCTGACTGAGGGAGGCAAAATAGACTTATTCTTTTTGCTTGCGTGTCTTTTTCTCTTCTTTATTTTTTTTGAAAACGAAGTGCCAACCGGCCCACTCGCTAACAAAAATCAGGCACTTCTTAGTCCAACCCTGCTCGAGTTGGGCCTGAGTTAGGGAGGCAAAATAGACTTATTCTTTTTGCTTGCGTGTCTTTTTCTCTTTTTTTGTCGGGCTGCTCAGCCTCGGTGGAGCAGAAAGAAGGGAAGGAAACCCTAGCTCTGAGTTTTCTCCTCATACGGCCGGCAGCGGAGAGGGGGAAAAAGAGGAGGCGTTGAGGATTATCGGCGGAGATGGAGGAAACGAAGGGAGGTGGCAGCAGCAGTGTTCCTTGGGCGATGGAGGTGGAGACGAAGGGAAGAGGTGGCGGTAACAGTATTCCGTCGGGGGCGGCGGTGGAGACCAAGGGGAGAGGTGGCGAAGGGAAGGCCTTCCGGAAGGGCCGGCGTGAGGAGGAGGAGGACCAAGAAGAGTACGAGGAGGGAAGGAGTGGGGAAGGTGGGAAGGCCTGTGCTGCCAAATCAAGGAGGATCGATGGCCAAATCGACTCAACCATGGACGAGGAGGAGGAGGATGAGTATGGTGAGGTTGAGGAGTACAAGTTGATGGAAGTGGCTTTGGATGAAGAGGATGGGGAGGAGACGGATGAAGAAGCTTCTTCGCGGCGGATGAAGATGATGCAGGAGATGGGACATGATTACATCGAAATAGACGAGGAGCAGAAAATGCGCGACTACCGTGCATGGTGGGAATCCCTTTGGTCTGCCAGCTTCGGTTCCTTTGAAGACACAAGTAAGCATTTTTTTACTTACACATCTCTCTCTCTCTCTATCTCACTCTCTCTCTCTCTATCGTGTTGTTTGCTCTCTCTTCTTAATTGTCACTCGGCTCCTCTATAATCAATCAGATTAATTACTTAAAAAATCAATCATGTTCGTCTACTCCATATTCTTAATTAGACTAGTACTGTTTGTTCTAAGCTTTGCTCCCTACTGGATGAATGCTATATCTTTTGGCTGTCTGTGTGACACTTATTAGCAAGAGCTAGCTAAGTGACATACTAGTAATCGTGCCCTGTAATGCTTATTTTCCACATCATATCTTTGCTTCAATGTAACATATGAATATTCAATATCACTCCTTGGGAACTGTAGGCTGTCTATTTTCATTAAATGGAGAACAATAGGAATTGAGCTCCGTTTTTAGTCATATTGAAGAACAGAAAACCAACACACCGGTGCACACCAAAGCACATAATAAGACCCTATTTGAAATACGCATCATTGTCTTTGAGATTGGACAGTAATGAAGAGAGTAGACTCCATGTGTCTCAAAATTAAAGTTGGATGATGCCTCATTAACTCCTAGATTCGATTAAACAGTTTGGAATCTTCTATTTAAACAAAGTTCTGCCTTAAATTGAACTCATTTTTGAATCATAGCCAATAATAAATAAATCTTTTTTTTCCGTGCTTTTGATGTACGAGTGTTTTCCCCCTCAATTACCATGACTCCAGGTACCATTTTGGAAACTTTCTGCATTGAGAAAGTTTTACACTATATAAGTATCTTCACAATGACCACTTTAACATATCGGAAAGGAGTTCAAAGACAAAGTTCAAGCGTATAGCTATATCAAAAGCTAACATGCTAAAATTACTGATTCAAATTACTTACAGTAGATTAAAAGAGATGAGTGATGCAATTAGTTAAAAAGTGCTTTGGAGAAAAGTAACTTTGTTAGTGCATGAATATTACGACTGAATGGCACTTGTTATATAGATAAACTGTTAATTGATGAACACTCTGGGGCACTGCATACAGATCTCTAACCACATGCATATACATTTCAAGATACAAATAAATTCACAACTTACTATGGCATATGCAAACCACCGTTTCTGACTTTCATGTGCCTATATATTGCAATTATACAAAGGCATGACCACCTGTTTGTATATTGACATTTATCGCAAATCACAAAGCCAAGATGGCGATTGATACAAATTTATAGATCCTAGTCATAGAGATCCACAACCTCATGCCCTAGGAAAGGAAAACAAAGGAAGTGGCTCATATTGTGTTTTAGTCATTCAATGTTTGCAACTTACAACTCACTCTAACAAGCACCTATCATAACATCATATAAACTTATTAGATTTTATAAGCTTGTTCTAATATAAAATTGGTGGTCAAAGTTTCAAAAGTTTGACCAAATCTTGTTCTAACCATCAAATATTTATGACCAGAGGGAGTAATAGAAAACGTTCTGCCTCTCGCTGGCCAATATACCCTACTTGTTCCTTTCTGTCGATCGCAGTACTTCCTTCACTCCATGCTGAAGTCTACATTGATGGCCTGCTTTGCAACAATCAAATAACAGAATCTCCTTTCATGTACTGTTATCACCAATAAATATCTGTGGGAAATATGGCACATCTTGATCTATAGGAAACACATCTTTCTCACAAATGCATGTCTGTCATATAAAGTCCTCTCAAAATAATCATGGTAGAAATAACCATAAACCAAGTAGCAAAGTTCATACGTGTTAGTATAGTGGAGTTTATTCAAATAACATGCAACATCATTCACAAATTAACCTTACTAGGTTCAAGAAGGAAAAGCGGTCACTGATTGGGCCTCCCAACGTATGTATGATGTATGCATGCATACAAGGCGTTATATGTTCATGTTTGGTTGCTCTTCTGCGCGTTCGAGGAAAAAATATGTTCATATTTGGTTAGACCTACCGTATAGAATTTGAATGTAAGTCACCCTGATATTGGGTAGGGACATTGCATGATTTGATTATTAGGATAAGTATATTGGATGGTAAAGATCTTCTCTTTTTGTTCGATTAATGTGAGACTTTCTAGCTTTTTTTGTTTTTTAGATTAATGTGGTTTCGTGCTTCCTACTTATCTATGTTTGACAGGGGCTTCTAGACTAGAAGTGCCTCACATTAGTAAGTAAAGACTAGTACAGTATAGCAATTAGATGGATCAACATCGATATTTTCTTATTACATGCATGTATGATTCTTATTTTTGCAGCGTCTGTGCCTGCCATGCGCTATACACATGGGCCTATCCCAGTGTATGCTATCTGTGACGATGTCATGCAGATCTTCTCCATCGAAGTGGTAAGAATTAAATAGGGTCTCCAGTGGCCGTTGCATGTCTATGGCTTGGTTGCCATTAGGGACTCCGTGGATCATAATCGCAACCTTCTGTTCCACCGCACAAGGGATGATTGCCAGATTCTCACTCAGCAGGTGGAGTGCATTCCAATTTAATCTATCTTGATTGTCTGTGTTTTTGGTTTTTATTTGCTCATTTCTTGCTGCATGGTACTATTCATCCTAACATTCTATTGTCCTGTGCATCTTTTTATTACTAAACCTATGTTTTTCTCTGGTATATTTGCAGTTTGATCAGACCTGAAACTCTCTCTCAATCCTATAAACGCTCTCTTACCTTAATGCTTTGTACACGATAACCCTATTTTAGTTTTCTTAATCAATGCGTTTTTTTCTCTTAACTTTGCCACACCTGTCTATTTACACCGTGAATTGAAAACCTTCTTGGTATTCGAGGTTTTAAACATATGGACCGTGTAGTTCAGGAATAAAATTCCACTTCTGCCCATTTTTATTTCAACTCAAACATGCAAAACAACGATTATAAAAATATTGTATTGGAAAGCAGGAAATATAAGACTTGCCAATTTATCTATTTGAAGGTCATATGATAAGACATGTGATGGTTAACCACCGTACTAATAAACTACTAGTTCATTACATTTTTATAACTCTTCCACACAAACTGTGTGCATAAAATTGTCGCTTCTGGAATCTACATGAATTGAGGAAAAAGAACTTGCATGTCCTTCACTGAATTTTTAGTCCGGTAAAGTAAGCAACTACTTTGTATTAGTTTTACCCTCTTACATCACTAGTTAATTTATTATTACTTAATTAATGATGAATGATGCTCGCAGGATTCGTTTCTGCAGTTGACAGGCCCGTCTCGCACAATTCTGCTCATTGATCCAGTTGAGTTTGATATTCTACTAAAAGTAAAGGGAAGAACAGAGTCCGATGATCAAGTATTGAGTTTTCAGTTCTTCAAACAGGTCGAAAGCTGTTCTGGTTACCGTTCAGTAACGATGATTCGTAGATGTCACCCAATGAATTTTCGCAGATTTAGCAAGCTTAAGTTCACATATGCGATTCTTGATCGAGCAGTTGAGGCCACTATCTGCAGAGTCAAAGTTGTTAGAGGATCATGGGCGAAAGAAAATCGAGGACGAATCGTTTGCAGTACTTCCAGTTTAGGCCATGAGGAGATCGAGTTGCTTGATTCACGGCACACAGAAACGATGCCTATTGGTTCAGATGATGTGATCAAGCTTTCAAGGCGTGTTGTTAATGTAGAATTACGTGGAGAACTGATAGTTTGTGTGACAACCACACAAGTTGGTGACAATACTATAGATGGTGATGGCACTGCACAAGATGAGGCATCGTCCATAACGGATAAAGTTCGCTTCAGGCCCAATATATCAGGAGAAAGCTGTGGTACGTGCAAATTAGGCTTCTGTGAGGTGGAAATTACTGTTGCTTGGTCCCTCCTTGCGATGGAGCAAGAAGACACGCCGCTATTATTCCGATAACTTCTCTCTGAAGTTGTGGTGCTAGAGACCTTGTGTATCGCGCGGTGATGTTTTGCTTATAGCCCTCAGTACGCTGGTCAAGCCAAGTGTATTGGCAGACTCTGGTACTTACAGTGATGTTGGCCAATTATTGTAGTATGTAGTATTTGCCGTGTCATATAGCTGTATGACAAACTATCTGTGTATTATGACCAAAACTACTTGTGTTCGTACTTACTGGAGTATGTTTTAAAAATCCAGCTCCTGACTAATTAGCCGTCTCTATCAGGTTTTCGGTCTAGTTCTCAGTGCACCTGTGCAAGCAACAAGCAATTTTGTATAAATGCAATAGCTTATTACTTGTATTCAACACAGGAACACCTCTTTCACAAGCTATTTGCTGTGTTACCTGATAACTTGATAAGAGGTACAAAACATGCTTTTCAGTTTTTAACATACTTAAAATAAGAAGCAATATGGAGTGGGTTTTGCCAGAAAATTTTGGATGGCTTCATAGTTCATGCTCTAATAGTCATGGCGGATCCACTTCTAAGAAGCACCTATTATTTTTAGTCCTTTGTAGCAGAGCGAGCATGTTGCATATTCTGCTGTATATAGTCGATTTAAATTGATTTCAAGCTAAACACTCAATCTCATGAATGAATCGGAGGGTTTACGAGACAAACTTACAAAACGTATCATACTATCATAGCAAAGACTACGGATGAAAAAGGGAGCAGATACGGATGGATATTGTTCGTACCATATTCATTTTCATATTTTTTTTGTCGGATACGGAAATGAATATGAATAGCTCAGATACGGAAACAAATACGAATTATCCCGAAAACGATTAAGGATTGAATATGATCGGACACGAATACGAAAACATTTTTTTCTCGAAACACGAAAACCACCACAACTTCTAATAATTAGCTCATTTTATAAAAAATATTGTATAATTTATATAAATATTTAAAAATTTAAATATAATATTAATAGTGTGGACTAGTGTTTAGAGATGGATACTCTTAAAATCTAAAAAGGTATATTGAAGATTGTAGAGTTATAAAGAAATGGGGTATGTCTCATGCTCGCAGCGGATATCCGAATAGCACTGTCCACCGGATATCCGTATTATTATCCGTATCCGTCGAAAACCATGATACCATATCCGTATTCATATCCGGGAGAAAATACCTGTATTTGTATCCGTATACGAACTATCCGAGAATTCTACATTCCGAAGGTATCCGTATTTGTTTTAATCTCGAGCGGACAGAAACTATCTCTGTTTTCATCCCAAGCGAAGATGAATGATTTACGTCACCAATCAATAAAGATGGACGAACTAGGGTAAAGTAGAAAACATGATTAAAACGTAAAGGCAAGAACGATTTGGTAGGGGTTCAGGTGTTGCATAGCACTTATAAAAGAAGGTTAGATTTGCCTCCACATGCCTTCTCCACGTGCTTTATCCACATTCAATCAGGCTTAGATGTCAATTAGCACTAAGAAACCTTGAGCTCAAGCAAGAAAACACAAGAACTTGATTAACTCGACTCGGACTTAGGGCTATTGATCTGATGGGTGAGATAATGACGATCTGACTGTCGTTCACCCTCCGGTCTAACTAGCCACAGTACGGTGATCAGACCGGCTGTCGGAGCCCAAGCTCCTCTAAGAGCACGTATAATAATGGGCTGTAGAAAGGCTGAATGTTGAGTTGGATGAGAGAGAAGACGAGAGAGAGGAGAAGCGGGCTGTAAACTTATAGCCAGCTTAGGCACAGGAACCAAGTAAATTTGTGAGAGAGACAGGTGGACCATATATTTATAGTTAAGAGCTAACCACTATATAAGTGAGCTGCGAGATAGACTGTAAAGATCTATACAGTCATGTTGACGATCAAATTGGGTAAATCAAACATCGGAGATAAAGATGGAATTGAAGAGGATTGAAGAGATAAGATCGTATCAGAATCGGCTGTGGTCCGAATCGGCTGTGAATTGGATCGGCAGAGTCAGAGTCAGACTGGGTTAGCCGATTGAGCCGATTTCAGTAATATGACTCAGTATTCGTCATCGGGTTGTGTTAACGTGTTCTATATGGATTGCCATGCACGGATAGAGTCCTGAGGAGGCAATTGTATCTATTAATTAGGATATTTCATGTAATTTCCTTATAGATATTCTCGGTAAGAGTCCGCCTAAGGGACTTGTTTGTTAGTTGGATTTGTATTAGGTTAACATGAGTCGTATCCGTGATGGACAATGTTTGTATTTTCGGGTATAAATATAATCCCGAGGTCTTATAAATAATAACAACATACGTTCAATCAATCTCGGCGCATCGCCACCTTTGTTTCTTATTTCGACAAGTTTGTGCTCTCGAGTCGTGCTGCATCAATTTGATCTTCGGCGAGAAGGTATATCTTGTCATGGCAATTTGCATCATCAGGATTAGTGCTTACATCTTTATGATACTCTAATTCTATCTTGCAAGTTCCATAGTTATCATATACATCATATAGCTTAGATCAATAATGCTATCTCCTATATCGGCTAGATCCGTTTTAGGGTTTCGACGGTATCGGTTAGTTTACTTTATTGATTCATGTTATATGATGTATCCACCATCCTGATTTGATGTTATTGGCTTGTTATATGTTATGTTTCTTTCATATTTAATGCTGCATTGGTTCGGTCCAACCTATTGAGTTATTTAGAATCATGATCTATAACATGCTTTACGATTATCAATAAGGATAGTATCGGAGTTTCAGCCGATCTTACCTGATATAGATGTTTTACATTGTTTTATGTTTTGTTTAATGTTCTATATCTGCCCCTTATATTAAGATATAATCTAATATAAATACATTAAGCTCGATACCAATCTAATTGGTTATAGTTTAATATATTTATTACTGGAGAATATCTTAATATAAGGTTGTATCGGAGCTATAACCGATACATACTTAAATCTAGATATCGGCTATGACATTAGACTATATAATCATTAATTTATGTTATCTTTAGACTTGAGTAATTTATACTGTCTCGGTTCAGTCCGATCTATCCCAATTGCTTGTTTCTAAAGTAACATTGATATATTAATTATATAACATTAATCTCTACAGCCGATATACTAGTTTTAGGGTTAGTTCTATCATTGACTATACCTGACAGCCGATTCATGCTTTATTGCATCGACTAGGTCACATGCGATATGAAATCGGTCCTAAGGCCGATTGTCTATCGTTTACTGATATTCTTTGCATATTTTTTCTTGTTGATTGCAGGATCAAATCAACTGGCACGCCCTAGAAGCTAAAACCCTAATTTTGGACCTGCACTAGAGTAAAGCAAATATCTTAGACCAGTGTGTGTTTTTTGCATCAACAAGTCAGCAGCTGGCTATATTATTAACCTTGCTCTAACGGGACTCTTCCTTAGAGATTCGGTTAGGGTGCGGATATCCAAGGTCGTGTCGAGATTACACGAGAGGAAATGGACAAACGATGTAATACAAGCTCATTTCGTACGAAGGTGTAATATCTGATGGCTCTGCACTATCCCGTAATGACTAGTTTAACTGTTAAATATAATGTCCAGATAGGTTGAAAGGTTCTCCACCAAAAGAGAGAGTTTTTATTTTATTTTAACAAAGTCCTTGTCTACGTATATTTAATTAAGTTCAGACTTCAGAGGCATGTGTATCTCAGACTAGTTTAGTGCTTGCTACGTCACCATCAAATCCACCACAAATAAACCAGCAATAGTTAAATGAGTCGAATAATTCGATTAACATAGCAAGTGGGATTATGGTATGAGTTAAGATAATTCATGTCACGTACCATGTTTATATCTTATTATTCTCATGCTGACAGCATCACCGCAATCTGATTGGTCCAGCTAGTGGCCCTCTGCTTTTATGACACGTGGCGCGAAACGTATGTTATTGTTTCATCTTACTCACGTCGAGAGAAGTTCTAGAGAATACAGGAAAAAGAATTAAGTTCACCAGTTGTCCATTAATTTGAATTCGAGTTTGTATGACATCCTAATCTTTAATATTAAAAATATTTACTCTTAAATTATATAAACCGTGTAATTTCGATCTCGTAACAGTATGGATCTTTATTTTTGCTAACGTGGCATCAAAATAAAAAATAAAAATATTATGGACCCACCTCCCTTCTGTATTCTCTTTTCTTCTCTCCTCGTCTCTTCTCTTCTCTCCAGTGATCCTGGGAGGCCGGCGGCGACAGATAGGGGAGAGGCGGCTGGTGAGACCGGCCGAGCTCCGCCGCCGCCACCGCCACCGCCGTCTCCTCGAGCGCCTCGTGACAGGAGGAAGGAAAGGGGGAGAGGGGAGGTGGCCGGCAGGAGATGGGGGAGGGGGGAAGTGCGGCGACGGGGACTCCCCGGCGAGGCGATGGGGGACGGGGCGCGGGGCGGGCGGGAGTCGCAAAGGTGACCCGGTGCCGGCGGGCGTCACGGAGGTGGAACCTGAGGCGGGAGGCGGCGAGGACGCCGCCGAGGGGGGCGATGTGGCAGTCGACCCGTCGGAGGAGGAGCCTCATGAGCTCCGGCAACTCCGGTGCAGCGCTCCAGAACCGCGGCGCGAGAACGCGAGGCTGGCCCGCGCGCCACTCCGCGACGGCGTGCTGCGCCTCGTGTCGGATCCCGGTGCCGCCGCTGTCATGTGCGCCTCGGGACGACAGGTTTCAAGAACCATCTGTCCAACTCAACTGTTAGCCTGCTTCCATGTGTCAATCTGAATCAACCTAGTGAATCCGAATGTTTGCGTATGAATGTATTTTCCTCAAAATCATGGCATGGCGTTCCCAGTAAGTAATTAAGCAATGAACTGTTTTTAACTGCATCATTGGACAGGATGCCACAAAGTTCAGAAAAAGTAAACAAGGAAATGCAGAAGTTCTGAATTTCTGATTAGATCCTCAGAAGAGATATGAAGCAACTGAAAGCAAGCTGCAGAAGCAGTTTCGTCTTCCCTGCAAATCCATTTGATGCGAAGCATGTGCCCTAATGCAATCCCCACACTGAATAATTTTTGGTTACAATATAATGATGCACTAATTAATTAATGCAATCTGAGTCATGAACACCAACAGTCCAACGACAGTTTCTGCATTAGTCTAACATGGTAAAAATAGCAGAAAGTACTGACGAGATGTTATGAGCTTATGATAGATCAAGCAATTGCAAGCACGCATGGATCTCGAGAACACATCATCGATTGCACTAACAGGACAAATCAACAATCACCATATCAGATCACAAACGATACAATATCATCGATCAGCACGACAACATCAGACGGAGAATTCGCTGTAAGCCAGATCTCGGCAGCAAGCATACCTGCACAACGACAATCTAACTAAGAACATGGCAGTCTCACGGGAGAATCCAAACCGGCGGCGTGTAGTTCGATGGGCCTTGCTCCGGCAAGAGCTTGTCCACGCGGCCGGTAACCTCCTCCGCCGCCCTCCCAGGATCACTGAAGAGAAGAGGAGAAGAACGAAAAGAGAAGAGAGGAGAGAAGAAAAGAGGATCTTTTTTCTTCTCACTTATACGTGGATCCATAATTTTTTATTTTTTATTTTGCTGATTAGAATACTAAGTCAGTAAAATCAGAGATCCATACTACCATTGGATCGAAATTGCACGATTGCCGTTAACCCTGAACTGAACTGGCCGCGGCAGCCACTGCTGGAATAACAGAGCTTCGCCTTCGCGCGCGGCTCCCATCAGGATTAATTCAGGGTCGTCAACTATGAACCAATTTAGTCAAGTCGTTGACTGGTCGTCTACACTACAGAGAGTACAGACCCGCAGGCTCAGCAAATCAGCATGATTAGAGGCTCCGATTGGAGACTAGTCTGACTAATTCCAGACCTTAATCTGATACTGACAAGTGACAACTGACGCGTTCCGATCCCGTACGTCAGAGTAAGCTGCGTGGAATGCTCTTTCGTCGTCGTCTCATGCTAGTGGCCTAGTACGATGGCGCTGCGCAGCTGCCTGTGGTGCATGCTCGATCGCCTGCTATATAAGGAGCTCCAAGGCGTGGCCTTCTCCTCCACGGCTAGCACCGAGCTTAGCTACAATCACAACGCACGCAGCTATCTGCAGCGATCAAGCGAATTGATCGATCGAGAGCTGATCATCTTGACCGCATTGCAAACGATCGAACCGGCAAGAAACGCGATGAAGGTGAGGGAACTGTTCGATTAGTTGCTTCGCGTGCAGCTTAATTTTGAGCGTTTCTGAAGCTGAAGCTATCATGCGACTGACTGATCGATCGCTTTCTTACTGGGGTCGTTGTATGTTGAATTATCGCAGCAAAAGATCGTGATCAAGGTGAGCATGCCGTGCGAGAAGAGCCGGTCCAAGGCCATGGCGCTGGTGGTGATGGCTTCCGGCGTGAACTCGGTGGAGGTCACCGGCGACGGCAAGGACCGGCTGCAGGTGGTCGGCGACGGCGTCGATGTGACCTGCCTCGTCACCTGCCTTCGCAAGAAGATCGGCTACGCTGAGATCGTTCAGGTGGAGGAGGTGAAGGAGAAGAAGCCGGAGCCGCCCAAGAAACCGGAGGAGAAGAAGCCGGAGCCACCCAAGCCCGTGCCGTGCTACTACCCTCATCCCTACTACTACCACCACCACTACGGGGGGACGCCGGTGGCCGTCGGCGACGGGCCGAGCGATCCCTGCTCCATCATGTAATCAATCGCGGAGAGTCAGAGATCGAGCGAATTTTGCAGTAATTTCTTCAGCGATTTAGTATGGCCAGGTACAAAGAAATAGTAGGAGTATAGTAGACAATATCTTTGTGGCTTCACCTTGTTTAAATCCATACTTAACTGGAAATGAAAACTACAATGTTCAGTAGCATGATTGCGTCCTCGTGAAGGCTGAAGCGGATAAGGATGTGATTTTCTTTCAAGAAAAAGAAAAAGCATGTGAGCAAGCTTTGCTTTCATATGTGCGCTAATCTGTCAATCCATGGCTGGCCAATCAGCAATCAACGCCATCGATAGCTTCTCGCGTATGATGATCACGAGAGGTCAAATTAGCAAACGTCGATCACTTGGAAAGAATGACGTCACGTGAATTGACGTATCGGTGCCATATCTAAATTGCTCCGAGCTGATCGATACGTTCTGCCCCATTGTTTAGCCATACATTGCTACAGTTTCAGAGTGGTGAACGAAAATTTGGCATGTTTTGTGCGGTTCTCTCAATGGCATGGTTTCTTTTCTATCCACTATTAAAAAAAAACGATTTTCACAAACATCTCTAATCTGAAATACACTGAGGGTCAGATCAACGCATAAAAACTCATAGTGGAATGTTTCCAGAGACGATTGCCTTAGGATGACCACCTACTTATATAAAACTATTCATGGAGGGCATTCTTTCTCACCTCTCTCAGACATGCTCCTTCTTTCTTGCTCTCTCTCTCTAATTTTCGGCCACTGTCTTATGGTAACGACAAAATCGAGCTGATGGAGAGGAAACCATAGTTTTTAAATCGAGCGTTGGTGGGGCTAGATTTAATGAGATAAACCCAAACTCTTATTGTTATATTTCTCATAGGAACAAGTACAGAAAGTGGCGGCGGTCGGAGTGACAGCAAGGAGTTGGAGCAAGAGTAAGAAGCGGGACACGGAGCAGCGGAGGAAATGCGGCAACTCCACGGGAAATAGAGCGGTGGTGATTGTGGTGCGAGGAACTCTGCGGGAGTCAAAGCGGCAATGGGAGCACGAGCAAGGAGCGAGAGCTGAAACCTGGCGGCTAATGGATTTCTTTCTGCTTCTCCGCTTCTGGAGTTTTTTTGTTAATTTTTTTGTTTGCTCATATTCTACTTTGGCTCTGTATTTTTGGGCATATTCTATATTGCGTAAGTCGCTATTGTGGAAATAGTTTTAGGTTGAGCAAACTATTGAGTGCATTGCGTTTTTTTATCGTATTTGGTATTATATATGTGATTATTTTTTTAGGGTGTGTTTGAGAGGAGTGGAAAAGAAAACATAAGAAATGCAAAACAAGGTGATTAATTATTTTAATACTCAAAAATATATTAATATGTTTTTTTAAAGAACTTTCCTATAATTTTTTAAAAAACACCATTTCGTAGCTCGGGAAGCGTGGGCATGAAAAACGAGGCACTTAATTCTTCAATCATTATGAAAATCAAATATATGTGATTTCATTTGGTTAAAAATCGGAGTATATGGTCTTCTGAATCAGAAACCGTGAAATTTTTTGTTAGTTCAAACATATGAACCGATGAAAATTTAAATGATATTTTCTCCTTTCGATAATATAGCAATATAGCATTGGATGTGACACATCATGTTTATACTTAGTACTATAATGTGTTATATTTAGTATTAGTTTGCTATATTTTGGAATTGGTAGTAATAAAAACATGTGGATAATAACGGAACGGGCGTAAAAAACATCTGGATTAATGTGCGGTGCAGATTACGTAGGAGCTGGTCTTATAGACTTCTACTGGTCAATGTTTTACAGCAATGTGGTCCACAAGGAGTGGTGAAAGATCAACGAGAAAATCAACAATCACAGTTCACTTATTCAAGTGAAACCAGCGAACATAGATTCCACTTGTTCAAGCGCGCGTCTTCTTCTTCTTCTTCTTTTCAGGACAAACAGAAGTGCATCACTTTCTTTTATGAAGTTCATTTCTGTACAAGGGAGTAACTCTAAACTTGGGTGATTGTCTCACCAGATATTCAAATTCCCAGAACTAGTTTTTTTTTAAAAAAAAAGAAAAATACCCGTATATTGTTACGGAATTTAGAAAATCACATCGACACATTGAAAAGAATCTATTTTCAATTTAGAGCTTAACTTTAGAATTAATTTGTCGGAGGGTAAACTCCGCAGCAGGGGACTGTGCAGACCCCCTTTGTTGAGTTCGGTCCAGGGGCGCGTGAAAGAGGCCTTTCCAGGTTCGGTCCCGGCGGCGCCGAGAGGATTCGAGATCGTCTGAGAGAGGACGGTGACGCCCGAGCAAGTATACAGGTTCGGGCCACCGATGAGGCGTAATACCCTACTCCTATGGGGTGGATTATCTGTGTGAGCTCTAGCTCTTCCAGAGTTGGACTTAGCTAGGAGCAAGCTAAGGGGAAGAACTCGGACAGACGACCGAAAAGAGCCCCCTTCTCCCTAGGCCTGGGCCTCCTTTTATATCTCAAGGGGACACCACATGGGCCAGTCAGGCTACATCTAGAGAAAAGGCGGAAGCTATTTTACAATTAAGAGCCACGTTGTGGCTTGTGATCGAAGCCTTCCTGTCAGGCCGCCTGCTGTAGAGAATGACGCCGCACGTCATTCTCCATTAAGCGGTTGAAGACTTGCTTGTCCAACCGTAGCCTGTGCGACGTGCCAGATGATTGGACTTGACGCACCAACTTCGGTGAGGCATGTGAGCCGGAACGGCTCGCACGATCCTGATGTGACCCGAAGGGAAGCGCAGCGTACCTACCGGGCGTGCGCCGGCGTGCCTGGCACTGTGCGCCGTCCCATCGGTCATTCGGACCAGTCGCAAGCCGGTCAGCCGACCGCGACCGATGTCAGATATAATCAGGAGCGTCATTCCGCATTAACTGCAGCACGCGCATGCGGTGCAGGCGCACTATGCCTGCATCGTCATTAATGTAGGTAGGTGAGCGTCGGGAGTGCTCACCCACTCCGCTACACGTGGCGACGGCCCGAGGGGGTCAGGGGAGCCCGACCCCTGTTGAGCTACCCCCGAGGGGGTAGCGTGTCATGGGAGGGTGGCTGCCACGTCGCCCTCGGGCCTTCTCCCCCTTGGGGGGATGACCACGTGGGCAGGTGGGGCCGCCACAAACCCAGACTTGGCATACCCCTGGGCTCAGGACACCGATATAATTAGATGTTTCTTTATCTGGCCGTAAAAATATTTAGATGAACTCAATTAACTTATCATTACTGCATAATTTTCTTCATTAAAAAGGGTAACATCAACAGTTCATGAATTCTACCATTATATTTGGTTTTGGGAATAATAGATATGTGGGTCCCACATATCATAGTTTTAGGAAGATAATGTCAGATCCACCACCATCACCACTCTCTTTTAAATGACTTTTAAATGAGTATAGAAAATGAAGGACCATAATCTCTAACATACTTGCAGATGTATTTTTAGTCGATCTGGACATACTATCAGTGTTTGTGAGCCCGATCCTAATCAATTACCCCTCCGTTCTAATAAGTTTATCCATCCATTTCCAAATATTTGACGCTGGTTAGCTCAATAATGATTTCTTCAAATAATAAATAAATAAATAATAGAGGGATTAATACTACATAATTTCAAACTTGCATTGTATTATGTCTACTATAAAATAAAATCCAATACCTTGTTGACGGTCGTACGTACTTAACCTTCCACAGGATATCTGAAGACGAAACGTCGTCAGATTCATATCTATACGGTTCGTTTTCGCCGGAGGATGAGAGGATGCTTTTGAAGAAGAAGAGGATAGGAATCCAGCTCGTACGTGGAGCTGAGCTGACAGACGCAACGGGAGCATCACACGTGGTCCCGTGGTCCGTCCAACGAAGCGGGCGATTTCGACCGTTTTCCCTGGTCAATTTATTGAATTGAACCAAGCTTGATTCTCCCAAACACGAAACAATTTTTACTGTGGAGAGAGTAGTGAGCAGACCAGATAGGTTGAAAGGTACAGGTCCTTGTCTACGACTCTACTACGTTTATTTAAGCAATTAAGCTCAAAGGCATGTGCATCTTTATACTAGTTTAGGTGCTGACTACTAGCAACATCGCCATCAAATCCACCAAAAGACAGAATATACCAACAGTAGTTAAATAAGTTAAGCAATGTAATTATTTGGCTAATGGAACTATTGAATGGGAGATAATTAGTGCCACGTAAAGCTGGTTGGTTGGTGGAAGCTTCGTTGAACGAACGGGTTCTCATCAGAAGATTGCATTGTTCATGTTTTGCACCTTCTGATATCTGCCGTACTCCTAATTTTGTGCTTTTCCAGGCAATTGGGTTTAACAGAAAGTGCTTAGAGCACTAAACTCTAGTGCGTAAAGTTCCCTTGCAATGGTCATCTCCTTAATTAATTTTGCCTTGGTTTCCATGTCATTTAGTTTTTTTTATGGTTTTTTGTAGGATAGAATACAATAACCAAGCTATCAGACGGGTGAATGGTTGTAACACCAAAAACTCTAACTTTTCTCTCAACTCAACTCTCTCTTAATCGATTACCGGAAGGTTACACCGTCCCTCTCTATTTATACCCATAACGTGGCTGTCCCTAGCCACGAGTCCAACTCATACAAGAAGTCCTAATCACCTAGGAAACATTCCCGTACAAGAAACAAACTTTACAAACTCCAATATTTTCAAACTTGGACTTCAATTCAAATTTGACTCCACTTTTCATACGCATACAATACCACGTATATGCCATATGAAAACATTCACCTCCACGTGCATTATTCTCTAGCTTGAGCATCTCGCATGATATCCTTGACCGTATTGACGACGGTGGATACCGGCGACCCGTATTGTGAGGGTATTGGGGTACGTTGGTACGAGAATCTATACGAAACGACATCAAGCACAGAGAAGATAGAGATTATACTGGTTCAGGCCTCTCGTAAGGTAATAGCCCTAATCCAATTTTATGTGATATTACGATTTAATCACAAAGTACAATAGAAGATAATAGAACCAATAGTTATCGACAAGATCCTCGACGAGATCAACCCGACGAGATCAAGCTGCGGTGGGCTTCGAGTCCTCCGGATTGTGACCACCGCGGATGTGATTCCGCTATGATTCGATTTCCCGACTCCCCCTGGGGCCTTTCCTTGCAAACACCTCGGCCTCCAAGTGGGATTCAGGAAAGTTTTACCCGCGTACTAGATCATAGAACTCTTATTTTCTTCTAGTAGGACTCTGGTATTCTATCCGAAGAAAATGTTTCTTTACACGACTAAGAAAATTCCATAGATCTTAAGGGATCTTTCCGTATACTTGAGGGTATTCGTATCCGCATACTTCATTACCCCAAGGATAAGAGATATGACTTATTCATAACCCTGATACGTTTGGACCTCAACTTCTCCTAAACCTAGTCCTGATCCATCACCGGCTATACTCCCATGGTCTCAAGCAACACCTACACATGAACAACAAAGAAACTCCATATCCGAGCACAAGTTCGCACCAACTTTGACTCACATCAGCACACAATAGCATCACATACGAATAGAAACCATCTAGAAGTCATATCCATGAAGCAATCTAGTAATTCCACGAAAACTGCTGGAATTTGGCCCATGTTTGGCCCATTTTGTAAATTCTAAAGCATGCACAACAATAGTCCCATATTGCTAAATCAAGGAGAGGTCGCCTTGCTTAAATATGGGAGTCTTCTTTCTTAGCAAAAATAGATGCATGTGAAAGATAAGGAGACTATTGATACACGCACGCGCAGCCCGCGCATTTTCGCGTGAATTATCGCGTGACTTGTGATAGCTCGTCGCGTATGTGTACAACAAACTGTTTCATGTGCATTTTTTAAAACATTTGTGCTGTGTTGATGGCGTTTCAGTTACTCCTTTTGATTGCATCAGTTTTTGCTGCGTTATGATGGCAGTTTCTACTGCAATCTAATGGGCAGTTTTAGCCTGTTTAATGAGAGGGGAATTTGAAGCGCTTGATGGAGCCTATAACATCGGGAGACGTCTTGGTGGCTAGGGGTAGAAAACATGGTCACTTCACCTCCCACGCGTACATTGTTCTGACCTCTAGCTACTGCGCTTCGTCGACCTTCAATCTCGGCGTGCACCGGGCTTGGAGGAAGCGGGATCTCCGAAACCACTGCCGCGAGACTCCTGCACGGGGCGCAATCAGGTTTTTGGGCAGCGTACACACGCGACCGCTTGAGGAATCTGCAACTACTTCGTCGACAAGTTCGTCATCTTCTTGCGCAAGAACTGTTAGTGATTTCAATATGTGTTTTGTGTTTGCATCATTCTTGTTCAATATGCTTTTTCTCAAATTTAAATCTGGACAGTACATAATTAGGCTCTTTTTTCTAACAATCCAAAAACCTGATTTCGCCTATTTTTGTTATCTAGCAATGGTGGGTGCATCTGATGCCATGAAACCTGAGAGGTTTGGAGGTGAAAACTTCCGTATATGGCAGACAAGGGCCAAGTTTTGGCTCATGTCGTTGGGAGTGTGGTGGGTGATATACCCAATGTATCCCTTCACAGAGGAACAGCAAGCTCAGTTTGATAATGCGAATAACACCGCATTAGGCTGTCTCCTCACCATCTTGGCAGATCAACTCTATGATGTGTATATGAATTACACGTCGGCCACTGCCCTGTGGGAGGCTTTGGAGCAGAAATATGCTGAAGCTGAAGCCGGTCGCTGGTTGTATGTGTGCGAAAAGTTCATTGATTTCAGCATGGATAATGCTAAATCAATTGTAACCCAAGCACACGACCTCCAGCTTCTGGTTGGCGAAATTGCACATTTGGGATGTGCTCTGCCTCCAAAGTTTGTTGCGGCAACGATTGTTGCAAAACTTCCTGCAGAGTGGCGTGATTTTGCTACATCTCTAAAGCACAAAAGAGAGGAGATTTCTATGGAGGATCTCATTGCAGCTCTCGATGTGGAAGAGAAGGCAAGGGCAAAAGATGTGCGGGTCAAGAACATGCAGAACAGTGCCAATTTTGTGCAAAAGAAAAAACAATTTGACAAGAAGAAGGGCCCCAAGCAGAACAAAACTACTAGCTTTAAAAGGAAGAAAACAGAGAAGAAGGATTTGAAGAACCTCACCTGTTTCGTGTGCGGTAATCCTGGTCACTTTGCCAAGGATTGTCCAGACCGCAAGGACAGGACCACTGAACTTAGCAAGAAGTTCACTCATGTGACCATAGGCGAGGCCTCAACTTCTGGAGGGTACGGTAATCCTTCTGTTGTCTATTCTGCATTTCAGTCTATCGACTGGTGGGTTGACACTGGTGCAAATGCTCACGTGTGTTCTGATATTTCATTGTTTTCTTCGTATCAGGCAGCAGGGGCTTCCAGCGTCCTAATGGGGAACGGATCGCGTGTTTCTGTTCTTGGTGTTGGTACGGTAGATCTGAAGCTTACTTCAGGGAAAACCCTCCAATTGAAGAATGTCCAGCACGCGCCAACAATAAACAAGAACCTGTTGAGTGGGTCTCTCCTGTGTAGGAGTGGTTATAAGCTAGTTTTTGAGTCGAATAAATTAGTTGTGTCCAAATTTGGGGTTTTTATACGAAAAGGCTATGACAGCGGAGGCTTGTTCCGCCTAAGTACTGTGGACTCTTGTTATAATTTGAATGTTAGTACTATTTTGAATAAAAATCTTGCTGATGTATGGCATTCAAGGTTCTGTCATGTTGGCTTTGATACAATTGCTAGAATGTCCAGATCTGAGTTAATTCCTAAATGCGATATAGTCAAAAATTCTAAGTGCCAAACTTGTGTGCAAGCAAAACAACCTCGAAAGCCTTTCAAGGCATTAGAGTTTGAAAAGATTTTGACACCTCTAGATTTAATTCACACTGATCTATGTGAGATGAATGGTGTTTTGACTAAAGGAGGAAAAAGATATTGTCTTACTTTTATTGAAGGTGCAACACGTTACTGCTATGTCTATTTGCTGAAAACAAAGGATGAAGCGCTTAACTATTTTAAGATATATAAGGCAGAGGTTGAGAATCAATTAGAAAGAAAGATTAAGAGACTTAGGGATGATAGAGGAGGAGAGTATACCTCTACAGACTTTTCTAATTTTTGTTCTGAGCATGGGATCATTCATGAATTCACACCACCCTATTCACCACAATCAAATGGTGTAGCTGAGAGGAAAAATCGGACGCTTGTAGATTTGGTGAACGCCTTATTACAAAGTGCCGGTATGCCTAACATGTGGTGGGGGGAAGCAATCTTGACTGTAAATTTTGTGCTAAATAGAGTGATCACGAAAAGAAATGACATAACTCCATACGAGGCATGGAGGGGAAGAAAACCCAATGTCAACTTTCTGAGAACATGGGGATGTTTGGTGAAAGTCAATATTCCGGAGCCGAAGAAGAGAAAGCTTGGGCCAAAAACAGTCGATTGCATTTTTATAGGATATGCTCAGAATAGTCCTGCCTATAGATTCTTGGTAGTTAAATCCGAAACTCCAGAGATGATAGTTGATACTATAATGGAGTCTAAGGATGCGTCTTTCTTTGAGGATATCTTTCCTATGCGACAGACTAGCAGCAGTTTAGAAAATGTGGATGTAGTCATTCCAGACTTTCCTCATTCTGAACAAGTTGAGAACATATCTCTACGAGAGGATGATGTTGATGATAATAATTTACAAGAGGCCAATGAGGAGGATAACAGTTTAGTCATCACTCCGCGCAGGAGTAAGAGACAAAGGGTTGAGAAATCCTTTGGAGATGACTTTATTGTATACCTTGTAGATGATGTGCCTAAAACTCTAGCTGATGCTTATGCATCTTCGGATGCAGAGTATTGGAAAGAGGCAGTCCATAGTGAGATGGACTCCATCATGGCAAATGAGACTTGGGAAGTCATTGAACGTCCTGCTGGGTGCAAACCCATTGGATGTAAATGGATTTTCAAGAAAAAGATGAGACCAGATGGCACGATCGACAAATATAAAGCGAGGCTTGTGGCCAAAAGCTTTACCCAGAAAGAAGGTGAAGATTATTTTGACACATATTCACCCGTGGCCAGGTTAACCACTATTAGACTGCTCATTGCATTAGCTGCTTCCTATGGTCTACACATTCATCAAATGGATGTAAAGACAGCTTTTCTTAATGGAGAGTTGGAGGAAGAAATCTATATGGAGCAACCTGATGGTTTTGTGGTTAAGGGACAGGAGGGTAGAGTGTGCCGATTGCTGAAATCATTGTATGGTCTGAAACAAGCACCCAAACAATGGCACGAAAAATTTGATCAGACCTTAACATCTGCTGGTTTTGTTGTAAACGAAGCAGATAAGTGTGTTTATTATCGCCAAGGTGGGGGTCAAACGGTGATCTTGTGCTTGTATGTTGATGATATACTTATATTTGGGACTAACACTGCAGTGATTGATGAGGTCAAATCATTTCTATCCTCATGCTTTGACATGAAGGATCTGGGAGAAGCAGATGTTATCCTGAATATTAAGTTGACAAGAAATGAGAATGGTATTATTTTAAATCAATCTCATTATGTGGAAAAATTATTGTGTCGCTTTGGTTTTGAGAATGCCAAAGTAGCCCCTACGCCCTACGATGCGAGTGTAAAATTAAGGAAAAATAAGGGCGAAGGGTTGGACCAATTGAGATTTTCACAAATAATTGGGTCTCTCTTGTAACTTGCTGGAGCAACACGTCCCGACATCTCTTTTGCTGTGAGCAAATTAAGTCGATTTACTTCCAATCCAGGGAAGGATCATTGGGAGGCACTAGAGAGAGTGCTACGTTACCTAGTAGGTACAATCGCATATGGAATTCACTATACTGGTTATCCATCTGTACTAGAAGGATATAGTGATTCCAATTGGATCTCCGATGCAGATGAGATTAAAGCCACGAGTGGCTATGCATTTACACTAGGAGGTGCCGCAATATCATGGAGATCATGTAAGCAGACCATTTTGACGCGGTCAACCATGGAAGCTGAGCTTGTAGCACTTGACACAACTACAGTTGAAGCTGAGTGGCTAAGGGAACTACTCATGGACTTGCCACTGGTAGAGAAACCAGTTCCTGCAATCCTTACGTACTGTGACAATCAAACAGTCTTGGCCAAGATAATGAGTACTAAGGATAACATGAAGTCCTCGAGACATGTGAAGCGGAGGCTTAAATCTGTTAGAAAGCTGAAAAACTCCGGAGTAATTGCTGTGAATTATATTCGCAGTGAGAAAAATCTAGCAGATCCCTTTACAAAAGGACTTGCACGGACAGCAATATCTGTTGCAAGTATGGACATGGGACTGAGGCCCATTTAGTTGCAAAGTAATGGTAACTCATTTCCTCTGAAAGGAGATCCCTTATTTGGAAAATGAGAAAAACAAAGTTACTATTGTAACGGGGAGTACAATTCATCTAAATACCTATGTCCATAACGTGTACTCTCTTCTGTATGGAAGGCTGGCTATAATGCCTTAATGTGTTCTAGTGTCTACCGAGAGAAAAGGTATCGTCCTACAGGATACCTATAATGAACACACCTATGTGAGCTAAACTGTTGGGTCGCAGTTCATGAGAGTGGGGTGCTCTCTGGAAAGCTCATGAGAAGATCGGGGAGCAAGACCTTTAAAGCTCCGTTTAGACTTGGCGTTTTGGTAGCCTAGTACCAGATAGGTCTTCATGAGAAATCTGATGGCAAAAAGCTATGAATTCAAGGCTTAGTCCATTCACAAGCTGCTGGTAGATGGACCTTGTTGATCTAGGTGTAAGTTCAACCCGTACGGGACTTATACCGAAAATCTGGTATATAAAAGTGGTTTAGAACAGCAACTGCTTTAGAATTGGTGGGGGAATGCTGGAATTTGGCCCATGTTTGGCCCATTTTGTAAATTCTAAAGCATGCACAACAATAGTCCCATATTGCTAAATCAAGGAGAGGTCGCCTTGCTTAAATATGGGAGTCTTCTTTCTTAGCAAAAATAGATGCATGTGAAAGATAAGGAGACTATTGATACACGCACGCGCAGCCCGCGCATTTTCGCGTGAATTATCGCGTGACTTGTGATAGCTCGTCGCGTATGTGTACAACAAACTGTTTCATGTGCATTTTTTAAAACATTTGTGCTGTGTTGATGGCGTTTCAGTTACTCCTTTTGATTGCATCAGTTTTTGCTGCGTTATGATGGCAGTTTCTACTGCAATCTAATGGGCAGTTTTAGCCTGTTTAATGAGAGGGGAATTTGAAGCGCTTGATGGAGCCTATAACATCGGGAGACGTCTTGGTGGCTAGGGGTAGAAAACACGGTCACTTCACCTCCCACGCGTACGTTGTTCTGACCTCTAGCTACTGCGCTTCGTCGACCTTCAATCTCGGCGTGCACCGGGCTTGGAGGAAGCGGGATCTCCGAAACCACTGCCGCGAGACTCCTGCACGGGGCGGCAATCAGGTTTTTGGGCAGCGTACACACGCGACCGCTTGAGGAATCTGCAACTATTTCGTCGACAAGTTCGTCATCTTCTTGCGCAAGAACTGTGAGTGATTTCAATATGTGTTTTGTGTTTGCATCATTCTTGTTCAATATGCTTTTTCTCAAATTTAAATCTGGACAGTACATAATTAGGCTCTTTTTTCTAACAAAAACAACCCGAAACCGACTCCCTCCTGAAATCACCCGATCAGACCGGCCACATAATTCCGGTTTGACCAGTACCTCCTGCCCGGTCTGACCGGTACCCAGTGTTGTATCACACTGTTCACCGACAGAAAACACTATTCACCGTATTTTCATAAATACACCTTTGACTTTGTTCATCATCAAGGTTAATCATTATATGATTCTATATTTTATTGTAAATCCTTTGCCTTAATGTCATACTGATCCAGTGTGCTTTAAATCTGTAGGCTGGTATTCACACATCTTTAGCTGGATATAACGATTGAAAATCACACCATGAAAATATAAGCGTCAACAAACAAGGAAGTAACATAGCACCTGTAGCTTTGTGCCTTTTTTTTCCATTTCTCTGTACTTTTCCCCAATTTTCTTTCTTTTGTCTTGTGCAACTTGTGTGCTTATGCAAAACAAGTTCAAGTGTCAAAGTAGTAGTCAGAGGGTCAGAGTGGCAACTAACCTCCAGATATTGTTAACAAAGATGAACGCATATTCAATATATAATTCATGAACGAATGCAAACAAAGAATCAAGGGTTTTTATCTTGGTGTAGAGAATCCAACACGGTTTCTACGGTGTAGCCAGGGCCGGCCCTTGAGGGGGGCGAGCGGTGCGGTCGCTCTGGGCCCCCAAATCGCGGCCCTGGCCCAACTAACCGAGCGCACGCGCAGGCCGGCGAGGCGGCGAAGCGAAGGATGCGCGGAAGGCGGAACAAACGCGAACCCAGAAACAGAACAGACGCGTGATTGGCGCCGCCTGCCGCCCACGAATCCTCTCCTCGACTCCTCGTCTCCTCCTCATGGCGATCGACGAATTGGCGGCGTTTGGCGGAAATTGAAACAATCCCCAGGGAAGGGATCAAGCGAGGCAGTGAGCCCGCACCGGCGCGTGTTGCTGGCGCGGGCGCAACGCCTCCGCGGCTGCCGCCGGCGGCTGGTTTCCGGCGCTTCCGCACGGCACGAGACAAGGACACAACACACAAGGTGCTCAGTGCTCAGGCTAGGTAATCACTAATTCACTAGTCAGGGACAGGTGCTCATGGTTCATGTGTGGCTGATGAGATGAGCGAGCCGAGCCTAGCTAGCTTATTTTAGTTATTTGTTTCTGTTTGATCGATCGAATTGTCCTCATCTCTCCGTCATCGAATGCATCTGCAGCGTGAATTATTTCTGGAGGCGCCGCAGCCACTGCCCGCTGCTTCTTGCTTTGCTTGCCGCCGGCTGCCCTCGAGTACGGAACCAATTGGTAAAATTTTAATTTAGATTTGTAATTTTGTAGTGTAATTTATTTTTGAATGTAATTTAAATATTTACGGAAATAATTCATATATATAAAGTATATATATATACTGATCATTATTATATAGTCAGGACCGGTCCTGGGTGTAGCGCGTGCAACAAAAGCAAAGTTTCGGAAAGTTAAAAGTCCTAAACTATGACTGCTCAGAACCTTCTTGTTAGATGAAGGCTTATCCTTAATTAGTACACAAAGTACATTCCTTGGGCCTACTGGAAGTGATCGTACTATTTAAAGCAGAATCAGCCAAGAATCCCCCCGGCCTCACAGTTATACAGCGCTGCGAAGAGCCTCGAATTATATAAAGTCGTTTGTCAGCTGAAATCGTTCATCTTTGAGCTAAAATTGAGAAAATCTCTTCAGTTTATTAGGATTTCAATCAATCACTTGCTACGGTTTTAGTTCATAATTTTAAAAGGGACATACGGCTGAGGCCCAATGTAATGGTGTGTGCGAGTGTTTCATGTGTAATCTGGGAAAAAAGAAAAACCATGAGCAGAAATGTAGCCGGCACTCTGTTCTGCCGGAATGGAACTTGACCGCTCGGGCTGAACGAGGCAAGGTTGCCTGCAACTCCCTAGTGGCTTTTCTCAGTTTTTTTCCAGGCCCACATTTGGCACGTTCGCGCGACGGCGCTGTTATGGGCCGTCAGTTCTCGGCCCAAAATTAGGCCCAAGTGACGCAGAAAATTTGCAGGTTTTTGCAGGTTGGAATAAGTTCACTTCAGGTTCTTTAATTTAGCACCGATTTCGAAATTCATTCACCGCAAAACCAGATACAACATATCCCCTAACTTACAAAATCAGTGCAAACGAGATCCTTCAGTAGTATTATCCCCAGTCTTAGCTGATGTGATACTTATGTAGCTTCTTTGACTAGGTTTTCCTCTCATATAACATTAATGTGTCACTTATGTGGCAATTCGATCCGAAAGAATAGTGAAACCGATATATCAATCATACGCACAAAATAATAATAATAAATAGTGGTGCTCATGTGACCTCACATGTCATCCTCGGCTGAGCGACTGGCCAGCGGAGCAGGGCTGGCGGCGGCCGGAGTAGGCCGGCGGAGCGGGGCGGCAGTGGGCCGTGGGCGGAGTGGCGGGGCAGAACAGAGGGCGCGGGAGCTTGCCGTCGCCGGTAGTGATGGCCGGCGGGAATAACGACTAGCATGGCATGTCGTCGGTGACGACAAGCAGGATCGGGTTCCGGACGAGGTCGGAGGAGGTGCTTGACGATGGGTTCGAGTGGCGCAAGTACGGGAAGAAGGCGGTGAAGAGCAGCCCGAACCCGAGGAATTACTACCGGTGCTCGGCAGCGGGGTGCGGCGTCAAGAAGCACGTGGAGCGCGACGGCGACGACCCGCGCTATGTAGTCACCACCTACGACGGCGTCCACCGCCGCTCCGCTCCGTGAACCCCAGGGTCACGGGGGATGCGGCCGTGGGTTGGTGGGTTGACGGTGGCGATGATCGTTGTTGCTGTGTGCTGCTGCTGCTGCTTTAGTGGGGTGTCTGTGGCGGAGCCGACGACGTTCGGCGACAACTTCGAGATCACCGGAGCCGAGGATCACGTCAAGACCTCCGCCGACGGCCAGACGTGCTACCTCTACCTCGACAACAAAAGATTGGTGAGTGAGAGTGATCTCGCAGCTGCACTGCTTCGAACAAGCTAGCTCCGGCAATGGCTAATGCTGATGCTCCCCTATTTCTTGGTTTGTGTTAAAGCGTCGGGTTCCAGACAAGGACAGGTACCTGTTCGATGGTTGCAGATGTGCTCCGACGTGGACACGGCGCCGCAGCGCGATGAGCTGGACTTCGAGTTCCTGGGCAACCGGACTTGTGAGTCCTACATCATCCAAACCAACGTGTACCGCAGCGGCGGCGGCGTCCGGGAGATCCGGCCAGATGCAGGGGAGAGAGAGAGAGAGGGGGATAGAGAGAAGAGGCAAAGAGGGTAGTAGTGAAGATGATACGTGGGATTACATGGGTCTCATCTTTTCTATTACTAGCAAAGTGCCCGTGTGTTGCAACGGGAAAAACTTGTGACTACTTACATTGCATATACAATATTTTGGTGAATAGTAATGTTTACTCACGTGGTTAGCTATTACATCGTGTTCGCTTACCTAATACTGAAAATCACTTCTCGTTAAATAGCAGAAGAAATCATGAAATCATATTATTGTGGGGGCATAAATGATAAAAGAAATAATATCATATATTACGACATCAATTGTAAATCACTTTGGATAAAAAATAATTCCCTACCACGAAAAAATCTAATTAAATTTACCGTTGATTCTAGCTGAAAACGAGCATGTGAAAAATTTTTTCCTAATTTTTCAGAATTTTAAATTGCTCAAACACTTATATGCTAAATGGAGAGCCCACAAGACACGCGTGGTGCAAATCATACATAGATGCAATGACCCGGTAGTATCCACATGCCCATCCTCAATAGATAGCCAATTTACGGTGATCGTTCAAAATGAGCAAATGCACATATTTCTCATCCTCCATCTATTATAGAATACATTTTTTGGTAGGTGACATTGAACTTAACCAAAATTGAAATCCTTAGTGGTTATTGATGACAATCAATCAATTTATTAACCAAAATTGAAATTGTTAGTGATCATTGATGATAATCAATTAATTTAACAAATTGTCCACTTCACCTTGATTGAAAATGATCATATCTTGTTGAAAATAATCAATCTCCAACCTATGTGGTCAATCCCTACCAGGTAAAACAGTTAATTGATAAACAGTGTCGTCTGTGTACAACACCGGCCCAAACTAAACGTATGTGGCCCAACCAAACTGGTTTTTGATTTTACTTCTTTTCGAACCCGTTAGCTCCTGGTGGCCTTGTCATTGTTGTCTTGCGTGGTTGCGCGGCACCTGGATGTGTTGGCCTCTCCGAATCGGGACGGTATCAACGATGGAAAAAAAAGGACGAACTCACATGGATGTTGAACAAAATCGGACGAAGACGATGCGGTCACGCGCCGGAGTCGTGCTGGCGCTGCTTTGCGGCTTTGCCGAATTACCGTGAATCAGACACAGGTGGGCGCTGTTTCGTCCGAGAGGCTCGCGGGAGCGAGCGTGCAAGAATGGAATACGAAGATGTAACCAAGTGCGCTTCAATTTTTAGACGACAACAGTCAATAACATTGACGCGAGAATTTCCTTTTGCTGGTGGAAACCAACTCGAACCCGGTGACGCACCAAAATACTGGTAAAAACATCTTTAATTTTTATAATAATAGAGATAGAGATAGAGAAAAGATAGAGAGGTGGAACGATAAAAACACTACGAATCTTTTAAGTAGGTAAAGAAGTAGGTTTATAATTTAAAAAATGCGATTATTTTTTAGCGATTCTTATCTACGGACCGGATGCATCATTGCTAATGATTCGCATGCGATGCATGGATGGGGTCCGTATCAAAGTGGTTGGCATGTATGGAATAATCCAGAATGGATGTTCGTGTGCGGGATATAAAGAAAATAAAAAACGCGAACAAGCCCTATAATGAAAACATATCTACATGTGACGTACTACCGAAACAATTTTGCTTTTTATAATAGTAGAAATAGGGATATATATTATTTTCTATGTATTAACGAACAAATTATATTTTTGTTCATAAATAATTTTATGAATTTGCACAAAGCATCTAAAGCTGTCCACTAAAACTTTTCGTGAAAAGGGTTAAGGAGAGATAATATACCATATAGGATAAGAGCAACTGTGAATATCGTATTCCTAGCTCTACAATTGAGGTCAACCCTCTCACCTTTTTTTAAAATTTTAGCCCTCCCCTTATTATATTTCAGCCCTTCTATTTTCTCAATTATTATTTTTCTCAAAAGCTTTTATTGTAGTAACCTTAGGAAAAACAATATAATTGCAAATGCACTTGTTGGCCCACTTCTCAGCCTTTCTACATTGTGCATTTTTTCCACCTAATTGTGCCCCTCCCTCCTCATTAATTAGTCCTAATTACCTTTGCTTTTTTCCCCACTGACAGAAGAGGATGAGGCGTCGGTATGTGAATAGTTTTCCTTTTTCCTGTTTCTTCCCCACCGCTGATGAGCGAACGAAGCAAGAGTTCTCTCCCTCTCCCTTGACATGTTTGCCGGGGACCTAATCATCTGCTTGCGGGAGTTGGATCCTGGAGCCTGGAGTCAAAGAGCTTGCCGCCGGTCGAATCCATGGCGCGGATTCGCGGCAGCGTGGACCAGCCAGATCCGTGGCAACCCCAGATCGGGCTTGCATGGGCCGGCTAGCTTGCTGGTAGGTCCCTGTCCTCCTCTCCTCGCTCTCTCTTCCTCCATCTCGGCATGGATTAGGCGCAGATGACGCGGATCAGTGCAGTCGCTCCCTGCCGGCATCCACCTCAGTTGAAATAAGCAGAGAAATTTTCCGCCTTGGCCGGATCAGATACTATTTTGTCTTCGATTACGTGACTTTGTATTTGATTTTCTGTCTCTTCTTCGACTCGATTTCTTTTCATTTTATTCTTGGATTCAATTTCTGTTGCCATAGCCTTGGTTTTAGGCCCAATTTATTTACAAGATTGGGTTATTTTGAGGGACTTTTGGGTTGGATCGGATCCGATGTGTTCGTGTTTCCGATTCAGTTGGCTTCTCGAGTTGAGACGGACAAAGGATGCGCACGGGGTGGAGGGCAACGTGAGGGTAGCGGAGGCTCGCAATCGCCACGGACAAAAGCGGATTGAGACGAACGAAGGCGTAATGTGACACGGTAAGGAGGAAACCAAGCGCTACCCCTCTTTCTCTACGCGTGAGCGTGCAAAATGCTAGGTGGCACGGACGAAGAAAAGTACAGAAGCCTTACAAATTTTTTAATTAGGTATATGGATATAGATATAGATTTTGTATGTATAACTGACATGTGAACCCCAAAGATTTTATTATTTTTCTAGAGAATTGCCACGTTGTCAATACCACGTGGGACAAAGACTTAGTCCAATGAGTCACGTAAGCACCACGTTAGCTAAAACCGAGAATAATATTACCGATGGAGATGTGTTGTATCCTGTTTTACGGTTTAGGGATGAATTTCGAACTTGACAAATTAAGGGACCCAAGTGAACTTATTCTTTTCAGGTTCCGGGGAGCTCTCGACCAATGGGCCCATAGGCTTTCGGCCCATTAATAGGCCCACACAATGCAAGGTGCTCCGGCCGGCACGTTGGCGCCAGTACCGTTCCGGGGTTATGATTTTCCCCCACCTGTTTCAGTTTCACTAATCAAAATGCGACTAAAAAAATCCGAAAAAACATTTGTGTGGGATTTCAGAGGCTATCGATTTCAGTAGCAAGGCAACAAAATGAAGAAAAGTGTACGACGACAAATTTGTATCTCATGTGTTGTACTACTATGTTTTTTTTAGAGCAAACTACTACTCCCATGTTTTTTCTTAGATAGCAGATCAAATAGATTGGTCCGGCTTTGCCAAGAACTGAATGTGTGCTGTGATTTGATTGGATGCTGCAGGTCAAAGATTCAAAGGAATCTTGCTATGATGGTAGCACGGCTGTATCGTGACTCAAATAATCCATCCGATCTACAGACCGGAGGTCTTAAATTTGTTCTCGTATTTTTAAGATGCCACACCTCACCAGCATATGCTTTGTCTCCTCTGCGACACCACATCAGCTAAACCCATTTTTCTGACTCAGACAAGAGTGGACACAGAGTAAAACTGATTTCTTTTTTTTTTTTTTCGTTTCTCCAACGGAAAACAAATATATAGCCTTTCATAGTTTCATGGTGATGGTCACCGCACTTTTAGGGAGAAAAAAAAATCACCGATCCACCTCAACACGACGTCCAATTTAATTGCGTCGAGGCTAGCTTAGCTATAGTTAAGCCTGTAAGCCACCTCCTTCCTATCGATCTTGAGCTAGCTAGCTGGCACTTTTTTTTCATACTAATAATATTATCTTCATTCCAAAATATAATAATTTAGGTATAAATTTAACTATTTTTAGTACTATAAATCTGAAAAAAATTACTGTAATGTGCCTAATCCGCGTCTAATTTGTTATATTTTGTTAGTACTAGCACCGTAGTCTGATTACGGAAGCAAGTGCGGCACGCCTACGTCACGCGCCGACGCGAGCCTCACTACTCAGACGGAAAACCCGGCAAGAAAGATGCATGGTGATTGGTGTCACGTCCAAACACGTCGCGTCAGTTGGCTTAGAATTTTCCATTTTCTTTTTTCTTTTTGACAGTGGTTACCACTACTGGGGTTAGATAAGCTGTCGATCCATCCGCTCACCTGCAAGCTGCTGCAACCTCCTCTGATTCTCTGAATAATCTCAAGCACAAAAGACTCTTTCACCACTCACAGTCTCACCCGGGTCTCCAGCTTAGCCACATCAATCAACGGCCGGTAAGCTCCGCCGACACAGTTGGCTTGATCTCAGCCGTCCCGTTACACACTCACTTGCTTGGTCACAGTTACTTCTCCAATGTAATTAACTGACAACACTGACAGCTCCACTTCCAAAATCTGCGCAGAAAAGGAACAAACAAGTCGCGTAGCGATTGTCGCCTTAATCTTTTTCTTTTGTCAGGGTTAACATTGTGTTTACTACATAAGCTATATCAATTCATTATATCACCTGCAGAGTTGGCAACCTCCTCCATGTCATCCCTGTGAATATCTCCAGATAAAAGCCCTTTTCACCTTGCCGGCTATGCCTACGTAAGCTTGCCTGGTCTCCAGCTCACCCGCATGATCGACGGCCGACGGAGCTCTCCCGGCGCAGCACGGCGCGATCTCAGCCGTCCGTCGCACTCGCTCGTCACTGATAGATCAGTCGGTTTACTAATTTATTTCCCTTACCCAGTATTGTAATTAAGTACTGACAGTACTGAGCACTGACAGCTCCGTGGCACTAATTTTTTTTTACCGTGAATCCTCCAAATTCCGGGCGAGAAAAACAACCACGAGAAGATGGATTAGTCGCCCACTGTACCGGCAGTTCAGCTATATAGCCAACGTTTTTCTGTCTCCTGCTGCTTAATTTTTTTTTTCAATGGAAAACTGAGGCAAATCACGCGTTGATACGGGTGCAATGCAAGTGGGCGTTTGGTTTTGTGGAATTAGGGTGGCCGAGTCAGTAAGTCACCACCTGCTCCAAGCAAACTAATTAAGCTGCTTTTAAACAAGGGAGGCCATCCAGGTCTTCCTAGTCTACAATTCATGTCGCTCTCTCAAAGGCTGTAGAGATATACATCAATACATTATACACGCGTGCTTTCAGTAGTGAAGTAGTAGTGTGCATTGCATGACTCCACCGCTAAAGTCAATGGGGGCGATTAAGGTAATTAATTAACTAACGAGGCTAATTTTATTTGTTAGAGAGGAGCAGTACTAGCTCTAGTTCTGTGTATAAAAGGGGAGCTAGGCTCTGCAGAGTACTGGTCAGGCTCTCGATCTCTTGCTTGAGCTTGTGAGCTTGTGAAATAGTACAATAGAGCTGTTGCTTCGCTTGCTTGCTTACCAGGAGAAAGATGAGGGTATGTGTATGGTCTTGCTGCTCATCTGTGAATTTTTCTCTGTTTCATCATCAGTGAAAATCTGTTATTTTGTGCAACCGTTAGATGTAAGATTTCTGTTTGTTCCCGCTGCTAATTGTTACAGCTTGTTTGAAACCTATTGCAGAAGGAAATTGTCATCAGGCTGCAGAGCTCTGAGAAGGGCCACAAGAAAGCTATCAAGGTGGCTGCTGCAGTCTCCGGTAAATTCCTTGCGCACACGCACACACATTTCAGCCAAAGCATAAAAAGATGGTGATTTTTTTCTTGAGAGATCAAGAACCAATAGTAATTTAACTATGATAGATTAGATGTAATAATCACAGTGCATGAGACTGATCAGACTGCATGCTGCTAATTTGTTCTGCATGCGTGAACCGATCGAGCAGGGGTGGAATCCGTCACGCTCGCCGGCGAGGACAAGAACCTGCTGCTGGTGATCGGCTTCGGGGTGGACTCCAACGACCTCACCGAGAAGCTGCGGAGGAAGGTTGGCCACGCCGAGGTGGTGGAGCTGCGCACCGTCGACGCCGACGAGCTCATGCACATCGCCGCCGCCAACCAGTACCCGTACCGCTACTACCCCGGCGCCCCGACCCCGTACTACAGCAACGGCGGGTACCCTCCTCATCACCAGCGCGGCGGCGGCGGTGGCGCGCGGGATCACCACTACTACAACTACACGCCGATGACGATGGCCACGGGGGGTTACTACGGCGGCGGCGGCGGCGGCGGCGGGTACCCGCCGCAGTCGTCGTACCCGCAGTACGGGCAGTCGTCGTACTACCCGCCGGCGGCGGCGACGACGAACACGCACACCGTCGTGCACCACCAGTACAGCAACAACGACCCGGACAGCTGCGCCATCATGTAGCTGCACGCAGCACGCAACAGCTAGTGTATGATCGATGCTTCTGCTCGCGCGCGAGCATGCCGTTCGTCGTCGTCGTCTCGTCACGATCGGAGAACAGATTGCGACCGAATCTAGTAGCTGATTGTCCCAATCGATAACTGGCCTAAAGTACGTAGATACCTTAAATTTTATGTGTGATGATGAGGCTGATTTGATTCCGTGTGATTACTGAACAACAGACAGTTACCTACCTGTTGTCTGAAACTCTGAAGTCTGAACGTTATATGTGTAGTAGCTGCTCCCGGCCTAGCGTATTGTGTATACGATGTGCAAGTGTAAATTAATCAGCTGTGCTAGGGAGATATATAAGGTACATGAGACTTTATAGTTCATCAAAGTGAGCTCATTTGTACATGCAAATCTTTAATTCTGTACATGTAAGTGGTACTAGTTCGCTAGTCCCCGGGTGGTGTTCGCTCTCTGTTCTTCCCTCTTCGGCCAGAGAGCTAGCTGTATCTGTACCGTACCTTCTCTTTTTTGTTAACACTGGTGTACTGTGTACATGTACTTAACAAGTACTACTCCGTAGTTAGTACTACTTCTATTTTAAATAAAATATATGATATACGATTAATAACTTTTAAACATAAGGTTGATCATTTATCTTATTAAAAGAGTATTAAAAAATAAAAATATAAGTAAGACTTAAAGTAATTTTATCGATAAAACAAATCACAATAAAATAAATAACATTTATATAATTTTTTAATAAAATAAATGATCGAACTTATATTTAAATATCAACATCATGTACCACTTAAAAATGGACCCCGAAAAAAATTATGTAACGTAAAAAATAGAGAGGTGGTTACTACTAGTAACAAGCTAGTTACGCCAATAGACACATGTACCACTGCAATCACTGATGTTCAAACTTCTAAGAGTATGAGAATATCTGAATATGTATGTTAAAAATATCCACGTCTACATATGCAAACATTTTCACTATAATAATCTCATACGGGTAGGCCTTCTTGGGAAGGTGGTTTTTAAATCATTTTTTCAATAAAGTACTTCATAGTCTAAGATATTTAATAAGATGTCTTTTTCATTTGCGTAATGGAAACACGCCACCAGAAGGTGCTTGCTGTACTTCTGAAAAAGTCTATACAATATGATAGAGATATAGAAAAACGCTGGTTTACTGTAATGAACAAAACATAGATATATAAACAAGGGTGATTAGAGAAAGTAGTACTCTAGAATTGCATTTTTTATATATAAAATTTGAATGTTACACTTGCATTTTTTTATGTGTGTGGTGGTGTTGGGAGGGACGGAGAGAGTAATACACAAATAATTATGAATAAATGAATAGAGCAACAATAAATAGTTTGTGGATAAATTCTTTTTATGTATATGTATGTTCTTGAATATTTAAAAGCTAATGTTAGAAAATAACCTGCAATGAGAAAACTTTAAAACTAACTATAAAAATTAGGATCAAGCTTCAAACTTTAAATTTTAGTACGTTGTGTTAGAGTTGTGGATAAGACATAGCTCATAATTTTGGGTTAAACTCGGGCGGGTCCGCCATATACTAAGTTATATACGGAATCATGTCTCATATATGGAAGGTGTTCTGGATAAGTAAGGAGAAGTAGAGTTCAAGTTGGAAACTAGAAGGACTACTCGGACCATATCCATATGTGTCTCTCTAGTTCTACTTAGACAAGGGGATACTGTGAGTCTAAATACGTACAAGACGCCATAGGAGGAGAGGGGACAAGCCGACATAGATTAGTAAACACCGAGAGGGGGATAAACCTAGATAGACCCAATCTGGAACCACAAAGGCCACATGAGAGATCTAATGCTATCCTCTATCTCGCTGAGTTCGTATTCGAGGAGAAAAACTACTCTGTTGTCGACTACGTGTGGAGATCCATACTGACAAGTCGACGACAACTAGATTATGATATCCTAAATATTGTACTCAATTGATACTGATATATAAAAGTAACACCGGCTTCGCCCAACAGGCATAGAGCTATTACTTGTCAGTTGTCACGCCCCGATCTGGCCCCAAACGGGAGCTAGTGCAGGACGCTCCAAATAAACCTGTATGCCGATACCAGTCCCAGGAAATAGCGCTGGTATCACAGGAAGACGAAATATCACAGCAACAGCGGTCTCTTTATTAAGAGTAGTCTTACAGTCATGTTGGGCTACGGATAGACCCCGAGCTCACAACTGCATTACAAAAGGGAAAGGCGGAAGCGAAGACTGCGCCAAGGCCACAAGCATAACTTGGGAACTACGACGAAACCCTAAAACTGCTCGAAGCCGGACTGCTCTTGGAAGTACTCCTCGTCAGCGGGATCCATATCCTCCTCTTCGAGAACTGGGGGGGTTAATTATATAGAGCAAGGGTGTGTACAAGGAGTACTCAGCAAGTCTTGGGAATTATGTGTATATTGCAAGCTTCATAGAACGGTTGTTTGTTTTCGCAATTGATTTTTGTTTAAAGCTTTCGAAATGTTTTCTATGAGAGTGCTTCTCAACGACATGAGCCTGACAGTGCATCAAGCCTGGTCGGATCAGTGCAATGTATCGATCTTTTAAGGATCAAGTGTTGGCTCCCGGCCAACTGATTTTGATGGCCTCCCTAGCCCAGCTGATCCCGTCAGCCACATTTGAAAACAACGATATCCAACCAATCAAGTCAATTTCACAAGCAGTAGGCAAACAAAACTACGCTAAGGAATCACCTCACATACGCCCATAACTGTGGGCACGGCTGTTCGAACAGTTTGTTAACCTCTGCAGAGGGGGTACACTTTACCCACACGATGTTACTAGCCTGGGTAGCCCAGCCCGTACAAAACAACTACGTCTGGTGACTTTAAGGCTTTCACGACAAGGCATTTCCAAAGCCGACACAAGGTTACCATATGCCAACGGGAGGGGTCACCCGGACCAACAACAGGTTAGGTCCCAGACCATACTGTGCCAGGAAGCCCAAGGTTCCTCCCCGACACCACCCCGGCGAATCCACTTGTCCCTTGGCATCAAGGCTTCCCAGGTCTAGCTGTTACTTAGCCAGGGGTGTCCCATTTCACCCATGTGGACGCACTAATTATGTTTGGATGAAATCCCAAAGGAATCGGTCCTTAAGTGCGAGAATGGGAAAGCGTACTCCCGATATGTCCCCCGCACTGTGATTTTAGAAATCATTTTATTTCGCAGGCACCGACCCAAGTGTCGGATTTTCCAAGTGTTTTCTAAACCCAAGTTTTACCCATCGTTGAAAGTTTTAAATTTTGAGAGAGTCCCCGATGTACGTGCCCAAGAGCTCGAACATCGGGAACCGGCGGTTGACAAGGGTGGTACAAGTATCCAATACTCAAGGAGGGCATGTGCATCAAATGGGTTGGGCCGGCAGGTTATCTCGCAAACCACGGTCAAGTACAACATGTGCGACCTATTAATGCATATTTTGTGAAATGGAAATACTTAGTATTCAATTTATAGGTGCAAGATGATCAAAGGAGACTTGCCTTGCTCGAGATCTTGGGCTTGCTCCTCGTTATCCGCACACAGCGAGTCTGCGGGCTCCGAAACTACACGCGAAACGGAATGACTCAACAAATGGCGAAAAGAAAGCCCTAATAATTACCTCTAAGTGTGCCATTAGATAGATCTCGATTTTTGAGAAATTTTGGAAGTGGAATGGAATCAATCGGATGAACGGTTGCGTAGATATGACTTTCCTAAGATTATATGATTTTATGCCTAAAGGAAAAAAAGATTATTAAATCCTTTGGAAAAGAAAAAGGAAAGAGGGATGATTTTTGGACTTCTTGGCCGGGCGTGAGGCGCAGCCCAAGAGGTTTTGCGCGGTGCGGCCGAGCTAACGGGCCGGCGCGCAGGGAGGCGGCCCAAGCGGTGCGCGGGCGTAGGCAGGCCGGAGAAGGGAGGGGCCGGTGCGGAGAGAGAGGGGCTAGCGAGCCGCTGGGACGCGGCCCACGCGACACGCGCGCGCGAGGCCGATTGAGGGGGCGTCGAGCCAGCAGGGCGAGCGGGCCCGGCCGGTCGAGGGGGCGTCGGGCAAGCGGGGTGGCGTCGACGTGGTGCCGACGAGGCAGCCACGTCGGATGGCTAGAGGAAGAAGAGAAACAGTGCAGAATCCAACGGCGGGTGGCGGTGTTCTTCACTGGTGCGGCGTACGGCGGGGCTTGCGAAGGGGAGCACACCAAAGTGGAGTACGGAGCGAGAGGAGGCGAGCCAACGGCTCTGATTTACCGGACGACGGCCGGGAACGGTGGATTGCAGCGGTGGCTATCACCGATGAGGAAAGAGGAACTCCTCGCCGTAGCAGCGAGGGGTCGATTCGTCGGAGTTGGAGCATCCACGCGGTCTCGGAAGAGTGTTCTAGGCGGCGGATGGGGCGGAGCGGCACAGAGGAAGGCCGGCGACTGCGAACTTGGCTCGGCACCGAGCGGCGGCACGGCGGCGAGCGAAACGGCGACGCCGAGCGGAGCGACGACGCCTACGAGTTCTAGCGCGCGACGCCGAGCTAGCCTACTACCTAGAGGGGGAGAAGAGGAGAGGGAGAGCGGCGACGAGCGTTACCGCGAGCGGAGGGGCGCCGGAAGAGAGGCTAACGGCACGGGGCATGATCACCTCGGCCTCGGGCCGGTGAAGAGGATGGAGAAGGAGCCGAGTCCCCTTCCGTGTCCTCGAACAGGGGGACGACGACGAGGCGACGGCGGAGGAAAGGGCGGCGGTGGCGTTTGGCAGCGAGTGCGCGAGGGTGGCCGAATGGGGGGTGAGGGAGTGGTTTTATAGGGACGGTGGAGCACGCGGGGAGTGGTGGTTCACGAGCGCATGTGGGAGCTAGCGCTCCAAGGCGCTAGCGGCCTAGGTGGCGACAGAATGGGTGACGCTGGCGGAAAGGGAAAGAGGGAGAAAAGAGGGGAGAAAGGGGCTCTGCCCCTTGCCGTTTTGGGGAGAGAGAGAGAGAGGAGGAGGAGAGAGGGCGGCGGCAGCTCCGAGGCTTGGAGGCATGCGCGTGCAGGCGGCGGCAGAGGGAGCAGCGAGGTGGCGGGTCCCGGGAGGTGACGGTGCCCAGCAGGGTGTCACGGCGATGGCAGCGGCCAGAGGGTGACGGTGGCGGCGACCAGCCGGTCGGCCACGAGCGGCGCCACGCACGAGTTCCAATGACGGGCGCCGAAAATTTGAATGGCACCGGCGGCAAATTCCGGCGAGGGAGAGAAAAGCGAGAGAGAGAGCGTGCTCTCTCTCTCGGGCGGGGCGCGGCCCACGAAGGGGAAGGAGAGGATTTGGAGAGAGGAAGGGAGCTGGGCCGATCGAAGAAAACAGCCCGGGAACCAGAGGGAGGTAAAATATACTTTTATGTGGAAGATAAAAAATTTGTTTGGATAGAATTAGGATTTGGATTTGATTTTTTTTTTGAATCGAGATTTGGACAGAGGGGAAACGAGATCTTGGCACACACATGTAACAACACTTTCGATTAAGAACAAATTTCAAAAATAGGGTTTTATTAAGATAGTTTTTCCCGCTAACACCACAACGGAACGGGCGTTACATTAGTTGAGGGGGCCCGAACATCTATAAAAATCCTTGTCTCCGTTTCTTTTACTTCAATCTCGCGTATATACCAGTACTAACGATCTACGTAACATGCAAATCTCCGTAGTCACTGATCTATAATATCGACACGTTGCAACTGAGAAGTCAACAAGCAAAGGATACCAGACCCATAAAGGTATGTCTAAGCTAATACACAAATGCCACACCAACCTAATTATGGTATTTGCTTACTAGGCATTCCTAACTACTGTATGCTTTACCCCCACTGTGAATTTCACTAGTTTTAAGCATGATCCCGTTACTCAGAATAATGATTATATACGTGGGATGCTTATGAGCTTATCTCTATGTGTAAGTAACATTGGTGCCATGTTGTTCATCTAATAAAACGTGCTAATAAGTCACACAAGAGATAATCCAACTAGGCTAACAGATAAAGACGACATGTCGATCGATCGATCCTAGCCCTCAACCAGATAGTCCTATTAGAAAAGACAAATTTAACCGGCAAGAGGGCATCCGACACGACAACAGGTTAATTTGGTGGGTACGTCATCTCCGGATCTCCCAAAGCGCAAATACGGACAAATTTATTAGTAGTGGTAGTTGAGTTGTCCGCTTCCACACAAATCTCTCTCAATTCGATCGATCTCCTGTACGTATCCAATTCCGCAAGTCGCAGATAGGAGATTAATTACGGATAATTACGAACAAATTACCAATTAGACGCTAAGTTAAGCCGGCCGGGATTGTTTGTTTGGCGTATGAGCGTTCACAAATCATAACTCACATGGTTTTTCATTAAAAAAAAATCCTCAGAAGAAAATTTTGAACTGAAAGATTTTTTGAACGAAAGATTTTAGAAAAATACGTGCTGGGAACGCACGTGCGCTAACTAAATAGCAATAGTTCGCAATCGTTCCAAGTCAGGTACATTCGATAACGAGAGTAATATGCATGGAGAATACTACACATGGAAGCAGATAAGCACTCCCTAAAATATTAAATTAGTTTTATTAAATTTAACATTGAATATATTTTGATAATATGTTTGTGTTGGGTTGAAAATACTACTATATTTTTCTATAAATTTGATCAAATATAATAAAATTTAACTAAGAAAAAATCAAACTACTATAATATGGAACGGGTGGACGGAGGGAGTAGTAATTAAAACCGTTAAATCCGAGTATATATAAGCCAGATAGTCAATCCCATTAGTCCAAGCCAGTGATCTCTAGAAGGCTGGCTAGATCGATGAACACAGTTTTTTTTTTTTTGCGGGCTGCTAGCTAGCTAGCTAGTCTACTGCTATCTTCTTCGATCGGTTAATTCTCCCATGACAATTTCCTCGACCCCTCGTTCTTGTATATATGGTATGCCATATTGCCATAATCGATGCATGTGTTGCTTGTGCTTTATTTCAAATCCGGTCGCCCATGTTCCATATATCCTTGTGGATCATAAGGAATATCATGGCACGGATAGACGACGACCCCGCGCGCGCAGACGCCTACGTCAACGCGCGCGCGCGCCTGCATACACGCCACACGTACGGCGCAAGCGCAACGACATAATCCGATCCGATCGATCGATTAAGTAGTAGTCAAAGTCGTCTCTCGAACTCATCACCATAATGCACAATTTCCCGGTAGATCGATCGAGGCAGAGCCAATGTCAAGCGACAGATCGACGACGACGACGGCACAAGACCACGTACGTGCTCCGGCCCCGCGCGCGCGCGTGGCTCTGATTAGTCGACCGACGACGACAAGCTAGTAAAGTACGAAAAGGATTTTTCCGTGCGGTCAAAAAAGATTTTTCCGTGCGGAGATCTTACTCATCTGTACCCAGATATCTAGGAAAATAAATATTTTCATGTGCGGGCGGGCGAACCGAGCGGGAAAATCTGATTTTCGCGTGCCGGTGCTTATACCACCCGCACGTAAAAACAAAAAACTGAAAAAAAAAATAAAATCTAAAAATCCGAAACCCTAACCCTATCCGCTGCCGCCGCGGCCGTCGCCATCCCCACCATCCGGACCACGGCCGCCGTCGCCATCCCCACCATCCGGACCGCCGCCGCCGTCGCCATCCCCACCATCCAGATCCGCCGCCGCCCGCATCCCCACCACCAGATCCGCCGCGCCGCCGCGCATGGGGAGGGCGGCGCCACTCCCGGCCGCCTCCTCCTCCTCGTCGGCGGCGACGGCGGCGCGGATCCGGCCGTCGCGCGCGTGATCGTCAGTCGCCAGCCACCGAGCCGCCGCCGCCGTGGCGCCTCCTCCAGTCGCCAGCCACCGCACCGCCTCCTCCTCCTCGTCGTCGGCGACGACGGCGACGCGGATCCGGCCGTCGCGTGCACGGTCGCCGGTCGCCTACCACCGAGCCGCCGCTGCCGCCTCCGCCAGTAGCCGCCGCCGTGGCGCCTCCTCCGGTCGCCGTCGTTGCGCTCGGAAGGGAGAGAGGAGAGGAAAGGAGTGAATAAAAAGGAAAGGAGGAGAGGGGGGGTGAAAAATTTAAAGTTAGTAAGACGGAAAAGAGGGAGAGGGGATGGGTAAAAAATCTATATTTTTCTGTGCGGTTCACTTAAGAAGTCCGTCTACGAAAATAGACTCATTTTCGTGTGCGGTCCACTTAAGAGGTCCGTTTACGAAAATCGATTTTTCCGTGCGGTTCTCTTAAGGATCCGCACACGAAAATGAAGAATAATTTTTGCAGACGCCGTCAGTTACGATCCGTCTGCCATCTAAATAGGGGTATGTACAGGAAGATCGTTTCATAGTAGTGTAGCTAGCCTGGAGGTCTAGACGTACGTACGCACGCAGCCAACGGCCAACGGGCCAAGTAGATCGATCGGTCTCCTGGCCGGCCGGGCGACCCGGCGACGGCGCGACGTACGGGAGGTCGACCGGTCAGTTGATGAGTCGTTGAGACGCGCGCGTCTAGGCTACATATCCAGAAGGCCACATATGTAGTCGCCTTGCGCGTGTACGTTTTAATGCAAGCATGTAGTAGTAAGTATATATGAATCTTCATTCCTCGAGAGGATATCCCCTCGTTACTTACATGTTATCAAAATAGTTATCAAAAAATTTTAAAAAAATTGATGACGTAGATTAATATGAAACATACCACTCCACAATCGATCAAATTCAATTTCTACAAGTTGCACCAAAAAGAACAAATTAAACTGAAAATAGTTAACAAATAACTATATTTGTTATTTTTATTACAATTTGTTATCGACGTTCTAGATCACGACTACTGTATTTGCATGGTATGAGGATCGTTGGTATCAGGGCATACACAAGATTGAGGTAAAAGAGACAGAAGACAGAGTTTTTTATACAGGTTCGGATCCCTTATCTGATAGGTAATAGCCCTACCCCTGTTGGCCGAAGCCGGTGTTGCTCTTATTCATTATAATCACACAAGTATAATGTTTGGGATAACCTATCCAGTCGTTGTCGACCCAGTGGTGTGGACCACCACTCGTAGTCGACGATGGAGTAGTCTTTATCCTCGAATATGAACTTGGTGAGATCAGAAATAGCGCTAGATCCCTCTTGTCGGCTTCCGCAGGCACTAGATGGGGTATGTCTAGGCTTATCTTTGATATCGATGTTTGGCGACGTGTATTGGTGTCTGTTCTGACCGTTCTGGCGGTTCTCCCTCCCACTTCTCCTAGGGGGTCTTGTATTTATACCAATAGATGTTCTCTTATCTAAGTAGAACTAGAGAAATAAATATAGATACGATCCATGTAGTTCTTGTAGTCTCCATTTAGAACTCTGCTTCTCCTTCCTTATCCGGAATATCTTCCATACATGAGTTCTAATTTCGTATAAGACTTGATATATGGTGGATCCCGCGGAGTTTAACTCATGATCATACGGTATATTTTATCTATAACCCTGACACTTATAAAGTTGAATTTTAAACTTATATGTTTGTGGAGTGATATATTTCATATTAATCTATCTTGTTAATTTTTTAAAAAAATTTTAATGACTGTTTAGATGGTATGTACGAAACTAGGGATTAACCCCCTTCCTAGTATATATAAATTGCTTTAGTTGGCACGCACGTTGTTGCTAGCTTATCACGCGCACGCACCGCGGAGTAGGCCATGCGCGCATGGCGTACGTCATGCGTTGCATGATTGATTGATTGGCATAACCGCCGAGTAGCTGCTGTTGCACGAGCGCAACTCGGTTTGGCGTTCCGATGGATCGATCGATCGGCACTGCGTGCAGCCGTGCATTGCATTGGATGGGTTGCTCGGTCGAACGGGTCTCTCGCAAGTTGCATGAGCATTTATGAGGGTCGGTGGCGCCTTCTTCCCAGTGACACGACTGACTGACTGACTGCAATTCATTGCCAATTATATTTGCTAGAGTGTCATGCTCATGCAGAGACCGGATTTGGCCCTCGGTCGTCTATTTCTTAGCTTATTAGCCGAGATTAAAATTCAAATTTTAAAACTTAATCGTGAAGTTGATTTGGAGTTTTTCATCATATTCTAATTTTTAATATTGTCATTTAAACCACTACAGATATAAAATCTCCGTCCCACCACCACTGCTCTTGCTATTCCAACCCCTCTCCCCCTTCCGTGGCCCATGTCTTCAGCGTATGATTAATCTAGCTTCAAGGTTGCTAGAATTGGTGTCGTTCGTTGGTCTATTTACCCAGGGATTTGGTGCACTAAAACGTCCGAAGAAGATAAACACGTGTTATTATCACCCGATGTTAGATTTAACATCTCCGGGCTCCCTCTCTTGAGGATTTAGTGCCTCGCCGGTGGGTAGCATGATACCGATAGTGATTGCAGCTTGGGTAAGCATGACCGTAGTTGTGGCTTTGCAACAACAATGATAGTGGCAATGGCTCAACGATTGTCGCCATGTCTATTGTTTTTTCTTTTTCTTTTTGGTTTTTGTTCTCTATGAGGGACATCACTGTTGATTGAGCAACCGGGCAGGGATAGTCTTGACTAACGCTGCATATTCCCCATTTGGGTTTGTGTGCTAGTACTGCAAGTTATCTATAAATCCTCGGTTGAACAAACTATGGAAATGATGGAATCATGCCAACACTTACAGTAAAAGTTGTGATTTGTCCCTGTGAGAAGGATTTGAAAATGGAATCAAACAAGGTTGCCTATTAATGGATCATTCGGAATGACACATGATAGGAAAAATACAGGAATAGAAAAGGCACTGGAATATTGTAGGACTACATATGCAAAACAGATGATTGATATACATAGAAATTTGATGGTATGAAGCGTTCAGAATACATTAATATACAAAGAACAGAAATTAGCATTCATCCTATGCCAACCAACGAAACAATTAGGTCGGAGTAGATGTTTTAAATCCCGAGAAATTCCTATATTTTTACATGGTTGTTACAGTATTCCCATGAATTTATTTGATTGAACCGAATACATGAACAGTGGAAAAATTAAAGGAATTGTCATCCTAAAAATCCTTATGAAAACACTATGAACCAAATGAGCCCAAATTAGAGTTAAAAAAGGGTGCAATGTCATGTTTGGCTTTCTGGGACTGGGACTCTTTGAAGTTTGGACTTCCCTTCAACTCGTGAAGAAAAGGTACAGTACTTCTTTCTGCTTCCATGTTTCCATCAAAACTAGAGGGGTGTTTGGATCCACCTGACTGGAGACTACTTGACTAAATTTAGTCACACTAGAGGACTAAATCTCCAAACACCCCTGACTAAATGGTGACTAAAACTAGTCTAGTCTCTAGTCAAGGGTGACCCAACTTCTAGTGACTAATCCACTCTCTCACCTAATTAATTGCTCATCCCATGAAGAGAGAAGGAGAGAGAAGGGGGAGGGAGAGGAGAGAGAAGGGGAGTTAAATCTGGACTTTAATGCACTTTAGTCCCATCTTCCAAACAGGGGGTGACTAAAATTTTTTAGTCTGTCTAAACTTTAATCAGGTGACTAAAGGGATCCAAACTTTAATCAGATTTTCCGTGGTCTAAGTACAGTACAAAGGACAAATAGTCGTGGCAAGCGCTAACTCGGCCTATATATGTCAATGAGCAGTGTGCACTAGTCGTTGCAAGAAGTACAAAACATTCTCGGTACCATGTAAAGTAGTAGGAGTACTGTACAATTGAAAGGTGGTTGGACGGCTGGAAACATTTTTTTACTGTCATAGCAGATTAGCAATCAATCACTTCAATTGACTCCTAGTAAGCAGTTGTATATTTGCATCGATCACTTCGATCCATGAGGGTAGACTACTATGAAGCTCTAGTATTACTCTCTATATTTCCATGCTACGTGCTGTTATGTCTCGTGTGCTAGCAATAGTTTAATTTGACGGAATAACACTGATGTTTCAGACCGAAATTCTTATCTGGATTCAGCTGAGCTCGGAGAGATGCCGCTCAAAAGCCTTGAAAGTGGCAGCCACGGTCAACGGTAATGGCGTTTATTTGCTTCTTCTTCCCGAGTTTGATCCGATCGTGTCCTTGCAAATGAATGGCATGCGTGCATTGGTCGAGCAGGAGTGCAGTCTGTCACGGTGGCCGGCGAGGAGAGGAACCTGCTGCTGGTGATCGGCGACGGCGTGGTGGACGCCAGCAGGCTGACCAGGAGGCTCAGGAACCACGTCGGCTACGCCGAGATAGTGGAGCTCACCACGTCGTCGTCCGGTCGGTCGTCGGCCGTGCCGCCTGTCGACGCCGTCGCCGCCGTCACCGAGGACGGCGCCGCGCGGCCACGGTACCACGGCCTGGGTGGCGGCGGCTTGCCATGGTTCGCGCGCGTCGGGTGCCCCGTCACCGCCCACTCGGTGGTCGCCAGCCACGCCGCGCCGGAGGCGCTGTGGCCGGGCGCCGGCGAGGTCGGCGGCAGCTGGGCGGCGCCGGCCGACGTCCACAGTCCCAGGCAGCAGGCTCCCTCGTACTCCGCGCATCCTAGCCCGTGCTACCGCTCCTCGCCGTTGGCCGTCGCCGCCGTGCCAGTCCGCAGCGGCGGCGGCGGCTACGCGTTGGATGTGGCGCGCAGCCACCCGGCGAACTACTCCCCGATGATCGAGCGGCACGACGGCCGCCGTCACTACCCGAAGCATAGTTGCTACTCCCGCGGAAAGGTGCCGAGCTGCTGCACGATACAATAGTACGCGCGCCCAGTCTATCGTGGCAACAATTGCAGATCGAACAGTTAGGAATCCTACGGTTAATTCTACGTACGCACCGGAAAATAATTATATGAGACCCCACGTTTATATAGTTTGGGCATCTGTCAATGTAAGACTGGGGTCTAATAAGATTATTTTCTGTATGCAGCATGCTGGAAAGTGTTTTCTCCCGAAATAAGTTCTTCTTCCCCTTGCTATGGAATAGGAATAGCGAATTAAGTACTCCATCGTGTACAGTACTAGTTGGGACTTCAGTAATATTATATTTTCCCTAAATTTTACCACCTCCAAAACCAGTTTGTTCCCCCTCGGTACGAGAAACACCGTTCGTGTGTGGGGTGGTTTAGAGCCATGGGTAAATGATTCCATGTATCAAGTGATCCAAATCTTTATCCTAATAAATAAAATCATAAATACGAGCATTTATATTGAGTCAGAGATAAAAATTAAGTAGACAAGTTTTATCGCGTGTGATCTAACCAGCTCTTCTAGGGCTTAGGGAATAGTAAGCTGACACCAAACCGTTGTACTGAATCAATATAGTTCGATTCACCAATCCTGCTTTTGTATATACTGATGTACAAATCATCCGAACTAGTACTACGTCAACTCGCTCGCGCGCCCGCACACACGCCACACGTACGGCGCAAGCGCAACGACATAATCCGATCCGATCGATTAAGGGCTCTGTTCTTTCCCCCTTTTCCCAACTCATCTCTCTCGTTTTCCACGCGCACACTTTTCAAACTGTTAAATGGTGTGTTTTTTGCAAAAAGTTTCTATACAAAAGTTGCTTAAAAAAATTAAATTAATCCATTTTTGAAAAAAAAATAGCTAAAACTTAATTAATCACGTGCTAATGGACTGCTCAGTTTTCCACGCGCAAGGTTGGTAACACAGGCTTGCGAACGCAGCCTAAGTAGTAGTCAAAGTCGTCTCTCGAACTCATCACCATAATGCACAATTTCCCGGTAGATCGATCGAGGCAGAGCCAATGTCAAGCGACAGATGGACGACGACGACGGCACAAGACCACGTACGTGCTCCGGCCCCGCGCGCGGGCGTGGCTCTGATTAGTCGAGCGACAACGACGAGCTAGCTAGCCTGGAGGTCTAGACGTACGTACGCACGCAGCCAACGGCCAACGGGCCAAGTAGATCGATCGGTCCCCTGGCCGGCCGGCCGACCCGGCGACGGCGCGACGCGTACGGGAGGTCGACCGGTCAGTTGATGTGTAGTTGACGGGCGTCTAGGCTACATATCCCAAAGGCCGCATATGTAGTCGCCTTGCGCGCGTACGTTTTACTACAATCATGTAGTAGTATACATGTATATATAAGGATATATGGATTTTCATATCTCAAGGGAACAGATATTCTCTTGTTGCTTGCATGTTATCAAAATAGTTATCAAAAATTTTAGCGATGTGTCTAGATGGGGGGTATGTCTAGATTTATCTTTGATATCGATGTTTGGATTTTACCGGTACTTGGGATTTGTGCCTACCCTACGCAGAGTTCTCCTACAACAACAGCTATCATGGGTAGGGTAGTTCACTTCATGTGGCCTTAACTATCGTGAGACATAAGCAACAACTTTTCCTTCTTGCATAAGTACACATCCTAAATCCTGCCTGGATGCATCGCAAAAGACTTCAAAATCTTTCCTTATGTCCGGTAGGATCAAGACTGGAGAGGTCGTTAGTCTTTTCTTTAGCTCTTGGAAACTCTTTTCACATGCTTCGGTCCAAATGAACTTCTTTTCTTTCTTAAGCAATTCTGTCATGGGCTTGGCGATTTTTGAGAAACCCTCAATAAACCTTATGTAATATCCTGCCAAACCAAGAAAACTTCTGATCTCGGTAACCGTGGTTGGAGACTTCCATGAAAGCACATCTCTTACTTTTCCTGGGTCCACTTCTACTCCACGAGATGAGATAACATGGCCCAGGAATGCGACTCGATCTAGCCAAAATTCACACTTGGAGTATTTTGCATAAAGTTGATGTTCTCGCAACTTTCCCAAAACCAATCTTAAATGTTCTGCATGTGTCTGTTCGTCCTTGGAGTAGATGAGAATGTCGTCTATAAATACTACGACAAACTTGTCGAGGTACTCCATGAACACTTTGTTCATGAGATTCATAAAGAATGCTGGAGCATTTGTGAGTCCGAAGGACATGACCGTATACTCATATAGACCATAACGAGTTGAGAAGGTGGTCTTTGGTATGTCTTCAGGTCTGATTTTCAACTGATGGTATCCAGATCTTAAATCAATCTTGGAGAAGACTGAGGCTCCTTGTAATTGGTCAAACAGGTCATCAATCCGCGGTAACGGATACTTGTTCTTGATGGTTACTTCATTTAAAACTCTGTAATCCACACACATTCTCTTTGTTTTGTCCTTCTTCTCAACTAGGAGCACTGGAGCTCCCCATGGTGACGTACTAGGTCGCACAAAACCATTTGCTTCCAACTCTTCTATCTGTCTTTTTACTTCGGCCAATTCATTAGCTGCCATTCTGTAGGGTCTCTTGGCGATTGGAGCTGTGCCAGGTGCAAGTTCTATGGAGAACTCTATTTCTCTATCTGGTGGCATTCCACGTAATTCATCTGGGAAGACATCCGGATATTCATTGACTACAGGCACTTCTTCCAGAGGGATGACTTCGATGCAATTCAGCATGGGCTGGCCTCTAGGGTCCTTTGACGGAGTAAACCTTACTTCACTTCCAGATGGTCCTTTTATCGTGATAGTCCTTGTGGCACAATCTATCTGACCCTTGTACTTAGCTAACCAGTCCATGCCTAGAATCAGGTCCAGATCTTGCGACTCTAGGATAATAGGGCTAGCCATAAACTTAACACCTTTTATGACTAGGCTAACCTTTGGGCATGATCGATCAGACCTAATCTCTTTTCCCGGGGAGTGAACGATCATTGGTACCCTTAGGTCCTTAGTAGCCAAACCATGTTGTTCCACAAAAGCTCGAGAAATGAAAGTATGCGAAGCTCCCGAATCAAACAAGACAACAGCAGGTACATTATTAACGAGAAACGTACCTATCACAACATCCGAAGCTTCCTGGGCTGACTTTGCCTGAACATGGTTGACGCGGCCTCGTCCAAAGCTTGGAGTAGTACGTGAGGCCTGACCACTAGCCTGAGTAGTGGCTCTCGCTTGCCCTGACGCTGGCACTCTGGCAGTACTGATGTTAGAGGCTCCTGAAACAGCGGGGCCTTTCTTCTGGGGACATTCTCTAGCAAAATGTTCGACTTCTCCACAGCGGAAACAGCCATTTCCAGTTGTATTCTTGGGATTCCTTGGCTGAGTGTTGAAAGATGCCGGGTTACTTCCTCCTGTGTTGCCACTATAGGCTCTTGGCGGAGCTGGTGCAGATGAACGAGAAGGAACTGGGCGGGTAGGGAATCCATGATGCTGTTGTGGGGTCTGCTGGTGATACTGAGGAGGGTTGGTCCTGGGGCGAGGACCACCTTGAGACTGGAGTCTAGACTGGGCCATCTTGCGCTTGCGGAAGACTTCCACTTCCTTTCTGACATCTTCGACTATCAAGGCCCTATTGATCATGTCTTGGAAGGTAGGGAAAACGTGAGCCACAAGCTGAAGCTTTATCCCTACATTCATTCCTTTTAGAAACTTTCTGATCTTCTTCTTGTCAGTGTCCACTTCATCTGTGGCATAACGGGCCAGGTGATTAAATTTGCTAAGGTACTCATTGATGCTGGAGCTTCCTTGCTTGAGATTGTTGAATTCTTCCCTTTTAATATCATAGATACTTTATGGCACATAAGCTGCTCTGAAAGTTTCTGCGAATTCTGCCCACACAATTGTAGTGGCATCCTGATGAGCAGCACAATAGTTTTCCCACCAATTAGCGGCAGGTCCTCTGAGCTGATGTGCAGCGTATAAGGCCTTCTCTCTAGGAGAGCACTGCACAAGGTCTAGCTTTCTCTCTACATCTTTCAGCCAATCATCGGCTTCGACAGGCTCGGTAGTTTGGGAGAATTCCGGTGGACGAGTTCTCAAGAAATCAGTCAACTTGGAGCGACCATTGTGATGCGGAGCTGGGTGGTGCTGGGGATTCAAAGTAGCAAGAGTCTGAGCTATGCCCTGTAGGATCTGAGTTTGAATGGCCATGATTTGCTGAGGATCCAGATGAGGGGGTGGAGGTGGAGGCGTTTCTCCTTGGGCGGTAGCTGTGGCAGCATGTGTTCCTTGGGTGACAGCCGGTTCATTCTCTGACACCTGATCGTCCGCTTGCTCATCTTCCTGACCTTCAGCATTCTGAGTGGCGTTGTTATCATTCTGAACTTGGTCCTCATAACCGAAGCGGGCTGGGGTGCGAGCATTGCGACGAGGGCGTCCTACCATCTGGTTTGTTTGAAAGGGCAGAGTAAGGGGAGGACATTTCATAGATAAAACTGTTTTCGCAAAGCGGGGAAATTTCGAAAGATAGGGACATGGCCAGCCCAAAGCTTAGCCAAGCTTAGCTGGACGCACATCAAGATGCAAGCCAACATTACATAACCCACCAACACACTAGTTTAACGAACACTAGGTGCCACAACCCCTAATGGGTTGGCAACGTCACGACAGGTCTAACGTACAACAACCACTACACTTCTAAGAATTGAGGGAAAAGATTGGCAGAGTCAAACGTATCGTGATCCATCTAAAGTTTAAATGAAAAGGGATTAGTGAGTAGTTTGAAAAGAATCCTATAGTAAGGAGAAGAGTATAAGCATTATCTAACTTTTGCAAGTATACATATAAGATTTTCAAATAGTCCTTAGGGTCACAACTAAACGAAGGTTTCGTCCTAGGGCCAAACCTATGCTCTGATACCACCTTTGTAACACCCCGGCACTCATTAACCGATAACACTAGCTAACTCATGCCGAGGTGCTACGCATTACCTGTGATATAGTACCAGTCCCAGGATACACTAGCTGGTACACACAGAATAACCATGGAATCAAAGTAAATTAACCATTACATCACTGGGTTTTAGTCCTTACATAAGTTGCCATCCTGGACAGGCCCAAGGATGAGCAACGCAACATAACAGAAGTCCACAGAGCGGGAATCAAAAGCGGCGGAAACTAAGCGACAAGGCGACCATCTTGATCCACAGGCGAGGGCTTGGGGCTAGGCACGAAATCTTCTAGAAGTCCTCGTACTCGGCTTGCTCCTGGAGACACTCCTCAGCGGTCGGGTCGACGTCTTCATCTCCAACCTCTATAGATATTATATATAGCAAGGGTGAGTACTTCACGTACTCAGCAAGCTCGGGAAAGAATGACATGCTTGGTTAAGACAAGGAGAGATAGGGTTTTATTTGCGAAAGCTGCCTTTTTGGCAAAGTGATTTATTTCATAAAACTCCTAGTGAGTGAGTCAAGTTTTAGTTGTCGGGAGGAGGCTCACGCCTCGACCCATTCCACAAGTTGCTTTGCAACAACTCGTCACAATTAACGAACAACAATTGATTTGTCTCCTCTATTGGTTCCTTCTCACTTTCACAACCACACATAGTCCACACAGTTATCTCAGCACAACAACGCCATCATGGCCCTAACAACACCTCGGTGTCGGACGACACCCCAGGTCACACAGACCCGTTCCTAACCACAAAGGTTAGCCGTTTGCCACACAGGCAAACTCTGGAAACGAATCCCTTCCCACCAACCATTTTCATCAAACATTTGTCAAACAAATCTACGCTATGAAAAACACCTTACACTCGCCTTTGACCGTGGGAACGGCTGTTCGAACAGTTCATTAATCTCTGCAGAGGTTGTACGCTTTACCCACACGACACGAAACTGACACCGTGTACCCGTCGGCAACGGAAGTTCGTGACAAGGCCTTTCCAAAGTTAACCCATGAAAATCACATGCCACCTAGTTGGGCTAAGATCCATAGCCGAGTATCAGGCAAAGACAGCCGTCATCCACTCAGGAAATACCGAAGATGCCTCCTACTCCTACTGGTACCATGCCACAATAGAGGCAAAAAGACACCCATGATGTGCAATAAATGTGTAACACTTCATCTCCTCATCCTCGGCATTCCACAACCATTGGCACACCAACTCCCATGTGAGAACAATTTACTTAGCCAGAGGTATCCCATAAATACCCGTGTGGTCGCACTATAACGTGTTCGGATGGACTTCCCAAAGGAATCGGTCCTTAACGATAATACGTAGCCCAACCACAAAGGCTTGACTCCGCATCATCACCATTTTCACAACACATTTTATTTCACAACACCTCGGTACAACGTACCGGATTTTTAAACATGTAATTTGGAATAACCCAAATTTCCCACACGGCAACAACGTAGGCATGGCTAAGCGAAACTACCTCGGTAATCGTATAACGATACCGGCGCCAATATTTGTGGAGCTACCAAAGGTATGGAAACATCAACCTATGTAATATAAGTGCGACTATTAGGTTGGTCCGTCGGTTGTATAAACAATCCGAGGCCTAAACATGTTATTCGTGTGTACTAAGCAATGCATTTTTCAATCAACATATCATTGCAAATATAGGGGCAATGTGATCAAAGAGGCTTGCCTTGCACAAGATGGGGGTCTTCTTCTTAGAAACCGGCGTCTGGAGCTTCCTCGTACACGTGCTCTATACGCGGAACGGAGAACAAATAAATATAAAGGCAATAAAACAAGCTCAAATCAAATAACAAGTGTGCCACTGTGTAGATCTCATTTTTAGAAAAATTTAGAAAGTTGAATGAGGTCAAACGGAGTTACGGTTGAATTTCTATGAATTTTCAAAGTCCAAGGGATTTTTCTGGAATTTTAGGAGATTTTTAATAAAAGGTAACGGAATATTCCAACAGGGTTAGGGTTAGGGTTAACGGCGAGGGGGGGCCCACATGTCAGGCCGCGAGAGAGAGAGGAGGGGGCGTGGGGCCCACCTGTAAGGGGGGGTTTTCTTCCCCACCGAGCTTGCCCGGCTCGGCTTGGCGCCGGCAGGCACCGGTGAGGGGCGGCGATGGCCGGTGGGTGAGGGACGGTGGCCGGCGAGAGAGAGGAGAGAGGGATAAGGGCGGCTGGAGAGGAGGGGTTTTCGGCCCCTTTTATAGGCGGCGAGGGGCGGCGACGACGTGCGGCGACGGGACGGTGACGTGGGCGCGTGGCGCGAGGTGGCGCGGCGCGGCGTCGGCGACGTGGGCGCGGGGCGCGAGGGCGGCGATGTGACGCGCGCGCGGCGCGGGGCAACGTGGGCGCGGAGCGCGAGGCGGCGGGGCGCGTGTAACGCCCGATCCGTCGCGGCGTTAGTTTAGGGAAAAACCTAATTCTTTAAAAACCCTAATTTCGAAAATTCCGTCTTTCTTGATTTGTTGCGTGTGTGTGTGCCAAGATCTCTTCCCCCTCTGTCCAAATATCCATCCAAAGTTCAAAATCCAAATCCAAATTTCTCTCCAAATCAATTCTCTGTGAAAAGTCTAATTTACCTCCCTCCTGTTCCTTGGGTCGAATTCCGTCGGCCCAGTCTCACTCTCTCTCCCACGGCAATCCTTTCTCTCTCTCTCTCTCACGCCGTTTCTCTCTCCCTCTGCTTCTCTCTCTCTCGCCGGATTCCCTCCCGCCGGCGATTTTCAAACTGGCGCCCGTTGCCTCCCTCGCGCGCGTCGCGCGTCGTGGTCGACCCCGCCTACCTCTGCCGCCTGCGCCGCCTGCCTCTGCCGCCTGCACCCGCCAGCCTCGGATGCCGTCGCCGCCCCCTCCTCTCTCCTCCTCCTCCCGAAACGGCAAGGGGCAGAGCCCCCTTTCTCCTCCCCTTTCTCCTTTTTCCCCCGCCGACGTCCTCGCTCTGCCGCCGCGTTGGTCGCTAGCGCTTGGAGCGCTAGCCCTCGCGTGCGCGCCCGTGATGCAGCCGCTCACCCTCCCCGCGTGCTCCCTTGGCCCCTATAAGACCCCCTCTCCTCTCCTTCCCGCAGCCGAGCGCCGCGCCACCGCCGTTCCTGCGCCACCGTCACCCCTCCGCCGCTTGCTGCCGGATGCCGCCGCGGACGCGCGGAGCTCGCACGGCCGCACCGACTTCGCCTCCTCTTCCCCGGCTCGGCAACCCCCTCTCCTCCCGCGGTAACCGCCCCCGCCGCCTCCTTCTTTCCCCATCTCCCCGTAGGCCGTAGTCACCGCCGCTTAGCCGTCGCCACGGCCGGCCGCGCCGCGCGCGTCGCCGCGGCCGCGCCCTTGCCCCTTCGTGCCGCGCAGCGCCCTTGCTCCTCCGCACCGCCGCCGAGCCCGCGCGGCCGGACCCGGTGCCGCCCCACCGCCGGCCGCCGTTGCTCCCCTCCCCTCTCTCTCTCGTTGCCTCGGTCCGTCAGAGAAGAAAGAAGAAGGGAACGGAAGAATGGAGAAGAACAAAGAAGAGGAGGAAGAGGAAAAGAAAAACCGGTGGTGGGACCCACAGTGGGCCCCACCCCTTTGACCGGTCCCCCCCGGATCTCTCTCTCTCCCATCCGTCTCGGGCCGCCTCGCCTTGGGCCTTCGCGCCTGGCCGGCCTGCTCAACCCCCCCGGCCTGCGTCGCGCCGCAAGGGCCGGCCCGCTCGCCCCTCCTAGCCGCTGCTGCCCCCGCGTAGCTGGGCCGCCGCAAGGCCGGCCCACTCGCCCAGCCGCTAGCCTGCTCGCCCTCTTCCCGCGCCACTGGGCCGTCTCGGTCCCTCTCGGCCGTTGGGCCGCCTCCTCGCGCACGGTCCGTTAGCTCCGGCCGCGCCAAACAAATCCCTTGGGCTGCGCATCGCGCCACCCGAACAAGTCTAAAGCAGCCCCCTTTCCTTTTCTTTTCCAAGGGGATTTAATATTCCTTTCCTTTAGACAGAAAATCAATTAACCTTAGAAAATCCATATCCTTTCAACCGTTCGTCCGATTGACTCCGTTCAACTTCCAAAATTTCTCAAAAATCGAGATCTACTTAATGGCACACTTAGTGGTCTCTATTAGGGCTTTCTTTTCGCTGTTTATTGAGTCTCTTTCGTTTCGCGTATAGTATCGGAGCCCGAAGACTCGCATTGTGCGGATTTCGAGGAACAAGTTCAAGACCTCGAGCAAGGCAAGTCACCTTTGACCATCTTGTACCCATAATTTAAAACTAAGTATTTTTATTTCGTAAACTATGCATGATTAGGACACACCTGTTTGTATTTGGCCACGGTTTGCAAGATAACCTGCCGGCCCAACCCATTTGATGCACATACCTTCCTTGATTATTGAATACCTGTACCACCTTTGTCAACCGCCGGTTACCGATGTCCGAGCCCTCGGGCACGCACATCGGGGACCCTCTCCAATTTAAAACTGTCAACGATGGGTAAAACTTGGGTTTATGAAATACTTGGAAAAACCCGACACTTGGGTCGGTGTCTGCAAAATAAAGTGATTTCTAAAATCACGGTGCGGGAACGCACCGGGAGTGCGCTTTCCCGTACTTGCACTTAAGGACCGAATCCTTTGGGATTTCATCCAAACATAAATAGTGCGACCACATGGGTGAAATGGGACACCCCTGGCTGAGCAACTAGCTGGGCCTGGGAAGCCTTGATGCCAAGGGACAAGTGGATTCGCTGGGGTGGTGTCGGGGAGGACCCCTGGGCTTCCTGGCACAGTATGGTCTGGGACCTAACCTGTTGTTGGTCCGGAGGACCCCTCCCGTTGGCATATGGCAACCTTGTGTCGGCTTTGAAATGCCTTGTCGTGAAAGCCTCAAAGTCAACAGACGTGGCTGTTCTGCACGGGCTGGGTGGCCCAGGCTAGTAACGTCGTGTGGGTAAAGTGTACCCCCTCTGCAGAGGTTAACAAACTGTTCGAACAGCCGTGCCCACGGTTATGGGCGGATGTGAGGTGATTCCTTAGCGTAGTTTTGTTTTACTACTGCTTGTGAAATTGACTTGATGGGTTGGATGACGTTGTGATCAATTGTGGCTGACGGGTTCAGCTAGGCCAGGGAGGCCGACAAAATCGTTTGGCCAGGGAGGCCGTCAAAACCGTTTGGCCGGGAGCCAAAAACTTGATTCTTGAAAGATTGATACATTGCACAAACTCCGACTGAGCTTGATGCACTATCAGGCTCGGGTCGTTGAGAAGCACTTCTCTAGAAATCATTTCAGAAGTTTGAAACCAAACCAATTGCGAAAACAAACAGCCGTTCTATGAAGCTTGCAATATACACTGAATTCCCAAGACTTGCTGAGTACCCTCCGTACTCACCCTTGCTCTATATAAATAACCCCCCCGGATCTCGAAGAGGACGAGGTGGACCCCGCTGATGAGGAGTTCTTCCAGGAGCAGGATGGCTTCGAGCAGTTTTAGGGTTTCGACGTAGTTCCCAAGTTATGCTTGTGGTCTTGGTCCAGTCTTCGCTTCTGCCTTTCCCCTTTTTTAATGCAGTTGTGAGCACGGGGTCTGTCCGTTGCTCAACATGACTATAAGACTACTCTTAATGAAGAGACCGATGTGGTTGTGATATTTCGTCTTCCTGTGATACCAGCGCTGCTTTCCTAGGACTGGTATCGGCTTACAGGTTTATTTGGAGCGTCCCGCTCTAGTTCCCGTTCGGGGCCAGATCGGGGCGTGACAGCGCGCGGTGCGGCGGGCGGCGCGGGCGACGTGGGCGCGGCGACGCGGCGGGCGGCGGCCGGCTGGAGGAGGAAGACGACCGGGTGGGCCAGGTCGGCGCGGGGGAAAAATGGCCCGTGGGCCGAGGGGAGAGGGGGAGAGAGTTGGGCCGGGGAAGGGGAGAGAGGGGGAGGGAGAAATGGGCCGGCCCACTCGGGGAAAGAGGAGAGGAGAGGGAAAAAGGGGTGTTGGGCCGAGGGGAGGGAGAAGAGAAAAGGGAGGGGGAGGCCCAAGTTGAAATAGTGGAGCTTTTCTTTTTTTGTAAATTTTGAATTGAATTTGGGATGAAATATTTGGAGGGAAAATATGAGATCTATTTGGCACAAATAAAATCCAAATTTTTAAAACCAAGTTTTTAGTTGAGAGAAAATTTTAAATAAATAAAAAAAGAAAATTAAGGTGCTACACATATATATACATATATATACATATATGTATATATATACATACACATATACATATATGTATATATGTACATAAACACACACATATATATATACATGTATATATATACATGTATATACACACATGTATATATGTATATATATGTGTGTGTGTTCATAGTGATTCAAAAGATAAAACTATAAAATAAACCGAAAAAACCATAAAATCAAATTTAAAATTAAATTTTAAAATTTCGCTGAAAAGCTGTAGAAGAAGCGGAACGATGGGATCACATATAAATATGTTTATTCATCAGGAGATCTGAACAGTGAGTGTACAAGCAAGTTACATGGGGAATATGTCAGGCATGATTCATTTCATGGACCCAGATCAAGAAGCTTCAATGCTATATCTTCTTTTGGTATAAAAGAAGCTTCAATATGTAGTGCACGTGGGAACATTATGAGCAAGTCGTGGACCTCTAGTTGCAATTCCAGTCTACTTGGTCCACGAACAAGGCAGTGGGTTCATGTGGTCTGTGGGTTGTGGACACCTGGTACAAAATGCCCAAATACAATCACAATGAGTGCTTTTGATGTATCAGGGGCTTCACCTGCCAAAAGAAGTACCGTGAGTTCCCTACATGCATATTCTTTTGAAATTCATTCAAATATTATTTCCTGTAAATTGAAAGCACATCCAATGCCAAGTGTTGGCATTGGCGATGGGTTTCCTTTCATCCCTAAGTCATTAAATCACCCAAAAGTATCTCCTGCACCATATTATTTAGTCCTAATGAACTTAATCTTCATTATTGCTAATGTTTCCATTGTCAGGAATGCTCGATGTGTGACAGAACTGGGGGCTCATTTATGGGGTGTCGTGATGTTAATTGCTCAGTTCTCTTTCATCCTTGGTGTGCTCATCAGAGGGTATGATATCCACTCATAATAGGCTTTTTGTTTAGGATAACCTATATATTATCACATTGATTTACTGTATGCTCATAAGAAATATTCTGCAACCTTGGCTAAAACTTAATGTTATCTCGACACTGTAAATCTGAATGTTGCTCATGATATCACAATAGGGTTTGTTGCAAAGTGAGCCAGAAGGTGAGCATAATGAAAATGTTGGTTTTTATGGGAGATGCCTGGATCATGCTATGCTTGATCCTAATCATGTTAATCCTAAGAAGGAATGCTTGAGGAGCAATGACTGGACATGTGCACGTACTGAGGTAATATATTTGTTTACCTTGCACTGCTTGAAAAATAAGAATCCTAACTAGTGACAACTACCTTTGTCATTCTTTTGAAACAGGGTTACAGAGGCCGAAAGGGAGACTCATTTGGTGCTAATCGTAGCAGGAAACCAGAAGAGAAGTTTGGTGAGTGCAGTGTTTCCCAAGAACAGATCAATGCTTGGATACGTGTAAATGGATCAAAATCTTGCATGAGAGGGCAGGTAACTCCTAATCCTTCACTGCAGTTCAGTTGATTATCTCCAATATAGTACTACCTTATTCTAAAATGTAGTACTACCTCCGTCTCAAATGTAGCTATTTCTAACATAATACCTTCTTCTAAAATAAAGTTATTTCTTCACCTACCTCCTTTCAACCAATCACAACCATTCTCTTTCATCTAATTTATCTTCTCAACCAATCACATACTTCCTCCAATCATTCACACTTACTTTCTTAATACCCGTGTCAACCTTAAAAATGCTTACATTTTAGCACAGAGGAAGTACATTGTAATGTATGCTTTAGCGAGGTACCAAAGTTTGCATGTACATACGGGATGAGCTGTTTACATGTCTTCATTCTCATTTTTAGAAGGAATATGTCCATTACAAGCAGTTAAAGGGATGGAAGCGGATGGAAGCATTTGGTAGTCACTACTGTAAAAGTGATTTTTCTGTACGAGATCCCGTGATTTTTGCAAACGGACCATAACTAGTGACGTTTGCAAAAATCGAGAGTCATTTTTCCATACGGCTGCTTAAGTGGCTCGTATGGAAAAATCGATTTTCCCATACGTGCCTCTCAAGAGGGCCGCATGCAAAAATGAGCTCATTTTTGCATACGGCTCACTTAAGCGCCCGCATGGAAAAATCGATTTTTCCATACGGGCCACTTAAGAAGCCGTATGCGAAAATAAAATTTGAAAAAATTGAAAATTTGAAACTAGTTTATCTCACTCACATAAACTCCAAATTAGATGATTTTTTCCCTAAATGTTTATAAAATTATGCTCTTTCATGTTATTATGTTCTTAGTGCTATTATTTTGATCATTCTTTCATGTGACTTTGTTTTATCAATTAAAAATTTGAATTTCAAAACTTCAAATAATATTTTGAAGTAGTAAATGATTTCAGCTGAAAAAATCATCAACAATAAAGTTGTATAACTCATCAAGATCTATAACTTCTATTTTGGTCATTTCTTCATCCGATAAGGTGATCGTAACATATTCTTAAAATTTACATATCTCGAGAGATGCACATTTTGTGAACAATGTTACAAATCACTTTGTCGGATGAAGAAATGACTAAAATAGAAGTTATAGATCTTGATGAGTTATATAATTTTGTTGTTGATAACTTTTTCAGTTAAAATCATTTAGTATTTGAAAATGTTGTTTGAAGTTGTCATATTTTGAAATTCAAATTCAAACTGTTCAAACAAAGTCATATATAAAAATGATCAAAACAAAAGTTGTAGATCTTGATGAGTTATACAACTTTTTTATTGATGACTTTTCATTTTAAATCATTTACTACCTGAAAAATTATTTAAATTTCTTATATTTTGAAATTCAAATTTTATATAGTTCAATCAAACTCGGATGGAGAAATGACCAAAATAAAAATGGTACATCTTAATGAGTTCTGCAACTTTTCTTTTGACAACTTTTTTATTCGAGTTAATTTAGTACCATAAAAATCGATTTAAAGTTTAAATAGCCGCACGAAAAAAAATTCGATTTTTACATGCGGATGCTTAAGTGGTCCGCATGTAAAAATGCTCCATCATTTTTACATGCGGTCCTCTTAGGTGGCCGCATGTAAAAAATCTATTTTCGCATGCGGCCGTTTAAGAGAACCGTATGCAAAAATACCATCCCTCCTCTCTAGATATTTTCCCTCTCAACACTTCAAAATTTTCATCCAATTCTCTCTCTGACCTCCTCATCCTTATCCTCTCTCTCACTTTCTCTCCTCTCCTCTCTCAGCGGGCGACAGCGGGTGGCTGGCGGGAGCTGGCGGCGAGCGGGCGGGCGGATCCACCGCCCCTGCCCTCGGGGGTGACGGGTGGTGGCAACGGCAACAGGCGGCCGGCGGGCGGATCCGCCGCCTCCGACCTCTGGAGCGGCGGCAACGTGCGGATCTGCTGCCCCCAACCTCGGGAGCGGCAGGCGATGGCGGCGGTAGTGAGCGGCGACGGTGGGCGGTGGATCCGGCGGTGCCGCCCTCGGGAGCGGCTACGGCAGCGGAGATGGTGCGGCGTGAGCGCGGCGATGGCGACGTCGGCGGCTGTGACGAGCTCACGGATCCCACCGCCTCTCCTCCATCTCTCCCTCGCCTTCTTCGATCCCGGCGGCCGGAGGTCGCGAGGCGGCGGATCCGTCGGCCGTGGATCCGGCCGGGGTGGATCTACCGGCGGCTGGCGACGACAACGTCGGGATCGGTGGCGGCGGCTGCGGCGAGCTCGGGTGGCGGCGGGGCTAGGTTTTTTTTTGGAATTTTATTTTTTTTCGCGATTTTTCCTCTTTGCATGCGGTCGGCTTAAGCGCCCGCATGTGAAAATTGGTTTTCGCATGCGGTTGCGCTGGCCGCATGAAAAATCCTGATTTTCGCAGTCCTTTTCCCGCATGCGGTTGCTTCAACCGTATGCGAAAATCAGTTTCGTTCGTTTGGAAAAATCAGTTTTGTAGTAGTGAGTGTACAAATCTGGCATTCATGGGCTTGGTCTCTACACATCGGAGTTTATTCCACGTGGCTCTATGGTAATTCATCAGTTTACCCCATCGTCGGCGTGTACGTGTACCCCATCGTCGGCGGTGAGCTGCTGCTGCTGCTCCGGTCGGCTCAGGCGAGGCGAGGGGAGCGTGAGAGAGAGAGAGAGAGAGAGAGATGGTGGTGAGAGAGTGGGAGGAGGAAGGGGAACGGGTTTTGTTGGGCTCCGGACCAACGGTTGGGGAGAAGGTAGGAGGAGCCGAGGAGCACCCCACCGGCCTTCCCCTCCCAAACCCTAGCCGCCGGCCCGCCGGCCAGCAATCCTTTTCTATCCGATCATCTTCCATCGATCAGATCGCTGAGATCAGTTTTGGCTCCGATTCTAACACCTCGGATGAGATCGATTTAGTTCTCCTCCTCCGATTCCAACTTGAATTGCAGGCATCGATTTGCATCTCGATCTTCTCTGACTCCAATTCCTCGGCAGCTGTCCGGACGGGCGCAGAGATCGTCGGCCATGGCTACCGTCTTCCCCTACCGATGGACTAAAACCAGGCATCTCACCCTGTGTCCACCCACCCACGGCCACCCTCCCGACGATCGTCGTCACCCACCTCCATGGATCATCCTCGACGTCCGCGCCTACATCGCCGACCGCCAAAACGCCACCACCGCCACCATCGATCTCATCAACGGCTATCAAATCCAGATCACCATCTGCACCGCGCCCCCGCCGCTCGTCTCCTACATCTGCGCCTGGTCCCCTAACAAGGACCCCTCGCTGATCTTCGCCAAGGAACCCGTCGTCGCTTGCGTCAACGCCGACCTCATCTTCCTCCGAATCCATAGCGATCAAGTCTACCACCTGGTCTACCACGCCGGTGCCGGTGCCAGCCCTTCGCTCACGCTTGTCCGGCACCCCGACCGCCCCTACCATTACTGCCATTACCTTAGTGAGCTCGACAGCATTGCCATCCTTCCCCACCGCCGTGCCGGTGAAGATGACTTCGACTCCGACTCCACCGGCTTCTACGTCTGCAGTCTTGATCAGGAGCTATGGTGTGGATTACCTGGACCACGTGGCCACTTCAAACTCTGCCTCTACGACTCCATCGATGGCAAATGGAGCCAGGAGAACCTTCGTCTAGACCAGCTGCGCAACCCGCAGGACAAAGACACCGTTTTCCATTACACGGAGAAAGTAATTACCCTCCACGATGAACAAGTAGTGGCCTTTGTTGATCTCTGGCGAGGCATGGTCATCTGCAACGTCGTCGACGGCAGCAAACATGAGGGAAGCAGCTATGTGCCGCTGCCGCTGGAGATCATCAATCTCAACAAGATCAAAAACGGATTGATTTGGCGGGACATCGCTGTCGTCAATGGTCGTTTCACCGTTGTCAGACTGCGTACTTGGCTCGATTCAGGCACTTTCTCTTGGGATCTGTCCACATGGAGCAAGACAGTCACTTGTTTGGACGAGGACTGGCGCGAGGACTTTGTGGTCGACTCTGATGACATCTTGGTTGATGAAGGCACTTGCAACGTCGAGCTCCTGCCGAAGCTGAACGATCTCCCTGCCATGGATAAGCTACAGATAGCTCGTCCCATGCTCAGCTTAATGGATGCACATGTTGTTTACATCATGGGCAAGGTCAATATCTCCGATGAGAAGGCAGTGGTGCTCACCGTTGACATGGCCAACAAGAGGCTACAAGAGGTATCAGTGCGTGACGCTCAAAGAATTATCGACGATGATTGCGGTTGCAGCTACAAACAGTCTACCATCTCCCAATATTTCACTTCAGCTGCAGGTAATTAATTAATCCCTGGCCTATTTTTTCTACCTATTGCTTTTCTTTTGGGGAAACGTTGTGTTGAATACGATAGTAAACCTGATTCAAAGTTGTGATTGCTGGTATATTTTAACACCTGTGTTGTGTGACTGCTGCTATAGTGCTAGCTAGACTTGATAGTTGAGGCCGTAATTAGTGTGAACCTCACTAGACTCTTTACCTGTCTGGAAGCCTTTGGTGAGCTTCCAGGCAAGTTATAGTGTACAGTTCTAGACAAGTTGTAGATTTCATGAGAAATGCAAGCCATGTGGGACACAATAATCCAGTCAGGCAGTCAAACGCAACTGCATATTGCATTTCAGATTGCCTCTATAGATCAAAATTTTCCCCTGTCAGTGCACTCTATCAAGAACATGCACATAAAAAATCTGAGTCTTTAAAAGAAATGGTCGGAAATGTAAACAGAAACAATATTTCTGCCCCAACAAAGTGGATAGAGAGAAGACCACTTTAGGTACGGCGCTCTTGCATTCTTGAAACATTCGTGAACTAAATTGGTTGGTTGATACTCATAGGACTTGGCGTGAAGTGTTAGGCACATGTATGTATGTGTAGGCTATTTGCGCTAACACATGGCACTTCGTTTTGCTGTTTTACTGGGTGCAGGTGTGAAGGGAAACCAGAAGCGACCTTTGAAGTTCCATATGCAATATCCTCACAAGCGGCAGGGCGAAACAATCTGTAGGCCGGATGTTACAGGCTTGCATGAGCCATTGCAACTGGATGCTGGATCTAATATGGGAACTAAAGACGAAACTGAAGCCAGCGATTATCCTATGGACTTGGAATAGTCATGGCTTTGGAGTGGGCATAAATTAATTAGAGCTGTTAAGAATCATGCCCGGACATAAATTAATGATAGATGTTGAGAATCATGCCCGGGCATAAATTATTATAAATTAATTTGACCGTTGAAAATCATGCCCGGGCATAAATTAATTAGAGCTGTTGAAAATAATTGCCCCGTTATGTATTTTGGTTATTATGCATGACTACATGTCTATATTTTAGATTTGCCTTGAATGGATATGTTTATGGTTGGACTCTATTTGATCGTTCAGAGAGTTGTCTTTGGAGATTTCATCTATAATTCTGTTTCAGAAATAAGAGAGTTGTCTTTGGAGCGTGTTGTTAACATGTTGATTTCATCTATGTTTGCCAGTTATGCATAGTTCATATGCTTAAGATCGATCTGAGACGTCCACCGCTTGATCTTATCAGGAAATCAGATTGCTTGAGCGGCCTTACCAGACATCAGGCACCAGCAAGTCACCGGCAATAATACAACCCACAGCAATTCAAAACAAGCAGAACAGGATATCTATAATTTTTTTTGAATAGGCGAGTAATTGCAATACGGCAAGTAATTGCAATACAACAACCGCATAAGAATTATCTGTTTCCTACCATAAATGGTAGCACGAACAATGGGATAGAGCCATTGAGGTGGATAATTTACATGGTATGTAGGAGAGTAGCTCTTAACATCACTTCCCAAAGGCTATTTGTTTTCAGGTCCCACAGTTTGAAATTAAGTCCAAAGTTATGTGGATACCAGCAAGAAACTTCTGCAAATGCAAAAGGGAGTTCAGACTTCAAAGGTTTCAGGAAACCAAATTACAATGACAAATGGACAACATTGATTGTTAATTCAGGGTTAATGAATTTATAAAAAGGATGAGCGTGCCTAGCGATTTTCTCAAATGTGACTAGAATTGAACCACAGAATATACTTAAAACCCAGCTCATTACTAGAGTCATACAGCATGAACAATTGGATTGAATCATCGAGGTGGATAATTTAGATGGTGTGCAGGAGAGCAGCTCTTATCATCACTTCCCAGAGGTCTGGAGTCTATTTGTTTTCAGTTCCCACAATTTGAAATAAGTCGAAAGTCATGCCGATACCAGCAAGGAAGTCCTGCAAATGCAAAAGGGAGTTCAGACTTCAAAGGTTTCAGGAAACCAAATTACAATGATAAATGGATGCACTGTGTTTGAAACTGATGAATATAAAGATTAAGTTGGCACACGTAAAATAAGAAAGCTATTAGTATATGATTAATTAAGTTTTAATTATAATAAACTTAACAAATTAATACATTACTGTAGCTACAATTAATGTTCGTTGTTGCTGTACTTTAGGCATGGAGGAAAAAGACAGTGCCCAACAGTTAAAAGACGAAAAATCAGGCAAACCCGTTAGTCTCCTCTCCTCTTGTCGTCGATCGGATCACGCGCATCGATTTGCCGTGACGTACGCTCATCTCATGGATGTCTGACGGTGACAGTTCTCATGTTCATCTATGGCCAGGCCAGTGCCCTGGTCGGCCTGTTGGTTTGGATAGAAAGCGCAAAAGGTTTGCATTTTCTGCCACCAATGTTCCAACCGGCCTGTTGTTTCCTTTTTTTTTTCTTTCCTTATCTTTACTCGACGTGTTCGATGTTTTTGTTCCTACGTCGGTTCTGCTCCGTAATATATATCTGTTCATATATATCACGGAGCAGTTCGATGTTTTTGTTCCTACGTCTGGCCACAAACGTTGTTTCTGCAATTCTGCTGGCGTCCAATAAAGTTTCTTATATTTTTTTGAACGGAAGAAGTATATTATTACTCCGTATGATTTATATCGTGTACAGTTAACATACACGGAGACACAACAACGTAACTATACGCTACTACTACTCATCAGTAGTGCCGGCATTTTGTTTTGCCGTTGTAAACGCGTTTAAAGATGACGCGCTCGTGACAGTGCATCGCTTACGCCAGCCGCAAACGTCCGGTTTTGGTGTACCTCTCAAGTCTCAACTGCTCCGAGAATCTTTCTAATATCCAAAAGCTCGCACGGCGGACTCTACCATGTATACAGATGTACCCGTATTCTCTGGGATGCAGAAAGGAACTATGACAGAATACTTTGTTTAGACATGGCTGAGCTTATTAAAGAAGCTACTGGTACTAATTTTTCGCACAATTCTAATGCTACAGAAATCCATCTTCCAAAGAGAGCCTAAAATATGGCAAATGGTGGACAACGGTGTTGGTCTCATCGACTGACGGTCTGATGGAAATGAGCCAAATGGATTGGCTAGCCCTGAACGAAAGCAGGTATCTTATCCAGATGTGCTGCTGACAGGTGAGTAACGACTGAAACCCCCAGATTAGGATTTTTTTTTCTTCTGAACGAACAGATTAGGAACTGTTCTCTTTCATGGTAGCAGCAGCATCGTTTTTTAGGTCAACAGATAAATTCCAACCCCGTGATTGTTCTTGCGTTTGTGGCTATGCACCACTAGTCCACTATAGTTCAATTAAGTGCACAATGCGGCAATTTTCTTCTTTGCTCTGCTTGGTGTGCCCTAGTCACTATAACTCACCATACCTTTTCTTTTTTTAAAAAAAAAAATCTTTCTTGCTTCTTGCTTTGAAGAAGATGACGTACGTCACTTGCTTCAGTAGTGTAACATTTTCGGATACTATAGATAAACTAATCTGCATGGGTTGAGATGTATTGTTTCAATTGGGCAGTTTCGACGAATGTACACTCACTACCTGAACTCTAAAGCAACACTTCTTTTTCAGAAGATTTTATAAACCGGCGATTAATTCTTGCCACGAGAGTCTTCGAGCTGTTGTCAGTTTGCTGGTCTGGCCAGAATAAAAAGAACAGAAAATAAAATACTTCTCCTTGCTCGGGAAATATATATGACTGGTCGCCAGCAGTACACGTCCTGTCCGTATTCTGTGTACACGGTACAGCAACAGCAAAGACAATTTGTTTCTTCAACTACGGTTACAAGCTATTATTGGCTTGGCTTCTGAAAAATCTTCCAAAAGTTGAAACAGTTTGGAACTTGCAGAGACCAACCATGGTAAGAAGGTCTCATCTAGCTCCATTTTTCTGTTGCTGTTTTTCTCCGTTTTGAAAGATTGTGTTTGTTGTTTGTTATTTATCAGTGCTGTATCAGTGTTAACACCTGAATTTTGGTAAAAAATTTCAGAAGGAGATCATCATCCGGATGAGGCCGGACTATGACAAAAGCCATCACAAGGCACTGAAGGTCGCAGCTGCAGTCAGTGGTATGCAGCTTCTGAATCTTCAGAAATGCAACGTTTTGTTGGTCAGTGCATACGGTGACGTAGAATTAACTAACACGGCGCTCTCGTGAAAATGGGCAGGCGTCGAGTCGGTCACGGTGGCCGGCAGGGACAGGGACCTGCTGCTGGTGATCGGCGACGGTGTGGACGAGAGCAAGCTGACCAAGAAGCTGAGGAGGGAGGTCGGGGAGGCCGAGATACTGGAGCTGCGCACGCTGGACGCCGGCGGCGGCCGCGGCAGCGGCGGTGCGGCGTCGATGCAGCTGATGACGACGGCGGCCGGCGACGGCAAGGGCGGCGCCATCGTGTTCGCGCAGTCATCGCCGTACCACTGGCACGGGCACCACACTACTCCAGGGCGGAGCGTACCCGGAGGCGGCCGCATCACGTGCCCGGTGACGCCGACGGCCGCCGCGGCGAGCCCCGGCTCCGCGCGGTGGCCGGGCGGCGAGCAGTACAGGTCCTCCTCCTCGCCGCAGGCGGCGCTCTATTACCCCCGCACCCCGAACGCGTACTACTACGGCGGCCACGGCGAGCGCGGCGCGTCGCCGTTGGCCGTGCGCGGCGGCTGCGGTGGCGGCGTGTACGCGGGCGGCAGCAGCTACGCGCTCGCCGTGGCGCGCAGCCACCCGGCGAACTACTCGCCGATGGTGGAGCGGCACGAGTACGACGCCGTTGGCCGCCGCGAGCGGCGCCGACGGGCCGGGAGACAGCCCAGCTGCTGCTCGATCTTGTAGCTCTTCTATCATTTTTTTTCTCTCTCCTTTTTCACATCCGCGCGTGGTGGCAATTGCAATTTGCAAATCTGCTAACGCTGCTGTCAAATGTGGTGTGCAGAAGGTCTGGACTAACCAAAATTTATCAGATTTTAGGTCTCATTTCAAATTCAAAAGAAAAGGATTAACGTGAGTGTGGTTGGAAATGTTAATTCTACTCCGTGCAAAAGTCCGGCATTCTTACGGGGAAAACACATTGAATTGGTAACTTGAAATCCATTTGGCTACTAACTAAAAACTAAATTGTAATTCGAAATTCCCGTACAATCAAGAAAAAAGAAAAAAAACACAAATTGCAAACTCCTTTTAAAATGCCGTTAGGTCAACCCGTTCATGTGTCCGGGGCAAGTATTTGTATTCTTAAAATCGTGCTCATGTTCACAGCTCACGACAGCATTAACATTTTTACAGAAGGGGACGGAGGTCTCTTCCTCTCCGGCCAGATCTGGCCCTGCCACCGCCAGAGCTGACCAGCGTCTGCGTGGCGGCTAGGACAGCGGCGGCGGGGAGGTGAGAGGTGGAGGCGCGGCGGTGGTGGCTAGAGGTAGCCAGGCCCGTGCCTGGCCATCCGGGTTGGTGATGGCTGGAGGTGGTCGGGAGGACGGCAGGTAGCGGCGTTGCGTCGGCAGCGGAGGACCTTCCGACGGCGGTGGGGGCGGCGGAGGACGGTGGCGGTGGCCTGGGACGGCGGTGGCTCCCATCGGCGCCGGCGACCCGGGACGGCAAAGGTCTGAGCACTATGGATAGTGGAGGGCAAGAATTCCAGTGAAGTGGAAGCCGATCCCGTCGGTTCGTGTTTGGTTGGCTAGTTCTGATTAAACAACGAACGACGATGGTTGAAAGTGGGCTAACTGGTGGCGTGTGACGTCAACTTACCTGAAACGGAAAAGATGGCACCAACGGAGGTTTGCATCGACGGTGCACTAGGAGCGACGATGACTAGACAACTTCCACTCGTCAAATCTAGTCGTTTAAGGAGAATATGGTGGGAAGCGGAGAAGCAGGGTTGTATCGAGGTCGTTTGGTTTTCTTTACTTTCTTGTTTGTGTGTTTTCCTTCTTGTTGAGGCGTGAGTCTAAATGCTCTTGTATCCTTTTGATTGTGTATATCCTTCGTGGATATAGAGGCCGAATTAATGAAAATCCATTATCAAAAAAATGTATTTGTATTCTTGTCGAGAAAGTTAATTCCTAACCTTGCAAAAATACTCAAGTCAATTCCAAACCCATCCCAGATGTACAGTATAATACTTGTCGTGCGATGTGAAGACTATTGACCAAAATATCCAAGGCGTAGAGATGACTAGAAAGTACTCGCGCCTATTGGCGCGCGTGTTCTTTTATAACTTGTGTGTTGTCTAATGAGTTCTTTTCAAATTTAGCCTTATAAAAGAATCTGATGTAGATTATTTTCGTATTAATAAATGGATGAAGATGGTAATAAAAAAATGACGCTAATATTAACCATCAAATGGAAAGAAATATTAGTAGATTGATATTTTTCGAAAATACCATATTTTTCATTTTAATATTTTTTATTTGTAAATCATATTCCTACTTGAACTCTTATAATTATTTTTCTATTTTCAAAATTTATTTTATTTGTTATTCCAAATTTTAATTAATCTCATCATATGTTCTAGATGGTCTATTCTTTCAATAGTCTTATTTTTTATTACAAATTTTAGTTATTTATAAATTGTATTTCTAGTTGAACTCTTATTTTTATTTTTCTAATTTCTAAGTTTATTTTATTTTTTTATTTCAAATTATAATTAATCTTGTGTTATGTTATAGATGGATTAATTATTGTTTCAATATTTCTTTTTTATTCTAAATTTTAGTTATTTCAAAAGTGTATTCCTACTTGAAATCTTCTTTTTCTTTCCTAATTTCATAAATTTATTTATTTTTTATTCCAAATTTTAATTAATCACGTATTGGGTTCTTATATGGACAACTCTTTAAATATTACTTATTTTTATTCCGAATTTCAGTTTTTTTAGATTGTATTTCTACTTGGACTCTTCTTTTCTCGTTCTTCGATTAATGTGGAAATTTCTAGTCTCCACAGCGAACGTAGTGTCTTTTTTTCGAGCTATCTTAATAATACAATAGATAGACTAGCAAAATGCCCATGCGTTGCCCGGAATGATTGAAGGATATCTAAAGTTGGGAGAGGTAAAAAAGACAGAATAAGAAAAAAGGGTGGATAAGAGGTAAAAAAAGAAAGCAACGGTGATTATATTTTTTTCTCAAACACTCTTGACACTTGAGTTAAAGTAAAGAAAAAAAATAAAAACAGCACAGTGGATAGGATAAGAACAATCTCGATTCTTCCTCTCCACAAGTGCATTGTATCTAGCCGCTTCCTTTTCCCCCCTTTGCAGCTGCCCATGGACGGAGCGACGGTGACCTTGGCCTTGTCCCCTGCAATGTAACGCCCGATCCGTCGCGGCGTTAGTTTAGGGAAAACCTAATTTCCTAAAACCCTAATTTCGAAATTTCGCATTTTTGTTTTGTTTGTTTCTGTTTATGTGTGTGTGCCAAGATCTCTTCCCCCTCTGTCCAAATATCATTCCAAAAATTCAAATCCAAATCCAAATTTTCTCCAAATCGATTCTCTGCAAAAAGTCTGAATTGCCTCCCTCCTGTTCCTCGGGCCGAATCCCGTCGGCCCAATCAGTCTCTCTCTCCCACAGCAATTCTCTCTCTCTCCCTCTCCTATTTTCTCTCCCTTTCTCTCGCTGTTCTCTCTCTCGCCGGGTTGGATTTGCCGCCCGCGCCGTTCAAACGACCGGCCGCCTGCCTCGGTCACCGCGACACCGCGTCACCGCCGCATCTCCTCGGCCCGCCAGCCTCTGCCCGCCTGCACCGCCAGCCTCTGCCTGCCTGCGCCGCCTGCCTCTGCCCTGCCTGCGCACAGAGGCCAAGCCTCGGAGCCGTCGCCGCCCCCTCCCCTCTCTCGCTGCCTCGGTCCGTCGGAGAAGAAGGAAGAAGAGAGCGGAAGAAACGAGAAGAATGGAGTAGAGAAAGAGAAAAGAAAAGATGGAGGTAGAAGAAGACCTCGGTGGGACCCACCGTGGGCCCCACCACGTTGACCGGTCTCCCCGGCCCTCTCTCTCTCTCTGCTGTGCCGCCTTGGGCCGCCACTTCGCACGGCCCGCTCGCCCCGGCCTCGCGCGCGCGCCGCGTGGGCCGCGTCCCCGCAGCCGTTCGCTCTCTCCCGGCCTGCGACGCTCGCGCGCCACTGGGCCGCCTGGCCGGCCCGCTCACCCCTCCTAGCCGCTGCTGCCCCCGCGTAGCTGGGCCGCCGCAAGGCCGGCCCACTCGCCCAGCCGCTGGCCCGCTCGCCGCTCCCGCCTCGGCCTGGCCTGCCGGCCGCTCGCCCGGCCGTGGGCCGTTTTTCCCCCGCGCGCTCGCGCCCGGCCATGGGCTGCTTCGCCCATGGGCCGCCTCGCCCAACTCCTACCGGCCGACAAAGAAGTCCAAAAGCAGCCCCTCTTTCCTTTTCTTTTCCAGGGAATTTAAATAATTCCTTTTTCCTTTAGACAGAAAATCAATTAACCTTAGAAAATCCATATCTTTTCAACCGTTCGTCCGATTGACTCCGTTCAACTTCCAAAATTTCTCAAAAATCGAGATCTACTTAATGGCACACTTAGTGGTCTCTATTAGGGCTTTCTTTTCGCTGTTTATTGAGTCTTTTCATTTCGCGTATAGTATCGGAGCCCGAAGACTCGCAGCGTGCGGATTTCGAGGAACAAGTTCAAGGTCTCGAGCAAGGCAAGTCACCTTTGACCATCTTGCACCCATAATTTAAAACTAAGTATTTTTATTTCGTAAACTATGCATGATTAGGATACATCTGTTTGTATTTGGCCGCGGTTTGCAAGATAACCTGCTGGCCCAACCCATTTGATGCACACACCTTCCTTGATTATTGAATACCCGTACCACCTTTGTCAACTGCCGGTTCCCGATGTCCGAGCCCTCGGGCACGTACACTGGGGACCCTCTCAAATTTAAAACTGTCAACGATGGGTAAAACTTGGGTTTATGAAATACTTGGAAAAACCCGACACTTGGGTCGGTGTCTGCAAAATAAAGTGATTTCTAAAATCGCGGTGTGGGAACGCACCGGGAGTGCGCTTTCCCGTACTTGCACTTAAGGACCGAATCCTTTGGGATTTCATCCAAACATAAATAGTGCGACCACATGGGTGAAATGGGACACCCCTGGCTGAGTAACTAGCTGGGCCTGGGAAGCCTTGATGCCAAGGGACAAGTGGATTCGCCGGGGTGGTGTCGGGGAGGACCCCTGGGCTTCCTGGCACAGTATGGTCTGGGACCTAACCTGTTGTTGGTCCGGAGGACCCCTCTCGTTGGCATATGGCAACCTTGTGTCGGCTTTGAAATGCCTTGTCGTGAAAGCCTCAAAGTCAACAGACGTGGCTGTTCTGCACGGGCTGGGTGACCCAGGCTAGTAACGTCGTGTGGGTAAAGTGTACCCCCTCTGCAGAGGTTACTAAACTGTTCGAACAGCCGTGCCCACGGTTAAGGGCGGATGTGAGGTGATTCCTTAGCGTAGTTTTGTTTTACTACTGCTTGTGAAATTGACTTGATGGGTTGGATGACGTCGTGATCAATTGAGGCCGACAGGTTCAGCTAGGCCAGGGAGGCCGTCAAAATCGTTTGGCTGGGAGCCAAAACTTGAATTCTTGAAAGATTGATACATTGCACAAACTCCGACTGGGCTTGATGCACTGTCAGGCCCGAGTCGTTGAGAAGCACTTCTCTAGAAATCATTTCGAAAGTTGAAACCAAAACATTTGCGAAAACAAACAGCCGATCTATGAAGCCTGCAATATACACTTAATTCCCAAGACTTGCTGAGTACTCTCCGTACTCACCCTTGCTCTACATAAATAATCCCCCCCCCCCAGATCTCGAAGAAGAAGAGGTGGACCCCGCCGATGAGGAGTACTTCCAGGAGCAGGATGGCTTCGAGCAGTTTTAGGGTTTCGACGTAGTTCCCAAGTCATGCTTGTGGTCTTGGTCCAGTCCTCGCTTCCGCCTTTCCCTTTTGTAATGCAGTTGTGAGCACGGGGTCTGTCCGTTGCCCAACATGACTGTAAGACTACTCTTAATGAAGAGACCGTTGTGGTTGTGATATTTCGTCTTCCTGTGATACCAGCACTATTTTCCTGGGACTGGTATCGGCTTACAGGTTTATTTGGAGCGACCCGTTCTAGTTCCCATTCGGGGCCAGATCGGGGCGTGACAAAAGATGGTATCAGAGCCCAGCTTGGCCCTAGGTCGAAACCCGACGCTTAGGACGACCTTAAGGACGCTAAGTTCTAAAAAGCTACTTGCGAAAACCAGGGTTTCTCTTACTTTTCTTTCTCAGTAATTTAATTATTTAAAAAATTGTTACTAACTTCTTTCCCTCTTTCAAAATTTGTAGATGGCAGTCAACGCCACCCACAGTTCCCACGGCGTTGGCGAGGGTCACCACGTCGACCAGCTGAGCGACCTAGCTCGTTTCCTTGGCTTTGCTCGACCGGAGTACTCGGGGTACTCTGTGTACCGTTTCCCTTCTCGCTGTGAGCTGTCCGTGTACCTCTACCCTCGGGGCTCACACAGCACAGGCCTTCGCCCCCACCACTTCAACGTGGCTCGCCCTACCCTCCAGCTTGCGTACCAGGACCTCTCCTGGACTGCACTTCGTCGTCTGGCCTACGACTACCCCCACCGCCTCGTGGGTTCCGCCTTCCGGCTGATCCCACAGCTCCCTTCAGGCCGCACTGACACCCGGTACCCTTGTCCGTACCGTGAGTCGCACCCTGCCCTGACTCGCCTGGTGGAGTTGTCTGACGCACAGGCCACTCAGCACGACCTTCTCCTTGAGGCTTACCGCCGCCTGGCTCGCCGCTACGCTGCTCTGGAGGCCCGCCTTGCGGAGGAGGGTGTCACCTCCGTGGACACTACCTCCTGGGACTCTGGACGCCTTTGCCACTCCAGCCACCTGTCCTTCTACAGTTCTCGCGGCTCAGCTCGTACTCCCAGCGGTTCGCGCTCCCCCAGTACGCGCGTTCCGTACTCACCAGTGTACTCTCCTTACCCACACCCAGTCAGTCCTTCCTACACCCCTGGACACACCCCAGTTGCTTCTTCCCGCCGTGGTCCACGCTTTATCCGCACTGCGCGGAAGCGTGTCGTTGGCTCTTCCACGGTGTTTCGCTTTGACTACCCAGCTCCCCCACCGCCAGCAGTCCGTGCTGCTGCCGGCCCTCAACAGGTTCCGCCGGTCCCTTCGCGTGAGCCGATCGACGTCTCTTCGACTGAGGAGCCGACCACTGGAGCTAGCCAGGCAGGAGAGCAGTAGAGGCAGTCTACTGCAGGAGTTCGTTGCTAGACCTTTTGTACCGCCGCCAACTCTTTTGGAGTCGTGGCGAGGTAGTGCGTGTGTGTGTTGATGTGAGTGTTGTCTGGTAGTCTGCATCTTTGAGGTGGTGTGCGTACAGTCAAGCTCGGCGTAGCTCTGTGACTTGTCCACACCCGTTGTATCAGATGTTTTATGATTTGAGAACTTGATTTATGTTTAGTGTGTGATCTCTGTTTTTGTTTACTGTACTTCTTTCCTTAAGTCTTTCTCTGTTCTCACCCCGCCCTTTGTGGGAGATTAGATGGCTAGTCGCCCCCGTCGTGTGGTTCGTGCTCCAGTCCGTTTGGGTTTTGGTTCAGACCGAGTAGAGCCAGAGGCAGACCTTGAGTCAGAGAACGAGCCGATCAATGACCCCACTCAGACAAATCACTCGGCCAGGAGCGACCCCAATGCACCTGACTTACCTCCACCTCCCCCACTTCGGACCGATTTTCAGCATATGATGGCAGTGCAGACTCAAATCTTGCAGGGATTAGCTCAGGCCATAGCCGGATTTCAGCAGAATGTGCAATCCCAGGCTCCGCAGTATGTGCCCAACCCCAACAACAGATCCAAACTGACCGACTTTCTGAGGTCCCACCCACCTGAGTTCTCTCACACTGTCGAACCCGTTGAGGCTGACGATTGGCTTAAGGATGTTGAAAGGAAGCTCAACTTGGTGCAGTGCACACCCATTGAGAAGACGCTCTATGCAGCTCATCAACTAAGAGGTCCCGCAGCAGATTGGTGGGAGAATTACTGCAATGCTCACCCTGATGCCACCAACATTGGTTGGACTGAATTCGCTGAGGCTTTTCGCGCAGCTCATGTGCCAGAAAGTACCATTGACATGAAGAAAGAAGAATTCAATAGGCTCAAGCAAGGTATAGGAAGTGTTAACGAGTACTTAAGCCAGTTCAACAGGTTGGCCAGGTATGCCCCTGAGGAAGTAAACACTGACAAGAAGAAGATCAGGAAGTTTCTGAAAGGGATAACAGTGGGTATGAGAATCCAGCTGCTCGCCCATGACTTTCCTACTTTCCAACAAATGGTCAACAAAGCTCTCCTGCTGGAAGATGCTAGGAAAGAGGCAACAGAGGAGTACAAGAAGCGCAAGAACACTCATCAAGGGAATGCATCTCGAGGTGCGCCACGCCCTCGTTTTGGTCAGCCAATGCAATATCACCAGCCTGCCCCTCAGGCAATTCGCCAGCAGAACTATGTTCCACGCCCCCCAATGCAACGTCCTGCTCCGCAGCCGCAGCAGCGTGCCCCTGTTGGTAACACAGTGACCACCAGTGTCTCCTCCTTCAAGTCACCAACTGGAATGGCTAATGTGCAGTGCTTCACGTGCAACCAAATGGGCCACTACGCCAGGCAGTGCCCCCAGAATCAGGGAAACACCAGTTCAGGACACACTAATGGTAGCACAGCTAAGGTGCCAGTTCCTCCACAGTCCCGTTCGGTCAGCCAGACCAGTGGTCAAGGTTCCCGTGCTTCCAACAACTTCGGACGAGGCCGGGTGAATCACATTCAAGCTGAAACCGCCCAGGAAGCCCCGGACGTTGTGATGGGTATGTTTTCTGTCAACTCCATACCTGCAATTGTACTGTTTGATTCCGGAGCTTCGCATTCCTTCATATCGCAAGATTTTGTGAAAAGAAATGGATGGAAAACCCAGAATTTGCAAGTGCCTATGATAATACACTCCCCTGGAAGGGATATAAGGGCAACTAAATTATGCCCCGAAGTCAAAATTAAAATCGAGGGTGTAAGCTTTTTAGCCAAACCCATAGTTCTAGACTCCCAAGGTCTGGACATCATCCTAGGGATGGATTGGTTGGCTAAGCACAAAGGGCAGATAGATTGTGCTAAGAGGTCCATCATCCTGCAAGGACCTGGAGGGAAACAAGTTTGCTATACCCCTTACCTTCATTCTGTGAGTCGCTCGATGCTAAACAGCATGCAAGCCACTTCGTTGGGATTAGTGCCAGTGGTCAGTGAGTATCCCGACGTGTTCCCAGAAGAGTTATCCGGCATGCCCCCTGACCGTGAGATTGAGTTCGCCATAGAACTAGCACCAGGCACCGCGCCGATAGCTAAGAGGCCCTACAGAATGGCTGCTAACGAGTTAGCTGAAGTTAAGAAACAAATTGAAGAGTTGCAAAACAAGGGTTACGTACGACCCAGTACATCCCCTTGGGGAGCCCCTGTGCTCTTGGTTAAGAAGAAGGATGGCTCTGAAAGGATGGTGATTGACTATAGAGCCTTGAACGAGGTAACCATAAAGAATAAATACCCGTTGCCCCGAATAGACGATCTGTTTGATCAACTGGAAGGAGCAAAAGTGTTCTCCAAGATCGACTTAAGGTCTGGGTACCATCAGTTGAAAATACGACCCGAAGATATCCCCAAGACCGCCTTCTCGACGCGGTATGGTCTGTACGAGTTCACCGTGATGTCGTTTGGACTCACGAATGCACCGGCGTTCTTCATGAACCTGATGAACAAAGTCTTCATGGAATATCTGGATAAGTTTGTCGTAGTGTTCATCGACGACATCCTTATTTACTCAAAGAATGAGCAAGAGCATGCTAACCACTTGAGGTTGATCATGGATAAATTAAGGGAACATCAGTTGTTTGCCAAGTTTTCAAAGTGTGAATTCTGGTTGGATCGAGTAGCCTTTCTTGGTCATGTCATCTCCGCCGAAGGCGTCGAAGTTGATCCTAGCAAGGTGGAATCAGTTCTTGCCTGGAAATCACCCAAGAATGTGTCCGAGATCCGCAGTTTCCTTGGCTTAGCCGGTTACTACCGGAGATTCATCGAAGGATTCTCCAAGCTGGCCAGACCCATGACTGAGCTACTAAAGAAGGAAAGGAAGTTTGAATGGTTAGAATCTTGTGAGCGTAGTTTCCAAGAGTTAAAGAAAAGATTGACGACTGCACCTGTCCTCATCTTACCCGACATCCGCAAGGATTTTGAGATCTTCTGTGATGCATCGAGGCAAGGCTTGGGTTGCGTCCTGATGCAAGACCGAAAAGTGGTAGCCTACGCTTCCAGGCAGCTAAGGCCTCACGAAACCAACTACCCCACTCATGACTTAGAACTTGCAGCTGTAGTGCATGCCCTGAAAATCTGGCGACATTACTTGATCGGAAACAGATGTGAAGTTTATACGGATCATAAAAGTCTCAAATACATCTTCACCCAAAATGAATTAAACATGAGGCAGAGAAGATGGTTGGAACTGCTCAAAGACTACGATTTGGGAATCCATTACCATCCTGGAAAGGCTAATGTGGTCGCTGATGCCCTGAGTCGCAAAACCTACTGCAACGTCGCCTTGGTTTGGCCAACTCAGGATCGTTTGTGTCAAGAGTTAGAAAGGCTAAAATTAACAGTAATTCCGTCAGGTGCCCTTGCCAGCCTGACGATACAGCCCACCTTAGAGTCTCAGATCCGGGAGGCTCAAAAAGACGATGAAGGAATAAAGGAACTAAAGGAGAAAATAGGTAAAAAGCAAGTGACTGGTTATACCATAGACGACCAAGGTACCGTTTGGTTTGGGCAGCGTATTTGTGTGCCAGCCAAAAAGGAGTTACGAGACCTAATCCTGGCAGAAGCCCACGAGTCAGCTTACTCTATTCACCCAGGAAGTACCAAAATGTACCAGGACATTAAGGAATACTTCTGGTGGGCCGGAATGAAACGTGATGTTGCGGAATATGTGGCCTTATGTGACATTTGCCAACGAGTCAAGGCAGAACACCAGAAGCCAGCCGGTTTGTTACAACCTCTAAGGATCCCAGAATGGAAATGGGAAGAAATCGGTATGGATTTCATCACTGGTTTACCGAGAACGCCTTGTGGGTACGACTCCATCTGGGTAATCGTGGATCGTCTCACGAAAGCTGCGCACTTCGTACCCGTGAAAACTACTTACGATGGAAAGAAACTGGCCGATCTCTATATGACTCACGTGGTTTGCCGTTATGGGTGCCCTAAGAAGATTGTATCTGATCGAGGCACGCAGTTCACCTCCAGATTTTGGCAGCAGTTGCATGAAGCCCTAGGCACCAATCTAAATTTCAGTACAGCTTATCATCCGCAGACTGATGGTCAAACAGAAAGAGTTAATCAGATTCTCGAGGACATGCTTCGTGCTTGCGCCTTGGATTTCGAAAGTACTTGGGACCGATGCCTGCCTTACGCTGAGTTCTCTTACAACAACAGTTATCAGTCCAGCATTCAAATGTCCCTGAACGAGGCACTGTTCGGACGAAAGTGTCGTACCCCATTGTGTTGGACTGAGGTAGGCGAAGCCCTAGTGTTTGGTCCGGATGTACTCAAGGCAGCTGAAGAACAAGTTAAGCTAATCCGTGACCGATTAAAGACAGCACAGATCCGACAGAAAAGTTATGCCGATAACCGCAGACGCGATCTCGAGTTTGCGGTGGGAGATCATGTGTACTTACGAGTGTCACCACTCCGTGGACTTAAGAGATTTGGAATGTCTGGCAAATTGGCACCCCGATATATAGGTCCCTACCTGATCACTGCTAGGCGTGGAGAAGTGGCCTATCAGATTGAACTACCTGAAGGTCTCGCAGATGTGCACAACATATTCCACGTGTCTCAGTTGAAGAAGTGTCTTCGTGTTCCAGAGGAACAGGTGCCCCTGGTGAACATTGAACTGGAAAAGAATCTGACCTACAGGGAAAGACCGATCAGAGTACTTGAAGTGGCAGAACGTCAGACTCGTCGGAAGGCCATCAAGTTCTACAAGGTGCAATGGAGTAATCATACCGAGGATGAGGCAACCTGGGAACGAGAAGATCACCTCCGCACCGAGTTTCCGGAGCTGCTCCCTTAGGTGCTGAATCTCGGGGTCGAGATTCTTGTTAGGGGGGTTGGTTTGTAACGCCCGATCCGTCGCGGCGTTAGTTTAGGGAAAAACCTAATTTCCTAAAACCCTAATTTCGAAATTTCGCATTTTTGTTTTGTTTGTTTCTGTTTATGTGTGTGTGCCAAGATCTCTTCCCCCTCTGTCCAAATATCATTCCAAAAATTCAAATCCAAATCCAAATTTTCTCCAAATCGATTCTCTGCAAAAAGTCTGAATTGCCTCCCTCCTGTTCCTCGGGCCGAATCCCGTCGGCCCAATCAGTCTCTCTCTCCCACAGCAATTCTCTCTCTCTCCCTCTCCTATTTTCTCTCCCTTTCTCTCGCTGTTCTCTCTCTCGCCGGGTTGGATTTGCCGCCCGCGCCGTTCAAACGACCGGCCGCCTGCCTCGGTCACCGCGACACCGCGTCACCGCCGCGTCTCCTCGGCCCGCCAGCCTCTGCCCGCCTGCACCGCCAGCCTCTGCCCGCCTGCGCCGCCTGCCTCTGCCCTGCCTGCGCACAGAGGCCAAGCCTCGGAGCCGTCGCCGCCCCCTCCCCTCTCTCGCTGCCTCGGTCCGTCGGAGAAGAAGGAAGAAGAGAGCGGAAGAAACGAGAAGAATGGAGTAGAGAAAGAGAAAAGAAAAGATGGAGGTAGAAGAAGACCTCGGTGGGACCCACCGTGGGCCCCACCACGTTGACCGGTCTCCCCGGCCCTCTCTCTCTCTCTGCTGTGCCGCCTTGGGCCGCCACTTCGCACGGCCCGCTCGCCCCGGCCTCGCGCGCGCGCCGCGTGGGCCGCGTCCCCGCAGCCGTTCGCTCTCTCCCGGCCTGCGACGCTCGCGCGCCACTGGGCCGCCTGGCCGGCCCGCTCGCCCCTCCTAGCCGCTGCTGCCCCCGCGTAGCTGGGCCGCCGCAAGGCCGGCCCACTCGCCCAGCCGCTGGCCCGCTCGCCGCTCCCGCCTCGGCCTGGCCTGCCGGCCGCTCGCCCGGCCGTGGGCCGTTTTTCCCCCGCGCGCTCGCGCCCGGCCATGGGCTGCTTCGCCCATGGGCCGCCTCGCCCAACTCCTACCGGCCGACAAAGAAGTCCAAAAGTAGCCCCTCTTTCCTTTTCTTTTCCAGGGAATTTAAATAATTCCTTTTTCCTTTAGACAGAAAATCAATTAACCTTAGAAAATCCATATCTTTTCAACCGTTCGTCCGATTGACTCCGTTCAACTTCCAAAATTTCTCAAAAATCGAGATCTACTTAATGGCACACTTAGTGGTCTCTATTAGGGCTTTCTTTTCGCTGTTTATTGAGTCTTTTCATTTCGCGTATAGTATCGGAGCCCGAAGACTCGCAGCGTGCGGATTTCGAGGAACAAGTTCAAGGTCTCGAGCAAGGCAAGTCACCTTTGACCATCTTGCACCCATAATTTAAAACTAAGTATTTTTATTTCGTAAACTATGCATGATTAGGATACATCTGTTTGTATTTGGCCGCGGTTTGCAAGATAACCTGCCGGCCCAACCCATTTGATGCACACACCTTCCTTGATTATTGAATACCCGTACCACCTTTGTCAACTGCCGGTTCCCGATGTCCGAGCCCTCGGGCACGTACACTGGGGACCCTCTCAAATTTAAAACTGTCAACGATGGGTAAAACTTGGGTTTATGAAATACTTGGAAAAACCCGACACTTGGGTCGGTGTCTGCAAAATAAAGTGATTTCTAAAATCGCGGTGTGGGAACGCACCGGGAGTGCGCTTTCCCGTACTTGCACTTAAGGACCGAATCCTTTGGGATTTCATCCAAACATAAATAGTGCGACCACATGGGTGAAATGGGACACCCCTGGCTGAGTAACTAGCTGGGCCTGGGAAACCTTGATGCCAAGGGACAAGTGGATTCGCCGGGGTGGTGTCGGGGAGGACCCCTGGGCTTCCTGGCACAGTATGGTCTGGGACCTAACCTGTTGTTGGTCCGGAGGACCCCTCTCGTTGGCATATGGCAACCTTATGTCGGCTTTGAAATGCCTTGTCGTGAAAGCCTCAAAGTCAACAGACGTGGCTGTTCTGCACGGGCTGGGTGACCCAGGCTAGTAACGTCGTGTGGGTAAAGTGTACCCCCTCTGCAGAGGTTACTAAACTGTTCGAACAGCCGTGCCCACGGTTAAGGGCGGATGTGAGGTGATTCCTTAGCGTAGTTTTGTTTTACTACTGCTTGTGAAATTGACTTGATGGGTTGGATGACGTCGTGATCAATTGAGGCCGACAGGTTCAGCTAGGCCAGGGAGGCCGTCAAAATCGTTTGGCTGGGAGCCAAAACTTGAATTCTTGAAAGATTGATACATTGCACAAACTCCGACTGGGCTTGATGCACTGTCAGGCCCGAGTCGTTGAGAAGCACTTCTCTAGAAATCATTTCGAAAGTTGAAACCAAAACATTTGCGAAAACAAACAGCCGATCTATGAAGCCTGCAATATACACTTAATTCCCAAGACTTGCTGAGTACTCTCCGTACTCACCCTTGCTCTACATAAATAATCCCCCCCCCCAGATCTCGAAGAAGAAGAGGTGGACCCCGCCGATGAGGAGTACTTCCAGGAGCAGGATGGCTTCGAGCAGTTTTAGGGTTTCGACGTAGTTCCCAAGTCATGCTTGTGGTCTTGGTCCAGTCCTCGCTTCCGCCTTTCCCTTTTGTAATGCAGTTGTGAGCACGGGGTCTGTCCGTTGCCCAACATGACTGTAAGACTACTCTTAATGAAGAGACCGTTGTGGTTGTGATATTTCGTCTTCCTGTGATACCAGCACTATTTTCCTGGGACTGGTATCGGCTTACAGGTTTATTTGGAGCGACCCGTTCTAGTTCCCATTCGGGGCCAGATCGGGGCGTGACATGCAAGCAGCAGTAGTGACCCCGGCCAGCGAGCAACGGGAGAGGCGACGGCGTCAGCACCGGTGCAAGCAGTAGCCCCGATGAGCAGCGACCTCGGCCTCATCGAGCAGGAGAGGCAACGGCCTCGGCATAGGCGATGGTGACTCCGGTGAGCAGCGGCCTCGGCACGACAACAGTCGTGTTCCCCCGTCCTCGGCGCGACGGAGGTGGCGCTCCTCCGGATCCATGTTCTCAAGCGCAACGGCAGCGAGCAAGGAGGGATCAGCTTGTCCATTGCAGCAAACTAGTAGCGACCCCGGTGCATTCCCCATCTCTAAAGCTAGCCCTTCTCAGATTTTTCTTCCTTGTACCTCCTTCTGTCGGGACATGATCCATCCGCGTTCCAAACGTTGTCCCGCATTGTTCTCGTTCCTCGGAGAAGTTGGAGGAGCTTAGCGGTGGAGCAGTGGTCTTGCATTTTGATTTAGGTTTGCTGCTAATTTTTCTCATCCTGGATCCTTTTGATCTTGTTGGTTGCTTTAGGCTTTTTTCCCCTTCAATTTCGTTTATTTTTTTCTAGTTTTACCACTTCCAATCAGAATATTTTTGGAGTTCAAGATCTTAAATTTTGAAGTGCCTCATCTATCTTATAGCTAAGAGTTGTTGTTCGGATCTGTCCAGTTCAATTATGCATATGTTCCGGTCACTTTTGTTTTTGTGTTCTGAATCGGACACTTGCATTGCTGGCTCGGTGATGTGAGAGTGACGATGGACGAAACGGATAAAAGAAAATTACGGAAGCCTTAAGAATTTTTTTATTAGGTATATGGATATAGATTAGAGTCCAATTTTTCCAATTTCATGTTCGTATTGAAAAATTTGGAATTTGGAAACCACTCGGCTATGGGTTCCATGTGCGAGCCCGATAACACGCACCACGATGGACTAAATCGGATTGTGAGGGTGTAGAAAAAAAATTCGTGGTGTCCCAAGGGCGCGATATCTTCTCTCCTGCTATTTTTCCGAGAGTATACTCCCGCATTAGTGATGCATGTAATGCTTCATATATGCATGCAACCACCCGGTAATTACTCCTCAGATCATGCAGCCATTACTCATGAGGATTCAATCTGCATGCGTGCATGCGTTGGGAAAGAAGGAGCAACGGGATTAATTCCGCATGCTATTTAATTAGGGGTATATTAGGAGTTTTTTTAAGTATGGATGGATGACTTATGACTATCTGTTTTTTTTTTAAAAAAGAAATAATCGCCCATCAGAGCGTGGACCCAATCGGAGCCGAGAGAGCAGTGCACGTCTCTATCCTTCCGCCCGCCCTTATCTTTTCTTTTTCCCGAGCGCCTTTTTTCCTCGTTTTCTCTCCCTCTCTCCTCTCGGTCTTCTGATTCTTCTCTCCTCCGCTCGCCCGCATCTCCTCCTCCGCTGCGCCATCCCCATAGTCGGCGACGCCCTCCCTCTCCATCGCCCCCCCTCCCCCTCAGCCACGGCCCATGGCGGTGAGCAGCGCCCTCGCACGACGCCTCCCCCGGCCGGCGGCGCCCTCTCCTCGACGGCATCACCCTCTTCTCCGGCACAGTGGAGGCAACCCTTCACGGTAGCACCTTGGCAGCAGCATCCTCCTTGCGGCGCATGGCGGGGCACGCCTCGGAGCAGCGGCGTGCTTGGCCTCTGATGAGCAGTGGCGCCGGTGATTTAGTTTTTTGTGATTTAATTTTCTGGGATGGTTTTGATCCATTGTTGTTGGATTTGTAATTTTATTATTCTCTTGTTTCTGTGCGTAATTCTTAGCTTAGATGGATCGGATCGGATTTGATCTCTATTTCAACCATCTGTACGTCCGTATGGGACAGGTGCAAGGCGGTTGGAGTGAGATGCGATCTCGGACTGATACGGATGAAAAACCTCCTAGAAACCTTATGTGTTATTTAAGTAGGTATAGATATAGATGTGCAACTAATCTATTTTTGCGGAACGAAACATCAATTTGTAAGTTAGTAACATGGCCAGAAATCCACCCGAAAAAGTTTGCATTTTTCTTTGTGCTGGGCCTAGACAAGTAAAGGCCAAACTGTTAAATCGGGCCGAAACTGAAAAGGTAGTATGAATGGGCCAGGTTTCTTGACTAAAGGCCTGCTAAGCCCTGATTTGTTAGCACACATGAAAGCAAGTGCTGTGTAAATCAACTTGTCTACTAACGAATCTTCGGATTGCTCTGCCCTTTCACAGCAGTAGAACAGTGAGAATACATGCGTCATTTCCTTTACCTTGCATTATTGCAGAGATATAAAGTAAAACTATCTCTTCATTATTTCATTTTACTGCAGTAGACAATGGACATAGACATAGAGTAAAAGGGGTAATTGTATTATTTTACATTGCAATTGTAATTTTACCTCTCCTTTTTAGACTTTGTGATTTTACCATTACTTTTTCAAATCGAAGCTCAGGTTTGCCCTGTTCTGTTATGTGATCTTGACGCTTGACGGTGTTAAGCTTGTGGTAAAAAGATAAATATGCCCTTGCAGCCACCAAAATCACACACAGAACATGCAGCTCAGGTGATGCACGGAAATACAAAGATAGTTGCATGCTGCTACTGATATCAACAAGGAATTGGGACTAGCAGGTTCATCTCACATCGACAAAAATCAAGCCAGCGAAACAAGCTAGTTCACGGCTCGCGCTCTTCTGGTGCCTGGTGGCCGTGGCTACTGCCGCTGGCCCCGTTTCTGCTTCGCTTCTTTCAGGAGGCAAGCTGCAGAGGCCGACGATTTCTCCGGCGACGAGGAATCGGGCACCGTGGGCCTTCAGTGGTCCCTCCGCCTCCGCCGCACCATCCCCGACGTGAAGCGGCACCCGGCACCAGCTGGACCACTCTCGCCCCCGGTGGAAGACTGACGGAGTATGGGTTGGCTGGTTGGTGCTCCTCGCCGCCCAGAGCCCCAAATCGCCACCGCCGCTTGTTCTCCTAGGGTTAGGAATTTGTTCAGATGAGATGAAGAACGGGATAGAAAGGGATAGGATCGGGCTGGCTATTTAGCTCCATCCTTTTCCCGTTTTGCAAATTACTTTATCTTTTCTTTATCCTCCTAATTCTGGTCCTACGTAACGACAGTTAAAAACAAGGGCAAACGAGAGGTTTATTTTTAAAAAACGATGGTAAATTCACAAACCCAGGGTAAAATCACAATTACATTGTAAAATAGGGACAAAACACAATTACCCAAAGTAAAAATTATCTCTTTATTATTTCATTATAGATATGTTATCGAGTAAAAGTTATCATAAATGTTTCATCCTGCTTCTCTCTATCTATAGGGTTTTTTTTTTTGCTGACCTTGATCACGATCCATTTTTGCGAAAAAGAAAACAGTCAGTTGCATTTATATATATATTCAGTTCAAAACTTGTTCATTACAATGCTCGAAGACGGTGACTTAGCTGCGTTAGTTTCAACCTCTTCCCAAACCCTCTCTCTTTTTTCCACGCGCACGCTTTTCAAACTACTAAACGGTGTGTATTTTGCAAAAAGTTTCTATACAAAAGTTGCTTAAAAAATCCAATTAATCTATTTTTTTAAAAAAATAGCTGATACTTAATTAATCACGCGCTAATGAACCGCTCCGTTTTCCATGCGGAGGAGCTGTGCTCCCAACCCTGGGTAATGAACACAACCTTAAGGACTAAAGGAGCAACGCAAGATGAAGAGGCTAACGAATTAAGCGGCTTCCTACCGATCGGTAGCTTCCATGTGAAGCAGCCACGGAGCGAAGTGACCTACTAAAATCATTAGCACACGAATAACTAAATTGTAATTATTAGAAACTTAAAAATGGATTTATTGGATAATTTATAGCAATTTGTATAAAAAACATTTCGTACAAACACATCGTTTAGCATTTTAAAAACATAAACGAAAGCTGATATAGAATCTGGTATATATCTTGTTCAGAAAAGAATGGAGCCTATACCCATGGCACTACCTATGCATATACACTATTTGTAGAAGAAACAAGTTAACAAGATTGAAGGGAATTCTTTCCTTCTTCAATCCCCTCTACTATTCATTTTCTCCCTATTCTTCCATTTTCCTCTCTACTTCTATCAATGGTGATCCAACGGAGTACGGGGACTCGAGTCCCCTAGTACCCACGCTGGATCCACCCCTATTCCCACCAAGGTAGTAGTTTTAGTAGTGAAAGACTAAAAAGAGAATCAACAATCCCAGGACGGACAAATGGACGACAGCGGAGTTGGCAAGGATGATGAGATCCGCATCAGCGCCACACGCGTGCGGTTTACACGCCGCCAAATTGCCACGCAGCTCAGATCAATCAGTGATGTTGGATGGATTGCGTGACTTAGGGGTTTGATCGGTTGCCTTACTTTACTATGTCACACTTTAGTTATGTCATAGTTTTTTAGGTATGTATTTGTTTCGTCGCCACAGCTGTGTTATGCCACATTTTTACTTTTGGGACTCACATGCCACACAAATTTTGTAGCTAACCATGCCACACTTGTGCCCAACTATTTATTAACCACACTTGTCACCATACCACAATTTACCTAAGTTTAGTATGATAAGGTTTAGCATCAACCAAACAATGAGCGTAGTGCATAAGCTGGATGTTAAGTACATCACATACAAACCCACTGATCCTACAAAGGAGATGAAGATAATGTCAAATCCTTACTCCCTTCGTTCCAAAATAAGTACATCTAGTACAGAATGTGATGTGATATATCTATATATTCAGATTCGTAATAATTTGATATGTTGTATCATGTGCTAGATGAGCTTATTTTTGGATAGAGGGGGTATCTAACTTTTTTCTATAAAAATATATTTCCACGGGTGATGGGTGCTAAGGAAGTTCACCGTGATGAGTTCATGCATGCCACAATCGGAACAGCGGACAACAAAGTTCAGCCTGAAGTGCAGGAACCAAAACCGTACTCCTCACATTTCAAATCATCCAATGAGCCAATGTACCAACGGCACGAACGTACGATTACAAACTACTCCTACCACTGCTACTCTCATCTGTACCGTGAGCATAAATAATTAAAGGCTTGTGCTGGCCACTGCCACGGCTCTGCAACATGCCGGATCTAACCGTATCGAACCGTTTGAACCATTCCCATCCATAAAAACCAGACAAGAAAGAAAAGGTTAAAGACCAGCAGAACACCGACTCGACAAGCGTTTGAATCTCCTGGGCTCCCAGAAAAAAAATAATTTACTCCTCCCACCACCCAACTGCGGCCCGCACATGCGCCGGCCCAAACAAACACACCCCATCATCGCCACCCGCCCCCAATCCTCACACCTGTGACGATCCCATCGGCGGCCGACGCTGCTCGCTGCGCCGGCCTCCCGCAGCGGATGGGCGCGTGCGCCTGCCTATCTTTCCGCGCTCGATGCAGATGGGTCAACTTAGCGGTTTGCCCCCTGAGGTTTCAAAATATTACTCCTACGAGTCTCGCGGATGCCGCGTGGCCCACGGCCACCGCCTCCCTCTGGCCCCGGACTTTTTTCAAATAGAGGAAGCCGTTGCTGCAGCCACGGAGAAGGGAAGCAGAGCTGCGTGCGATCTGAGTGGGAGCGAGTGAGAGGGGCGGAGGCGGTGACGTCGGCGAGCTCGCTCGGGAGTTGCGGGGGCGACGATGGCGACCGCGGCGGAGGGCGGGAGGCACGACCAGGGGATGGCGCTGCGCAAGGCCGAGGAATCCGGTGAGCTGTTGTTCGTCTCTTCTCCCCCCCCCCCCCCCCCCCCCCCGGGTGCCGCTTCGTGCGATCTGCGTTTGCAAATTGCAATGCGCGTGCTGTGCGAGCCGTGTGTATGTGTGTGTGTGTGTGCTGGGGTCTGGATCATTGGATGGCGTTGAGCTGAGTTGAGACGCGGCGGTCACCTCACCTGGTGTGGTGTGCTGCTCTCCGGCGCGCGTGCCGCGTCGGCGGATGCGTGGTGGCAGCGTGTGAGATTTGGTTGAGATCATTGGCGTGCTTTGTTTAGTGCGCTGCTTGTTGCAAATTAAGACTCCTGCGTATCAGCGTATAAAACTCTGCATGCGCGATGAGTGTGGTTGAAGCATTGAGCATTGATCTGGTTTGCGTTTGGTTGAAGTTAACTTGAGATGCATTTAGTACACGCGACATTCTCGTCGGTTTAATCAATAATCAGGAGTTGCATTTGGTAATCGCGCAAAGCATGGTGAAAAAAAAAAGATACAGCTCGAATTCAGGATCCCCAAAATCTCCGCCTCTTCTTCTGTTTCCGATTCAGAATTCAAAAAGTAAATCTGCATCCCGGGGGGCGAGAGAGACCATGTTCATCTTCTGCACGAATCGCGAGGCAAAAAAAAAGAGTGCCTCCTCCTGTCCCTTGTTGCCAACGTGGCTTCGCTGACTCTGTTGTGATCTGTTGCCGCAGCCGCGCGGAGGTGCGAGGCGACGCGATGGCTGCGGCAGATGGAGGCGGCGGCGGCGGCGGAGTCCCTGCCGGAGAGGCCGTCCGAGGAGGAGTTCTGCGTGGCGCTGCGCAACGGGCTCGTCCTTTGCAACGTCCTCAACCGCGTCAACCCGGGCGCCGTCCCCAAGGTGCGTTGCCACTAACACCCCAAACAAGATCGATCGGATTGGAAGGGGATGTCCAACATGTCGTTTTTGAAATTTGCACTGTATCCCGTGGTACTAGTTGGAATCTACTTATAAGTGCTTGTTCGCGGACAGGTCGTGGAGAATCCTATTGTTGCGGTGCAGTCGTCTGATGTGGCGGCCCAGTCCGCGATTCAGTATTTCGAGAACATGAGGAACTTCCTCGTTGCAGTTAGCGAGATGAATCTCTTGACGTTTGAAGCTTCCGACATAGAGAAGGTACGGTCTTGTACTAGTATTTCTTTAACTCTTGACAGATCAACATTACTATACATGATGGCAATTCTTTATTGCCATTATGACTAGTCTGGTTAGCTAAATTGCAGGGCTTATTTTGAACTGTATTCCATCACCCATTTCAAATTGTGGTATTTTATATTTATTGCTCATGCTAAGTTCACCAACAGAGAATTTCAGAATGCATTCAAGTTTCTTTTTAATGAGAGACTGCACCGATAAAGAAAATATGCCGAATTTAAACCCAGAGAAATTTGGTAGAACAAAGTAGATTGTTGATTATAGCTTTTAAGCTTATGCCGACTTACTGTTCAATTTCTTAAACTTCTGAAATGAACTATAAATGAACACTTGCAGGGAGGTTCATCAATGAAAGTTGTCGATTGCATACTTTGTCTCAAAGCATACCACGAGTGGAAACTCTCTGGTGGGATTGGCATATGGCGCTATGGTGGCATCGTTAAAATTGCATCCTCAAGTAAGAGGTTGCCTTCATATTCATCCAGGGGAGGAGGTTCAGCTGATCTGAACCAACAAATGCTGGAATTTGTGCATCTTCTGTCTGAAGTCTCCCTTGAGGAATCTAGAGTTGGAGAATCTCAGCATTCACTTTTCCAGCAATTTGTGCTTCGAGTTGTTCGGGCATTCCTTCAGGAATGGGGTGAAGCTGAGGGCTTGCCCTTAGATGATATGGTAGGTAAGTTCTACTTATTATTGTATAATATTCGCTGACCACCTGATTCTTTTAGTGGTGCTCTCACCAAACAAGCTGAACCTTGACCCAAAAGAAGAAAAAAATGTGTTAAATTCCTTATGCTGGTGTTTTTTTTTTCAGGTCCTTGAAACAATACTTGAACAAGCCTGTAAGGAATTCACCATTCTGCTTGCTTCCCATCGAAACCAGGTACTTCATCGTTTGTGAATTACCCAATAGGGTAGTAAATATTTTGTTCAATTTTCAATAATAGCCCCGTCGTAAGCAATTGCCAAAACTGATAACTATGTCATGATTATTGATCATTTTTTGTTCTATGATTCAGTTTTGTGCTGGCTGTGTATTCCTATTGAACTTATTTCTGAACATATGATATGTAACAGGTTAGATCACTTCTAAGGAAGATGATGAAAGATGAAAATGGGGCTCACTCCAAACAGGAATTGATTGAAGCTATTTCGAAGTCTATGAAGGAGAATAGTGAGTGCTTCTTAACCTCACTGCGATTACCTTGTGGTCGCCGCAAACAGTTGGATGATGGGGGAGGACTTGAACACCAACCAGAAGAGCTGGAGGTAGAAAGTTCTGTTCAAGAATTATGCTGTTGAGGTTATTTGTTGGAAATATGTCTAGAGCAAACCCAACAATATTCTCGTTTCATTATAACATAGATTATATGACATCACAGCCAGTAGGCATGTTGTGTTTTGCAACAACTAGCAATTGCATGCTTTTCTTGTCAGGAACCTTTCTCTGACAAGTAGCAAGAAACAATTAACCAAGATAGCACTTTTGACTTTTGCACTCCTCTCATAAAAACGTTGGTATTCTGATTACTATGTACTTGTATTGACTATGATTATTCTGTTGAAATTTGAAATGTTCAGAAGTTAAAAGTGTCCTTCAACGAGATGAAGCTTCAGGTTGAATCAAGTCGAGCTCAATGGGAGGAAGACTTGAGGAGGCTAGGTGAGTAAAAGATTCAGAAATATTTTTAGAACATTTGTCCTTTGATCTCTAAACAGTTAAATATTGCAGAAAGTTATTTTGAGGCTCATAATCACAATGCATACCACAAGTTACTCGAGGAAAATCGTAAGCTGTACAATCAAGTTCAAGACCTTAAAGGTAATATGCTAATAAATTAACTTCATTTCACTAACAGTGAGATATTGTACTGATAAATTGAAACATCTTTTAGGTAGCATTCGTGTATATTGTAGAGTGAAACCTTTCCTGAAAATGCAAACTGATCAAAGATCTACCGTTGATCATATCGGGGAAAATGGTGAGATCATGATTGTGAACCCTCAAAAGCAAGGAAAGGAAGGGCGGAAGATGTTCTCATTCAACAAGATATTCGGGCCTAATGCTTCACAATGTACATCATCAACATTTCTTTTTTTTTCTCATTTACTGCAAATTAACCGTATTCCATCTTGTAGTTCTTTCTAATAGATCACTTGCAGAATAGTAATGCATTTATGCCAAAAGTTATATTGTTCACTGAAAATATAACTATATTTAGTTGATAATGCATAATGAAAATTGCATGATTATGGTTTCATAAGAAAAAGAATGGTGCATATTTTGGAGGGTTGCCTGATATTTATTTTGAGAGTTTTATAGTTTGACTGATTCTTAATTCTACCTAGGAGTATCATATGATCATACCTTCACTTCTTTTTCTTTGTAACAGCTGAGGTTTTTGCTGATACGCAACCATTGATCAGATCAGTGATGGATGGGTATAATGTTTGCATATTTGCATATGGTCAAACAGGATCTGGAAAAACATATACCATGGTAATTCTTCGCGATTAAATGTAGTGAAGTTCAATAATTACTATTGTGAAAAATTCTCAAATCAATGAATCCAATTCTATTAAAAAAATAAAGAAATTACTTCTGGGAACAATAATAACAATAGATGTTCTTTTGTATGCTACTTGTGTGCATTAAGCTTCAAGCTCTTTGTATTTTTCTTTATGACGATGTAACTTTTCTTTACTGCATTTGTTACTCAGAGTGGTCCCGATATTACAACGGAGGAAACCTGGGGCGTGAACTACCGGTCACTTAACGATCTATTCGATATCTCGCAAAATAGAGCAGATACTACCACATATGATGTGAAAGTTCAGATGATCGAAATATACAATGAGCAAGTGAGGGATCTATTGATGGTTGACGGTGCAAACAAAAGATATCCTTTCGGTTGCAAAAGTTATTTTTCTCAGGTTGCCGATTGAAAACAATACTTCAAAGAAAGATGTCCCCCCCATGAAGTTACTTCCAAAAATCTTCTATATTTTCCACATGAAATAGAAAATCTTTTATTGCTCTCGGCATCAAAAAACTGTGTAACAACATTTCCTTCCAGAGTTGGTCTTAACCATGAACACATTAGAGATACGGAACAGTTCTCATGTAAATGGACTGAACATCCCAGATGCAAATTTAGTTCCGGTGAAGTGTGCACAGGACGTTATGGATTTGATGAAAGTTGGCCACAGGAACAGGGCAGTTGGGTCTACTGCTCTTAATGAACGAAGTAGCCGCTCACACAGGTATCCCAAAACTAACGCAAAAAATGCACTTCCCCTCAGAATGTCCCTACTCCCTAGTATAATATCTTTGCATATTGTTCTTTGTAGAGATAACCTCTCTTTAATCGTCTGAGCGACAGGCATGCTCACTGCATATTGTAATTTTGTTGCTCTTCTCTGTAGTGTGTTGACAGTTCATGTTCAAGGAAAGGAGGTAGCTTCAGGGTCAACTTTAAGAGGATGCCTTCATCTTGTGGATCTAGCGGGAAGTGAACGGGTGGATAAGTCCGAGGCTGCTGGAGAAAGACTAACAGAAGCAAAGCATATAAACAAATCACTGTCCGCACTTGGTGATGTTATAGCTGCACTTGCCCAAAAGAGCTCCCACGTCCCATACCGAAATAGCAAGCTAACACAAGTGCTACAAGATGCCTTAGGTATACAGACTCTCTTAAAGGATTGGACGTGTTTCGTCAAGAATGCCAGCTAATTATGTGTTCTTGTCTTGTGATGTAGGTGGTCAGGCGAAGACATTGATGTTTGTCCACATGAATCCTGAAGCAGATGCTTTTGGTGAAACAATGAGTACCCTCAAGTTTGCAGAGCGTGTAGCCACCGTAGAACTTGGTGCAGCTCATGCTAATAAGGAAGCAGGGCAGGTCAAAGATCTGAAGGAAGAGGTATGGCATTGTGTTGTTTTAAATGTTACACAATCATCATTGGAACATTGTTTTTATAACTCATGGTTTGTAATTGTCTATCAGATTTCTAAATTGAAATTGGCATTAGACGATAAGGAACGTGAAGCATCAAAGCTGAGAGATGTTGCGAACCGTGTGACCTCTGAAAAGAGAAATGCAAGAACGAGGTCACCCCTAACCACCACCTTGTCGTCGAAACCTGAAGCTGGTCAGGATTCCAGTGTAGACACTTGTACAAGCGAGGTACTATATACTAAAAGTAGCTTCTTGGAAGTTACAATATGGAGTATAAACGATTACTCATTTATTTGAACATATGTCTACCTTGTTCCATTTGCAGATCAGAAGCTCATCATCTGGAAAGCAGAGAAGGTTCCGCTCTCCATTGTCAGTGAGAGAACTGGACGAGAAGTCACCTGTCACCAACCGAGAGTTATACCTGAGTGCTAAGTTCAAAACTCCATCTCCTCCAGTAAGAAGTTCATTGTCTGCTGAGAGAGTTGGCATTGCCAAAAGCGTGGAGAGGTCTGAAAACATCGACTGCACACCATTATCAAGGATTGAAGTGCCCCCAAAAGTACAGCACAGCAGCTCTAGGAAGACCCCTTCATCCGTCCTGACCGCTCAAAGCTTACGGAAATTCCGAGACTCCGAAGAAAATAGAAGCGCAAAGCCGTCAGTCCGAGAAAGCATGACAAAAACCAGGCTTGACAGTGCAACAAAGCAGCCTCAGAAAGAAGAGCAGACTGCAAACAAGAACACCGGTGCGAGAGTGAGGTCAGAAGCCAAGACCCCCAAGAATATATCCGACATAGAAAACGAGCTTGCAAACAGCGAGCCAACCTTCCAGTCCAACCGAAAGGCATGGAAGCTCCCGCCACAGGCCACAAGACAGTCCCAGAGCATTGATCTTAGGTGTAACAGCATGTTTTCCAGTTTTCCTGTCACACATACAAATGCATCTAATATCACATCTGTGAGTTTGCTTACAAATGCGTTTCTTTTTTTTTTTGGTTTGCATTGTCACTTTGTCAGAGCCTCGGTCCGGGAGATGGAACCTGCGACTGAAGGGAAGCCTCGCCGGAGCAAGGCGCCCCACGGCGAAAGAGCCAACATCGCCATACCGGAGACCCGGCGCAGCGTCTCTCTGCCCCGCGGGAAGATGGCTCTCGTGTGAAAAATAAGAAAATTCTAGTTTTTTTTTCGTCAGGCGAATTTCATTGTACCCTGTGATCCGGCTACCTGTAGGTCTTCTTCTACGGCTGGGTAGACGAACCTTAGAGGAACACATCATTCATTCATTTGTTTTTCTTTTTTCCTTTCCTTTTTGAAGTTCGTGTGTGTTTGTTTCGTACACGAACCACACGCCCTTTGTACAATGTAAATGTAGCAATTGCCATTATTATATCTCATTTCAGTGGCGATTGCCTGATTGGAACCTGAAAGCCTGAAACCACTAGCACTGTGTATCAGTACCACCGTTCGTGCACATGTTCTGAGTTCTAACAAATTATTTGCTTCTGGTCTTGCTACCGCAGTCTGCAGCAGCCTACAAGGCTTGGAAAGTTTGCTTGGTTTTACAAATTTTGCAGTTGATTTTATATTTTCAGCGAGAGAGAGAGAGAGAGAGAGAGAGAGAGAGAGTTTTTTCTTTTTTCGAGGAAAAAAAAACTGTTTCTTCCCGTGTGAGCTTGTAGGCTTGCACCTTGCAGTTGCAGCCTTGCACTTGTCCTCGCTTAGCCACGGTGCCCACGTGGCTGCGCGCAGAAATTCGGGCTATGGAGGAGGCAGCGGCGCCGGAGCGGAAGCGGCCGCGCGACGGCGACATGGGTCCATCGACGGCGGCGGCGGCGGCAGCCCCACCACCGTCGACGGCGGCGGTGGCCGGGGCGTCCGGGGAGGCGCAGTACGTATACCTGCCCATCGCCGACGCGCTGAAGGCCCCAGGGGCCCGGGTCTGCCTCTTCGGCGCCGTCTCCGAGATCGGCGCCACAGTCCGCAGCCGCGGCACCGGTGAGCCTCGTTGTCACCTCCCCTTTCGAGCTTCCCCCTGAGAGTAGGGTTTAGGGTTGGGCGCTATAGCGGATTTGTGCTGTTTGGGGTTGCTCCTGGACTAATTTTTCAGTGCTCAAATGGGTTCGGTCACGGTGGTGGAGAATAGGTTCAGTCATGCCTCCTCCTCCACACACCCGATTCGCGAACTGATCTAATTGTAAATGCTAGGGATTAGGGAAAGAGGAAGATGTGGGGTTTTAGCCTTTTAGGTGTAGGTCTATAGCCATGTTGTGTTCTGAACACTGAACATAGGGGTCAATTTTGGGGGATTTTTGCTGTTAATTGGATGAAGAAGCAGACTTGGTGAATTCTGATTGCTGTATCTGAAATCGGCAATTATAGATGAGCTACCATGTTCCACCTTGGAGGGGTTTCTTTGGTTGGTTATTGAACTCAATTGTAATTATATTCTTATCCATTTGCTATTGCAGCAATGCCTGTATGACAGGTTTAACAATTTTCATTTTCTGTTGATTCTTTTGTGATTATACCTGCAATTGACGTCACGCTACCCATGGCTATCATTTGTGCAGATTTCACTCTTACGTTGAGGATTGTGGATCAATCACGTGCATCTGCGATCTCTGTGACCTTCTTTGCTGATAACACTGCATTACTGCCCTGTGTTAGGTCAAGTGGAGATGTGATCAGTCTCCATAATGTTGTGGTACGACTGAAACTAAACACTCTACTGAAATGTACTATTTGTTACATTCCATGGAATCTTTATATTATGTCTTTGAAATTATAGTGAATTATTGTGTGACATTCCTCACATTTTCTAACTCGGAATTGTAATTGCATACTTTTCTTCCATGTCTTCTATTCTGCAGATAACAATGCACCATGGAGAATTCTTTGTCACATATAACAAAAAGTTTTCTTCGTTTGCGCTATTTGAAGGGAAAGTATCTACGGGATGCAGTCCATATCAGCATTCTATGAAATACCATGGCAGCAAACATGACAATGAAATTTTGACTCAGATGAGAATGTGGCTTGTATATAATCCTCCAGGTGAGTATGTGACTGCTAGTTGAAAAACTATTGTTGCTCATTTTTCTCTTGTCTACTCATATGCTATATGGATGATATGTCTTGTGAAGTTGTGATACTCCAAAACTTGCACATCTACGAATATTATAAGGGACAACATGACTAGAAGTCCTAACCCACATGAGAATATGTTGTTGTCAATTCCTGATTTTACCAGTTGCTGAGAACATACATCGATATAGGATTCATTAGTATGCAATGGACAAGCTATTTGCCTACTCTCCTTTATCCAAAAGCTTAAGCATTATTGCATAAACACGTATAAAATAGAACATGAACATCCATTCTTTTCTTTTTATCTTAGGAAAGGATGCCTAGGTTTTGCTCAAATAAAATAAAAGCCTTCAAATTGGTTGACAATGATATAAGAAATCCTTGTAGCTTGGGAGATTTGGAGACATTGGAATGACTGTGTCTTCAATGATGTCTCACTGCATCTCCTGATATGAACCTGGTCATCAAGTCGATTGCAAATGAGGTGCCTTGTGGTGTGCCACAGGGGCAAAGGATCTCGGTAGAATGGTTGTTGCTAGCTTAGGTGCTTGAGATTTTGGCTTTGGGCACTTTTGTTGTTTGTTTTGTTTTCTTGTAATTTCTTCTTCTTCTCCAAGAAAAATAAAAGCCCTACATTTCTTTGTACAAATTTTTATTTTTGGTTGTCAGCTCTGTAGCATTATCAAATAATTTTTTTACTGCCTGCCCTAGCAGTACCTGTTGAGATATGTTCACCTACTTTTGGATACAAGTTTGTCTATTGTAGTGTGGCTTATGCTCAACAGCATCTACTGATTTACGTCTATGTATTTTGCACAAAAATGCAGATTACTGAAATATTTCTATCTTCTCTGCTGAATACATGCACTACAAATATCTGTTGCAGCACTCTTGCTTTTTCTAACAAGCTATTTTGTTCTCTAGGTCTGAAAGATCTTGAACTGCAGTTAAGGAGTATAAAATCTGATTCTACTTTTGATCTAGTATGCAAGGTTAGTTCTATACGAAGTTACATTATATTCAACAGTTATTTGAATAGAGGAAATCTGATTTTCCTTTTTGTTAGGTTCTAGATGTTCATGAAGCTTCCAATGGCGTATGGATTTTGTATGTTTGGGATGGAACTGATACACCTGTGACCGAGTTCCCGATGATGTAAAAAATAGATATTGGTGTCACTGTTTAATTTTTAATTCAGAAATAACTAAAATTAATTCTGCAAAAGAGGAGGGTTTTGGTGCTTTTAACATTGTTTTGAAGTAAATTGTGCGTCTTCCATTTCTTTCATAACGTATGGCATAATATGATAATAACTGTTCATCTTTAACTAAATTGTGCCTCTGTTGTTTTGCTTGGTTGAATGCAGCTTGGACAATGAATCAGTTTCTCCACCCCCTCTACATCTTGAAGGAGCACCTCTGCCAAGGGAGGTTTTGTGCACATTGCCTTGTGTTGGGAGTGTGCTGAGGGTTTTCTCAAACAGGTCTTTCAAGGAAATGCTACACTTGCAAAAGGGTATTTATTGGGCCAGGTTCTGTAATATGATGTGCAAGCAGGAGTTTGGCATGTGGAAAGGGATTCTGCTGCCTTCTAGCAGAGTCCGCCTTTTATCAAATGAAGATGGCAGCGTTGCTAATCGTCTGAAGTAATCTTCTGTTTTCTCATGAATGTTGATTGCCATATGAAACTTGTTTCTAAGTATTAACCAAGTGCATTAATAACTACAGGCTATTCAACAGTCGCATTGCCACCCAAATTCATCGTCAGCCAATGGCAAGCCTCCCCAATGCTTCTGATATTGCTGGTATGGAAAATTGAGCATAATTTTTTTACTTAGACTTGCATGATTGCTCTGAGCTTATTTTGTTGCATGGTGTGAAGTTCTCCCATGCATGTTCTAATTGTTATCCTGCTAATTGTTTGCAAGGTTCTAGTATCGTATGTGCAACTGCTTTGAATGCTATGCTTTCCTCTTCCATTGACTAAACTTCTGTTCACTGGTTAATTGAATTGCATAATAACAAAAGACCATGCCAATTCCTCTCAGCTTTCTTTTTTTAATGCACTACCTTTTCACAGATGGTGATATCTTTCTGCTATTTCTGTTTCATCTTATTATATTTCTTGTTCAGTGGTTAATTGCTTAAGAACAAAAATTCTAGCCTACTAAGTCCGGCCTTGCCATTTCTCACTCCAGAGAGAGAAAAAAAACTCAGTTTTTTCATGTGCTACCATTACGGATGGTGATCCTTTTGTTGTCTTTTGCGTTTTTGCCCTGATTCATGCTGATTAAGGTTTTGCATGAACTATGTAATGGACCTCTGTTACCACCATCTGTTGTTCCCAAAACTTGCCATTTGATGTCAACTCATCTATTCTGTCAGATGTAGAATACGAGAGAGCAGGTTACACGACATTAATGGAGTCGCTCACCAATGGAGAGGTAATACTCTTTTCCCAACCGTTCTATTCTTTAATTCATGGTGCTAGCTCCGCCCTGATGCTACCCCCAATAACCAGATTCCTCTGTAGGTGTCATGAGAATGTTTCCCTTCTCATGAGTGCATTGTACTGTTTTCACCTGGTAGTGTTCTGAATTCTGTTTAAAAGCCCGCATCTATATCTACTTTTTTTTTTGCCAGGTGACCCACAAGTTCAAAACCTTGGTTCGAGTTGTGGCAGCATATCCACGTGGAGCTAGTCATCTTTGTTCACTATTGGCTGGCAATTGTTGCCTAAGGTTGACTCTTGAGGATCCTACGGCAAGAATTCATGCGTACATCCACAAGGACGATGGGGTAATATACTGCATGTTACCAAACCACCTCTGTGCCTTATCATTAAGTGCATACACTGTCAGTGTCTACTCTAGTCAGTAGTAAAACAAAATAAAACAAAAACTTGTATCTGTAAAGGAAACTTCATCTGTGGTAATAGTCTACGGGTGCCTGAAAATCGCTTACATCTACTGAAACTCGATGTGCCCTGTCTTCAACTTAATCCATGGCAGGCCAAATTTTTTGGTGGTTTCCTGACGGCAGAAGCTGTAACCAGAAAGATGAACAAGCTTCTGGGTATCCCAGAAGACACCGAGGAAGGTGCTCCATCGAGTAGAAACCCACCTTGGATATGGTGTTGCTTGAAGTCTTACCGTCTGGACAAGAACGATCCCTGGGGAAGCAGAAGATATCGGATTTTCGGCACAGAGATCAGGGATTGAACAGGGTAGAAAGATTTGGAGAAACTTGGAAATTACTGTGTACAGTGACATTTGCTTTGTGGTACTGACATGCACATTGACATCTAGCTAGGAAGATGTGTGTCTAACGAATGGAAGGACAATGTTACTGCGATGCTGTTAGCATTTGGTATATGCCAGATGATTTATTTTAGTTTAATCAAATGAATTAAATGTATAACATAACACTTTTAGTTGATTTTATGAAACTAGAGTGGACCAACTGGCATAAACACAGAGTTTCCTCTCTCCCAATTTGGAACCCTAAGGGCATCCACAGTATAGCAATATAGAACGAGGGTGATATTCGTTTCTAATTTGATGATGAAATTAAGGCACAAAAAATAAAAAAACCATTATCACATGATTAATTAAGTTTTAATTATTAAAATTTTAAAAAAATAGATTTATTTGAAACTAGCTTTTTTATATAAAAAATTTTCGTATGAAATGTATCATTTAGCAGTTTGAAAAATGTGCTAACGGAAATCAAGGTAAAATACCTTGATAAAAAGAACGTGATCTAGATTAGACACAATCCAGTATTACGAATTTAGGTATGAGACATATCCAGATTCATAGTCCTATATTTTAAGATAGACAGTGGGAATAAATAACAGTAATCGAGAAAAATTTCCATAGTTCAAAGCTGAAAGTCATGTCACATACAACGTAGAAGAAACACGAAAAGCATTACTCCCTTCATCTTATAAAAACCAACTTTTGAGAATAAATCTCAATAAAAACTTATCCATATTTATCCTCAGAAAGTTGATTTTGTTTTTTTAAATGAAAAAGTTCAGTACTAACTAGCGTACACTTCACCTCTCTTCTTCGGACGCGGATGCGGCCGTCCACTGGATAACTCACGGACGTCTGGGAAATAACCCCCTTGCTGCCTAAATAACGGCTAACGTCCACCCCAATCCTCCACTTCCACTCCACGCGACGCTACCTCGCGGTTCTCCCACTTCTCCTTTCCTCCATAAAGCGCGAAAAAATGGAAGCTCTCGCTATCGGATCCGCGCCTCCCCGCCCGCCGGGCTTCGCACTCGCACCCCTCACCCGCCACCACCTCCACCGCTCAAAAACCCTAGCCCCTCGCCGTCTCGTCGCCGCCGCGCCCATGGACGCCGCCGCCGCCGGCCGGGGGACCGGCCCCGCCCCTCCCCGCTGCGCTCGCGCCGAGACGGTAAGCTACGATCCCCTCATGCCGCCTCGGAGCTGGATGCCGCATGAATCGCGGTGTCCTCCTCTCTCCCTCTCATGGAGGGAGAAAATTTGTGAGGTTTAATTTGTGTGGCTTAGCTTATCGTGCAGGATTCGGAGGATGCGGTTGCGACGAGCTCGCACTCCGCCGAGGCGGCTGAGGCCACGGGCGCGGCGGGCGCGGCGACGGAGCAGGGGAACGGGGCCCTGGTGGCAGATGCCGCCGCCGCGGCCGCCGCCGACGTCGAGGGGGTTGACGGGATAAGGATCCGGAGGCGCCCCGTGACCGGGCCGCCGGTGCACTACGTGGGGCCATTCCAGTTCCGCCTCGAGAACGAGGGGAACACGCCGCGGAACATCCTCGAGAGGATCGTGTGGGACAAGGAAGCCGAGGTTTCACAGGCACGTTCACGTTTTCGTACTCTCCGAGGAGCAAACAATGTGTCACACTGACAGTGTGAGCTAGTGTGTCTGCGCGTGCTACTCTCTGAATGTGATTCGGTAATCTGTGCCTCTGGCAGCTGAAGGAGAGAAGGCCCCTGTACATGCTGAAGGGGCCGCTGGAGAACGCTCGTCCGGTGAGGGATTTTGTTGGGGCGTTGAAGGCGTCCTATGATCGAACTGGTCTGCCTGCTCTGATTGCAGAGGTCAAGAAGGCTTCACCAAGCCGCGGTGTTCTGAGGGAGGACTTTGAACCGGTGAGTTTGATGTGAATCATAGTTGGTATACTATCATTGCAATGACTAATGAGTGTTTGTTTTACTAACTTATCTGTAGAATTTTAGCGATTTAAATCTGATATATTATTTAGTGAACCGATATTTACAGCCTGATTGGTAATGATTGATCAATTTATCTCATATTGTTAGGGGATCATACAACTGAAGGGTAGAAATGTCATGGTGACTGTCCTTTTATTTATTTTAAGGATTTCAAATCCATCGATTAAAACATTACATATACATATAGCTGCATGCTTGCTGAAATGTGCAGAACAGACACTGGCTTTATGTTGAATAGCATATATTTATAATTGTCATTGCTCTATGGCATTCCCCCTGTTGCCGGCTTATCTCAATCTTCAAACAACAAACTTTTATGTGACAAAATTTCATGATGCCTTCCTTTTATCTTTCAGTTGTGCACTTATGGCACTATCTCTTTAATTGCATAACTCCCAGTTAGTTATGTGTTCATTTGTTGACATTCTGAACAAAGATTCAGGTTTTTGTCTTAAAGAAACAAATTGGTTACTTTTCCTGTGAAACAAGAAAATGAACCTAAAATAGCTAACTTATGTTTGTGGGGACAAACAGGTTCAGATCGCCCAAGCATATGAGAAAAATGGAGCAGCATGCTTAAGTGTTCTCACGGACGCAAAATACTTTCAGGTCATTAGTCTGTTCCCTTTTGACAGTTTTGCTACTCTTCCACGATGCATTACAAAACTATGCACGCTGAAGATATTTGTTTTTGTTTGTTATGTAATCAGGGAAGTTTTGACTACTTGGAAGCTATACGCAATGCTGGAGTACAGGTGCTGTAAATTTGCTCATATGTTGTACATCCGTTTACAGAAGTCAATGAAAGGTGCTGTAAATTCAGCTGTGGTGGTTCGAATGCATGCAAAGGCTCATTCTCTTGAATTTCTAAATGCAGTGTCCTCTACTGTGCAAAGAGTTCATTGTTGATGCCTGGCAACTTTACTACGCGCGGTTAAAGGGAGCAGATGCTGTTCTTCTGATTGCTGCTGTCTTACCTGATCTTGATATCAAGTATATGTTGAAAATATGCAAAATACTTGGCATGGCTGCTTTAGTTGAGGTTAGCTGAGTTATTTGTGATATGTTTTACATGTCAAAGCACTTCCAACTCTCTTCTCTTTGCTGCTTTGGAGTCATTCTACTAGTGTTGCAACTTCTAATTCATTTTCTTCTTCCAAGTAAATCAAATGCAACCTCAACATTCAAATTTTGATTTAATAAACAAGCTAAATGTGTTCTGAAGGTACATGATGAAAGGGAAATGGACCGTGTGTTAGGGATAGATGGTGTCCAGCTCATCGGCATCAATAACCGTAACCTTGGTATGTTATTCTTGTTTCACATGTTTAGACAAGTTACTTTGTCACATATCTTATAGAACAAATGTTTGGATTCAATTGCCAGTGTGACTACACAGTTCTTTATCAGATTTGTTCCCTATAAGTCACTGTGGTTATGTTATCATGGTGCCACCTGAAAACCTGTTGGCTCATATTGAACTAGTGGCTTGTGCATTTTCATCTATCACCACACTAGTGGCTCATGTTGAAGTTTCTATTGTACATGATCGAAAAGTGATTTGGGAAATTATGGATAAACCAAGCTATTCGATTCTTAAAACTAGAACTAGAATTCATTTATAAATCTAGCATTCAGCCAGTCAAACATGATAGTGTGGTCAGTTTCAGAATTGGGCTTTTAGAGCTGCTAATATTATATTTCAATGCTTCATACAATTCACTGTAAAATAAATATATTGCAGAGACTTTTCAAGTTGATATTTCAAACACTAAAAATCTTCTTGAGGGTGAAAGAGGACAAACTATAGCTCAGAAAGGCATAATTGTAAGTGTTTCTTTAACTTAAATTCTGTTGAAACACAAGAGAATTCTTACCATAGCTCAGAAAGGCGTAATTCGAAGTCAATGGTTTTTCGGCCTATTTTCAGGTTGTAGGGGAATCAGGGCTGTTCACACCCGAGCATATTTCATTCGTTCAGAGTGCTGGGGTCAAAGCTGTAAGTGAGCCATGAGACACTTCCAAATGAGTACCAAGCCGTACTAAGTACTAACAATTTCGGCATTTCGCATTCCCTGTTTTCTTCTGTGCTGATGACTCCTTTATTACAACGCTGTAGGTTCTCGTTGGGGAGTCTCTCATCAAGCAGGAGGATCCTGGCAAAGCAATCGCTGGGCTTTTCGGCAAAGACATCTCACCTGTGAGTGCTGCGTAAACTAAAGACGACAGAGTGGCAGAGAAGCTGAGAAATGATGGAGCACATCATCTTGTATAGGGGAGAGATGGAGCAATTCGCTTTTGTGGAGAGTTTTGGTCAGCCATTTTGTTTACTGAACTTGATCAGTTTTTCCCATATACTCTTGTGACCAAACCTTTTCGACCAATACAAAATGGTTCAATGCAAAGAAATATATGATCGAATAAGTTGTATTTAATTGCAAGGAGTGCGAGTTCCTTTGGAATATGGAACATCAAAAATCTGACACACGATTTCTTAAGGCTCATACTTTATGCTTGTCTACTGTGATTTTACTCCCCAGAAAAGTAACACTGCAGTGCAAATTTAGAGAGCATGGCGCATTGGCGCAATCAGCCTTTGCTCCCATGGAAACGTATTATCCAAAGGCGTATTCCTGTTTCGTTCACGACTTTTCCAGATGGGCCATATATGACTCGAGCTGAAGTGTTTCTGCCGTTTTGACTCGACCCATCCACTGCAACGAAACCGAGCCCAACCCACTCGTCCCGTCTCCACCCTACGGCGCCGGCGGCCATGCAGCGCCGCCGCCTCCTCCTCCTCCTCCTCCGCCGCCGCACGCCTTCCAGAACCCTACTCTCCCGCCTGCTCTCCTCCTCGCCGCCGGCGAGCGGCAGCGTGGGAGGAGAGGCCGGAGGAGGGGTGGCGGTGAAGCAGGTGACGCGGGGGAACCTGGCGGAGGCTCTGGAGGGGCTCCGGGCGCGGGTGCGGGACGCCGCGTTCGTGGGGATCGACCTGGAGATGAGCGGCGTGACGAGCGCGCCGTGGAGGGACACCCTCGAGCTCGACCGCGCCGATGTCCGCTACCTCAAGCTCCGGGACTCCGCGGAGCGGTTCGCCGCACTGCAGCTCGGCGTCTGCCCCTTCCGCTGGGACCCCGCCAAGTCCGCCTTCGTCGCCCACCCGTACGCCGCCGACCCGCAGTTCTCCCTTACCTCTCCCCCCGATCCCTTTTCTGTTCGAATCCACCTGTAGAACTAGAACCTAATAACACAAGTTTACACTAGTCTACATTGTGAAGCGGTCTACGATTTGAAGCTTCCGTGCAGTAGCTTGTTAATTGCTTGCGGTTGGCCGATAATTTTAGATGCTGTTGGCTGCATTTTGATGCATTTGTGTTTGGTAGGTTAATAGTGATATGCTGTTAGTACTGCGCTGGACATAGCACCTGGTGAGCTTCTTGAGAAAAGGGGTGCCGTTCTTGACTTAGCCTATTATAAGAAGCTGCGATTGGTGTATAAGACTTGGGGTTACAGTCTTACAGGTTGGGTTGGTGGTTTATGCTTGACAAGTAATTCCTGGCTCTATGGGTCAACGCCGAGTTGACCGGAATGTGCTGCTTCCATTTTCCTTAATCTGATGTGTTATTTAGGGATCTGTGGTGAGTTTATGATTGCAACTGTTGAATTCAAGCGCTCCTTTTCTTATTAGGAAACTCCAATATGGGCTTTGCATCTAGAAAGGTTTGGCGAAATTGTGCAGATATGTACTGTTTTACTTTAGAAGACTGCTGAGAAACTAACTGGTATTCCACAATTATGCTCACAGAGCACGGAGCAAGATAATAACACCCAAGAAAACTGATCAGGAACTCCGAAAACCTAGAATGGCTATTGAACGAGTGCTCTCTAGAAAGACAAATTTCTTTTATAAACTATAACTCTCCATCTCCCTTCCGGAAAGAGTTGTGGTATGGCTGGTTTGCAATTTTTTAATTACTTGATGAGATGTTTTAAGGTTCTTGGAAGTTACTAGAGTTACTTCCACTTTGAAGAAATACCAGCCGTTGATTGCTCTAAAGTGTAGGCACCTCTAGTACATTTCAAGAACCCATAAAACATCTCACAACCTTCGATATTTCTGAAAGTGAAGGTGCTTCTAGTACATTTGAAGCACCATAAAATATCTCTTTGTTTGTTCGTTTCGCAATCAGTTCAGCCATCAACATTTTTTCCAAAGACATAACCATTTGTTCTCACTTTGCCAGGCATAACTTCTTTATCTTTCCTCGCAATGAGTTCCTGAATGATTGTTCATCACATGAATTTCTGTGTCAGACCACATCGATTGACTTCCTTGCAAAGTACCAGTTTGATTTCAACACATGCTTCCGTGAAGGTGTTTTCTCTTATCTGTGCCACTTGGTTTATTAAAGTTACTGCATGCATGGTTCTGAATTTATCAATCCAAAACTGCAGGATTGTCCTTGATCACAGATTAATCACTTTTTTGGGTTTAACTAATGGGCTAGTACATCTGAACCATGCATCAAAGTGGAGCATCTCTTTATTTACAATATTTGGTTAATCTCAGGAATATATTATTTATCCAGAACACAAGAAGAAGAGGCACTTCAGAAATTATATACATTGCATAATAATGAGACATCTGCATACCCAAACACTTCCGAGGAGGGAGAAGATGTGCCATTAAAGAGTGCTGCGGATGTTCTTTTCACAGAAAGAATGAAGATCAAATTCAATGAGTGGCGCAATTCAATAGTCAGCAATCAAAGAGTCGATGACCATAGGTCAGAAAACTTCAAATTCGCAGACCAGTTCCAGACTGTTTTCTTCAAAATGCGTCCTGCTATCATTCTTAACGGATTCACGTCACATCAGTTAAAGTTAATTCGACAGGTATTAGTTGATTTCTTCATTACCTTGGAATATAGGGACAACTGGGCATCCGATTTGTGAAAAAACTAATCACATCACATGCTTCTGGAGTTTAGCTTCTTAGAGTTCTGTAGGGTTCGGTACGTCCTTTGGTTACAGGGTACTTGTCTCAAAAGAAACACTATATTTCCTGTCCAACATCTGTCTATTTTCATTTTGGTACCAAGCAGTAGCGGTGCTTTGTGGAATTGCATCCATTTTATGAGTAAATTTAGGATGCATTAGAATTTAGATTGATATTTTCTGTTTGACATTCTTCAAATAATCAATGTTTTGTACACATAGTGATGCTTCTTGATTTGCACTATGTCTGCTTCTACTCAGATAATATATATATATATATATATATATATATATATATATATATATATATATATATATATATATTTATTTATTTATTTTCCTCTACAGATTTTAAGAAAACATTTTAGAGACCTTGTGTATGTCTGTACATTTTTGGAGGATGGCGTATCAGAGAAGAGAGTAGTTTATACAGACACCAATGACGACAAGATATTGTTGATGGTAAGGAAAATATCACCTGTTGAAATGAAACACACTTCATTTCTTTTTATTCCAACTATACATTTTTTTTCTGCTAACTGCTCCAGGCTTACTATTGCACTGAGAATCAAATGATGCCTTGCCGCATTGGAAATTTACGTTCGTATTTTTATTTGATTTTAGATCACTTCACCAATCTAAACATTGTATGCTGGTCTGTTTGAGATATTTTTAATGATTAATAATCACCCTGACTATTTTGCTATTTTGCTACAGAAATATGTTCGGGAAGATCTACTAAAAAGCAGGGAAGCAAAAGTCAAATCAGCAGTAGGGATTCGTCATGTCATTGATCTTCTTGCCTCAGAAAGGAAATTGATTGTTGGTCATAGTTGTTTCCTAGGTTCTCTCTCTCTCTCTCTCTCTCTCTCTCTCTCTCACACACACACACACACACGGTTCTCCTGGATGTACTGGAATTTGCTCCGGTGAATGACCAACTGTGAATTGATGAGTGATGTCTAGCACTAACTTTCGATCTTCTACTGAACATCTTTATTTGCATACACAGATATTGCACAAATTTACAGCAAATTTGTTGGTCCTCTTCCTTCATCCATGGAGGAATTTGCCTTGAGTATCAACAAAATTTTCCCACATATGGCAGATACCAGGCATCTTATGTCTGTTAATGAAGCAGTTCAGTATCTTATGAGGCAGAAAAGCAAATCACTTTCGTCAGCCTTTTCATTGTTGTGCCCTGCACTTCATGCACCTGATGAGAAGTCATCCACCCTTTCTTCTGTGAGAATTGAAGTCGAGGCAGATGAAACAGTGTATGGTTTCTTGTTATTTCTTGAAATATAATGTACTTATTGTTTCTGCATGTACACTTACACTATGTTCTCATTCTTAGTAGAACTAGTAAGTCTTATCAACTGGTACTATTTCTGGTGTCTCTATTTTCTATTTTGATGTTTTTCTCCTATTCTGCAGGTTATCTTGCTTCACTTCAGGTGCTAAGCATGAAGCAGGTTATGATGCATTCATGACGGGATGTGTTTTTGTGCAGCTCTGTGCTTATCTTGGCATTAAATTTGAGCACCTCTCGCCCCTGGAGAGCCTAGGAACAAACATTAATCTGAAGAAACACATCAATCTGTTGCCCCCATGCTGGAACAGTGGAACAGTGCTTGATTTAAGTACTGGCACGGAGAGACCAGATGCAGGTTATAAGCATAGATATCCTGCTGCCATGTATGACAACATCGTTCTGATCTGGGGATTCCAGTCTAAGGCAAGACCAAAGGATATAAAGGATTGCATAAGCAAAGTGTTTGGTCGAGCTTCGGTTACATCAGTCTTCCCGATTGATTCCACTGCGGTCCTTGTTCAATTCAGCAAACAAGAGTCTGTAAACGATTTCTTGGATCTGAAGGCTGCCTTAGAGAGCGCAGATAGTGCTATTTCAGTCTTGCACCCTTTGTCAACTATATTGGAAGGAGGCAAAACACGAGCGGCAAAATATGATACCTATAGAGATATTTGCCGTTCCTCTGTATCGAAGTTCTCCTTCGCGGATCAAGCTGAAGCAGTTTGTTCAACTTCAAACAGCGAGTTTAAATTTAAGGAGTGCAATGCTGCAGGTGGATCTGGAGCACACGGTAGAGCTCTTGATGAAACTGTGCCTGCCTCGGTACAGCAGGCAGAAGGAGCGAAGTCTGGCTCCAGGAATCAAGGCGACAATGATTTTTCGTACCAAGATATCTTAGATGCGCTACGAGATGGCAAAACATCAGTTGGCAAACGAATGAGAAACACATGAGTTACATTTTTGCCTTCTCCTGAGGCCTGGCTGCTCTGAACAACAATTTGTTTTGATGGGTATCCAATTTTATTAATCTACTTGGCAGGATTCCAAGATTGCTGTTTTTTGTGTGCACCTGGTGCACTGTAGGCTACAGAACCTTTTACTGATGAAAAGGGGAAAAGGACTTTCTGACCTCATTTACGAGGGTTGTTTTTTTTTCTGGAATCTGGACAGTGCCTTTCTCATTTTCTCGTTTAAACCAAGAAATGAAACCTAGGTAAATTTAAGGGTCCAAAATATTCGGTGTAAGCTGATATTTTGTCACATTAAGGCCCTATTTGAAATGCAGGATAGGAAAACACAACGAAGGCCCTTTGGTAACATCACAGGGAAAAAAAACAATTCAAAGGAAAGTTTTTAAGATGCTGTACCATTTCGCGTGAATCAATGGTTCCATAGGAAAGTTTTCTTGGGTAGTTGAATCCTTTAAAACTCGTATGGCAATTCTCAATTATGAGGGTGTTTGGATCCTACGGATAATTTTTAGCCCACCCCTTTTAACCCTAAAATAGTTTAAGAGGATCCAAACAGCCCTCTATTTTTAGGGCTATTTGCAAATAGCCCACCCTAAAAAATTATCACCCCTAAGGGGTGCTAATTGGGGCTATTTGCTGTGGGCCCCACCAATTCCCACTTCCCCATTTGTGCCGGATCCTGTTGCAGCAGAACTTGTATGTGCCTGTATTGGATTAGCCATAGAAGATCCGGCTGCTGTATACTTTTAGTGGAGGTAAATGATTGGGATGGTACAATAATAGCTAAATAGCACTTACATCCAAACAGCAAGAGGGCTATTTTGTTAGAGGGCTATTTTGGTGGGATAATCTTTAACCCAAAAAATATCCCTGGGATAGTTCTCCAAACAGGACCTATGATAATATCATTTGCACGCATTTTTTTAAAGTCCTGTTGAACGGAAATTACATGCAGCTTGTGTATGGTGAGTACTCATTGATCGCACAAGTTTTGCATGATAAAGCAATAATACTCCCCTTTTCGATATGGACCCTGTTTGGATCCTAGGGATATTTTTTAGCCCACCCCTTTTAGCCCTAAAATAGCTCTAGGGGATCCAAACAGCCCTCTAGTTTTAGGGCTATTTGCAAATAGCCCACCCCCAAAAATTATCACCCCCAAGGGGTGCTAATTGGGGCTATTTTGCTGTGGGCCCCACTGATTCTCACTTTGTCCACTTGTACCGGATCCTGTTGTGGCAGAATTGTATATGTTTGTATGTGCCTGTATTGGATTAGCCATAGAAGATCCGGCTGCTGTATACTTTTAGTGGAGGCAAATGATTAGGATGGTACAATAATAGCTAAATAACCCTTGGATCCAAACAGTAAGAGGGCTATTTTGTTAGAGGGTTATTTTGGTGAGATAATCTTTAGCCTAAAAAATATCCCTGGGATAGTTCTTCAAGCAGAGCCATGATTTCAGTAAGCATTATTTAGTTCTATTTATACAGATTGAGAAATGATTTGAGTAAGCCTATGGGCTATTGACGAGTATATTAGTCCTTCTGTAACATATGAAATATATTTGAGGATTACGAATCTAAATATATCTCATCTATTCAAAATTTATTATATTGAGTTGTTTATCTATTAGTATACATTAGTGCCATTTTTTTACCCTTGATATTTCTATGCTGGTCTTCCCTGTTGGACTCTGGTTACACTACACAAATAAAATCACCCAACCAAACGGAACACACTAAACCCACCCATCCCCCATGGACGCCGGCGGCAAACTCACCGCCGTCGACGCCGCATTCCCGCGGGAGGAGGCGATCGCCGCCATCCAGGACTCCCACGCCCCTTCCCCCACCACCGAGGACGACTGCGACGACCTCTACGGCGACGTCGACCTCGGCTTCCTCCCCCTCTCGCCGCCCTCCCCCTCCCCGACTTCCCCTCCCAAAACCCCCTCCCCCGGCCGCTCCGTCGTGTCGCCGTCCCCGCCGCCTCGCCGTGGCCCGCTCCCGGCCCCCCCGGCGAAGCCGGAGCCCCAACCACCGAAACACACCCCGCAGCAGCAGCAGCAGCCGCCGCTCCTCCCTGCGGCAAAACCCACCCCGCCGCTGCAGCACCACAGGCCGCCGCAGGCGCAGCACGCGTCGCCGCCCACAACGGCGGTGTTCATCGGCGAGCTCCCGTACTGGACGACGGATGCGGAGGTGGAGGGCGCGCTCGCGCCGCACGGCGCGCTCCACGGCCTCCACTTCTTCACCGACAAGCTCACCGGCAAGTCCCGCGGCTTCTGCCGCGCCGACTTCCTCCGCCCCGACGCGGCCGCGTCGGCCGCCGCCGCGCTCCACGGTCGTACCTTCGACGGCCGCCACTGCGTCGCCTCCCTCTCCTGCCCGCCTGCGCTGCTGCCCTTCGGCGGCGATGACCCCCACGTCCACGCCCCGCTCGCCGCCCGCGGCCGCGGCCGAGGCCGAGGCGGCGGGAACGGGGGCAACTCGATGACAGCTCGGGCCAATGTGGGGCCTCCTCTTGGTGATCCGCCGGCTCTGGCTCCACCTCCACGGCCTCAGCTTCCATTCGGTGGGATGTTGGGCGGCAGCGGCGGCGCTGGCTACGGCGTGTTCGCGCCGATGATAGGACAGTGCAATTCGGCGATTGGTACCAGTATGATGCCGCCGGTGGTGGCGCCCCATGTGAACCCAGCGTTCCTGGCAGCCGGTGGCATGGCGATGGGTGGCACAGGTGTGTGGTATGATCAGCGGATGGCTGGAGACATGTGGGTTGGACAGCAGCCATGGAATTTTGGAGGTTACGGGATGCCGCGGCCGCAGCAAAAACCGCCAATGCAGCAGCCACACCGGAATGGAGACTATGGGAAGATGCGTGGCACGGCGCGGCGGGGAAGACCTGCAGGTGGTAGGAATGAGGGGGACATTGGCAATGCCAATGGCAATGAGAGGGGTCATCCAGATAGGAGGCAATGTGGGCGTGACCATGATGGGTTTGATCTGTCCAGGAAGCATGGCCATGAGGAGAGGGGTCGATATCAGCCGCGAGTGCTGGAGGAGGAGATGGAGCATGAAAGGCTGTGGGATGAGAGGGATCGTTATGGAGGTGACAAGAGGAGGTACCAGGAGTATCCTGAGTGTGACTACGAGAGGAGAGGCCGGGCAAGGTCACGGAGTCCGTCAAGGGATGGTGATGAGGATGATCATCCAAGAAGGCGTTACTGATTTCCCGCACTTCGTATCATCTTCAGGCCAAATGGTAATTAGAACTCCAGGACAAGCATTCTCTTAGTAACTGTTTTATATTATATTTCTTCTCTACGTAGTTTAAGCAGTGTCTTAGTGTCTCTTTCTGTTGTTTACTCGCTGAGATTGCTTTACTTGGGCACTAATTTGGATAAACTGTTCATTATGCTCTAACTTACCTTTCTAAAAAAATATGCTCTAACTTGTAATTTAGTTTTGACACTTACTGTTAAACTTTTTTTTTGAACGAACCGGCGAGCCGCCAATTACATTGAATAGAGAAGGAACTGTTAGACTTTTGCAACTATGTATTAGGGGTTCTTCTGATATTCTTGTGTAACAGTATAGAGAAGCTCCTTAGATTGGTAGTACCCTTTAGTCCATGTTTTATTGTACCAAAAACATAGGAAAGAAAGTTTTGGATGAACATGGAAGCAAAACATCACGATAGACATCACAGGGTTATGGTGTGGAAGAAATGTGGAATTTACGGAAGTTTCCACTCAGGCTTATGCATCATCTCATTAATTTTATTGTGCTTCTCTTCACAATGTTAGAGTATGGTGTCATATATGTCTCTTTTTGACTCAGCCAACAGCCATTATGATGCATTAGTCATTGTGACAAACAATTTTGATGTATTTTTTTAGGTGTCTTTTGCTCTTTTCCTGACAATGAGCATGGGATCTGCTTATTCAGTTTAGAATTTTGAACTAAACTATAATAGTTGCAATTTGTTGGTTACTGTGTAGTTGATTGTTATATCATTTTCAGTTCTGTTGGAAATAATGTTAAACATGAATCATAATATCTCACAGTATTTTGCTTGATTGTTTATTTATTTTATGTAATTTCCATGTACTATTACTTACCATATGTGTTGGCTACATCTTATATTCTTACCCTTTTTTGCTGTTTGATGTTTTTATTGGCATGCTGTTTTCTATCTGGCTAAGTGTTTTTACTCCATGCTAATCCTGCAAAAATGAAGACTTCTTCATGTTCATGGAAGGTGTCAGGAAACATATGAATTTGCAAGTAGTTACTCGTTACTAATGCCCTTGAAATTCGTAAACAAGAATCAGATGCCTCTTGTTCCTGTTCTCTTTAATCTCCAGTATTTAATCTTAGCAGTATCTAGCGGACATGTTTGGGTCATGTCATGCAGCATATGGTAGCCCTTTTTCTAAAATTAGGAATGTGGAGTTCGACATACTAATTAAAAAAAAGCATCAGATTCAGTTAGTTTTTGTCACATGTGACTAGTAGCATGTGGAATGAAGCTTTATGCCTCTAGCTCTTTTTGTCCATTTGAGACATCATCGACGATATTGCTTATCTGCATATTTTATAAGGCAGATTTGGCTTCATGTCTGCAAGAAAGTTCGACTTAAACTTTACATTGCAATTTCAATTCCTTCACTTAATTGAACGAATGCGTTATGGTTTTGTTTACTGGATGCAATTGTATTGGATAATTGGAACACCAATAGTATGATCAGTTACAGTTGTGAGTGTTGGTTTGTTCAAATATGCTGACTTTGCTTATTCATATATGCAGGTAAATTATCAGTTCTTTTGCAGTCCTGGTCAACTACTTCTACTCCCCAGTCCGGCAGTCCCCCCGGAGTAACTGTAGAAAGCATGCTTACTCGTATCAACTAATCAACTATTTACTATTAACTGAAGGAACAGAGAATGACACAAGTAAGAACCTTATATATTCTGCACTAGTTAAACATAACTTATGGCAGTACATTTTAAGAACCCCTCTATTTCTATATACGGTCGAGTGGTGGGTGACCTTACTTATGGCATGAAGTTGTGGTGTAATGTTACACTACTCCAGAAATACTAACCATAAGCAAACTATTACTAGTAACTGTTCCCCTCGATAACTCTCTCTTTTCCTTTAATCTTGCACAAGAAGTGGCAGAATCCTTTCGTTAGCTGCTGACTTGCTGCTCCCCTTGCAATGTGGCAATCAGCTTTGTTTCATGTACTATACAGGCCCTATAGGCCCTTGTGTGCGTGTGGGCCATAGCTACTGGGCCTTGGTTTCGCTGGAGATTCTGTGTACATATTTTGGCTGTGGGCAACAAAGGCTGCGGCAATTTGCTAGCGGCGCCGGCAACGGTGGCACCTCATCAGCTTGGGCGAAGGGTGCACCCGCACCGCACCAGGCCGGCCGCGTGTACGGCGTACCTTTCACCGGACCTGACCGCACCGACCGACCGAACGAGACCCTCCTCCGGCAGCAGCAGCTTAAAAGATTAATTAATGAGCGGGTCTTAATTCCGTCGGTCCATGACCGCCGCCCACATGCGCGGCTGCCTTCTTTTCGATCATCTGGCACCACCAAACAGCCAACACAGGGCGAACTACAAAACTGCCCAGGCATGTTCAGACACTGCATGCACGTACGTACGTACACACGCTGCTACGCGTACGTCCGCCGTGTATGTGTCGTGTGTGTGTGTGTGCGGTTTGTACTGTACCTACCTTGGCTACCTACAGACATGTAGCACGCAAGTACTACTACTGTCGGCGCCTACCTTCGCTCGTGTATGCTCCTGGAGCAGTGCAGAACTGCAGATACTGACTACGCTCGCTCCGTATCACAAGTCATTTTATTTTTTTTCCTAGTTTGAGTGGAAATATTTAGTAACATTAGAAACACCCAAATTAATTTCATTAAATCTAACATTGAATATTTTTCATAATATATTTATTTTGTATTAAAAAATGATATTATGTTTTTTCTTTGAACTTGACCAGATTTAAAAATATAATAATTAAGGTAAAAGTTAAAACGATTTATATTAAGAAACAGAGGAAATAATTCTTTTTTCGCCCATAAACACTATTTGCGCTCGGTTGGTGATCCTCATATTTTGGCCAAACGCCCAAACCCAACCTGCCTCCTTTCGGGGAGTTCGGCATGCGCCACGCTGCCAGAAAGAAAAAACACGGAGAGGCTAACAGGCTAAGCTAGCACCCCCCCGTACCGACCTCACCTGCAAGCACGCACACAACACGGGGGTTGTTGCTTCACGCAACTTTAACCCCACAGCATCTCATGTGCCTCCACATTATACGCCCAGTCCATTGCACTTCTCAGCGACTCCACCCTGTATGGAACAAATTATTCTTTAGATTATTACTACGATTTATCTGCTTTTTTTCATCTTAAAATATTACTAACTACGGTAGGATTTGACTCATTCTAAGACAATGGATTTGAACGGATGAAGTATTTAATTATAGAGATAAATTATATAATTTTAGAAATAAAAAATAAATAGCTTAAAACAAGTGCTTAAGCAATGTAGTAGAATTGTATAAAACGGTTGTTGAACACAAAACACATTTCTAAAGATGTTGAGGAAATAATCCGTGACAATAACCTATTGAATCAAAGTTAGCTGAAAAGAACCGACCGGTTGCTAGGGGGGCTTGTTAGTTCTCAAAGAAAAGGGTGGTTTGTTAAACCACAAGGAACTAACTAAGCTAAGCTCACGTGTCTCTCTGATCGAACAAGTACATGCAGGTAGGCCTGAACTGTGTACGTTTAACGAACTAGTACTGCTTAATTTGTTTCCTTAAACAAAGTGGGCATTCAAAGGATGCAAGTGGCGCCATCCTGCGATCAGATCCTGGAAAATTCTGAAATCTTGGCCTTTGCTGGGAGGGGAGCCAGTGGGGGCACGGATGCAGTCAAATGATTGGGCTGCGTCCCTCTTCGCATGCACACGCTGCATTCCCGGTTGGACTTTGCCCAGTGTCACATGCATGCATGCAATTTGGGTGATCTTTGTTTAGTTTATGCCTAGCTAGCTAGGCTTTGGTTTTAATTAATCTTGTGCTTAATTAAGTTAATTGGTCAAACGGATCGACTCACATGGCAATCTGAGTGTGGCTGGGTGTGGACGTGTGGTATGTGTCTGCATCTTAGTTTTCTATTGTGCCCTTTGGAAGTGAAGTGGACTTCTAGATGTTAAAAGTAACATGAAGTTAGGATCGATGAGAGCTCCATCCTTCAATGGCCTTACTAATGGACCATTTTATCTGTAAGACCTCCTAATAATTAACCCTTGGTAGTCAATCCTACATACTGCCTCTGTAGCTGGCTGGCATTTAGCTAGGTGTGTCCACACGCTTTTCTCTGTTAATGAAATCTCCATGTTCACAATAGGGCGTGATGTGAATAATACTACTTTTTTTCAGGGGGTAAATATTTAATACTGCTAATTTCATCGTAATTACATTTATATATATTCGAACTAAAATCATGGATTTCTACAAAGGATGTGCTACACTGAGAGGTTGTTTGACATGGCTTCAATCTATCTAGGTCCTTAGTGGAGTACGTACTGATATAATCCGTGGAGCCAGATTTGGATCTGTAAAAAATTGGATATATGAAACACACTCCTTAGAGAGAAAAGGACAAAACTAGTAATAGTTGCAACATTTCAGATCAGCTCTGTGATATCTTCTCTTTTTAGAAAGGTTTTAAAGGTGGCATCTAGCTTCTGCTTAACAAGAAATTAGTGCTAAACTGCTAATTATTCTACCTTTCACAAAAACTAAAGGATCAAAGGACCAAGATACTAATTAACATTATCATCTCATTGATACCTAAAAGGATTGCTCAGATCAAATCTAGCTAGTGAACACATTTTGCCTTACCTTATCCTTTTCTTTACTTGGGGCGCCGGGTAGCTAGATTCATGCATCGTTTGCTTAACGGCTATCATGATATCATGTGAACACATATTACAAATTAATTAATTAATTAAGTCAAACATATAGTGCTGTGTGGACTTAGCGAGTTGGATTCACTCGTAGTCACAACTATCCAAGCTAGCAGGTTCAATCAGGAGAAGCTAATAATTAACTAAAGTGTATATATATTCTCATGTGGAAAAAGAAATGACATGGATGTCTTGAAAGGGAGGAAAGCAGAGACCTTTCCGATTTTAGTTGACAAGTCGATTCTCAATTAGAGTTTTTTTATACTGCATCAAGAGATGGTGCGCATCCCCATCGAATTATGCCTAGCTAGCATGTTCTGGAAGCAGAGACGTTCTACTAACGAACAATCAAGCACCATACCATTTTATTAACTACTCTCTCCGTTCCTTTTTCTTATTGATCATTACATAATCTTTTCACTAAAACCAAAAAACCTTAACTTTTCTATATTTCATCTAATATGAGTGTGGCTGGGGAAAAAATCAAGAAACATGCACACTCTAACTCTTATCATGCACAAGAAACCAGCATTACTACCCAAATACGAAATACCTATATATGCAAACTCAATCTACATACATAAATGCAATAATACTACACGTTAAACGAAAGGAGCAGGCTATATGATAATCAATTTTGAATTTCTGGTTATATGATGATCAACATAAAACGGAGGAAGTAGTAATTAGTAAGGGCCTAGTTTTTTTATAAAAAAACTACTAGCTTTGTTGATTGTTAGGAACCGTATTTTAATTTTAAAAGACATACTCTATAGGTTTCAATTAAATTACAAATATATTTAAAATATGAATATACTAAGTGTACTCCTTCTATCCATAAGTATAACAGATTTTAGGTTCTTTTAAAGAGTCTAGCAGAATATCCGTACTTTATTACAGGATTAAAAAGAAAAACTAGATACCATGGAAATATTATACTGCTTTGTCATTGTGTTTATTAATTAAATATGGAGTATATGAGTATTAATTAGGTGTGCATGCTAAAAAATAATCACTATAATTTTCATGGGCTGATACTATTGTTTATTTTAACCATTCTTATCCACTTCAAAGATCCAAGTCCATGTTGTTGTAGTTGAAAAAAACTTAGACCATCTCCCTACAGTTCAAAAGTATGCATCGATGTTTCTTACTAGGTAGTCTACTCTCAATTCTCACAGCAGGAGGTCACAAACAATGGGGTTCACATATCAGTGATAGAATAAATGATAGAAGTGGTGGTGGCAGAATAACCACCACCACCAAAAGGTTAAGGTGCAATGACAATAATATCTTTCATTAAATGATGAATAGTTAGGAATATGATTAAATAAAATTAAAGGAAGGGTGGTTGAGTGATACAGATATTACTCAAAAATTCTTATAAAATTGTAGACAAACTTGAACCCTCAAAATCCATTATATCTATAGAAAGAGGGAGATTTCCTACTATTTCTCCACCATCAAGGATTGGAGGTAGAAGGGGATTTCCTGAGGTTGGACAAATTATGGTGCTGGTGGGTGGAAAACACGAGTGAAGGGTGCCGCGGGGTTGGAGCGAGATGGTGGGTAGATATGGTCCATTAGATCAGGAGTAGTTAGGAGGTGAGGGCACCTCCAGCAGCCGCTCGGCTTGGAGAGAACAGCCAGCGAGGCCGAGGAGTAGCGTGTTGGGCAGTGGAGGCCGTTGTGCTGGAGGAGGTGAGCTTACCACACTGGTGGCCTCACGTTATGTATGGGAGATGTAGGAGAGGAAAAAAAAAGAGAAAAAATAATGTGCTTACACGAATCTTGGTGTAATCAAGTCGTTCAAAAATAATTAAAAACAGGAGGGATTATTTTTTCTTACAAATGCTATATAGGCAGTCCGTTTTTCTGTTACCGTGTTCAAGTCTATCAGGCGCATCACGATAGAACGAGACTGAATACTATCACAAGAAACTGCATGTTTCATGCGATGCATGCTGTGTCCGGAGCGAGCAGCCATGGATTCATTCTTTGCGAGCACTCCATGAACAACTGTACTGCAGCACCTGTCTCCTGAGACCAGCGTGGTCACGCAAAGGTGTGTCCTTGTGAAAAGGGCAGCATAACTGAACTGGAAGTTTGGAACAGAAAAATGTCATCTTCTTTTTTTTTCTTTTTATTTTTTTTTGAAGGAAGAAAATACCATCTTCTTTAAGGTTTCGTTCGTTACCTCCGGTTCCTAACTCCCCTCCTTCGTTTTCCGCGCGCATGTTTTTTAAACTGCTGGTATGTTTTTTTAAAAAAAATTTCTATACAAAAGTTGCTTAAAAAATCATATTAATTTATTTTTGAAAAAAGCAAATACCTAATTAATCACGTGCTAATCGCTGCTCCGTTTTCCGTGCCAACACAGCCTTAGACTGTGTTCTTTTCACCGTGTTCCCAACCCCTCCTCTTCGTTATCCGTGCGCACGCTTTCAAACTACTAAACGGTGTGTATTTTGCAAAAAGTTTCTATACAAAAGTTACTTAAAAAATCAAATTAATCCATTATTAAAAAAATTAGCTAATACTTAATTATTCACACGTTAATAGATTACTCCGTTTTTCGTATGGAGAATATGGGTTTCCAACCAATAAGAACCAACACAGCCAGCCTGCTCTGGAGGCAAGCATATGCATATGTCGTCACTTGTCAAAGGAGGTGACTTGAGAAGGGAGAAACTCACACACGGCTTTCACCTAGGATTCAGAGTTTCAGACTCGGCTGATGAACGAGAGAGGACGACAGTGCCACATGCCAGTTCTTTAGACCTGCAGACACAGCACCGAACCGGCACATAAACGTCCATAATTTTAGCTAACAACTACCGTGTGATGTATGATACTACCTTTATCAGGTCATAGGAAATGGATCCTATGAACTATATATGATCGCATGACAGAGACATGTTTAATCAACGCGAAATCCGTTATCCTAATGCAATTTAACTAGGGACTTAATTCCCATCCGATCCGTCGATAATCCGACGGTGACACGCACTCACTCGATCGATCTCCTCCGCGTCTTCCACCCAGACGAATACCCGATCGATCAATCAACCTCGACCCCGCATGCTGAGATCGCTAATGGCAGCGCCAACATCGCTCTCGTCAGATCGGCACGGGTGGTGGGAAATTATCGATCGGGAAAAAAGGCGACGCACTTTTTCCCTCTCTCGCGTACGTACCGTCCTGATTAATTTTGGGTCCACGCGAGAGTGCCGGCAGCTAGCTCGGCAGGCAGCGCGCGAGATCACCCAACCCCCGGCTAAGTTGGCTTGAGATGGGCTAACCCAAAATACGTTTTCCAAATAATTAAACGGTATATTTTATATTAAATTTTTTTCCGAAGAAACGTTTCTCTAGAAAAGTCAAATAAATTTATTTTAAAATTTACAATAACAGTACTCAATTAATCATTTGTTAATACTTACATCGTTTCCCGTACGGTTAACTAGCTGATCCAAACCGCTATACGCGACGCACCCGTACGACTTCCACGCATGAACCGCTGAATTAACAAGCCGGCGCGCCCCGCCACCCAACCCAACCAAATTACTAAACGGACCAAAACCCAGAGATGGTGGCGGCGCCGGGCGAGTGCGCGTTGGCATCATGCCAGCCTCGTGACCGCGCGCGAGCTAGCTGTACGCCGCGCCGTGCGAGCCGTTGCATCATGCGTGCGTGCGTGCGTGGTGAGGTGCAGCTGCCCTCCACCTGCATCGATCTGCAGCTGCATGCGACGCGAAGCTCTTTTTTTTTGTGGGGATCTTTTTTCTTTTTCTTGAGTCGCCGCACGCACTGCACTACTCCTACGCCACTACTACTACCGACTGCTACTCGATTCGATCGGGGCAATGTAGCCATGTACTGCTGCTGCTGAGACTGAGACTGCACTTCCAACGCTGCTCTCCCATCCGTCCATCCATCGATCACCAATAATAAGTAGTGTACCACACCACTCTTACCTCTTCCCCCCCCCCCCCCCCCCCCCCCTTTTTCTTTCCTTTTCTTTTGGCTTAATTGCTTGGTCCACAAAGGAGGACTGTTGTGTTTGTCCTCCCTAGCCTAACTAGCTTCCAATTGTACAGGTGTAGTAGTATATATACATCTAAGGTGTAGCGGTGTAGGTTGGTGAATGGTGATGGCGGCCGTGCAGGAACAGTTCCTTAATTAGGCGGGCAACAAACAGATAAATGGCCGGTAGTTCGTACACGACCGATCGATCAGATGCAGAGAGGAAATAAACTGCCTAGCTTACATCTTTGTCCCGCCGATCGGAAGAATTAAAGGACGGGTTGGGTCAACTCTATTGCCCGCGAGAGATCGATCGATCGAACGCACGCACGCATCTATCACTATGTCGTGACGTACGACGCGTTGGGGCGGTTGGTGTAGTACGCATACGAGCACGTACGAGACGTATGTCATGTAAGGTTTTCCTTATCATCATGAACGGAGTACCGCACCCCAACAGTAACCGTGCAGTAAATCATAAGATTCTACACAAAATTTATAGAAAATATAAATCATTTTCAAAAATATTAGTGGTGTTATTATCATGGTTTTATCATTATCGTACCTCAATGGCAAACATAAGTATCGTGGTAATCTTACGGTTTTCGTCAGTTTTGTAAATCCTCACGTCAGCGTGATGCGTGTGTACCACTGGTAAATTACGATAGAAGGGGTTGTCACAATGTCACGTACGTGTGTGATTTCGTATACGTGTGCGACGTTAATATATACCCATGCCGGCATGCGCTCCCCTGTCAAAAGGTCTAGCTAGCAACGTGACAACTGATGACAAGGTGTGTCTAGTGCGTACGCAAGACTACAAAACTTTTAAGAACGAATCGCCCGTAGTGGAGGTTGCTAGGTTATTACCAATTTGACTATGCCAAATGAATGACAAAGCTGATAGGTACTGAAAATTAATTACGTGGCGAGGTAACAAAACAACCACGTAAACCATACATTTCCACCGTATTGGAATATTCCTACTTTTTGAACATTGAGAAATATACTACTACTAGATTAGTAGACGTCTTCCAAATGTGCACCTATGTTTCCAACGACACAAAGAAAGAAAAAAAAATCACTTGCTTAGTTTCTTCCCCTACAAGAGGGATAATTACTATTACTCCATAGATATGGTTTTTAATAGGTAACGCTATAATTGGACTTCTAAACATATATTAATTCGATCATTCCTCTTATTAAAAAGTATGTAATTATCAAATATTTTGTTGTGATTCGATTATTATCAGAGGTGTATTTTAAGCCTAACTTATATTTCTGTGTATTTACACAATATATGAATAAGAATGACCAAAGCTTATATCCAAATGTTAACAATGCCATCTATACTTAAAACCAGGAGGAATTATTAACACACAAAATTGTATGGACATGCATGCTTCCTTGTCCAGGTGCTATCCGCTCCATGCTTTGCACTTATATTATGCCAATGGCCCACAGCACCACTGATCCTGCAGGCAGGCCAGCATGCTTGCGCCAATTTCTGCCTTTTGAGGTGTTGCCTGCCGTGCCAAAGTGCCAATCAACTCGCCTTCAACTTGCACAGGGGCAGCTCTCCTAGCTTAGCTAGCTCTACCCTCTGCTGTCCCCGCAAGAGGGGAAAAGGATCTACTGTTTCTAGAGTAGTGCCTTGCTTTGCCCTGTGGCTCTCAATGGGATTTTTCCTATTTCCAAAAGAAACAGGGGGGCAGTAGTAGGTTCTTTTCTGCTTTCAAAAGAAAAATTATGATCTTTTGGTCTCCTACATTACTCCATGCGATGTATATTCTTCCATGGAAAATGATGATTGTTGCAGAAGTATTTTTAGTTCGAATTTTGATTGTTTCTAAACTGTATATTTTCTGCGGGGAATTTCTAAGCTGTATTTAGTGTGGAATACTAGTAGTACATTATAAACTAGACCAACAATAAATAATGTTGCAGCTCTTTATGTTTTCTCGATTGGTGGCGTGATTTTTCAATCTTCTGATGTACCCATTTAGATACTTTTGATTAGATACTTTTGATTTGTGATGTATGTGATGTCATTACCATATTTAAATGTATTTTTATATTATGTTAATTTTATAGCATTGATTAATTTTTATGTTAATTTTTATATCCAATTTTATAGAATTGGGTATATATTCAATTTGAAACATGGAGCCCGGACACCATGGAGCACCAAACAAATTATATATATATCAAAGTAATCAAAGCATAATGTTGTGAACTATCTAAAAATCTTGTACAAGACGGTCCAATTAATAGTTTTTTTAAGCATGTATAATAGATCACGAGGAAAAAACTGAGCTATTTTCACCAATAAGCACAAACGAGCACTGAATTGGGACATTTCTAATATCCAGATAGAACAGCACACACGCAGGGTGAAATAGATCATCTCTACTGTCTACACCACCATGGACACACATGGCAATCACAAAAAAACCCCTGCATCCCCGAAAGAGGGAACCAGGGAGCCTAGGCTGGAACACACATCAGAAAACCAAGCTGGGAGCATGGCATGATGCCCTGCATCATGGCAAAGCCATCTGAGGTCAAACAGATGAGTCCAGAGAAAGCGCAATGCTATAGCTTTCATCGTCGCCACCTCCATAGTGGCCTCTCGGCAGCTACCAATCATCCAAGTTTACATGCACCACCGCTCTCCCTGCTGCCTAGAGGTGCACAAGTCAATGGCATCATTTCCTCTCAACCCTTTATTTTTTGGCCCCAGAAAAGGGCCCCCTTGGGGGCACCGCAAAATGATCTCTGAAATTAATAATTTATATATGGTTGTCTCTGATGTAGTACTCTCTTTGTCCCGATATATTTGATACAACTATTTTTTTCTTTTCCATGTCTCATAGAGCCTGTTTGGTTGAAGGGATCTCTTTTATCTCAAACAGGGTGACTAAAAGGACTAAAAGTGTATTAGTCCATTAGTCTCTATGGAAGGAGTTTATAGGGACTAAAATCTTTACTTTCTACCTACTACCTCTGCATGGTCTGATTCCTATCATTACGGATTGCATGATTAGAGGTAACATGATCTTTGTACAGTGCAATTAATGACGTTTAGTCCCTTTTAGTATCTAGATCCAAACAGGAGGGGACTAAAGGATTCAAACAGGGTCATAATATAACATGCATGCATTAACTATCACCTATTAGTTTTTTAAATTTAATTTATTTTAAATACTCTACCATTAAACCTCCCAATCACATTGCTTGCATGTATGGAAATGATCTAATCGAGGAGATGATTAATTTTTTCTTGGTCTTTGTGTTAAGAGTGGTTGAATCTTATATTTTGGGATGGGGGAAGTATGATACCCTACTCGTCCGTAAATCTAACTATCTAGCGTCAACTATTCTAATCAAACGTATATTGAATAATCTAACTATTTAGCATCAATGATATATCATTTGATTTGTAATTGGACCACTAATATTTTACATTGAAATTTATTCATTTTTACATTGCTTAAACATAATTTTCAAAGTTTATCTACCTCTAGCCAGAACCAAAAAGTATTTATGACCAAATTAAGTATTATACTGTAATGCTGTTATGCTAGTTAAGAGAGAAATAGAAGTTGGTGTATTTTATAATCGAGTATAGAAGGGGAGAGACATTTGCCCCTTTTTTCGAAAGAAAAAAGAAAAGTAACCGGAAAAACTAGTGGCAGTTTCAATATTGAAGACCAAATAAGAAGCTTGATGGCATATTCGGAAAAGAGGCAAAGTCAATGGCATATATTCCTAGAACTATCCACATATAATAGATTCTCTCTCCCTTATTTAAGTGAAATGACATGTCACTTGTATGTATGCTCTAGTTTTCATCTAGAGTTCAGTGTGTATTGTATTCTCGTTACTATGACAGATTGTGTTTAGTAGATATAAACATGCTTGGTTTGTATGTCACTGAAAGAGGCGTTTATAGTTTAAAAAGAAGAAACTCAGAAGCAAAATTAAGTACAACTCTTTCCAAACCATTTGCTCCTGCATATTGACAAGTGGACTGTACAGAATTGAGGACATATACAATGAGGTGAATATATAACATTTATTTTACTAACAAGAACGAGAGAAAAAAATAAAAGGAGAAGAAGGGTTGAGCATAAGACACATGAAAAAAAAATGAGTGGTATTAAACGCCAGAACATCATCTCTTTTTTCATGTCGTTTCCATATATTAGATTTATAGTGTTATCTAAAAGCATGTAAAGATGGTAGTCGTTTCAACCGTTGTACATCCCTAACGGTATTACAAGTAGATAGCGACATTGAATATGGAATATCTACCCTTTTTCACCTTTTTTTCCTTTTATTTGAACAAATCAGTTTTATTTAACCCCCATTTTAAATGAAAATTGCATAAAATCTACAACAAATTATCGGAGAAACATCTCTCTAAACTCCGCTCACCCTGGGCCTGCCTACTGGCGACATCATGTGTCTGGAGCGCGAACTTGGTGCACCCTAGACCCGCCTCGCTTTGTTGAAGTGGAGTTCGTCGTTGCCGCACGAGGAGGGTAGCAAGTTCGCTCTATGACAACGCGATCTGGCACCGAGTTTGTGTAGTTGGTGAGCAAAATTGCATTGGGTTCGCTTACCTGGTGCGCGAGATAGGCACCACTCCATTTCGTGTAGTCGTGTTGCGAACTCGTTGGCCACTTCGTCGTACATCTCCACAATCCCATGGAGTTTGCTTTCTCCATGCGCTATCCAATTGACACTTTTTACTTTTGCACATTTACATTGCAAACTAGTACCCTGTTTGTTTACGATTTCCGCGACGATGGTCTATTCTTGCAAATTTTGTCAACAACTGTTTATTTTTGAAGAAAAAGGATTATGAACAATATTTTCCAATTTTTTTTCGAGCATAATACATGAGGGGAAAAAAGTATTAAACCCCATAGCGTTATCTCTTTTGCATGTCGCTCCTATATATTAGATTTATAGTGTTATCTAAAAGCATGTAAAGATAAAAGTCGTTTCAACTGTTGTACATACCCTAACGGTTTCACAGTTAGATAGCGACATTGTGTATGGGAAATCTATCTCTTTTTTTTTCACTTTGTTGTCTTTCTATTCGGACAAATCAATTTCATTTAACCTCCATTTTAAATGAAAATTGCAGAAAATCTACAACAAATTATGGGAGAAAAACTCTCTCTGAACTCACATATGAATGAGGATTTTTTCCATCTTTCTAAAAGATCGTTAATGGTGCTCCTCTGATGTAACCTAGAGCTAGAAACACAAGGATTATTTGTACATCGATCACACTTGTTAAGCTATTACTGCTATGTTTGGATTAACCTTTTCTCTTCAAGTTATCCTAGGGTAAATTGAAGCATGGTGGATCCTGTGTGTGTAATAAATTGGGGTCCATAGAGGTAGTTTAGGCTTTAGAATACTTCAATGCCGCCGAGCTGTCTCCTCCTCCCGGCTCGGCTGGGCACTTCTCCGGCTAAATTAATGCCTTCTTTTCTTTGACCTCTTCTCAGCCATTCACCAAGCACACCCTGGCATTATCTGTAATCACCAATACACATTCTTTATTTTCATTAACCCATGGTTTCTGAAAGACTGAAACGCATCAGCTGAAAAGATTTGTTCCCGGTACAGAAGTACAGCACTGTACTAACAATATTCAGTGCAAGTATTAGTGCTACTATTCATTTGAGTCGATGTCATGCTATGTTTTCTTATGATCTTATCTTACCGTGATTCTAGATGAGATCCTGACGGTAAAGTTATTACCTTTCTGAATAGTTAGAGATCGCCTTCTTGATCTTTCGGCTTCAGTATTGTTCTGAAAGGGAGATCTTGACAGATGCCACTCCTCAGCTGGTCCAAGTCTTGAGATATTTCATATTTGATGGATCACCTTTTTGGTGTATTTTGTTGAGATTATGCCATCAATACGTAGTTAGCTTGTCCCTTGATGTGGCAATGTATAACGTAGAGTATAACTGACGCTACAATATCAATGCTCTTCTATCTTCTGGATTCATGCTGATGAAATGCTATCAATTCTCTTCTATCTTCAGGATTCCGTAGTTAAGTCATCCCTTCTCCAGAGTATACACACCAGAGAAAACACTTTGTATAGATCATTTCCAAATGAGATCAAGAAATTGTTGCTCTTGAATTTTTTTTCAAGGAAATGGTATGCTATCTTCGGATAATGTTGTTTCCAAAGCAATGGAATACCCGCGGAAATCTCGTGTCCAAGCAAAGCATACTATAAGCATCCCAGGTAGTATCATTTTTATAAAACCCTTTAATATTTATGAATTTGAAAAACATCCTTTTGAATGATCCATGACCATGAGACTATGAGAATACCAAAATTGTAACCAAAGGTACCTGGATGCAAATAATCCCAGAGGCAAACAACAAACTCCATCCAAGGCATTGTTTGTTGCACCGAAAGGGATTCATCTGCAAATATGGGGAACCACATGTCCCTTTCTGTAAAAACACCCCATGAAAATTTATTGCACTGAGCTGCCTCTTCATGCCGCTTATTAAAGTCTCCACCCTCCGCCCCGGAAATCCTTTTTAATATATTTCGAGAATTTTTTTGGTTCTCGGGCTCGCCGCGGACGCGATCCCACTCATCGCCGGCCTCCCGCTGCTCCCGGCGATTCTCCCGGAAAATTTTTCGCTCGAGGCGGTGAAGTGAAGTGAAGAGAATTGCCGGTGCTATCCGGGGAGGGAAAGAGGGAGTGTCAAGAGAGGGAGAAGTGAACTCAGGCCAGTTCTTGATCCTTCTCTCCTTGTTCTTCATCTTCTTCTTCTTCTTCTTCTTCTTCCCCGCCTCGTCGTCTTCTTGGTTTGGTTTTGGTTTTCTCGGTGTTGGTTTTTTCCCTGGCTGCTAGAGTGGCTATCTTGTTCTTGTTCGTGTTCCCCTGTTTTTCCTCTGCTGGATTTTTTTCCTTATCGATTCTTTTGAGGAATTTCGGTATGAACTGATGAGACGGGTTGTGGAATTTTTTACATCAGCTGTTTGGTTGATTAGAGTTTCATATTTCATTCGCGAACGGGAAGAACAAAAGAGAAAAGGATTATAAAATTTTCTCAAAGTCGTCGTCGTCTTCTTCTTCTTCTCCTACTGCTACTGGCTTACTGCTCCCCATGGCGACATCATCTGATGCGCGCAGTTAAAGCCTGCGTCAGAGTTCTTCCGCCGCCGCCGAGATCGGTGCAAAGGCCGCTGATTTCGCCCTTTGTCGATCCACTCGCTCCCCTTTCTTGACAGAGAAGGGAACAAAAAAAAAGGAAAAAAAAAGAGATCCTTTGCTTCGTCTCGTAAAGCTTGCTGCGTTTGCGTACCTGTCGGTCTCTGCTCTGCTCTGCTCCGCCGTGTAAAAAAGAAAAAAAATGAAGAAGAAAAAAACTTGCGGTTTCAGTTAGCCTGTACTGCTCTGTAGCAGAGTCTAGTAGTAGTAGTGGTGTTCGTGCTGTGTTCTGTACCTATGTGCGTTTGGTGAGACAGACTGGTCGTCACACAATTCCACCTTTGCTCACATCAGAAACTTTTTTTTTCTAGCATTGTGTTTTGTGAGATTGGTTTGTTTCTTTTTTTTTTCTCTTCCTCTCTTTTGGGGTGTATTGTCTTCTCGTATAAAGGTTTGTATAAAGTGGCTGGTTTTATCAGGATGCTGGGGGACTTTTCTCTCTAGAGGGAATCTGGTTTACGCAAAGCACGGCATTTGTTTGTCGATAGATGGACATCGGCATCAGCGTCTGTGTGTTGTTCTCTTTTTAATGTAATCTGGATGCCGGATGCAAGCATTGACTCTTGATTGATTTTTATTTTTTTTTTAATTTTTGACAGGAAATAAGCAGCTCTGTTTTCAAGGGAATTGTTTGAGGCATGACTAGGCCTTAAGCACACAATGCAGATCATGAAGATAGGTAACGGAGTCTCTCACCTAATCAATCTTCTACCTTATAGGAGTATTTTGTATTTGTATGGCATTGGCTTAGCTGTAGAAATTAAGCACGGCAATTGACTAGTTTGTAGGATATTCCAGAGATTGGTTTGCTTTGAACGTAACATTACTATTCATCATTCATCAACAGAAGATTAAAGATCATACACAATTTGTGCGGCTTTAAAGAGCTGATCTTGTTTCTATAGCGTAGCTTTTAGTGTTTGCAGTGCATTATCTCACACTATGGCGTTGTGATATGTTTTGAGGTGATTTTGGACTTGTGGAGATTAATGCCCTCATAAGAATTAGATGATTCATTTTACGAAATCTTGTTTAGTAAATGGAAAATGTATTCGTTCAGTGACTTGCTGTCATAGATGTCTTTATTGATAGGTATGATATGGATCAGTACTGACTACTGACAGTTGTATTATCCATCCATTTCATTTAAATTCTCATTCATCAAATTGACTTGATTGTGACCGAAAATCAATGATTTGATTTCTTGAACCCTGATATGTTTGGTCGGAAGATTGTCAATTTCATCCCAAAATTAACATTTTGGGTTGTTATTTATTACGTTCTTTCAATAATACCAACAACCACTTACTTAACCAACAAGACAGCTTTGTCTCTATCACAGTTGCGTTCCACCTTTATGATGTAGTAAGATAGTTGAGTTGGTCACAGCCAAAAGAATCAGTGTTTGCAAATGAGTAAAGTGATAGTACAACTGAAATGAAAGAGAAATAACAGCAGAAGTAACCAGGAGTTCTCTTTTGCTCATTCCATTGTAAAAAGGTCTCTTCCTTTCAATTTGTTTTTTTGGAAAAAAGTCTCATCAGTTAAACATCAAGTATAGTTTTAGTTACTGTTTGACTGTCTAAATCAGAACTAATCAATGGTGAGAATTGTACATGTTGTTATGTTGTGAAATCATGTTCTTCTCTGTTCGCACTTCACTCTCTCAATGGTTGATGATTTTGATGTATGCTTGCAGATGATGGAAGACCTTACCATAGTAATGTTTTTCATGAGCTTGTATCCAATGGCGGCCCTAAAGTAGATGGAGAAATTGAAAGAGAAGCTAAACAACATATTTTGCCTGATACAATGGTACAACAAACCAATCCATCAGAATATAGTTTTATGAAGGCCGGGCAACAAAATGTAGATAAAGCCATCCAGATACGGCCTGAGGATGTTTCTTATGACAAGGATGTTGTGGAAATCAAATTGCCGGATATAATGGTCTCTTCTAATTATGGCGTTCAGTTTGTCAAGGACGTCTGCATTGATGAGGGGGTACTTGCTGATCAGAAGGCCATAGCAGAAAAGGTGTCCCTGAACATGGATTCTTCAAAGGGTGTTACAAATGGTGTTCTGATGAAAGAAACAGCAGATGAACCTGCAAAATCTGTGAATGATTTAAAATCGCAAATAGTTGTCCTGCCCGAAGCATGTGTTACTGATGGGGATACTGTGGAACAATATCCTTCTTGCAAATTGCATGATCTCGAAGGCAACAATACTGTAGATGAATTGACTGTTGTAAATGTTGAGAAATCGACGCCCAAACAATTAGTATGTAATGACAGTGCAGAATATCGCCAACAAATGTGTGCAGATATTTCTGATAGCAGTGAAAATTATGGGCCAATTCTCGATGGAGAAGCAATTGATCAGGTAAACTGCAACTTACAGTATTACAGTCACTTAGAAAATCATCAATATGTTTGCCACATTAGTTCTTAAAACTCATTGTTGCCATCAGCATGCATCGTCATTGATTGGATTTCATCTTTATTATGATAGACTATATGTTCTTTTGGTTCTGTATTCTATATTTGAGTTTGTTTGATTCAAAATGAGAGATTGCACACTGAATGATGACCCTTTTAAGCATTCATATGACCTCTCTCCACAATTGGACCACTAAATATGATACTCTTATTACAGGTTTCGTCAAATGATTGCCATGAAACTGGAGCTAGTATTGCATCTGAGATCACTAACATCAATGGTTTACCAGTTGAGTCAACTGCTGATGGCCACTCAGGGATGGTGACTGTAGATGGTTTTGCTGGTGTGGCACTAAATAAGACAGAAATCAACCAAATTAATCACTATAATCCCTTCATCGCATATGGATCATTAGAGGACACGTGGGAACCCAAGTACTCCCTACCTACAATTGTTGATGATGTTTCTATAGTGCCCTGTCCTGTTGAAAAGACAGACAGTTTTAGTGATATCGTCAATGGTGCACTGCGAGGATTTAATTATCTTGAAACTGGTGAATCCATCGCAGAAGACAGTACGTTAGATTCTGTTGTGGAAAATTCAAGTACGACTGATGTCCAAGCATCTGAAGAAGAAGATGAAGCGAGAAATGAAGACAGTTTGAGTGATGAGAGAAAAAATCCTGTTGATCAGAGAAGAAGTCCTGTTGAAAATACAGACAGTTTGAGTGATCCTGTTGACAGGGCACTTAGTTCTACTGAAACAGATGAAGCGAGAAATGAAGACAGTAGATTAGACTCTACTGAAGCAAGTTCAAGTAGGTCGGATGTCCAACCTTCGGAAGATAGAAGTGATGAGGTGGATAATTTCGTTGATGGAATTAGAACTGATGCAGAACATGGGACGGGTTCAGGTACATCTCTGTTAACTGGTAATACAGGGCCTATTGATGCGAACAGTGAGAATCATCCAAAATGTGAGATCGATAGTGTCCAAGACGGACATGATTTCAACCCAAGAGAAGCAAACGATGGCACAAATATAAGTGAGGACAACAAAGATAGTAAGAGTTCAACACTAGTGCAAACAGAACAAGTAGCTGAACAAAATGAACCTGACAGTGCAAAGATGACAATGCAAACAGAACCAGTAGCTGAACAAAATGAACCTGACAGTGCAAAGATGACAATGCAAACAGAATCTGTAGCTCAACGAAATGAACCTGACAGTGCAAAAGTGACCATGCAAACAGAATCTGTAGCTCAACCAAATGAAACTGACAGTGCAAAAGTAACAGCTCGAAATGTTATCCGCAATCCCTTTGAGTCAAGTTTTTCTGGACCTAGCATTATATCAGGTCCACTAACACCTTCAGGTCATATACCTTATTCTGGAAACATTTCTCTTCGATCGGATAGCAGCACGACAAGTACTCGGTCCTTCGCATTTCCAGTGTAAGTGAAGATGCACTCGAATTAAATTTTCTCAGAGTAGAGTAGCTCCCTTGCCTGCATTGCTATCGCTTTCTATAACAGTCATGCTGCCACCCCTCTATTTAAAAGGAAAATGGACGGCCTTTTTCTTTGAGATCAGGAAAATAGCCAACTGTGAATGGATCCTACCGTATGTTCTGTGGACCATTCTGAAAAAGAAAGCCATTACTTTATGCGTTCTTACACATTTATGTGCATTTCCTCTCTTCTTTTAGTTTAACATAAATTTTCCACCCAATTTGTTCCATTAATTGAAATCATTCATTTACCTGCACAAGAAAACTCCTGAGGCAAATAGTATATGGCCATGTTTGGGGAGCTTTTAGCTGTTGCAGCTTCTCCCGGAATTTCTAGCTCCCCCAAAAAGTGCAGATTGTCATTCAGATTCTAGGAATCTATAGCTACAGGATATAGAAAAGGAACTATAAACCAGAAGCTGGGAAACATAGCTTCTCTAGATTATTAGAAGCTGGCTATATAACACATTTGCTGAGACAACCTTATAGGGTGGTTGTCACTCTGCCCCTCCTGCCTCTATAAGCAGTTTCAAAGTTCTCTTCACATCCAAATGGTGTCATCTGCTCATTCTTTTTATCTGAACACAGCAGACTGAGATCTTAGCTGAAACAGCAGATTAACCATTGAATTCTTTTTTCTTGGGCCCATAACATTCAGAATTTATGTGAAGCTAATGGACCAAGCTCCTCCTTTTCTTCCTCAATTTTACAGGCTACAGACAGAGTGGAACAGCAGCCCTGTGAAGATGGCGAAAGCGGACCGCAGGCGCTTGAGACGGGACCGAGGTTGGGGTTATAGAATCCTCTGCTGTAAATTCTGAATCTGCATGCTCCTGCATATCTTTTCTTTTTGAGATCAGCTCTTCGCGTCGCGCCCGAGCTCGTCGTGGTAGCCATGTTAAATTCATTCAAAATGTTGCTCATTTCTCCCCTTTCCCCACCACCCCTCCTCTTGCTGCCCCCTCCCTCCATGTCCTGCTCTTTTTTTTAATTCATTTATAGCAGGTTAATGGCTTGTCTGGATTCGGTAGTGGCTTGTAATTTGCATTGAGAGTGAGAAATGAAGGTATACTTGGTGAAAAGTATTGTAGCTGATGAGCATCCCTGGAGACTGTAAAACTGAAACCGGACTATGTTACCCTGTTCAGAAGAACACAAATCGCCATGGTCTGTAAATCTGTCTCTGTGTGTGTGACCATGTGAGCAAGGCAGGAGACACAAAAAGATGCATGTAAATCACTAAGCCTGTGACATGATATCTGCAAACTAAACTGCAAACCTGACACACTGGTGCACATATATGTATGTTACAAAGTGAAGCTAAGCTTTAGCTTAGCTAGCACCAAGCATGAGCATCATCAGGGACAAAACTGCCCAGTTTCAGACGGTAATTTGTTCATGGTTCTCTCACTCTCTCAGGGCTAACAAATGATGCCCAGCTTGGATGCTAGTAAACCAAAGGCTGTTTATTCCATAAGAGTAACTACACTATCCTTGCCTGCTAATTTGCTAACGTTGTTCAACTAAAAGAGCAGCTCTCTAGTAGTAACTATATGTACCTAGCTAGTAGCTACGTGTGTCAGTTCAGATCTTTCAGAGGAGCTAGCTACGCCTACGCTACGCTACACTACGATATGGAGCTGAGCTTAGGGCAACTCGTCCTCCAGCGACGGCTCGCCGTTGTTGATCGGCGAGCGGCGGCGCGCCTTGGACGCGTAGTCCCTCTTCAGCATTTCGTGCATCCTGGCGACCTCGTCGCGGTGGTGCTTCGTCCACGCCGACGTGCGCATCTCCACCGTAGTCGTCCTGCTTGCGGCCGGTCGCCGCCGCCCGCCGCCGCGGTTGTTTGCACCGGAGCTAGCTGGCCTCCTCTTCGTCGCCGAGGTGAGCTCCTTCACGAAGCCCTGCAAGCATTCATCCAGAAAATGCAAAGTTCAGTAAGATCGATGAGTACAGCGTACATATGCCTACTAGAAAATCAAGATACTGAGTTAGTTGATACAAGAGATTTTGGTTGAATGGAACGTATCTTTTAGTATGCTAGAATCATTCTATCAAAATCTCAACGAAGGACGAAAGGAGTATATACGTTCACTGACCACATGTCCCGATCTGATGCTGATGGCACTAGAACTGTCAGTAGCCTTCAGCACAGCAACTGCAGGAACAGTCAGCACAGGATCGACGGATTATTAGCAAACGAGTAGTATTAACTGGAGGCGGACCAGATATATATATATATATATATATATACATATATATATATATATATATATATATATATATATATATATATATATATATATATATATGACATGGGTTTAGCTCATGAGAGATTGAACTCACCATGGCGAGCACGGGCAACGGGAAGGTGAAGAAGAGGCAGCAACAGCAAGGAGATAATCAGCAGGGCAACTGCAAGAAGATTAGCTGCGCTAGTCCTTCTTCGGCTCATGGTGAATTGACTTACAATTTGTTCTCTCTTTCTGACTTCGATCTCTATACGATCGATACGAAATCTTGTACGTACTTTCTTGTTAGTATGAAGAGGGATAGGGGAGTTTGAGAGAGAGAGAGGAGGCAGTGTTGGGGGTTGTTGGCCTTTTATAGAAGAAGATATACAATCCAATGCATTGCAGGGTTAGCTAGCTATAGCTATAGGGTTCATAACTTGATATGCAGTCAAACTGTCAAAGCAAGGCCTAAGACACTCTCTTCTAACCGTACATCTGTCATAGTTTTGTTTACCAAGCCCTAGGAATAGTTTAACCCATGCATGGTCCTGATTATGCCTGGAGGTAAGTATCAACCATTATTTCTGAACATATATATATACAAGGCTACACCCACCCAAGTATCCAAGAGTGCATTATATTGTATATTCTGCACTTGCTCTGCATCATTATATGGATTTTCATCTCTCGAAGGGATGTTCCTTGTTGCTTGCATGTCATCTAAATAATTATTAAAAAATTAAAAAAATGATAATATAGATTAATACGAAACATATCACTTCACAAACATGCAAAATAAAATTCAACTTCTACCGGTCACAGCAAAAAGAACAAATTAAACTGAATATAGTTAACGTACATTCGTGACTGTATCTATTATTTTTATTACAACTTATTTCAACTTACATGTTTGTGGAATGATATATTTCATATTAATCTATCTTATCATTTTTTTCAAATTTTTTATGACTATTTAGATGATATGCACGAAAGATGAAAAAACAATTTTCTCTCACAACTTACTATAAGTCAATGTTAGAGTTAATATATCTAATAGGTTAGTTATAAGGATAGTTTTATTTTTTTCGTCCTCTCTCTTTCTCTCACTATAAATTTTTAATGCATATTTCTTAGAATTTGTGTGGAGCTATCTCTTGCATGAGAGCTAACACTCTACACTTTTCTTTATCTCTCTTCCACATAAGTATATAACTTGTTTATAGATCACTAATATCCTTACTCTGAGTGCACACGACCCTATCCGTCTCTCCTTATAATAACACTACCTCAGGATTCTCTACCTTCAAAATTATGTGATTTTATCACTGATATATAAATCCGATGACTCTTACTACTGTGAAGATAGGGGATCTGAATCCCCACCTCACCAACGGCAGGTGGGCAAACAGGTTGAAAAAGAAAAACACAAAGAGAACCCAATTAATTAATCAAGTGGTAATATAACCGTGGTCTGAGTCCTCCGATAGGTAATTAAGTAGATATCTGATGCTACCGGAAATCAATCTGCAATCTGGCATGCGGAGCGGACCTCATCATTTTTCTCAGTTAAGTAGCTAATTAACGTCGAGTCTTTTCTGGGCATTTTTGTCTGAATCCGATATAAGCACGATGCATTTTTCACAGGTTAGTCCAGTGTCCGTCGATCGGCACGCACGCATGGATCAACATGGCAGCTTTTCGATGCGTAGCATGTTACCGACCATGGCCAACCGACGTTGCATCAAGAGGTGTTAATTAGCTGCCAGAGTGACACGTCGACCACTGAAGCTGTGAAGAATCATCCCGCTCTCCATGATTTGCCGCATCGAAGCTTTCAAACGACAAGGCTTTGCATTCTTGGGTAGCGATACTTCAACGAGAGAGAACGCTACTTCTATCTATTTAGATATTTAGATGATATGTAAGTAGCAAGAGAATATCTCTTCGAGAGATATTAATTCATATCTAATAGTGGACTATAATATTAAATATGCTCTCAGCAGTGGCCGTCGCCGGAGCGAGCAAGCAGCACACGCACGAGGGGCGTTCTGCCCCAAAGTCCCCAAGTGCCAACCTGCTCGCGACGAGTGGTGGGCTGCTGCTGGTGGTGGGTGCCTTTCGGGAGACGAGCTCGCTGCCTCTGCTGCACTGCATACGCCTGGACGACGAGTTCGCTAGCGCGCGAGCGAATCCACATGTATTCATACGCATCATCTCATATATAGGCACGCACGCACGCACGCAGACATGGCAAGTCGGCGTGCTGCACCGTCGTCGTCGCCGGCCACGTGCCCGCTCATCGTACGACGCGCGCGCGCGGCTGCCGATCCCAAACCCCACACCCACCCCTCGTCCCGGCCGGTCGTCAAAGAATTACGCGCGCACTCACGTAACACAAGGTACAGAAGTACAGATCTCAGGGATAAAAAGAACTAACCAAGTGGTTTTTTTTAACCGAGAGGCCCACTGTAAAATCGCTGTAAAGTTAATTAACCAGCTATAGGTTTGTTGTTCACTTGTTCAGCCTCAGGGTCGTCAGGGATGCGATTTGCCGGAGACTTTTACTAACCTGGGATTCTTGCTACTCCCCATGGAGTCCACCGTGCGCTCGTCTGAATTCACTGCCACCCACCCAATGGCTGATGCCTCCGCGCAGGTTCAGAGCGAGCGGTTCGGCTGGGTTTCTGAGCGGCCCATAAGGCCGGCCTCTAACATGGGCTTCTTTTGGCGTCGGTTTATGGGCCGGGAGTACACGCGTGGGAGGTCCATCAACGAGAGACCGTCTCCGCCACGGCCCGCAGCCGTGGGGGCTTTGGCTTTAGCCCTTGTACCGCCCGTCGCGCGCAAAACCCCACGCCGCCGCCGCCGTCTCGTCAGCCACCACCACCAAGCCACGCTGCCCGGAGAGAGAGAGAGAGACCCGCTCGCGCCATGGGGAGGCCGAAGGGCGGCGCCGCGGCGTCCTCCTCCTCGTCGAAGAAACCCAAGGCGAAGCCGAAGCAGCGCGGCGGCGTCGACTTCAAGGTGAGTCCCCCCCTCCCCCAACTGAAGCGACGCCCGCTCCGACGAGCTCGAGGAGCTCACTGGTGTTTGGGTTTGTGTGTGTGTTTTGTCCTTCGTGGCTCGCAGAAGTACAAGCACAAGGTGGGGCGGAAGCTGCCGCCGCCGAAGAATGCCACCAACACGGAGATCAAGTCCAAAGGTGAGCTGCGGGCGCCACTTTTTTGCTCAGTGGCCTGAGGTGTCGTAATTTAGGGTTTCGGATTGTGATGTGCGCGTATGTGGTTGCAGCGATCGTGCTGCCGGAGCAGAGCATGGCGTCGGAGAGGGCTGGCATGGCCGTGAACAAGCGCGGGCTCACGCTGCGGGAGCTCTTGCAGCAGACGGGCCACTACAATGCCAATGTGCGCCGAGGTGAGCCACCGATAGGCTGTCTCTGCACGGACTGTCACCAGATGGCCAGATAAACAGTTGATTCGATTGGTCGATTCGGCCTGTGCTTGATGACTACTGCTAGCTAACTTGGGCTGCACTGTTTTGTTATTTTGTTGAAGCTGCGCTGAATGGGATAAAGGATCTTGTTGTTAAGCATCCATCAGAGCTTAAACTTCACAAGGTTGCAATTGTTGAGAAGCTACAGGAAAGAATATGCGACACTGACAAGGTGGTTCGCGAATCCTTGTTCAGTATACTGCAGTCTCTCATCTTCCCTTCTTTGAAAGAGGTATTTCCCCACTTCTTGCCAGTTATTTCTGAATTCATGAGAGATCTCACGAGGTTGTTATGATTCGCAAGCTATTGGTAACTTGATCACTGTTTTTCTTCCCCCAATTGTCTATTCTAGTTGCTCATGCTGACCATACGGGCTCCTCTAGCTACTAATGGATTTCCATATCTTATTCCTTCTATCATTTCCATTTTCTAGTTCTATGCTATTGATTGCATATGTGAGACAATTGGTATCTATTTATGGCAGGATAATGCAATATCGACACGCAGTACACTGTTTCTGCTGATGGCCAATATTTTGAACGGAATGACACATCTATCCATGGATATCCAGTTAATGTCTTTCAGATTTTTGGAGCTCGTGGTTATTAATTTCTCATCCTCCTTTCCAGGATATGCTGAACAGGTCAGTGGGCTTCTGTCACGTATTGGTGTTTTGTAAGTTGAAAATGTTCTTGTGTTAGGAGGGAATGTATTGGTGGCTACTTGCCCCTGACAAATGCTCTTCTTCCTTTTGTCTCTTTTTAAAGATGGGAGGTGTTAAATGAACATAACGTATTTCATAATCTATCTTTCATCAACTAATTATATGTACCAAGGCATATGCTATTGAAACTTCTTCTAATTCCTGCTAGGATTTATGTGAGATCTAGCACATTAATACCAAGTAATAATCACAGTTTCATTATTTCTTTTGATAGGTCTTCAACAACTTTCTTGCTGTACTGAACAATGACAGGATTCATCTCCAGGATAAGAGTAAACTTAACAGTGTCCTTAGTGGGCTCGGGCACTGTCTTTCTCAGGTTGCTTATGCAACAGAAAATGGCGATGCATCAAATCGACTGGTTTGTACAGTTGAATCATCATTTCATATTATTTTACTCTTAAAATTAGCTGGAGCTATAGCAGCTAACCTAGTGAAACAGAAAATTTGCATGTTCAGAAATGTATCCGTCACCTTCTTAGTCATATTGGAATGATCAGAATCTTTTCTAATCGTCTACAGGTTCATAATCTTTCTGGTAGAGAACTTTGGAAATGTACTCTTGATGAAGATAACTCAGGAAGTAGTAAGTCTTCTACATGTTTTCCATGCTCTATTGGTCCCTAATTTGCTATTCAATTTATGTTGCTATGCCTCCTTAAATTCAAATTCATTTGTTAGATAACCAGAGAAAGCTCTGCAGTAAACATATCATACCACTCAACTTAATTAATATATTCATTTACAATTTAGATTGGTTGCCATGCATTTCTAGCTTGCTAGCTTTGTCACGAAACAATACACACTAAACAGTAAATTTACTATCTCCAATGAACTGTTGGAAGTTTTACTTTTTGGGGGTCACAGTTGCACTTTCCTTTTGGTTATTATGTGGACTGGAAAGTGTTTAATCAGAATAGTTAATGGATTTTTAATGGAAATTTGTTTGGTTTAGTTTAGAATACAGAAGAAGAACAATACTATCTTTTACGCCTCCAGTAAACTTTTTATTCTTTTTAGTTTTTATGCACATCTTACGTGAATACTTGTTATTTCTTTTCTTATGCCATTAAGTTAAGTCAGGCTTGCTATTATGTCTTATAAACCTGATGCACTGCAGGAGCATTTGCAATGTCCAATATATTAATGAAGCTTCAAAACCTCTTCCAGATTCTCGTTAACTCTGTAGAGGTCTCAGTTTCAGAACTTTTTGCAAAGTCAACTATTGATGCACAGTCAAATGAAGCATTATTATCAGCTCTTCACTGTCTGGATCTAATATGTAAAATATGTATTCAAGAGGTAAAGAAACCTCAGATGAAATTTGGAAGATCCAAAACTCAGTTTGGACCTGAATGGTTGAAAAGTTCCGTGTTAGCATATGCAAAGAAACTGTGGGGAGTAAACCGTTCATTTCACGAAAAGGTTTCAATTTCTTCCCTTTTTCATTTCTACCTCCATACTACTGGTATGATAATATTTAAAACGTTTCTTGACCAATTAATAGATAAAATATGCTACTAATGTGATCAGCCAATAGATAAAGCATGCCTTTTTTGTGTTCTCTACTCATAGTGATATCTTACTCTCTGTGGTATCAAAACTTTTGGAACCTTGGCTGGAGACTAATTTCAGATTGTGTTCTGTTCCAGACTGTTAATTGTGTTCTTCAGAAAGCCTGGATATAGTATAACTTTTGCTGACAATCTCAGTGGTTTCTTATGAAACACTTCTCATGGCAGGGAGATGACAGATATTACGTTTTCAATCTGAAGATTGCTGAAATATTTTTGTGCTTGAGTGCATGTATGGACAACACCATATTTCCAGCTGATGAGTTTTGCCAGTTCGTATCTTCTCTACTTGCAAAGGTTGTCTGTGGCTGCCAGTTTCAAGGACTGATTTCTATCATTGGCTAGTTGAAAGTTCTTTAGTCAGCTTGTGCATATTGTTTTATAATTTTTGTCTTATAGACATGTATTAATTATTCATTTGTTTTGTCAGGCAAAAACACTTCGCAATAAGGATGTCATGGAAAAGCATTTGAGCCCACTTATAACTTCCATACCGGATCTTGTATCCAATGCCCCAGATGACTCAAAAGGATATTTATTGGAGGTATGGCTAATTTTCCTTTTACCGATCTCTAGAAAGTATTTGGGTTATTTTATAACATTATGAAAAATGAGAGATTATATTCAACTGCAGGCATTTACAGCTGCATTCCGGGATTGCAAGGTGGATTGCAAGCTGATTTTGCCATTTTTGGATGCAGTGGGAAAAATGCTGTTTCCTGTAGGTTCCTTCTTTGGGATACATACTAAACTTCCTTTGCTACATAACATTTTTTTTTGGCGGGTAACGTGTTCAAGTTATTAAGAAATAGGACTTGATGAAGAGCATGACTAGTGAAAATTGCCTACTTGGTGCTAAGTGCTAACACACAAATATCATTTAGGGAGAAATGCATCTCCACATGTACATGCATTACATGCACTATTCTAACTGTCCAAAGTGCTTGAAGATTTTGGGTGATGGTATGAAGATCTGTAGGTTGATTTGAATTTTCAATGTTCGAATCTGGATTCTGGAACCACATTTGATGATGATGGTAGTTCATATACCTGCATGAACATTGGTGGGTAGTCAAATTGGTTATTATAGTTTATAAAAATATGGTGAATAGTCCTTGTACCAATTTATATCACACAATTGCAAAAGAAATCTTTAAACCGCTACATAGAGAAACATACAAGAGAAGCTTTGTCTAATGATGAATATAGGATATAATCTAACAAGGTAAAACTTGCTGTCCCCCAAACACTATCCATGCTGAGATTTGAAAATTTACAGGTTGTTAAGTCACTTGACTTAGTAGATCGTATGTTCAACTTGTTCCTGGAGGACTTTGCATTTCTTCTTATTAGATGCTCAAAGCCTCAAACTAACTAATTTTGCATATTTCGTCATGCTGAGGTTTACCTCCCTACAGCTACTAGTGCAAAAAATGTGCTAGTGGATAGCGGCTTATGATGTGCTTTCTAATATATTCATTTGCCTGTGGTTAGGAAAAAACAGGAATATTATTTACGGAAAATGATTCAGGCTCCGAATGTCATGGTGCTTGGGTAAAAGAGCTACCTGGAATTCTACTACAATCAATTGACAAAGCCCCCTCAGTTACAAAGGTCTGTTATAGGTTTATTTATCCAGTATAGAGTTGGTATACTCAGTTTGGGCAGTAATGAACCTTTTCAATAAATAAATAGTGTACTTTATGATCATATGAATTATCATAGGTTGTTTTGGAGCTTCTTCTAAGAATTGGACAGTACTTCCCCACAATGGAGTTTGGAAATCTGTGTTCCTTCATTAAGTTATTTGGTGTTAAATGTAAGTATAAAATTACTGGTTGAAGATCTTTGCTATCCTCTATGATTTATCGCTTTATGTGTAATTCCATTTTGCTAATAGCATCATCAGGAACCGTAGAGCTTGGTCCCTTCATTAATCTTCCACGTGATTGCCAAGAACTTGCCATTTCATGCCTTTATTACTTCTCCAGCCTGCTTCCCGACACAATGGAGCTGTTTGCTTCTTGTTGCTTAAGTATGCATTTTTGCTTCTCTGTTCTGTGTATTAGTGTTGCCATATTCTTTCCTTTAAGATTTATTAGTGGTACATAATTTATGGAATGCAGGTGATGTGCTGGATCCCACCATATTGTTTAGAATTATTGAGGTTCTACAGTCAACATACAAGGCGGGGAATTTACATATATCAGAGCAACTCAGTTTCTTGTCATTGCTAATGGCACGATTCAGAGTTCATTCTGGTGAGTACTTTTTTTGGAAGGCAAAGTTTTCTTAGTTTAAATTGCTTACTTTAGGTGAACAATTCATACTATGTATTTTGCTCTTTAGGTTTTAATCCTCTAATGGTTATTTTATCTGACATTTTTTTCTGACAGCTTTCCTTTTGTTAAACTAGGGTCTTTCTGTACCCAGGAGAATTCCCAGAAGGGCTCAAATATGAATACTTTTAAATCATTGAATCGCCTAATTTTAACTTCTCTATCTGAAATGGGTGATGGCTCCCTGGTTCTTGAGTTAATGTGGGATAATTTATCTAAAGAGATTGTGAGGATTCAAACCATGCTTTGTTTTATGTTTTCACCCAAAATCCATTGAACTCATATATATATATATATGTTTGTTTTGTGCAGGCACAGATACCATCTTTACATAACATGAATGGTTTGTTTAGAATTATTGTCACACTTGATGCAGGAACTTGTAAGCTCATGAATGAAGATGCTATAAAAATTATAGCTGGCTACTTGATTGATGCTGCTATGGTGTGTACTCTTCTGAATTCTAAAGCTCTGGACTCTGGTATTTGCAGTCAGTAATTTGGTAAATTTGTACACTAGTTCAGGAGAACATTGTCGAAAATGGCAGATGGCGTAATTTGATATTAGAAAACCTATATTGCCTATAGATCTGATATACTAGGATCTCACATTTTTTTATGTATATTCTTTGAAAACTGTGAGAGTTCACTAACAGAGCATATTTATGTGGTAGCATAGGGAGAGTGTCGTGAGTAACAAGCTCTTCACATCACCTGGTGAAGCGCAGCGTGGCACACTGATGCGTTATGGCATAAACATTTTTTTCAGCTACACTAACTTATGAGTGGTGAAGTAATTGTGAGTTTTGACACCTGCAAAGCTTTTGGCAAACAGATGCATTAATTCATTGTCATATAAATCAGAAGCACAGATCCTTGATTAGTTCATAAACATTTCTTTATTGCTGTACGCTTTTGGTTGTGATGAGAATTGATTTCACCCAATACTATTGTGTACATGCAGGATTTGTCTAAAACCATTGAGCTTGGCTTTCAATCTGATAGGACAAGACTATTTCAATACTTTATAAAGCCTTGCATAATCATATTTTGCCAGAATGAGAAGGTTCTTTGCTGCACATTGGAGATGTTTAAATCTTTTGCAACAGGAGATGACCACGAGCTTTCATCTGTATCCGAGTTAAACAACCCAGGAGAGCTTTCGCATCGAATTTGTGTTGTCACAACTATACTCATATTCTTATGCAATGATGGAAAACTCCATAAAAATCTTTCTTTGGGCAAATCTGTTATTAAAGGTATCCTGCAACATACAAGGCATCTGATGGTAAGTGGTGATAACATAAATGCCTTTGTTTGGTAGCCATATTAACTGATGAGATTTCAGTTTCCTACATATTAGTCATTTTTCATATTAATTTTAATTCAGGGAGGTCAGAATATCAAGGGCAAAACTGAACTTTTGTTCATGTCATATCTGTAGACTAGTTTGTTGGGTTTGTTCCTACTATGAGATTATTTGTCCTGTGCTGTACCTAGATCACTAGCTTGCTCTATTATTCCTAAATGTGGTTGTTGTGAAACTGGCCTTTCTAATGAGTTGCTCTATTCAATCCTTGCTGCAGGATTCTAATGTTCCTGATGTAACATATGAGGACAAGCAGAAGTTAAGATTTGCATTTGAGCAACTAAAGACGAAAGCATTGCAGTTGAACTGCTGGGACAGAAGTGAGCTGGAAGGGTTTTCAAGCACCACGTAAATACCAAATACTAATGGTATGTGGGTACCTTCATCATTATTTGCTAATGATGTTGATTTGTTTTTTTTTTAAAAAAAAACGAACGAACTCACTTCCATCCCATATGACAGGTACAGACGTAATGTGAAATCTTACCTGCACGGGATGAAAATTTTGACGAACTGAAGGTGAAGGAGATGGAGAGTGGACATGGTGAGGGGCAGAGAGGGATATGTGCCATCCGACCTGCGTCAGACTGCAGTATACACCTCTGCTGTTCAGCTGTTACCAACACTTCTACGAAGGTCTGTACTTTACCCAAAGATTAATTTTACACTTCGATTTTATCTTAATCCTCTGTTTCCCAAACGGTTTACGATTTGCCATGAACACACGAGCTTCTCAGGAGCATTCGGTAGATTTGTCATGTTTTTCAACAACGTGCCTGTAGCATGACGGTAATATCTTGCTATTGCAGGTGGCCGGAAAATGCACTGTTCACATGTTGGGAACGAGGTGGTCCACTGGTCCATGTATCATTGTGGTAGAGCGCTTGGTTGTGATGCAACAGAATTGCAGTTTAGACTGCTCCATAGACCATAGGTTATTTCACCGAAAGGTTTACATTTCAACCTACTTGTCCATGTAAGAATCCCGATGTAAATGCAGAAAGTTTGTTTTGGAAGTTCATTTCGGGCCTCTCATGTCATTGTTTCCACTTCCTGCATACTATATGTTTGTTCCACCGAGACAGCCGCAAATCCATTTTCATTTCCATTCGCCTGGTCAACGTTGGCAAAGGCCACGAGGCCAGTTTCCAACGTACTTACAATACTGCAACTTACAACCATATCGCTGGTGCAACATCCCCTACTGTTCTACTCTACACAAGCTCACAAATCACAATGTTTGCCTGCGGCCTTATTCTATCAACTCATTCATTTGGTTTTGGGTAATCAATGGTGTATGATCGGGTCACCATTTTGGGTAACAAATGATGTAGCGGCATGGCTGCCATAGTGCCATCTACTCTCTAGACTCCTGTACTACGAATCTAAACAAGCTCTATGTCTAGATTCATCATACTAGTGTAGTATCATCTACGACGGGCGCACAGGCTGCTGCTGTGTGATGCAGTGTATGTTTCCACCTGCCAGCACGATCTCTCTTGCGCCTTCCACCATCACCACCTGAAATTCACAGGTTCCGTCAGAACATCCAGCACAGTTTTGAGTTCTGACGTCGTAGCCATTGTCAAGTAACAACCAACGGCCACTGCTTGCTTCAGCTGTGGTTGCCGACAGACAGAAAGCCGCTGGGTAAAGTTTCGAAGTGAAATGGGTCAGTGAAGATCACCTCATGATCAGGAAATGCCTTCTGAAGAACAGCACATGCTTCTTCGTCCCACTTGTCGCCGAAAGCTGGTGCTACAATTCCGCCATTGGCTATATAGAAGTTTACGTACGAGGCAGCCAATCTTGTGCCTGGTTCCCTCGGTATAGCATGCTCCTGGAAAAAAAATGGATTATTCATTCTTAGAAAGGTATGAACACGCTCATTTTCAATGGATTCGAAATTAGTGAATGTGGCAGAAATACTGACTGTTTTTACAACACCCTCCGACTCTTCCTTTGTCATGTACAGAGGCCCTGGGATGTGGATTTTCACAACTTCTATCTGCCGTCCTTTCGCATCAACGGATTTGGAGAGAGTTGAGAGTGCCTCAACGGACCTTTGGTACTGTGGGTCATTCTCATCATCGGTCCATGACAAGAGGACCACCCCGGGTTTAATGAAGCAGCACATATTGTCAACATGACCATTTGTATCCTCATCACCTAGAGAAAAATAGTAGGCCTACTTATCAGTAGAACGGTTGAAGGAAGCAAGGAACAGAAGTATTATGGTTTTACATCTCTATGTGACATAATGTTTCAGTGGTTACCATAAAGCCCATAAGGTATCCATATGACCTTTGTGACTCCAAGAAAATCCTTTAGCTCATTCTCTATCTCTAGTTTGGTCATGTTAGGGTTTCTGTTAGGATTCAACAGGCATTCTTCTGTTGTGATGCATGTACCTGTTGGAATATGGCAATTCATTAGCAAGATACCAACAAATATACTGAAACTATATGCTCGTCAGCAAAGATATAAAACATGGACAACCTTCTCCGTCTACGTGAATGCTTCCACCTTCAAGAACCATCGTGTGCGGAAATCTAGAGATCCTCTCAATCTCAACAATCTGAAATCAATGACCAAAACAGTACTAGTTCTCAGCACAGATGGAGACAAGCAAAAGATGTATTTTCCTTTTTGACCTTGAAAAATGTCATTTTTTTCTTTAAGAAGGTTATTCTCTTCTTACTTTCTTGGCAACATAGCTGTCAAGGCTCCAATCAGCATAGCAACCATCAGTGGCTCCTGCAGGCATTAGCAGCACAATTCACTGAATCTTAATGAGAAAGAACTGAATAAACATATTACTCAATATAAGAACAACATACCTCCCCAGGCGTTAAATTCCCAGTCGATTCCTGCTATATTTTTTTCTGTGATACCTAAACCTGGTCCACCTTTACGAACAATAAACTAAAAACCAGGGATACTGTTAGCAACCCAAACAGTGGAGAACAAATTGGGAATAGATAAGAAGACTTGAAGTGGCATACAGTGGGACCAATATCACGGAACCAGCAATCATTCATGCTCATCTCGACCACCCTGATGTTTGGTTGATGTAGCATTAGCTCATGGACATGGGGATACTGCATGAAACAAAAGTACAAATTGGTACCGCTGTGCAACCACGCATGATCGTGCAGCAATTCACAACACAGTTCATATGAGGCAATGTGGAGAAAATCGGTTTACCTGCTTGGCACTTGCACATATAGTAACAGGCTCAAACTTTGAAATGGCAATAGCGGTTCTTGCAAATACTTTTCGAGCTGGACCAGCAAGCTCTCGCCAATTGTCTCGACGCTCCTGTGATTCAAAGTAAAAGGAACAATGCTCACTGTTAACCAAAAGTTTGTATAATATAGTATAGATCAAGGATTGGGGAAGAAGACAGATGAAATGGATACAGTCTGCTTTTGATATTCAAGACCACAATCCAGAATGGATATTGTCAAGTGGATATTCCACCCAGCCACTCCCTTGCACAGTTATATAAACTAAACAGCGATTAGACAGAGCTAAAATAGGACATGTACAGTGTAGAGTAGTCCACAGATGTCACTGCATTGATCAAACGATCATTCATGATTATAAAATACATATATGTAGAAAATGTCAATGTGACTGGATTTTAAGCAATGTGCCACAAAAACGTGAACCAAGACAGGTAAATAGCTCTAGAATCGTGCATTAGAAAAATCAGACAACAAAGAAAATGATGGTCATGGCTGAGAGACTGAGTCAATCAGGGATAGGGAACAGTAGAGCTTTAAGAGCGTGATGGTTCCAAAATTACAACTTCATAGTTTTATATAGGCCAGTCCAACAACATACAAACATCAAGTCACCAACCCAATTCATTCTTTATTTGTGTGTGGGAGGAAATGAGTCATTCATTTGTACTCAAAAGAATGAAAAAAATCATTCTTGAATAGTTTAAGACAAAAATGATAGTGTCGTTTGAACAACCAATGTAGCCAATGTGCCTACTTAAGAAGTAATCACTGTGCTTACAAGTCAGAGTAATGAATTGTGGATGTTCCGGCGAGGTGGTGACAGAATCCAACTAAAAATATGCTCGTACTACTTGTCATTGGTAGGGATAACATCAAACCGATTCAAAGATTCCAACTTGACGATAAATAAACAGTACTACTACACACCAAATCGCTGTATGCACTTAGATGGGGTGGATTGATTCTGAGACAGCGGCGGGGCGGCCATCCATCAAATCCACTCACTTGGGAGGAAACCAAATTCCACACGACGCGGTAGGATTTTTTGGTTTCTCTTGTTTTTTTTTGGCGATAAAATCGCAAGGATCTATCAGAATCCAAACGGGGAAGCGAAGAACACAATTAAACAGAGTTCCATCACAGAGGAAGATGAGGAACCAGAGAGAGAGAGAGACTAATTAGGGAGAAGTACGTACAGGCCAGCCCATCCAGCACTGCTCGTGAGGCTCCCACTCCGCCGGCATCCAGAACCCCATCTTCGCCGGGCGCCCCTCCATCGTCGTCGCCTTCGCCATCCTCCTCCTGAACCACCTCTCCTCCTCCTCCCCAAACCTAAGTATCCAAAATACTCCCCTGATTAGTGCCCGATTGGCGAAGGATTTGCGCTAATCAAAGCGGTGGCCTCCACCCGCATTAGTCGCTTTATATACGTGTAGTAAGGCCTTTTCTGTGACCGGTGTGGTGGGAAGTGTGAGGAGGACGGAGGAGAGACCGACGAGGAAGAAAGGTCGGGGACTCAGGATGCGCGGCCGCTGGGCCCACTTGTCATTGGTAGGGATAACATACATGCGGGACCCACCTCGGATGCGCTTTGGTGTGCGATGATGCAAATGCAACCAACCACACAGGAGAGACGGCGGTGCTGGTTTGATGGTTTCTGTTGTACTGACCTGCTGACCGGTAGGTCCCACGCCTTGGGGGTCAGCATCGGTAGGTGGGGGCGAGCGAAGATGCAGCCAGCCAGCCACGAAGATGCAGCGAGCGGAGTATGTTTTTATTTTTCGAGAAAGAGGATGCTTTACTGTTGCTGATGAGAAACAAAGTTGTTACGATCATTGAGAGGAAAACCTTAAATGTAGGTGAAAACTTGCTCGTGCCATACAGCATAATGCTTAGTAGAAGTTCTACTAGTTAGCACTCATGAGCTACCCAATTACAATCTCTTCCAATATGATGAATCTTCACTTCTACTAGTAACTCCCTTGTACTTTGCACATCGACGATAAATGTGACACCATTGGAATCGGTTCTCTTGGTGCGGCTTTAGTGCATTAACGGTGGATAAAGAATCTGTTTCAAGCACTACGGGCATATGCACCTATTCGGCGGCCAGTGCTAAACCTTCTCTACAAGCTAATAGTTCTAATTCTTCCATCGCTGCCCCATGACGAATGTACTTCCAAGATGATAACAAGACTGAGCCGGAATTATCCCGAATGATTATGCCAATACCCGTATTACCTGCACAAAAAGCACAATCAACATTAATTTTAGCCCAACCAAGTTCCGGCAATTCCCATGAGTTGTAACCCATGCTCAAAGTTCTATTTATCTTCGGGTTTAGGGAACTAATCTGAACTGCTCTCAGGGCTACTTTTTCTTTCTAATCAGGTTCTTATCCCACAACTTGCACAAATGAATCTTGGTAGCTCTGTAGAACGTTGTATATCTAGCCACCACCTCCTCGCCTTTGCAGTGGACGATATCATTATGTAAATACCAAGCTCTCCAAATCAACAGTAGGATATGAGTTCTAGAATTAACTGGCACAAAAGCTTAGAAGCATAGGCAGTCAATCTAGCCAGAAAAATTAAAAGAGCTTTCCCCTAGGAGACCCTAAATCGTGCGCAGAGCATGTCGCAAAGCTTTCGCTTTTGTGCATCTCACCACTGCATGAAAACTATTCTCAATTTCGGATCCACAAATCGTGCACTTTTTTGATGTCACTAATTGCCTTTGAAACTTATTGGCTTGAGTAGGGAGATTGTCTCGTGCGAGGCGCCAGACGAACACTTTAACTTTCTGGGGCACCGAGAGAATACCACTGCATGAAATATGTTTTTTTATTTCTTACCACTGAGAAAATAAAAAATATGTTTAAAATAACAGAGTCATTTATAATACATGCACATCCACCCTACCCTATATGCACCTCCAAAAAAACTGAGGGGCATATCTAGAAATTGATAAAATCATTAAAGACACTTTACTATTGACGGGTACGTCGCTTACACTGGAAGCACACATTCACCCCACCCTTATAGGTATATCCGGAAGATTGAGCCGACATATATATTGAGATTGATGAAGCCGATGCCTTGCTGTCGACGATATTTCTTGAGATTGACGAAGTTGTCTCGTTGTCAATGGGTACATCCCGGACCACTGAAACCCCGATCCTTTGAGCACCTCCAAAAGACTAAACCAACATATCTTGAGATTGACGATGTCATCACAAGTGTCTCGTTTTCCAAGGGTACGTCGTCTATCACTGAAAGAATAATTAACTATAAATACAAAGCCTGTGTCAAATTTAGGATTTAAATTCGAGCAGGTTGGTTTTACTACAAGGAAACTTAACCAAATGAGGTAAGCTTACTTTATGAAAATAACAAATATGTGATGACAACAAAATAGGATAGGTGGGGTAATAAAGTAATACAAGAGATGATAGATATGGAATAAATACGTAAAAAATGGTGATAGCCCGACAGGTGGGAATACACTAGTTCAAAGTGAGCAGGTGAAGAACTAAATGTTGTCTCAAAATCCTAATTTTTTTTATATTTTAAGATAAATTAAAACGTAAAATCTCTTATACTCCCTTAATTTCAAAATATAGCAATATAGGATAGGTTAATTCAAACGTAGGATCAAATTTTATCTTAGATCAATACATATTGGGACAGATGCAGTATATTATAGCCCCATTAGAGTAAGTTTAATACTCCCTCCGTTCCATTCTAAATTATAGGACGCCCTCTTTTTTTTAAAATCAAACTCGGTTTTTAAGTAATCATATCTATATACTAAGTATTATATATGTTTTGTCACTAGATTTATATTTTAAATTACTTTCGATGTTAATTTCATATTCATTGGAAACATAATATGAAATAAATTAATGGTCAAAGTATATCATTGAAAACCGTGTAAAAAAATATAGTCCTTATAATTTGGGATGGATGGAATAGTATAGCCAACTATTATCTCCAAATCATTTATAGTCAATCTAATAGTCTATTCATACAATATCTATATTTAATCCCACATCTTATATACACACAACGTTTTGGAGTGCGTGCAACAGCTAGCTGTAAACCTGTAGTCCTTTTTCTTCTCTCTCATCTATTATACACTTCACATGTGTGTATATGTGTTTATATAATAATCTATTCATACAATATCTATATTTAATCCCACATCTTATATACACACAACGTTTTGGAGTGCGTGCAACAGCTGGCTGTAAATCTGTAGTCCTTTTTCTTCTCTCTCATCTATTATACACTTCACATGTGTGTATATGTGTTTATAGTTAGTTTATAGTCTTATTGTACTTCTTTTTAGTATGAAGTGAGTACCAAGAGAGTTGATTCTGGGCTTCTGGCTACGCAGCCACAACTGGTGTACCAACTACCAAGGCAGCGACGCGTAGCTAGTGACGAGTGACAACGGACGAAGGCCGGACCGCCGGAAGGAAGGGAAACGAGCCGTGATCGAGACTCGAGAGTCGACACCGTGTCGTCAACAAAAATGGATGCATCGAACGTCACACGGGGGAACGTGTTCGATGAATCCGGATCGTCTGACTTACCGAAGAAACGGGGCATGAACCAAAACTGCCTAGTTGACAGAAACGGGGCATGAAACTATTGTTCAGATCTCAGACAACTATAATCTCTCAAAGTCATATCTATCCGATGTACGGACAACTTATATACAACAGATTATCTGTGGTATAATTAATGATTTGGTTATATAGTACTCCCTCCATTCATTTTTGATCATCATATTTGGTTTGTGCAACAATACCAAGATAAACATTAATTAGCATTATCAACTTTTTATATCCTAGCATGTTTCATGGACTCCCCAATTAGTTATGATTGCATTAAATGCATGACCAAAATTTCTGCCAATGGAGCTACAAGGCATGCATGCAACACAGCGTACGAAGCATGTCTGTCACAATCCCACGAAATATGACGATCAAATATGAATTTTTATTTTTTTGAAAATATGATGATCAAAAGTGAATAGAGGGAGTAGTATATACAGAATGTTTATATATGGTATTGAGTGCATCTATTAAATCGTCTAATAATCAACTGATAACAATAAACATTTCTACTCTCTTTTTTTATCTCTTTCCTCTATATCATAAAAATTTCTATTTTCTATATATATATATAGAAAATAATATAATATTATGTTTGTCTTTAAAATATAGTACCTTCTAGCATAGCTAAAATCTAAAAGTTGCTTATTTTGAATCAGATGCAGAACGTTTTAAGAGGAAAAACTAAGCGTACACAGCACAGCTGTTCTTCGCTCAAGGTTTCCAACTTCCACTCCCTCATTTCCCACACGCACGTTTTCTAAATTAATAAACGGTGTTTTTGGTAAAAAGGTTCTATATAAAAGTTACTTTAAAAAATTATATAATTTATTTTTTAAGTTTTTTAAGTTAACACTTGATTGATTATATGTTATACATCTGTAGCACCCTATTTTTTTTGTCTATTTAAAATCCCCTTCAATTACAAATTTGGAGTTAAATTTGGTTTTTATTTGATTTTCTGCCAAATAGATCTCAAATCCCCTCCTAGACATCCTCTCAATTTTGTCATATTCTTGGTCGAATTCAAATTCAAGTCCTCCAAAGAATTCCTTCAAATTCTCAATTCTGAAAATCTCATGAAAATGTGAAAGGACACTGTTCATTCGGGCCACCTTTCTCTTTTTCTTTTCCCTCGGCCCAACTTCCTTTCTTCTTCTCCCCTCCTCCTCCCCGAGCAGGCCGGCCCAGCTCCCTCTTTCTCTTCCTCGGTCCGGCCCGGCACTCTTCATCGTCTTCCTCCTCCGGCCGCACGCGCCACGCCGCGCTCGCGTCCCATCCCGTCACCGCGCCGCATATTGTCCCGTCGCCGCGCCGCTGTCCCATCGCCGCACCCCGCCGCGAGCGCCGCCTATATAAGGGGCCCTCGAGCCCCCTCCGCTCTCACCACCTCTCTCTCTCAGGCTCTCTCCCTCTCTCTCCCTCTCTCGGTGCCACCGCACTCCTCCTCCCGGCGCTGCCGCCTTCCCCCGGCCGCCGGCCTTCCCCCCTCCGGCCGCCCCGTGCGCTGCGGCGCACCGGCACCCGAGCCGAGCCAGACGCGATGAGGAAGAAGGCCCCCTCCCGCTGATAGGTGGGCCCCCACTCCCCTCTTTTCTCAATCGGCCACCGACATGTGGGCCCCACCCCGTGCCGTCAACTCAAACGAAAAATTCCAACGGAATATTCCCTCGCCATTTAAATTGAATTCCCAAAATTTCAGAAAAACACTTTAATCTTTGAAAATTCATAGAAAATCAACCGTAACTCCGTTTGACCTTGTTCAACATTCCAATTTTTTCTAAAATTGAGATCTACACAGTGGCACACTTGTTTCTCTAATTTAAGCAAGTTTTATTGCCTTTTGTTTATTTATTGTCCTTTTCACGTATAGAGCATGTGTACGAGAAAGCTCCGGACGCAGTTTTCGAAGGAGAAGACCCGCATCTTGTGCAAGGTAAGCCTCTTTGGTCACATTGTCTCTATATTTGCAAGTTATTTTGTTTGAAAATATGCATTGCTTAGTGTACACGATAATCTTGTTTAGGACTCAGATTGTTTATGCAACTAACGGACCAACCTAGTAGTTGCACTCACTTTACATAGGATGTTGTTAATCCTTTCCTTTGTTAGCTCCACACATGTTCGCACCAGTATCGTTATCCATTGGATATGATTGCCGAGGTAGTTGCTTAGCCATGCTTACGTTTGTTCTGTCGTGTGGGAAACTTGGGGTATTCTAAATTTATGCTTAAAAATCCGGTACGAGGTACCGACACTACTACACAATAGATTTTTCTGGACACCACCCCTTTTGTTTCCAAGCAGTTCGTAAGTGGAACCGCACAGAAAAATAAGGGGACCGGCGTGGGACTATCGCCCGCACGGGAAAATCGATTTTCCCGTGCGGGCCTCCTAATCCGACCGCACGGGATAATCATCATTATCCCGTGCGGTCGATTTAAGTGGACCGCACGGAAAAATCGATTTTCCCGTGCTTTTAAAGTGAACCGCACAGGAAAATACCTCCCTCCCATCCACTTCAAATTTTTCACATCCTCTCTCTTACCTTCTTTCCTTTTATTATCTCTCAACTACCCCCTCTCTCTACCTTATCTCTTCCACCAGTCAACTCCCTCCACACCTTCCACTCCTCCTCCCCCTCCCCTCCTCCCCGGCGGCGGGCCGGCGCGGCGGCGAGCCGGGTGCGGCGGCCGCCGAGCGAGGCGGCGGCTGGTCGCGGCGGCCAACCGAGCGCGGTGACGGTCGGGCGAGGCGACGGCGGCGGCCAGTCGAGCGCGGTGACGGCCGGGCGAGGCGGCGGGCTGGGTGCGGCGGCGCCCGGGCGAGGCGGCGGCTGGGCGAGGCGGCGAGCCAAGCGCGGCAACGGCTGGGCGAGGCGGCGGGCCGGCGCGGCGAGCGGGCGAGGCGACGGCCGGGCGCGGCGGCGGCCGGGCGAGACGATGAGGAAGCGGCGGCAGGTACTGGCGGAGGTGCGGCAGCTGCTGACGGAGGCGTCGCGGCAACTCGGCTCGGCGGCCGCTCGCCCTCGCCGCTGTGGATCCGTCGCCGGCGAGCTCAGGGGAGGCGGGCGGGCTCGTCAGCTCGCGGTGGCGACGACCGGATGCGGGCTGGTGGCGATTTTCGGTTTTTTTTGGTTTTTTTTGGTTCCGTGCGGGTGGCATTATTTGACCGCACGGGATAATCTATTATCCCGTGCGGACGAGTTAAGCGGACCGCACGAGAAGTTTATTTTTCCGTGCGGTTGAGACGCCCGCAAGCGAAAATATTTATTTTCGCAGACCCCTAGGTGCAGACGGTCTAATCCTCCGCACGGAAAAACGTGTTTTGACCGCACAGAAAAATGTAATCTGTAGTAGTGCGATGTGTTGCGAAATAAAATGAGTTTGTGAAAATGGTGATGATGCGAGGCTATGTCTTTGTGGTTTGGTCATGTATTATTGTTGAGTATTGTTTTCTTTGGGAAATCCATCCAAACACGTTACAGTGCGACCCCACGGGTACTCATGGGATGCCTCTAGCTAAGTAAATGGTTATCACATGAGAGTTTGGTGTGCCAATGGTTGTAGATGCCGAGGATGAGGAGATGAAGTTTTGGATCCTTATAGCCCTTTCTTGGGTGTTCTAATGTCTCTAATGTGGCACACGATGCCAAGTAGGAGTAGGAGACATCCTCGGTATTCATGAGTGAATGACGGCTGATCTTGTCTCATTCTCGGTTAAGAGACTTGGCCCAATTAGGTGGTACGCAATTTTCATGGGTTAGCTTTGGAAAGGCTTTGTTATAAACTTCCGTTACCGACGGGTAAACGGTGTCAGTTTCGTGTCGTGTGGGTAAAGCGTACAACCTCTACAGAGCTTAATGAACTATTCGAATAGCCGTGCCCACGGTCATTGGCGAGTGTAAGGTGTTTCTCATAGCGTAGATTTGTTTGGCAAATGTTTGATGAAAATGGTTGGTGGGAAGGGATTCGTTTCCAGAGTTTTCTTGTATGGCAGACGGCTAACCTCCGTGGTTAGGAACGTGTCTGTGTGACCTGGGATATCGTTTGGCACCAAGGTGTTGTTAGGGCCGAGACGGTGTTGTTGTGCTGAGAAAGCTATGTTAACTATGAAAAATAGTGTCGTGGTGATATTATGGTTCGAACTGAGTTACTGTGAAGTGAAAAGAAACTAATAGAGGTAACCAGTTAATCATTGATTGTTACTTATTGTGACAAGTTGTTGCAAAGCAACTTGTGGAATGAGACGAGGTGTGAACCTTCTCCCGATAATTAAAATTTTGACTCACTGAATTTTTTGTGAAATAAATCGTTTTCGCCGAAAAGGCTGCTTTCGCAAATAAAACTCTAGCCTCCTTGTTTAAGCCAACATGTCATTCTTTCCCCGGCTTGCTGAGTACATAACGTACTCACCCTTGCTATATAAAAATATCTATAGAACTTGGAGATCAAGACGTTGACCCTACCGCCGAGGAGTGTCTCCAGGAGCAAACCGAGTACGAGAACTTCTAGAAGCTTCGTGCCTAGCCCCAAGCGTCACCTGTGGAATAAGTTAGTTGCCTAGGCGTATCGCCTAGTGCCTAGCCGCTTAGTTTCTCGCCGCTTTTAGCTTCCGCATTACTGTTCTATTGGCTTTTGTATTGCTATGTTGCTCATCTATGAGCCTGTCCATGATGGTAACTTATGTAAGTACTAAATTCCAGTGATGTAATAAAATAGTTTAATTGGATTCCATGTTATTCCGTGTGTACCAGCTAGTGTATCCTAGAACTGATACTATCTCACAGGTAATACGTAATACCTCGGCATGAGTTAGCTGGTGTTTACGGTTAACGAGTATCGGGACGTTACAACATCGCTCCGTTTTTCAATCCCTCCAAAAGAACATAATCTAAGGCCACAAATAACACAATCCAAGGCCACAAGCACAAGCAACTTTTGTGCTAAACCGAGCCTGTAGCAGCAATCGGCCCAGATCATCCAGTAAAACCAGGAAAGCGCACAAGGCCCACGACCACCAATTCGTGGATAAAAATGAAAAAAAAGATCTTCTCCCCTCTAATCCTCCTCACCGTTCGCGCATCACCCAGCCGAGCAGAGCAGACGTCGCGGTCGCTGAAGCCTCAAGTGCGCAATCCAATCACCGCAGCGGCTGCATCCTCCTCTTCTCCTTGGGTAATTCCTTCGAACACCTCGCGCGCGCGTTCTCTTCCCGCGCGTCCTCCGATCGAATGGCGTAGCGGCTGAGTTTTCTGAAGAGAAGCTTGATTGATTGCCATGGCTGGCGTGGTGGTGGCGGCTTGCTTGTCCCCCGTGTGCGCTGCCGCTGCCTCCGTCCCGCGCACTCGGGTTTGCTTCGGGAGCACCCGCGGTTCTTGGAGCTGCCTTGCCGCGAGCAATGGCTGCGGGAATGGGATGCGGTTGCGGTGGAGGGGTCCGGTGCGCGCCAAGGTGGACGAGGCGGACAAGGACAAGGAGGCCGGGTTGGGGTTCCGCAAGCCGGAACGGAGGAGGATGCGGCTCCGGCTCCGGCCGCGGCTGCGCCTGCTGTGGTGGCGGCTCCGGCGGCTGTCGCCGCGGGACCTCCCGGGGGACGCCGCGGCGGCGCTGCGGCGAGCCGTTCGACGCGTGCCGCCCGCGGCGGCCGCGCCCATCGTCCTCGCGGTCCTCCTCCTCGCCGCCCGCCTCGCGCTGCCCAAGAACGCGGCCAAGGAAGTGGCCTACTCGGACCTCCTGGCTGGCCTCCGCGCGGGCGCCGTCACCGCCGTCGCGTTCGAGGAGGACTCCCGCCGCATCTACTTCCGCAGGGCCGCGGACGAAGGGGGCGGCAGCGACGACGCCGACGCCGACGCGCGCGAGACTGGCAGAAGCGCCGCCGCGGCGAGGTGGCCGTGCTACGCGAGGAGGGTGCCGCACGACGAGGGGTTCCTGCTGGGGCTGATGCGGGACGGCGGGGTGGACTACCGGTCGGCGCCGCGGCCGGCGGGGAGGCTGCTGGTGGACATGCTGAGCACGCTGCTCACGCTGTGGGTGTCGCTGCTGCCGATGATGTGGTTCATACAGAGGCAGATGTCCGCCGGTGGCGGCGCAGAGAAGCGGCGCCGGCCGAGGAAGCAGAGAGTGGGGTTCGACGATGTCCAGGGCGTCGATGAGGCCAAGGAGGAGCTTGTGGAGGTGAATTTCGACCTGTTCTCTAGCTACTGATTACTCATGATTAATTTCCTGCTTTTATGCAATGTTTGATGAATGTGCATAGGTAACAATCAGTAGTCATGATACAGTGTGGGGGGATGAATGGGAGTGCAAATTATACCCAATGCCAATCAATTACAAATGTTGGGACTGCTTTTCTTTGCTTGACTTATTGAATAGCATTCTATTGATAATGCAGATATCTAGGTTGATAATTGAGATAGCTATAGTTTGCCCATGATTCATTTTTATACATACTATGTCTACCTCTGTAGTGCCATCTGAAGTCCTTGTCATGTTGTTGTACTGATGAAAGGAGGTTATGGAGTGTAGGACATAGGAGTGTGTCAACAAGGTCTTTTGAAAGCTTAAATGTAGATGGATTCAAGCATCATTTTTGTTGATTGTGCTGCAGATTTTACATTGTTTTTGTTGTAGGAACCATATATCTGCTCCATTCCATTATCTGAAAATATATCTGCTCCATATTTGTTTTACGGATCCTCAGTTGAAAACAAAAGAATTGGGGACTAGGGAGGATATCTAAAATACAGATACATATAAATGATAGAAAGTGGAAGATAAGACAGTAATATACAGTTGGATAGATAACTAGTACTTCCATTTTTGAACTCTCAACTCTGAAGTTCGTGATGAGTGCAGGATTGTTAATAACTATTCAATCAGTTTCAATTAATATCCACATTCTTAATTTCCTCGCTAGAAATAATTACGAGTATGTATTAAATGTGACAGATTGCAATTTTCTAACGCAGGTAGTGAGTTGCTTGCATGGTTCACTGAACTACAAGAAGCTGGGAGCTAAATTACCCAGGGGTGTTCTGCTTGTTGGGCCTCCAGGAACTGGGAAAACTCTTCTGGCAAGGGCAGTTGCAGGAGAGGCTGGAATTCCTTTTTTCTCTGTTTCCGCTAGTGAATTTGTTGAAGTTTTCGTTGGAAGAGGAGCCGCCCGTGTCAGGGATTTATTCAAGGAGGCCAAAGAAGCTGCCCCATCTATAATTTTCATTGATGAACTTGATGCTGTGGGTGGAAGTCGAGGTAGAAGTTTTAATGATGAGAGGGACCAAACTTTAAACCAGGTAGGATTCTAGCACCTTGATTTATCTATCCTCTGATTCAAATGATACTACTGAATGAACAATTGCTTGCTTTCTCTATCAACAGCTGCTTACTGAGATGGATGGTTTTGACTCGGACATGAAAGTTATTGTCATGGCTGCTACTAATAGGCCTAAAGCACTGGACCCTGCTCTGTGTCGCCCTGGTCGCTTCTCAAGAAAAGTTTTGGTTGGTGTGCCTGATTTGGAGGGGCGAAGGAATATTTTAGCTGTTCATTTAAGGGAAGTTCCTTTGGAAGAGGATCCTGAAATAATTTGTGATCTGGTTGCTAGTTTAACACCAGGATTGGTTGGTGCGGATCTAGCAAACATTGTGAATGAGGCTGCGCTACTAGCTGCTCGAAGGGGTAGGTTAAAATTTATACTGTACATTTGTACTCCACTTATCACCTTAATGCATATAATTGCTACACTGAACAGCTCTTTGAGTTACAAGGTTTAGAAAGCTAGACCATATATGCCTTCTTTATTCTTCTCAGAGACTACAACTGAAATGTTTTCCCTTTAGGTGCCTTGACTTAATTCACCATATTTGATACTTTACTGGATAAATCATAATAAACATGCTATTCACGTTTATCTACTTTCTTGTTGTTTTAAGGACGGTTAGTTCATTCTGATGGAAAAATCTGCTATTGAATATCCTGATCTTGGATTTTTTACAGGTGGCAATGCTGTGGCTCGGGAGGATATTATGGATGCAATTGAGAGGGAGAAATATGGGGTCAATGGTAGACAAGCGAATGCTGATTCTGGAAGGCAAGGCCTCACCAAATTGTTTCCATGGTTACCTAAACCTGGAAATAGACCAACAAACCCAGATGATATTGGAGGAGTTATGGGATATCATACATTAAGCTAACTGGAGGCTTTGCAAGGTATTATTTGAGATGTTCATCAAACTTATATTTAGTAGGCTTTGCTTAATCCCCCATCAGTTGAATCTACTCCGAGTTCTTTAATTGAACATGAAATATGTCTTGTTAGTTTCTTTAGCAAGTCCTTACTCCTTTGTACAGACCAGCATAGGTTTGCAAACATTACATTGACGGATCACAACCAGGTGTAAAGTGCACTCATCTTTAGCTTGTGAAATTAGAGATAGAATAGACGGGTGTTGAAAACCTTAGTTTTGGTCATTTGGCTATTACATAGCCAATCCAGTTTCAAAGTTTAAGTTCAGGATTTATCTTGCACATTTGTTGCAGTTGTAAGGTCCAGTCATGAGGCCAGTAAGTATCCAGTTGTAACTCGTTACCACTAACCAAGGACTGGCTAGTTCCCAGTCCACCCTGTAGGCTTGAGCCTACTTTTCAGGAGGGTATTTTCAACTATGAGCATGCCCTAACTACCCTCCAGCAACTTAAGATTATGCATGGGTGAGTTGGTGCTCACCATCAAACCATCTGAGGCTCCCAAGTAGCTGAGAAATTTAAGAGCAATTAGGAAGCTGCTGGAGAACCTCCTGTTTCTTTGTAGTATGCGTCCTTAACATGCTCTGTTGTGTTTCATACTTTCATTGATATGTAGATTTCTGTTTATGATTGTATAATGTGGAGTATTAAATATTAATTCATGCCATTATTGATATATTATGAGGCATTGCTGTCACGGATGCGACGATTGTTTGGTGTCTCGCCAAGTTGGTAGAGATTGGAACACTATATAGAGCAGAATTTGGGGATTTCGGGGAAGAAACAGGACGAACAGAGGAGAGAGGTGATTGGTAATTTTGATATTTGATAAACAGGGTGGCGACGGCTGTATTTGTACATCCCACCTGTGCACATCAGGCAACCGCTAGCCCAACACGGCGGCCCAACCACACACAAACCAGGACGCAGCCCAGCTGGAAATACATACTCGACACACCCAAACCCACACTGTAGATAAACGACAATTCACAGTAACTGACGCTAACAATTGCGTAGTACTATCCTTGTCCCTTAGACAAGGTATTAGCAAGTGAAAAATTCAGCACAATAAATGTTTGCTGTGAAATCTTCTCAGTAAGTATTAGGCTACAAGCTTTGAATTCATTTTGACATGCACCTCCTTTTGTCCCTTCAATTTTGACCGTAGATATTTCATCTGCTGAAATCTTATTTAAACTGCAACTTCCTTCTGTGGACTTTTGTTTCTGTTGGGCAGGAAGAAAGAAGTAAGCTGCGATCAAAATGGTGTCCGAATTGCCAATGTACATGGGAACATGTCGTTACAGTCGTGTAGATGCGTCTCTGCTGTACATGTGAAGGATACTGCACTCTTCTGAGTTTTGAGGCTGCAAATTTAGGTGCTTGGAGGAGAAAACTGCCACCAAATCACAAGAAGAAATTAAGCTTCTGAATGTGAAACACAGAGGTCCAAGGATTTCACTTGGCAACAATCGTGCGCCCTATAGACTTTGCTAGAAGCACTACATCTGGTTTTGTTCCATATACAAATTGTTAATAGAACAATTAGAATTAGATTACAGGATAGGGTCGCTCCAGTGTTCATACATACCAGCCATTCAGTTCATTCGTGCAAACCAGAAGTTATGCTGCTGTTGGATCCGCGACAATATGTAAGTTTGCAAATCACAATTAGAGACGAGCACTCCTTACCGTTTCAAATTGTGCATCGCTTTGTTTTACCTAAGCATTTGTCTCTTCACGTTGTGCATCACTTTTTTCACCTGAATTTTCTCCTACTGCTACAATTCTATAAATCTGCAGGTATGAATAGATTATATGTCTTTCAGCTTTCAAATTTGAACTTCTCTATGGTGCTCATTGTCCTGTGTTATCTATGTGCCATTTTCTTCTGCATTTGCTTGGTAAACTCTGATGTGTTTGCATGACTTCAGCATTACTGCTAAACCTGATCACAGACAGGGGGTTACTGGTGGATTGCCAAGTGGGTTCCATGACAGTTAGTCGGAGAACGACCCGGCTGCTTGACCCAGAAAAAAAGGCCATCTGCTGTCAGAGACACACATCCCGTCCTGAAGACGACATGACCTTAATAATTGGGAAGCCATGCAATGGCTGCAGAATCAGGACATATACCCTTGACAAAGATGAAGCTTCTCCCCAGCAAGAAAAAAGGTGGTGTAAAGGGCAGAGCTTTGGCATGTAGACCTGGACCTGTCATACACCGGAATGAATGGTGTGGTTTGGCTTTTAGTGTTCTTTCTTCTGGGCTGCTTAACCAACCATGCTTATCTCTGCAGGATCAGATCACAGGGATCAAAAGGGGGAATAAAATGGAAACTGATTTGTAGCTTTCAATGTTTCGTTCTCAGCTTTGCTTAGCTTTCTCCTGATGATTTAGAGGCTATGGTGGTCTCAGTTCATGCATCTATGACCTGAATGAATGAAGCTTATCCTGCACTTCAGATCGATCGGAGTTTCTGTGTGCATATCTAATAATTAAACTGCTGCGTTTTGGCCTGACATTGTTCTGCCTAAAGTTATCAGAAATGCCTTCCTAGCTAGTAGCTAGGTCATGACTCATGAGCTAGCCATCAAGACTGTTCGAGTAGTTAGCAGAAACAAGACTCAAGAATGTCTACTGACTAGTTGCCACAAAATCATGAAGAACAGCAAGAGAAATACATCTGGTATATATAATCAGCTTCATGTTAATATTTGAGAACGCATGCTTAATTAATTAGACGATGACGTACGACAATGGCGTGTATTGTAAACTAGACAGTTACCAGTTTCAGAAGTACGTCTATATACAGGAATCACAAATCGATCGATGACATTTGTAAAGGTGATTCATGTCCTGTCAGTCTTGCACCACACAAAGTACGTTTGTATTGCCTGTGCTTTCGAATTAGGATTTGAGGATAATACGATGAGGACAAGACACGCATATGCTGAGACGAGAGATAAGCACACTACATTTTCTGCAACTTTCTCAAGGAATTAGAACAATCCAAGGGAAGCTACCAAACTGATGAGAAGGGCACTTACCTAACATATCTCATGGGTATACAGTACTGAAGATATTTTGTATGTGTACTTCCTCCATCCAAGAATATAAGCACATTTGGAGTATAAGGAAACTAGCCGAATACCCATGTGCAATAAGAAATAAAAAAGAGAAACCCACCGTATACTTTGAAGCCTAGTTTAAAATATGAAAAACACAACGAGAATTCAACAGAGAAGCCCACCATATACTGTACAGCATACAAATTAAAATAAAATTGTTTTCATTATAAAATCTTTGGATAATATTTGTTATCATTTTTTATCTTATTTTAAAAATATTTTTTTCTTATTTGATAGCTTAGGGTTACGAAAGAGAGAGAAGTCCACCTATCTTACTATTTAAGAAGATCCACATAAGAATTATGATGGTGATGGTAGATTCACTGCTCATCGTAATTATTGGGTTCTTTAAAAGAGTATGCGTTAAGATTGAAGTGAGTGGGAAAGTAGGTGCGAAAATTAAATAAAAGTTGGTTGGGGTAAGAAAGTAAGCCGGAATGTGTTTATATTATTGGATAAATTTCAGGCTTCATATGTGCTATTCTTGGGCAGAGGGAGTAGGTGTGTTAAGGATAGAAAATTCAGGGTATATGTAGGTGTTAAGGATAGAAAATTCCAGACAGCAATTTTAGCCTAACCTTGCAATATATGCAACTGTTATCCCATTGTTTCTCATAACAAAAAGATACTTGTCAGTATCAGGAGGAAGATTTATCAGATACTACCAGTGGCAGTAACTGATATCGGAATAATTGATGTACAGTGTGCGTATAAATTCTAGAGTACTGAACCATGGATGCAGGCATATGTACGGTATCAGAGATGAGATTGATGAGAACAGGAGAGAGAAGAAGACAAGTGATATATGATGATGGAGAATAATCTTGTAGACAAGAAGAGAAAAGCAAGAACAAAGCAGCACTGATGAGTGACTTTCAGTTGCTAAAGACCTAGAGCTCTGAGCCGAATAGTTCTTCTAGGCTTCCAGTTGAGTTGCTTTCCCAACAAAAAGCTCATTCCTCTGTAGAAGCCATTTCAAGTGCAGTGCAAAGCTTTTCTTCGTCACATCCTGTTGGTTGCATGCAATTACAAGTAAGCTCATGCACATGTACTTTAGTACGTTTTAACTGTGCTTAAACATGAAGCATGCATCGCACACTGTAAAAAAACGTCCTCAGTATTCGGTCAATTAATTACTGTGGCATTAATATCTCCTGACCGTCGAAAGAACAGCGTAATGCCAGCACTACTGCAGATGTATATATGAGAAAAATTAGCTGGGTATATAATGTTCTGAACTAAACAAAAACAGTCAGTGCATCGATCATAGCCAATTAATTAGGGCACTGTTAGGATACAGTACTACTTGTTGTAGTAGGTGGTAGAATTAATTTAAATCTAACCATAGATTTTCATGAGTATAAAAATATTTTATTCAGAACTTCGGTAAGATATTTTTACCAATTCATCTATTTTAATGTGCTATATAACATGTAAATTGACCAGTGTTATATATTTGAATTTTAATTTTAACCCTACAAATTTTCTACTACACATACTATCGGATATAGTATAATAAAATCATATTCATTGGATCTAGAAAATGAACGACTCACAATCATTTGAGAGTACCTAAAAACCCATTAATTAAGGGGTAAGCTTACCACATACTACTGAGAATTGTTAATACTCTCTCTATTCTAAAATATAAGGCACAACCACTTATCCTCATGTATCATAATATAATGTATGCATGCATGCATATATTAACTATCATCTATTGATCATTTCAATTTGTTTTATATTAAATCCTCTATCATTAAGCTCTCTAATCACATTGTTTGCATGTATGAATGTGATCCAATCGAGAAGATAATTAAATTCTTTATTGATCTTTGTGTTAAGAGTAGTTGAATCTTATATTTTAGGATGGAGGGAGTATATATCATGGTACAAATTTTAAATCTTAGAAATGCTTATGTTCTTAAATGGAGGAAGTAGCTACTTTATATTCTAGAAATTTCCATATCTATCCACATGCTATCCACAACATTATGAAATATCCTAAAGGTAAAATAGTCATATCTAGAAAATATAATAATGAATATAGCCTAATTTTGCGTGTATAGTCGAAAGTATCAATTAAAAAAAATGGAGAGAGTAGTATTCTTTTAAATGTATGACTGTTGATTTTTGACATCACATTTAAACGTTTGTCTTATTAAAGTTACTATGTATTTTTATTCTATTGTGGTTATATCACTAAAGTTATTTTAAGCATGACTTATTTTTTTTCATATTTGCACTAATCGAATGTTATGTCCGAAATTCAAACGTGTCATACACTTAAAAATGGGGGGGGGGGGGGGGGGTATTTGACTACTCATTGTTAATTTTACGTTGGATTAATCCAAATGCACATCTGCTTAATTAGACATGCATGTGTTGTTGTATCATGTAATATCCGTTATAAGTAAAGTGTGCCTATCAGTCTAGCTAATATGCTATTCCCTCCTTTTCAAAATATAAATATTTCTAGGATTCAAAATTTATACCATAATATTTGGGGCACCATTCCAATGCGTAGAAATCTATACGTTTTCATGTGCTTGGAAAGGGAATCTAAGCAATTCAAAATTTAAAATTTGATCACCAAAGTGACAAAAAGAGAATATTTTTCTCTTTAAGTTAGGTTTTGCTAGATTTTGGAACGAGGAAGTAGTTAGCTTTTGTTATGGAATTTTCAGAAAATGATTAAATTGAATAATTAAATATGTGATTATATGGAGTAGCTTTAAATTAGCATATATCTTTGATCACGATAATTTCTTATCGTACAATTGTTTATATTAATTATATTTATCTTGAAGACCCCCGTGTATTTTTCTTGTATATGTATTCGTCGAGATAATAAAGGAAGTAACTACTCAAATTAAATTTTGTAAAATGTAGCATATTGTTATTGAAACGGTACAAACTTTATTCATGAATACACCATCCGTTAAAAAAAACTTAAATTCTGACTTATCCATATTTATATTTATAGTTAGGATTTGATTTTTTTTAGATGGAGGAAGTAGGCTAGTTCAGAACGTTTGACTGATCAGCAAATAGGCATATCCTACTTCAGAAGCTGATCGATCTCTGATCCGTACGGATGTAACTCAGATATTTTGAATGTTTGAATAATGTTTTAGAGATAAAGTTCTGATTTGTTTGGTCTTTCTCTGGCACACATGTGCAATTAAACTATAAGATGTAAGGGCTAACCCGGCGTTTAATTGACTTCAATCTTGCGTTTAGTTTAATTAATTGCCAGCAATACCGAGACATGCATGGTTACAATCTATATATCCATATACACGGAGAGAGAGAGAGAGGGGTGACCACAACTCCACAAGGCCATATATGCATGCATGGTTGGGAGGGGAGGGGATTTTATGAGGTTGTTTAGATATGTTTTATGAGTGTTATTAATTTTTTTTAGAATTTTTCATAACCGTTTGAATGGTTTTTAAGTAAATAAGGAGACATCTCCTCGAGGAAACAAAATAGTTTTTCGGTTGGGAGACATATGTAAACAATATCATACATATTTATTTATTAGTATTATATATCATCAGCAGTGCTAATTAAACAATTAAAACTATATTTGTACCTACATACATCATAGCAGTTCCGGCCGTCCTCCTCATCTCATGTCGTGCATGCCCTAGCTAGCTAGCCAGCCAGCTGCATATATTATTAATTCTTCGATATACATACATATATCGCACACTGAACATGGATATATATGTCGCACACACATTACACATATATGCATGCATGCATGTAATAATATATATAATACTACATCTAGCTAGCTGCGGTCGAGCTAGCTAGTTTGGATGAGAGATCGATCGATGAATTAATCGATCGAGTAGTTCAGACGACGAGGCTGGTCTGGTGGTGGTGGAACCTGGCGATGAAGTCGGAGGCCTTCTGGTCGACGTCGCGCTCGCCGACCCACCACCCGTTGTCCTCGTCGCTCGACCGGACCTTCCGCAGCCTCGTCGCCGCCGGCCGCTCCCAGTCGCTCGCCGCCGCCTCGTCGTCGACGTAGTACCGCCTCGACCTCCTCGAGAAGCTGAAGATGCACAGGAACGACCTCCCTCCCATATACTAGCTTAGCTCTACCTTCCTCTTCGTAACTAACTAATTAAGCTACTTGATTAAAAGTTATCACTGCAGATCGAGCTATAGCTAGTAGATTGAGATTATATATATAGTTGATTAGCTTGGCTAGTGGTTGGTGATGAGTTGCTGTCTCTTGGTGTTTAGGAAGGTGAGGAGAGGCCTCACCTCAATTTATAGAGGAAGCTCAGCTGCTCCAGGCTCCCTCTTGTATGGCTGCTTGCAGCTGCAAGAGCTGCAGCTAGCTCTTGTACATGTACTATCCAGTGAAAACACACACACAGTAGAGCTAGCTATGTTTTAGGCCGGTAGTTGCGAGCTAGCTTAGCCTGCAGACAGCTAGGGTTCTTCCGGTCTAATACAAGAGCTAAAGGCGCCCGATCGGGGAGATCGGCATCGGACGGTCGGGATCGCGATATCGGGATAAAGGCCAAGATCGAACGGCCCGGATCTACTGATGGGATAAGATGCTAAAGCCGATGTGGGGTAACATAGATGTTCCATCATCTGGAGCGCACGACGATGGTTTGGTGATCGATCGAAACGACCGTCTTTTGTGGGGGGGGGGGGGGGGGGGGGGGGGGGGGGGGGAAGGTTGTGGCAGCAGCAGCAGCAAAGCGCTCGCGGTTTTGCAAATTGGGCGGCTTTTTTGCGTTTTTTTGACGACCGGGTTCGGGGTTTGGTCCTAGCTACGTAGATAGCTGTAATGCTGTGTATCTCTCAACACAGCGCTGTCAATGCGAGTCCCCCACGAGACGTACTACCTTTGGTGGTCACACTACATGCATAGCTGGTCATATATTGCAACGACGACTCATCCTCATCATGTGAGATGTCCACACCGGTTGTGGTCATATGCGTGAAAATATCGTGAAATATCTTGGGAGTGGTACGGTGCACCGTGCATCTAGATAAGATACATGCATGAACTAATTAATTATAAGTGTTGTATTGGGAGGGCTTCAGCTATTCATATAAGCCGCGGCTAAATTTAAATTTTAAAATTGATTTAGAGGTTTCTTCGTGGCTTTCTGTTTTTTAGTCTTAACTTTTGAATCACTGAGAGTACACGTACTATAAAAGTTTTTTGCTAAAATCGTTTTTTACTGCTTCGTTTATGAAGAGTAGCGCTCAACCAATGAGACACTCTTTTACTTGGAAATTGATCATGTTGTTCATTTATTCCTCGTTACAATATGTGTGTACAATTCTTGAAGAGAACGGTTAGTTCTTGCACTACTAGAGATATGATCTTTCGACGTGGTACCCAAAATCACAAATATCTCGGTTAGATTAAAAACCGGTACTAAAGATGTTTTAGTACCGGTTCTAAAAATCCAAATCCCTATAAACATCTTTAATCCCGGTTGGTGTTACCAACCGATACTAAAGATGTATTTTTAATACTGATTGGTGTTACCAACCCATACTAAAGATACCTCCATGGGGAGGGCTAATGGGCAGGTGATCGCTGTGGGTGATCGGGCACCCGCTGTCCCTCCCCCTAAGGCGTACGCTCCTCTCCCTTCCTCCATTCCTATTGCACTATAAATTCCAAAAAAAAGGTTAGAAAAAGAAAATCTAATACATTTAAAAATATATTCATGTGCATAGATATAAATATATACAGTAAACTTCGTACGTATAAACTTTATGTATATAAATATTCTATATAAAAATATTTAAATCTGAATTCGAATTTGAATCGGGTATATAAATTTTTACCTATAAACTTTAGGTGTGTAAACTTTAGATATATAAACTTTAGGTATATAAACTTACCCGAAAAAAAACTATATGGTGCCAAAAAAAGAAAGTGGTGAAAAAAAATGATCGCCTGGGGCGATCGATCGCTAATTAGCGATTTCCCCTCTAGGGTTAGTTCAAAAGGAAAGCATCTCTATTCAAGTTAGATGTATATAATAGGTGGGATGGTTATTTGCGTGAGAACTAAGGTGAGAGATTTTGAGTTCGAATCTCACATCCCACATATTTTTTTCACTTGCTATGCATAATAAAGATCGAGATCTTTAGTCCTGATTTGCTCGTCTCGGTTGCTACAACCGATAGTAAAGGGGTTGTAAACCAGGACGAACTCAAGAATCTCACATCCCATATATTTTTTCACTTGCTATGCATAATAAAGATCAAGATCTTTAGTTCTGATTTGCTCGTCTCGGTTGCTACAACCGGTAGTAAAGGGGTTGTAAATCATGACTAAAAATCGTTTCCCCAGGTGAGCTCGTATTATATATGTAGAGGGATTTTATGGTCTTTAAGGAGGTATTATAATTTTTACGGTGCCTCTTAGTACGTTGATATAAATAGGTTTAAAAACCATACTAAAATATGATACATTCTTTTTTTTTTTGCTGACGATAATATGATACCTTCTTTAAGCACAATAAAAGCACTCTGTTGCGTATCAGCAAAGAGGCTTGCATAATTGGCCTCCTTTAGAAAATTGTTTTTCTGGTATAAAGTAGTTAATTAATATATAACAATATATATTGTGATATAAAGTAGTTAATTAATAATATATTATGATTTAGGAAGGGAAAGTCATTTTACAACCTAGTGTCATGTGTCCTTAATTTTATGCATACATCCAAATGGTTAGAAAAGTTTGAGATGCCTGCAGAAAAAGTATATAATGGTGTGTAATTTATTACTCTACGAATATGTATGTAAGGCCAACTTCATCTAAACCAAGTTAATTTGGCTGCGTATATTGGAGAATTCTGAAAAGCTGGATTTGATTTTTTTTTCCTTACATGTGTCGATTGAGTTTAGCCTTTCATTTTTGCAGTGATAAATTAAAGAATAATCCGTGTTGTCAAAATAAATTATATTTTTTCAGAATTATGTAGATTGTATTATATGCACAACTAACTCACTCCTCTAATTTGGCTTACCTCGAAGTAAGTATATATTCATATACTGATGACATTCAACCTGACATTATGTTCGGTGCACTATATATATACAGCCCCACATATGAGCCATGCATGGTTGGTTAGCTTGCTGTGCCACTTAAGAAGAGTAGTCAATTAAAGGTGTGGATACCCTTCCATCAGCATTTCTCGTTGTTTGCACAGTATTAATCAATTAAACATTTTTGGCTTATGAGACATTGGTCTCAAAAGCAGGATATCTCAAGCATGAACTGCCTGCCCTGATCCCATTACTATATTGTTCAAAAATTTTAATTAGTTTTTTCAAAAAAATTATATTCTAATTGGGACGGTGAACTTCAGTGTAGGTTCCTATGTACAAGGTACCGTGCTTTGGGGAAAAAAAAAATATTTGGTCAAAATTTTTATATATATTTTTTAGAGAAGGGTAATTTTTACCCGGTCTCTATATCTAACCGGATATATACAGCCTTTTCAAACAGGGACTTAGCTCTCAAAAAACCCAATCTGAAATTCGCTCCTATGGAGATTCGAACTCAGGACCTTAGGTGCTACTCAGGTCACTGCAACCACTAGGCTACATATTTGGTCAAAATTTTTATATGGCACAAGCCGATAATAACTTCACAAAATTTGTAGCCAATAGCCCAATAGAAGGCGGCTCTTGATGAATCTAACTAACTTTTTTTTTTTTGAAGGAACGAATCTAACTAACTTGTTACGTAGTCGATACCAGCTGAACAGCTGAAGGTAATAGTGAAAAAAAAAACATATCAAAGGTTAGTATGCTGTAGTATTCTCTTGTTTCAGGTTTTCCTTTTTCTGCCCCCAAAGTAGTTGGCAAGCAGTGACCAACTGTGGGCAAGAGTTTTGAAAAGGAAAAGAAAAGGGGAGCTTTGTTTTCTTGGGCTTTACAAACGAAGTGACTATACGAAGCTGTGCAAACACTACTACTTTTAGCATGCACAAGAATCAATCGTTTTTTTTGTTAAAATAAATTAACAAGTCCATTTGCAGAACAGGCTTTGCCAATAATCATCTGAAATTAGACATATATCCTCACCTTTACTTACGCTGTTTTAGTAGTCCGTACGTACATGCTTAGTCCGTAAGCATGATGCTGCTATCATCTCCCGTTGAAGGTGCGATTGTTCATACCCATAATTGGCAGATGTGCTGTTGCATCACAAAAGGCGGGGGGCGAAAACCTTTGGAGTGTATTGTCTTTGTCGAGCCTGCATCCCAGGCTGCGCAGTGAACACTTGCCGCTCATTTCAACCGAGGCTTGTAACGCAATCTGAATTTGCATCTTGCTAGTTGATATGATCATCAGGCGACTGTTAGCTAGCTGTTTCCTGGAGGTTCCATCCATGCTATCCTATGCTCGAGATTTATCTGAAAGAAAATGTCAGCATGACATGAGATGTATGATAGCATGGGATCAGGAGAGAACAGTAGTATGGCTTATGGAAAACTGCACGAGCAGCATGGACACAAAATATTGTAAGAAGTTCTTAGAGGCAAAGGGCTTTAAATTTTCCAGCTATTTTGCTAGTGATAATTTTAACAGTGGAAAGAACCAAGATACAAAGGTGGTTATTAATTTCCTGTACTAAAATGAAGATTTTACTGAAGGATGTTAATACATAAGAATCCAAGAAAGCGGCCGTCAGCACCAAAACTGATTTAGTAAAAAAACAAAAACATTACAATGTTTGGTTAGATTTTCCTAAAATAGCAATTTGACTTGAGACAAGGTAATATACAAGGATTTTATTTTTCTGCTTTGGCGTAGAAAGTACGAGATAGATGGCCAAACAGGGAAAAGAATTCATGTTGTCACCAGAGATACTGTATGTAAGATCCTCACTATTAGAAAAAGGACATTTGGTTTCAGAAAGAAAAAAAATAGAAAAAGGACAAGAGAAGAATAGTGTTCATTCATTTACAGGAATATAGTATGACAGATGCTTCCCATTTATTCTCTGAAAACATTCTTAATTAGTTTTTAAGAATTGTAACTGCTTAAGTTCGGTGGCAAGTTGATTTATTAATTTGTGCCTGCGACTGGGCCATGAAAGTGTATTTTGGATATTTATTAACTGGATCTTTCTCAGGGCCCAATTTCTATAGTTGAGTTTTTTTAATTTTAAAAAATAAAACAAGTACTTCGCTTCAGAGTTACTTTCAGCTGCATAACAAGAGGAATTGTTGGCTAAGGAATATCTCTTTGAAGAGGCATTCAAAGGTATAATACTGTTCAAACAAGATGGTATCAAATCTAAAGGTTTGGGTACTGTTGAAGTTGAAATAGAGCAGTATCAAATCTGAACGCATTAATACAGCTGAAACATCATGGTATCAAATTCCCACACCAATAAGTCTGGTCGATGCAAGTTTGGTGACCTCATGCAGTAGCCTCTCCCTCTCTCGTCCTCTTTTTGGTTAAGGAAATATGGTAGGACGTCTCACAGGCACCCAGAAGTTGTGGACACAGGATTTTTAAGATGGGTATTTGACACGTGCATAACGGTCCCAAAAAATAGTGTCATCAATAAAAAATTACAACTTTTTTAATTCAAAAAAGAATAAAATGAAGAAAAAATACAGTATCAAATTCTTTGTATTTTTTCTCGAAAAAAGGACTTGACTATAGCTAACATGTTACTGAAATGTGCTGGATGTATTTTCAGAAAATATTGAAATTTAAAAAAAGGAAAAATATGCAGAAGAATATAATAGAAAATTACTTGTCTAGTTAGATTAACATGTTTTTGAAATGCACGTAAGAAAAATAAGAGTTCAATAGTACAGTGAAGCAGTTCAGAGAAAAGGAGGTTAATTACAGGCTGGGAAAGTGGGAATCCAAATCATGACCACTACCTAAACACTCATGCATGCAAATTTAAGGGTCTACCGCATAACACAATACTAATGCATATTTTCCTACTGGTCAGAGGGGCTCGGAGTGCTTCTGTTGATCTGCAATTAGGATACCCAATTTGATAGCAGTAATTAGGATCTACATGTGTCCAACAAACATACCAAGACAAGAGCAGGCCAACCAGTAGTAAAAAATACTAACTGTCCACAAAAGACATTGTAAGTTGCTTCTAAAGAACAAGGGTGTAAAGTAGGAGTAGTGTACAAGACATTAAACTCCAATACAGAGATGCCTTGTTCCAGTGGCTATTCTCCTAAATGGACGTCATCTCATTATTGTTTTACTCATTTGGCTGATATGAAGCTGTCAAAGTTGAGGAAGTTTCTTGCTTATATTATATATATACATATATATTTCCACATTGCATAGAGTTGCCACATTTGTCTACTGCTCCTCGAGACCTAGGATCTAGGCTCGAGGAAGTCAGAATTCACAGGCTAACAGAATGGTTATAATATTCTGAAACCACTATTGGACCTAGGGCGACCCAACAACCCATTAGTATTCCACAATATTTTAGGTATTTCCAGAGCCACTAAACTAATCAGCGAGAGAGAGAGAGAGAGAGAGAGAGAGAGAGAGAGCAATATCATCAGAAGGGAACAAAATGGATGCAATGATGCAAAGCAACCAAAAAATGTATACTAACATGAGAAGTTCTATTGATGTCGGATTCTGATCCCAACCCGAACCAATCATATATGATCCAACCCAATAGTATTTTGTACTTTGGCTGCCTTTCCTTCCTCTTGGCCGGCAATGGCTTGTCATCATTTGCTAATAACGACTGAGTAGAGAGTGACCATGATATTCATTTGATATAGGTACAACAATCACTTTGAAAGAAAAACAATCCTGTCTTTCCATACATTCCCTAAGGGATAAGCTAAATGCATAGAGGTTTGTGTCTCTTACCTCTGCCCTTTCCCGTATTATCCTTTCTTTTTTCTGCTCCTGAGAATTGTCTGCAGGATATGAAATACTGCTCGGATGCCTCATCGCGGTGGTGATTGTTGGGGTAGTTTCAATTTCGTGCCATCTTAGAAGAAGAGCACACAACCTGAAACGACCAAAGAAAGATATTGGTAATTTCACTAATCATGCAACCACTTTACACATACTGGTTCTTTTACTCAGTAATATCGCAATATAGTTCATGCATCCTTCTTGCAGAGGTCACTGCTGTATCTGTCGAGTATGAGGAGGTTACCTGCAAACAGATGTGTATCAAAGAGATTTACGACGCAACTGAAAACCTGAATCCACTGAATGTCATTGGCCAGGGAATTGCAGGTATATATTGACAATATTAGTCAGTTGGACTTGAAATCCTTATTCCATCATGCAGATGCAAAATATAATTGTGATGTGAGAAAATGAGATATGTAATATAATAGCCATATTTTTAACAGATTATTTCTTGCCCTGAAAGTTGGATATATCTTCTTTTTTATGTGATTTTTCAGGGAAAGTGTACAAAGGAGTGCTTGCAAATGGCTGGCCTGTTGCTGTAAAGCACATCATTAAGAACGAGCATGCAGAAACTTTTCTAAGGGAAGTTACAAGCCTCTCACATGTGAAACATCCAAACCTTGTGTCACTAAGAGGTTATTGCGATGGACAGGAGGAATGTTTTCTCGTATATGAGTTATGTATCAACGGTAACCTGTCAGAATGGCTATTTGGTGAGTACCTTTCTTGGCAAACAAAAACATGTTCTACATATGTAATACAATTAATAGAAATAAATCATTTGATTACAGGGAAAGATAAGAACCTGTCATGGATTCAGAGGTTGCAGATTGCACTTGGGAGCGCTTGTGGCCTTTGGTTCCTTCACATATATCCTGAAGGCTGCATTGTTCACCGTGATGTCAAGGTTGGTTGCATGATTTGGAAAACTCTAGTACATCTGCAAATTTAAGTAATATCAAACTCATTCATGCCATTACAGCCAACCAATATACTTCTTGGGGTTGATATGGAACCCAAATTGTCGGATTTTGGATTGTCAAGAGTCATTGATATAGGAGTATCACACGTAAGCTCTGAAGTTAGAGGAACATTTGGATATGTCGATCCAGAGTATCGCCACAATCACAAGGTAAATGCTGCAGGGGATGTCTACAGCTTTGGTATGGTGCTCCTACAGCTCCTGTCAGGAAAGCGAGCAATCAATATCATGAACACTGCAAAACCAATGTCACTGGATCGAATAGTAAGATTATAAACAGTCAGTCAGATATTAAGTTTTCATCTGAAATGATCGGTTGTGCTGAATCTGATATCCACACCTTTGTTCCTCAGGCTTCCATGCTCATCAGAGAAGGCAACGTGTTGGAGTTTGCTGATCCTAGGCTGAACGGAGAGTACTCAACAGAGGCATTTGATCTCAGTTTGAAGCTTGCCCTTTCATGCACTGGACATAAGAAGCAGCGTCCGTCCATGGAGCAAGTTGTGTCACATCTTGAGAAGGCCCTAAAGATCTCCATGAGAGATGACGATAAGCACAACAGCATTAGCATCATCGAGTCCCATGCATAGCTACCTTGTGTAATCCTTCAGGAGTTCAGTCTGCAACTTATTAGTGTTTGCATGAACATGTTTAAACATTTGTGCACATTTATGTGAGCAGAATTCAGCTGTGTTTGAGGTACACACCAGGAAATATAATAATTAACTGATATACTTTTCATCTATGCAAGAGTAAATAGATTTTGCGTTAAAAAAAAAGAAAGAGTAAATATATGTTAGATCTAGAGACAGTAATCTAGATTCACAGAAAGAGTAAATATATTCGAGCATGTCTCTCGATCGGCCCCGCAGCTGTACTGGGCCATCAGGGAAGAGATCTTAATCTGGAGAGAAGTTAGAATTTTCAAGCAACCAGACTAAAAGGGGTAACATACACAGAGTTTAAAAGAGGCACCGTACTGTAATCTTTTTCCTTTTCCCCTTTTTCCATCTCCTTCGGGGGTGCTAGCTCCGGCTAGTGCTCCTTTCGACTGTTTAAAGTCGTTCATGTAAAAGTTGTAACATCCTCTTTCTTCTAAATAAATTTTGGGTGGCTAACCCTTCGGCCATCCCGGCTAAAAAAAAAAAAAAGATTCACAGTTTACCACAATAATTGCAACAAAGCAAATATGACCTAATAAGAAGAATCATGCCTCATATTAGGAAAGATAATGTCCAGGATAAGCTTCTTTCAAATCATATCATAACTTTGAAATGTATATTCTAAAGTGGAAAACAGAATTTGCTGGGATGTTTTGAACACCAATGCCAATAGAATTTTATTGCTATCACAATTGATATTACAGTGCCAGTATCATCTTGAACTCCATAATCCTAACTCCTAAGTCTTTGCTAGAAGTATTTTTACACTAGAGAAACATAAATACCTGGCAAATTGCCAATTATTAGAAAATCAATTGATTACAACATGGAGGAGCGAGCAGACTTCAAAAAATGATATTATTTGTAGATTAGGACAGAAGTACACCACCATATTGCACATTATCGAAGTTGGATCCCTTCCAGTTCAGCATAATCATTTTGGTTCATTGACAGGGCACACAAGCCATGCGGGAGAAAAAGGTAAATGGCAAGAAATATTATCACTCCAAGGTCAGCCTCTTCACCTATGGCTGGTTGAGGTGGATTTCGCAGGTATATCTGACTGGCACACCACATACAGTACAGGATGGCTATCACCACGATGAGGAAGAAAGATTGGTTTGATTTTTGAGTAGATGATTTTTCATGCTTCACTCTGCCAAAACATAGAACAAAATGTTGTCAGCAACATGATCAATATACTTACTAGTTGGTAGAAAGAGAATGATATTCAAAATTCTGGTACTAGTAAGAAAAATTTAACTTCTAAAGCATCAGCGAGGATCCAAGTTTTCTAGTCGAGTGAACACAATCTAGCTCTCGTTTACAGCTATGTACGTCGTTCACCTACGATACTTGTTGGCTGTTGCATCCATGATGCAGAGGCCGGGGATGTAATCCTGTTACATTATGTAAAAATGTAAAAAACACATAGTGCATCTATGAAGCAAAGTTCACCTGTTAATGTACACAAACCCCAGCACGAGGCAAATACAAAGAAGGCCTACAATAATCACTGCATCCGGGTTGATAGGAGCACGGCCTACCCACCAACCAGTGCTCAGAATCCAAGTATACATCGTAGAGTGCCCATTCTCCTGCAGAGAAAAATACAATGAAAATTTAGCCTAACAAACATGCAACGCCTTTTTGGATGGATGAAATGCTGGCTGGCATGAGAAATGGGGCACAGAGAAAGAGCAATGCCGATGCAGCATTGGAGCACATTGTTCCAGTTAATGAACTGTCCAAAGTATAAACCACATCTCACCTCAAACAAGTGATCCAAAAAGAAGTGGGAGAGCGAGCCTGCCGTGATAAGGTAGAAGCATTGTCCCCTGCTTAGTGCTACCTGCATCAACGTTGATATTAGTACAAATTCAAACATGGAATAAATCAGCAGAGGGCCCTGGACACTAGAGCTAGATCCTCTCTACAATGTGCTGCTTATATCTGTTCCTTCCATTTGCAATTGCAGGTTGGGATTCTACTGAGCAATGTTGCCGTGCTACTGGCATTGTTAAATAATCCAAATGAGCCAACAAAAGGTTATGATGTACTACTGCACAGGTATACTACTACTAGATGTTCCAGCTTAATTAAATAAATAATCCCGAGGCTGCTTCTAGATATCAATTTGGCGACCGAAGTGATAAAAAAAAGGTACTACTTAATTAAATAATTAAATAAGAGGAAAGCAAATCCAAGGGGGGATTAGGAGAAGAGGCGGCGTCCCACCCACGCACCCCAGAGGGCTCGTCGAGGACGCCGGCGCGGATCAGCCGCCGGGAGAGCCAGGCATAGAGGCAGGCGAGCGGGACGCCGAGGAGGAGCGGGTAGTAGAAAGGGTGGTGGACGACGCCCATGGCGAGGTCCCCCACGGCGGCGGCGGCGGCCGAGGAGGAGGGGAGGAACGAGGCGAGCCACTCGGCGAAGGAGCCGAGGTCCGGGCCGAGGAAGGCGTTGGCGGCGTAGACGGCGCAGTGGTGCGGCCCGAACCGCCTCGCCCCGGCCAGCCGCGACAGCGCCGCCCCGCCCGACAGCGCGTACAGCAGGTGCGCCCCCGGCCCCGGCATCCCTGATCGGTCGGTCGCCTCCGCTATGCAAAAAAACCACGTAGGACGTACGCCTCGCCGCCGCCGCCGCGCGCGCTGGGGATTTGGTTCGGTGCGAGGAGGGAGGCGTACGACGAGTTGGATTGGAGCGTGTGGTCCAACCTCCGGCTGCTCTTACGGGGAGTTGGACCAAAAGCTCCGGCGACTGCTCCGTGTCCGACTCGTAGTAGTAGGTGGGTTTTGCCGTTCGTTTGCTCCTCGGCGTTGCTTTTCTCGTGCGGTTTTACCGCCAAAGGTGGCAGGTGCCAGGTGGTTTCGGTAATCGGTTTTACTTCCGAGCTGCACCCCCAAACGAAGCCGAATAGAGCAAATCGCTGATGACCGAGCATTTGAATTTTATCAAATTCTACCAATTTTTAGTTTTTTACTGACAAAAGGTTGGAAGGATTTCGAAATGTAATCCGCTCAGAAGCTCGCTAGACTGATGTTACTTCTACGAACCTGTATAGGAAGAACAGTCAACTAGTCAAGCAGCGCTCGTTCGAGAAAAAATATGTAAGCAAGTAAAGCAGACCTGCCCAACAAAACAGATAGTGGGGCCCGTCACCCGTGGGCGTCCAAATTACGTAAAGGCTGAGCAAAACGCCGCTACGGTGCTACCTGCTCGGTGCATTTCTGTGTTAGACTGATCTCCCACCGTTGGGTCCAACGGCACAACGGGTCTTGACCGCGTCCTGATCGGGGCGTCCAGCCCATTGGCTGGTGGGCCTCCTGTCACCCTGCGCCATATAAAACAGAGGGTGGAGGCCGGGGCGGCACACGACACGAGATTCGCTGTCGCCGCCAACTCCACCCAAATCCGAACCCTAACCGATCGAGGGGGCACATCCAGCGACGGGAAAATCGCCAGCGCCGCGCCACGACCTCGCCGGGAACGCTACTGCCGCTGCAACCTTCGTCGTCGCCGTCCACATCAAGCACCGACGACAACATCGATGGCCGGCGCCTCTTCCTCCTCATCATCTAACACCGGTCGGTATCTCTACTCTCCCTCCCTCACACATTGTTGCGTAGAAAAAGCCCGATCGATCTAAACCCTAGGTGATCCTAAAACCCTAACAATGGTATCAGAGCATCCTATTGTTTGCCCGATCCCTCCGCTCGGCCGTCCGATCAAAACCCTAGCCGATCGGATGGCCGGCGGCGGCCGGGCCGATTTTGGCCCAAGAGGAGGGCGCGCGGGGGGCGGTTTCTTGGCCCAGGCCCAGGTTGCGGCCTGAGGAAGGGGGGCGCGCCCGCCCGCGCCAAAGAGGCAAAAAGGCCGCTGGATGAAGTCTGTTTTAGGTCCCTCCGGGCTGAAAACAGAGAAAAGAAAATAGAAAGCTTTTTCCTTTTAATTTTGATCAATTTTCATGCAAATTTCAATAGAACTTTTTATTGTTTTTGTATGTTTTACCTCTGTTTAAATTTGAACCAACGGGATAATTTTTACAAGAGAGTAAATTATAGATTTTGCTACTGTTCATATGAATTTTATATAGATCTTCCGCTGCAAATAGACAAAATTGATGAAAATTAGTATTTCTAAAATTAAATTTCGATCCAACGGGAGAATTTAATTTTAGGAACATTAATTATGTGCTATGATGTTGTAATTTTCTGACCAACGTTGATAATTGCAATGTTATAGTTATGGCTATATGTGCTATGTCTATTTTCTGCCCAACGGTGATGTAGACTTAATACATAATACTTTAATGTTAATTTTGTTCTCACTATACATGATTATTTCAGGTGGCTACTCCTTGACAGGTTGCATCAAAGATATTCCAACCCTGAAAGGAGATAACTACAATGAATGGAAAAGAAAACTCGACCTTGCGTTTATCTTGGGAGAGGTGGACTGGGTGTTGACTACCCCATGTCCTATAGAACCTGCTGATATTATCAGAGGTGACAAAGAGTCAGATGCTGAATGGGAAAAGAGAAAGAGGGACCATGCTCCCCTCGTCATGTCATATGACATAGAACATAAGAAATGGTCCTTAGCCAACAAGAAATGTATGGCTGTGGTAAAGAACACGATTGAGCCAACTATATTGGGCTCAATCCCAGAGTGCGACACCGTCTCTGAGTACCTCGAGAGAATAAAGAGCTAGTTCACTGGTTCTTCAAAGACTTATGCTACACAGCTGATCAAGCAGCTTGTGACAGAGAGGTACCATGGAGGTGGTGTGAGAGAGCACATTCTTAGGATGAGCAACATCGCTTCAAAGTTGAAGCCAATGGAATTGGGCATAACAGATGACTTTCTGGTCCATCTGGTTATGGCCTCATTGCCAAAGCTCTTTGACAATTTTATTGTCAACTACAACATAAGTCCAGAAAAGTGGAACTTTGAAAAGCTCATCACTAATTGTGTGCAAGAGGAGGAAAGAATCAAGGAGACCAATGGTGGCTCAATCAACTATGTTAAAGATAACAAGAAAAGGAACCAAAAGTCTCCCTCCTCAAAAGCAAAACAGCCCCATCATCTGCCTCAGCAACAACAGTTCGCTGTTGAAAAGGATCAATGTCTCCACTGCAAGAAGACAGGACATTACAAGAAAGATTGTCCTGACTTCCTAAAAATGATCATGGCCAAGAGAGGTGAGAACATTATTACATTTGTAAATGAATCTCATTATATTGGTTATTCCAGATCCACATGGTGGATTGATTCTGGAGCAACTATTCATGTTTGTAATTGTTTAAAGGCATTCCGTTCGACGAGGACTACGCAAAAAAGCGAAAGCTCCATTAGAGTTGTCAATGGAGTTGAAGAAAAAGTTGAAGCTATTGGCGACCTTCCTATAGAACTCCCAAATGGCTTCACACTTTTACTTAGAGATATTTTTTATGTTCCTTCTTTGCAAAGAAACTTAATAAGTGTATCCAAATTGGATTTTGATGGATATGATTGCCGCTTTGGAAGTGGCAAATGTGAACTATGGTATAATAATGCTTGCATTGGTCTTGCTGTGTTGCAAGACGAGCTTTATTTGTTATCTCTTTCTGAGAATGTGAATGTTGTGTCCTCGTTGACAAAAGAAAACAAGAAAAGAAAGCAAACTCCTAATGTCTCATCGAAATTATGGCACTGTCGTTTAGGCCATATTTCGAGGGGGAGAATTGAGAGACTAGTTAAGAATGAAATTCTTCCTCCATTGGAGTTCTCAGACTTAGAACAATGCGTAGAATGCACTAAAGGAAAATTTGTAAAGAGCATCAAAAAGGGTGCAAAACGAAGCACAGGAATTTTGGAAATCATTCACACAGATATTTGTGGTCCATTTCCTGTGAAAAGTGAGGATGGCTATGACTCGTTCATAACATTCACAGATGATTACTCCCGTTATGGTTATATTTATCCAATAAAAAAGCGATCAGAAGCATTGGATAAATTTAAGATATTCAAAGCTGAAGTTGAAAACCAGCATGATATAAAGATTAATGTAGTAAGATCTGACCGTGGGAGTAGTACTATGGTCGACATACGCCTTATGGGCAAGTCCCTGGACCTTTTGCAAGGTTCTTACTAGAGAATGGTATAGTAGCCCAGTATTCAACATCGGGCGAACCTCAACGGAATGGGGTAGCTGAAAGGCGTAACCGTACCCTTATGGATATGGTGCGTAGCATGATGAGCTACTCCACCCTACCATTGGGTTTATGGATGGAGGCGTTAAAAACCGCCATTCATATCCTCAACAGAGTTCCAAGCAAATCGGTGCCTAAAACACCGTATGAGCTATGGACAGGAAGAGTACCCTCGCTAGCTCACCTCCGTGTGTGGGGGTCCTGCAGAGGCTAAAGTGTTTAACCCAAACCTTGGGAAGTTGGATCCCAAAACAGTAAGCTGTCGTTTTATTGGCTATCCTGAAAGATCAAAGGGATATCGTTTCTACTGTCCAAACAATTATACAAAGTTTGTAGAAACGAGACACGCCGTCTTCTTGGAAGACGAAATGATTAAGGGGAGCTCGGTAGTTCGAGAAATTGATCTTGAGGAGAGGCCGGTGTCTGTACCCGCTCCATCGACTCAAGAGCCTTTCTTCTCTCTACCTGCTGATGTTGTGCCTGCAACGCATGACGTTGCGGTACCAACACCTGTTGTTACCTCTCCTGTGGCAACAATGAATGAAAATGAGGAACCTGTTCTACAGGATTCAACAGAAATTGTTGCCACACCAGAGGAGGAGCTGCAACAGCCTCAAACAGATAATGTGCCTGTACAGAATGTGCCAGAACAGGAGGCCCCTAGAAGGTCTGAAAGAGTCAGAAGATCGGGTATCCGTGATGACTATCAAGTTTATAATATAGAAGAGTCACATATGAAGGATGATCCCACTTCATATGAAGATGCCATGAGAACCGCTCGCTCATCTGAATGGTTGGAAGCCATGAAAGATGAAATGAAATCAATGAAACTAAACGATGTCCGGGATTTAGAAGAAATTCCTAAAGGAGCTAAAACAGTAGGCTGTAAATGGGTCTACAAAACCAAATATGACTCTAGAGGGAATATAGAAAAGTTTAAGGCGCGACTTGTGGCAAAAGGCTTCACAAGAGAAGGGATTGATTACAATGAGACATTTTCTCCAGTCTCTTGTAAAGATTCCTTCAGGATTATAATGGCACTGGTGGCACATTATGATTTGGAATTACATCAGATGGATGTAAAAACGACATTTCTAAATGGAGATTTGGAGGAAAAAGTATATATGGCGCAACCGAAAGGTTTTGTCATAAAAGGAAACGAAAATATGGGATGCCGTCTAAAGAGATCCATTTATGGATTGAAACAAGCTTCGAGACAGTGGTACTTGAAGTTTGATGGGACAATAAAGAAATTTGGATTTCAAGAGAATATCGAGGACAACTGTATTTATAAAAAGTTTAAGAATGGGAGATTTATTTTCCTAGTTCTGTACATGGATGACATTCTACTGGCTAGTAGTGATGTTAGTCTACTGCAGGAAACAAAGAAATTCTTGTCCTCAAACTTTGACATGAAAGACCTCGGTGAGGCTTCATATGTTTTGGGCACAGAGATTCACCGAGATAGAACAAAGTATGCATTGGGACTTTCTCAAAAGGCATATATAGAAAAGGTGTTGAAGAAATTCAACATGTACAGATGCAGTGCTACACCTGCTCCTATAGTGAAAGGCGAAAAGTATGGGCCATCGCAATGTCCCAAAAATCAGTATGAGCTCAATGAAATGAAAACAAAGCCATATGCGTCAGCTGTAGGAAGCCTACAGTACGCGCAAGTGTGCACACGACCTGACTTGGCATTTGTTACCGGGTTACTTGGCAGATTTTAGAGTAATCCAGGCCTAGAGCACTGGAAATTAGTAAAGAAAGTCTTGCGTTATTTGCAAGGAACAAAAGGCCTCATGCTATCTTACAGAAGATCAGAATCGCTCCAGATAGTGGGGTATTCAGATTCTGACTTTGCAAAAGATAACACAAAGTCAACATCGGGATAAGTATTCACCCTAGCAAGAGGAGCTATTTCATGGAAAAACTCAAAACAGACTATCACTGCGGGGTCTACTATGTATGCCGAGTTTATAGCATGCTATGAGGCAACGGGGCAAGTGAACTGGCTAAAGAAGTTCATACCCGGTTTAAAGGTGGTTGACAGTATTGAGAAACCACTAAAGTTATACTGCGATAACGAACCCGCGGTAATGTACGCTCACAACAATCAGTCAAGTGGTGCTGCCAAACACATTGACATAAAGTACTATGTTGTGAAAGACAAAGTCCGGGATCAAACAATCAGTCTCGAGCACATTAGAACAGAAAGAATGCTCGCGGATCCACTCACGAAAGGCCTACCACCCAACGTGTTCAAGGAACATGTAGTCGGCATGGGTTTAAGGGAAGCCTTATGAATCCTGAACTACAGGGTCCAAAAGTTAAAGTATCTGTTTCAGAATGGAGACGTGTATAGTGGCTGTTAAATCCATCGGTGATTAACCGTGACGATGAAACATGCTCTATTCGCAAATCTGTGATGGAATAGAAAAAGCTAAAAGAAATAGTGAGATCAAGGGGGAGAATGTTAGACTGATCTCCCACCGTTGGGTCCAACGGCACAACAGGCTTTGACCGCGCCCTGATCGGGGGCGTCCAGCCCATTGGCTGGTGGGCCTCCTGTCACCCTGTGCCATATAAAACAGAGGGTGGAGGCCGGGGCGGCACACGACACGAGATTCGCTGCCGCCACCAACTCCACCCAAATCCTAACCCTAACCGATCGAGGGGGCACAGCCAGCGACGGGAAAATCGCCACCGCCGCGCCACGACCTCGCCGGGAACGCTACTGCCGCTGCAACCTTCGTCGTCGCCGTCCACATCAAGCACCGACGACAACATCGATGGCCGGCGCCTCTTCCTCCTCATCATCTAACACCGGTCGGTATCTCTACTCTCCCTCCCTCACACATTGTTGCGTAGAAAAACCCCAATCGATCTAAACCCTAGGTGATCCTAAAACCCTAACATTCTGCATTTCATATTGGAAATCTGGAGTGCAAGTTCCAGCTTCCACTATTTGTTGGTTGCACTACTGATCTCTTTGTAAGTTTCTTTCATTATACTTCCACCGCTTCATATTGTAAGTTATTTTAACATTTTTTATACTTTATAGAAAAATTAATAATATCCACGATACGAAATTAGTTTAATTCAAACTAACATTTAATATATTTTGATAATATGTTTATTTTGTGATGAAATATTACTAAATATCTCGATAAACTTGATTAAATTTAAAGAAGCTTGATTAGAAAAATGAAATATGGAGGAAGTAGAAAACAAGAAATGGAAGTCACCACCTTACCGGTAGATCAGCACTAAGACTCTTTTATTAGGAGGAACTTTTACGCTACGTAGGTGTTCATCATCAAACTCTTTCCACTTCCAAGTTGCGACTTGCGAGCCAGAGCTCTGCTGTTCAGCTCAGCTTAGATTAGTCGAAACAGATTTGTACAGCATACAGGCACAGGCGCAGAGCACAGCAATGCACTGTGCAGTTGCAAGTTCACATCAGGCGCTGCAGTCCATCTGCGCCGCCGCGGCGGAGTCATCGTCCGCCTCCAGCCGCCGCCTGAGCTGGCTCGACGCCTTGATCGCCAGCAGGTTGTCGCAGGCGATCCACGGGAAGCTCCAGAACCGCTTCCCCCGGCGGCGGTCCGGGTGGTACGTCACGCGGTACCACGCCGACGCCATCCGCGACGCGTCCTCTTTCTTCTTGGAGCTCAGCAGCCAGCCCCTCGCCTCCCTGTGCAGGGCGTCGACGGCGGCGACGATCCGGTCCTTCATCTCGAAGTACCTCTTGTTGTCCCTCTTCAGGTACAGCATCTTGTTCCGGATGTTGCCCGTCAGGATCTCATCCTCGTGTTCCGCGCGGTAGTAGTTCATCAGCGTGGTCAGCTTCTCCTCGTACAGCTCGTAGTACTCCTCTGCAGCTTCTAGGAATTCATCGGAGCCAGCGACCTCGAGGTCAGGATCGTATGTGGGGCTTGGTTGAGCTGGGGATGATGAGAGGGCTCCTGATTTCTCCATGTGACCCGTTGCTGATCGGTAGAGCTTGCCAAGAACGCCATTGGAGATGTACATCGGCTTCTCCCATCGTTCCATGAAGTCTGGGTACTCCCTCGGCCTCAATGTACGCGGCATTTCAGCTGGAGCTCCCGTCTTGGCGAAGTCAACTGCCATGGAATGCAGAGTAGCCAGCTGGAGGCACTCAGGGCTCCGAGCTTTCAGTGGCGAACGGTCCGCGTGAATCAAGTGGGCAGTTGAGATGACACCAAGCGAGTCATTTATCATGTAATCAACAAAGTGCTTCTGAATTTCCTGCAGATACAGACATTTAAAAAAGAAAAACATTTCCCTCAGGCGAGCATAACAGTACGGTTGAGAGGAGATATGCATTTGTTCACCCATGAGACGATTTTGAACGGTCTATACTTATAAACCCAATAAGATTTTCCATTAATGTTCCAGAGACTTTTATTTTCACAGAAACCAGAAAAATTGCCGTTTCCTGTTTGCTTTTCCGAACCAAGCTCCCCGAATTTCTAAAGACAGTAGCTGTTAAATGTGCATGGTCAGTGCATACTTGTTTGAAATCTTTCAAAACTTTTCATTGACTGATGTTCGCATAAATATACTAGTTTTACATCAATGACCACCAGTTGTACTGTTGCACCATCCTGACTGAGTTCGAAACACAATTATTTCTGGCAACATATGCACCTATTGTCCTAATGCACTTATTCATGCCCTGAACCGCAAGCACACATTTTTAAAAGGGTTAAGTCCGATTTACCCCCCTCAACTACCAAATCAGACATTATACACCCCTCAATATTTTAAATCGGATGAATTATCCCCTCCCCCATTTTCAGGCAGTTTTGGCGCTGAGGTGGTGGTTCAATCACCCAAAAAAAGAAAAAAAAATCGATGGGATTAACTTTTCAGTGCTTCAATGCTTCTTCCTGGATGATCCGCGGTCAGTCATGTGCTTGCTTGCATGGTCTCAATCAACCAAAGACATTTTGCCTATATCTTCTCCGATCTCTACCAGCTAGCAAGACGTCAGCTCGACAGCTTCTCTTCCTTCCTCTCTCGCTCTGCATCGTCACCGTCGCTGGAGATGAAGCACTTGGTGGAGGCGGACAAGGCAACCGAAAATGATGGGTCAACGTACAGGAACTTCTGGAGCCAAGGACACTGGACTTCTGCAGCCGCTGCCAGGGATAGAGAGCTGCTGGGATGCTTTCTGGTGGGTGGGTGGTTTCATTTCTCAGGTCCAGCCATGCATGAACTCAACGGCGGATGGATTAGGCGAGAGAGAGAGAGAGAGAGAGTAAAAGAGGAAGAAAGAGGAAAGGGAATCCAGAGGAAGAAGAAAGGGTAGGGCTGACATATGGGCCAACCATTTCTTTAAATATTAATTTGCTGACTAGGATTGCCATGGGTGTGCCATGTAAAAACTGCTTTTGATTGGTGCAGGGGGATAATTCATCTGGTTTAAATTGTTGAGGGTTGTAAAATATCTGGTTTAGTAGTTGAGGGGGGTAAATCAGACTTAACCCTTTTTAAAAATATCTGAGGTGCCTCAGCCGTCAGCCCCATCAATATGACTAAAATGCTACAGTTTATACACACTAATACTTCGTGACATTTTGCAACTATCGAGATTGATAATGGTAAAGAAAAAGAAATCCGTAAATGAGAAATGACAGTCTCTAACATAAAGGGGAAAAAGGAATAATTAGTCAGGCATTACCTCGAGTGTAACAACATGATCCATTATGCGTGGCCTTGTTGCTGTGTAGTCCATAGGTGTATCGACTTTCTCTGGAATAAGTTTGTCATCCCAAGTAATAAAATAGAGGTCGCCGTCCAAATCTCCCCCCGAGCATTCGTTTGGATGAGGTCTGATCAACAACAAATACAAGCACGCATAGGCAGCATTCATTGATAAGGTTAACAATAAAAAAGGAACCTAGCAAGGAAGATAATGCTGGACAACATGGTGATTCAATTCAATAGAGAAGTGATGGATTCCCTTCCTTCCTTTGAAGCCATGGGCAAAGCAATACAAACTTTAAAAAACATGAAGATAAATTCAGTTTCAGTATCACAAACCTTTCTCCTCTTTGAGGGAAGACAAGACAATCAACCATGTCCATAACTTCCAATTCAGGGTCATAGACGGCTTCAAGTACTCGGATATCACCAGGATGGAGACACGGATTTTTTGTGATTGCAACTTTTCCAACAACTGTGGCTGTTTTCCCATCATCATTATAAAAATATGATTGATTACTGTCCTTTTGTTCTTTGCTGTTCTTTGTAATTCGGATGTAAACCTGACCATATTCTAATACACCTTTTTCATCCAAACAACCAATAAGAACACGGCCTTTTGGAACATGTATTTTACATCTAGTTCTGATGTCAATAAGCCTATTCTCCTGATGGGCCTTAAGAATCATTGACAGGTAAGGCTCTGAACTAGGCTCATAACCTTGCAGCAACATCTTCACTGCTGTCTTTGTTTCAGAACCACCAAGTTTCCCTAGGACTGACAAAGCAACTTCTTTGTTGGTTAGCATTTCTTGTGTTTCACGCATCTCATCTTGTTGCATTGCAACAAAAATTTCATCCCTTATACCCAATGTTGAGAGAAGAGAAATAATTTCACGATTCACATAGCATGGCTGAGACTTGCTCCAACTTGTAATGTTCAACATCCTGCTCTCAGACTCAAATTTCTTCATACTAGGACGCAGAGAAAGATCAATAGAGGACATAGGGTCAATGGCAATGACTCCTTTGTAGCCACCATACCTTATTTGAAAAGCTGAAGGTGGGTTAGCAGGGTCTAATCCAACGTGGTGTGCAACTTGCCTGGCAAATCTCAAAGATATCTTCCCAATACCATCAGAAAATATGTATTTTGAGCCATCAGTTGTGATCTCAATATCTGGAATCACTTCCACATCCCATCGCAAGACTTCAAATGTTTGCCTGGAGGAGCTGAACAGCTGGCCCATTCTAGCTGCACATTTAGAAACTGAACGGATATTCTCAAAGTGACCCATCCATCTTCTTATACCTCCAGCATTCAAGGAAGCATTAGAAGCAAACATCCAAACAGAATTTCCCCGAAGTTGACTTGCTGAGAAGGCCAAAAATTCAAACCTCTTTGGACCAATGGAAAATCCTTTTTTTAGAATGGAGAGAATCCGATAATACAGACCAGTTTTGAAAGGCTTAGAAAAGAAACCTTGTTCAGTTCTAGCTGAGATTGCATTAGAAGAAAGCTTACTCCAATCTTCATCAACAAAAGTAACTCTAACAAAGTCAGAAGCATATGCAGAATGATGTTTAACCACATAATTTGTAACCTCTTCTTCAGGTCCCAAGCAGAATATTTTGGAGGGAGTTATGTGAACTCTATAACACCTCATCAATTTTCTTTCACCTTCACTTTCATTGGAGAACAAAACATTATGGCTTCTCTTCATGCTATAAGCCTCCTGTTGGATAAATTGTAAAGGCTCGTAGCAGGTAGACTCTAATTTGTGCATTTTCTCAAAAATTCTCCTTGAGACATCAACTGGAAGTTCTTGAAGGGCTTTAAACAGATCGGCATTAACATGCTTGGCGACTATCTTGCCCATATGAATGAGAGAGTTCAGACGAAACAGAACTTCATAAGGCACTGAACAGTCCCTCGGACAGTGAACAAGGGGAACCACGTTGGAGGAGGCACCAACGCTGTCCATTGAATTCATAGTCAATTCCCTTAAATCTCCTGAGAAAGGTAAACTTTTGAGAATATCAGACACCAATGCACTTTTACCCAGTTTAAGGACAAGAGTAGAGCACTTCCCAAAAGAACAATTGGGTGTAAAATCAAGTGCCCTGACCCAGGAAAATTTAGCATCCTCCTTGCATGCATGAAAGCGGTCATCCATAAACCTTGAACTAACTGCAGGCCCAGAAATTGCAGTGTGTATTCTTGGTGCATAAATGAGCTGAAACAAAAATTAGAAGTCAACCTTATATTTGTCAGATAAAATTGTATGCAAAAGCAAAAGAATAGTGCATCTGAAACCAACTAGTCGTAGTCCAGAAGTCATAGTCCAACCATTTAGCCACTAATGGTTATGCTGTTTAGCATAGAAGTGCTACTCTTTTTTTGGGATTGTTTTACTCCACCGTTTGTAAAATCTACTCAATTATGTCAAGTAAATAAAAGCTTCATGATTTTGTAAGCCTAAAGATGTAAAAATTAACTAAATCTTATATTGTAAAAGAGCTCTTGCGATCATTTGGGTAGCTCATGGTTCAATCCACCCAAATGATCGCCTGGGAAGATTGAACCAGATGCACTATTCTTTTGTTTTTGTATACTCTTGTTTTATTAGATTTTATATTGTAAAAATTAACCAAATCAACATAATCTTTGCAAAAGTTGAGAACTAACAGCTGTAGATTGAACCATGACTTTATAAGCACATTGTATGAACTATTACGACCTTACTATTGAGCGCAAAATCAAGGTGATACATAAGGAAAAAAATGCATATCAACTTATTATCTTCATGCCATCTTTTACCTCACTCTCACAGAACACTTGTTAACATGCAAACCGATCAAAGTTTAAATTTCGACAACACCCTGCCACAGCAACGTCTGACGAGTGACTAGTGTATCAATAGCATATATTACAAACAGCAACACGGTCGGCAGCTCACCTGCAGCAAGATGGCGCCCATCCCGTCCAGGGTGCACCCGAGGCAATCCTTCATGTCCTCGAAGAGCACCTCGAGCTTGTACCTCTGGGAATCGTGCTCCAGGTACAGGTCCACCCGCCGCTTCCCCGGGATGACCTCGGCGCGCACGCCGTCCCACGCGTCGGCGGCCTCGACCACACGCTCCGCGACGCGGTCACCCACCACGAGGCGCGCGCCGGCCGCGCGGAGGGAGAGGTCGGAAGCGCGCGGGAGGAGGTCGACGGGGGAAGGGGAGACGAAGAGGAGGGCGCCGAGGAAGCGGGGGAGGCGGCCGGAGGAGGCGAGGTCGGCGGCGAGGGCGGCCGCCGCGGCGGAGTCGAACTGTACGGTGCCGTGGCCCCGGCTGAGCCACCCGCGGTGGGCCGCCGCGATCTCGCAGGCGAACGCGGCGCCGGCGACGGCGGTGTCGAAGAAGGCGAGCAGCTCCGCGGCGACGGCCGAGGGCGGGATGTTGGACACCCGCAGCGACGCCGTGGCGGCGGGACCCGCCGCCGCCGCCGGCATAGCGCGGTAGGGCAAGGCCAGGGAGGCGGGGAGGTCTGGTACTCCGGCGAGGTCACACGCCCCGGTTGGGTTTTTGCGGCTTACGCACCTGAAAAAAGTGGGGGTTTGTGACGCTGACGGCTGAGTCACTCGAACCCGGGCTTCTTTTGTGGGTTCGTGACTTCGTGTCACGGTGTCAATCGAAAGCGGAGTGCCAGAAATTCCGGAACCGGCCGCTGCACGTGAAAAGCCCGGAGGATCATTGATCTTTGTCGAATTTTAATGTCAAACTCTACAACTCGATCTCAATTTTCGGTTTGAGTTTTACATCTCAATTATGCAAATTGTTTGAACTTTTTGAAATGTCTAAATTTCAAACACTCCGCGCGACTTGCAAGTAAATATGTTGGGTGTGGGAAGCACCTAATAGGATGTAATGTTAGAGTTGTTGTCTCGTGAGTACATACCTCAATTCACCGGGGGTTAAAATCACGTGCAGACAAATGTGCAGCGAATATACGTGATGTAATTGTGTTTTTTAATACTAAGATTGTAGTGAGGTAAGGAAGCGTGTATGTAATTATGTTTTTTAATACTAAGATTGTAGCGAGGTAAGAAAGCCAATGATATCACACAATCATGGGATATGTGAGTGTGGTGTGTGTATTTTGCTTTTCGCGGTATTTTTAGCTACGTGCATGCGACATATTTCTTTTTTCTCTCCATTGCGCGCCATTTGAAGCGAGTTTACTTATAGTTAGTTAGGCCAATAATATGTAATATATAATATGCTAAGGAAAATCTCGTTACAGAAGTTTCCTTATAAATATCATAAAAAGTTTTTGTTTTCGTTGAAAGTTTTTTCGGAGACTTTTCCATCTCCCAAGATGTTTTTCTCCGTAGACTTTTTGTCTTTGTATATTTTTTTCCTATTACGTATATCAAAATTCAGCACCCTAACTTTAGATGAACATTAAGTCCAAAATTTATAGACAAACAAGAACTCATAATGGAACCTCTGGTTTGATATAATTCGAGATAGAGAGTTGCTTTCAGGATTTTCGCGTTGGATTCAAAACTTATGGTTTTAAATTCAGACTGCTACTTCTAAGAAGAGTTTAGGTCGGTTTTAGATATATTTAAGGCTGAATTTAAAGAAATCTCCCTACAGATATGAGAAAAAACGACACACCTATATGGCTAAGGCCTGTTGAATATAACTAATCAATTGTGAAAACTAATCTACTACTTTTTGAAAAAATATTTATAACATACTACTATATACTATTTGTAGAAAGTTTTAGTGAATTTATTTTAAAAAAACTGGAAACTTCCAACAGAAAGTCACAATCAAAGACCAACCCTGTGAATCAAAATAACCAGAGGAGAGAGAGTCGGAGAGACCGAAAATCAAAATAACCAAAGGGAGAGCTGGAGAGACAGTAAACGGTAAACCTGAACACTTTCTTTATTCACTCATGCACCGATACGTACATTAATTAATTCATGGGAAACAGTGACTAGCCGGAGAGAGCTAGCAAATGCACCACCACGAATCCACGATACTGCGACGACGAGTCGACGACTGACGGCAAGGACGCTAGTGGACTCTTAACACATAAGCCCCGCACCAGCACGGCTGCGGGAATAATCCATGGCAGCGGTCGATCTGGCTAGCCGGCTCTGGCTAATTCTTGAGGAGGTAGTCGTCGAGGTCGTGGAAGGTCTTAGCGGCGGTCTCCTTGATGACGTCCGGGTCGGGCACCTGCTCGCTGGCCTTGTCGAAGTCCATGGTCCAGCTCACCACCGCGCCGTCTGCGGCGGCGGCGGCGGTGGCGCCATCCTCGCGGGCGGCGCCGCCCTTGGGGGTCACCTGCAGCGTCACCCTGAAGTTCTTGTAGAAGCTGACCAGCTCACCGTCCACCACGCTGTATGACACCACCTTCTTCTCGTCGTCCGCCACCTCCACCTTCTCCTTCGCGAACGTCACCATCGGCACCCCTACAATAATCAGTTCATACATTGATCGGAGCCGTGATTCCCAAATTCCCAATGCAATCGATTTGGTTGAACTGAAAAGAGATTTGAATTGAGAGACATCTCTCAAAAAAAACATTTTTTCAAAAAAAATATGAACAAGTTATTGAACACGGGCCTTTAAAGTTAAAACCGCACAAACTTTTTCACGTACTATTAAGTGCATCTTACCTTCGGTGTACTTGACGAGGCGGACGGTGCCGGCGGACTTGCCGTCGCCCTCGACGGTCTCGATGCTCTTGTACTGCTCGGGGAAGATCTTGGGGAACAGCTCCGTCGAGTCACGCAGCGCCGTCCACAGCTTGTCCGCCGGCGACTTCACCTCCACCACCAGCTCAACCTTGGACGCCATGATCTCTCTCTCTCTCTCTCTCTCTCACACACACACACACTGACACACACACTATCTCTAGCTCTCTACTCGAATAATGATGTTATGGTTAATTGCTTCTCGTGGAGTGGCCAAGGCGCGCGAGAGCATTCTTATATAGAGCAGGCAGCTATAGCCATGGTCCATGGTCAGCTGCTTTGATTGGGGGCTCAGAGTAGTAGATGTGGAGCTACTACCGCTGCTGGCCATTGATGCACTCCGGCGAGATCCAGCTACCTATTGCAGCACCCAATTTATGGCGTCGGTGCAACGATCGACCGGGAACATGTTGGCCGGTGCAGAGGTGCCAGAGACTTGATATTAACGGGGACGTTAGTGGCACTGTGAGAGTGAGACTGATACTGATACTGATTGTGCTTGATCTGAAAATGCGGGTAATAATTCCGGTGCGGTTTGCCGTTGGCAACAGTGATCCGCGCCTCCAAGGTGGAAGTGCTCCTTGGTGATTTACCACCCTGATCAGGTTGCCAACTCGCCTTCTGGAGAAAGCGAGAGGAGAAAGAGCGCTACAGTAAACCCACCCCGGACCCCTCTTCCATCCGCAATTCCGGCGGTTCCTCATGGCGCCGGCAAGAGGGGGGTTGCCGTTCCCGTAGAGGCAGCCGAAGAGGTCGCCGAACTGTCAAGCGGTGTGTACTCTAGTAGTAGAGATCCGTGGATGTAGTGCTCGCGATAATACCGTAGCCCGGGTTATTTTCGTAGTCAAGTTTCCCTTTCCTTTCATAAGGATAGTTGTTTTTAGAAAGATCTTTTGTTTTCAAGTGGTGTATCGGGGATTTACTTCCTGTGAATCTATCCTTATTATGTAATAATAATAATATGAGTTTTTCAATAAAAATAGTTACCAACTTGTTCTAAAGTGCGTTTTGAAAAATTAGTATTATGCAAAAAAAAAAACATGAATATCATATGATTGAGTATTGATTGTTATATAAAAAGTTTAAACGGAAATCGAGGAAGTAGCTCGGATGGGTTTGGAACACGCCCTGAACCGACCGGAACTCAATTCCATGATTCGTATTTCTGATCTCTTTCTGCGTGTGTGTATACGGGATACCAAGTGAATTGGTATCGGCTAGCAGGAGCCCCATGTTTGGTTTATTCGTGGAATAAGTCAAATGCTATATTTGTAAACGAAAAGTAATTTGTGAATAAAACTTTTATATACGTGTTTTTAGCAATCAAAAAATAACTGAAAAATAAACTTCGTTAAAAAAATCCTCAAAATTTGTTTTAAATTTAAGGAACGCTTTCTTGCTTGCTTGCACACGGCTGAATTCGTGTGCTACGCATGGCAGAAGCCAGAAATACTCCTCAGGACGTTGTGTGGAGCAGGGAAGGTTCAGAAATCTCGGGTGCAGCGACGGAGATGGCAACGCCAACGCGGGAGAGCAGAAAGGTTCAGAACGTGTCAACGTGAACGTTGTTGTGTGGAGCAGAGAAAGTTCAGAAGATTCAGACTTCAGAGTTGGTAGTATCTGTTGTTGCAGATGCAGCAACGCACAGTTGGCGTTTATCCACGTGGACCCGTTCAAAAGAAAAGAAAAGAAAAGAAGAAGAAATCGCCTCTAATCTCTACACCCAGTTCCGCTCCACTCCGCCGCGCCGGCCATGGCCGCCGCGGCCTTTCTCCTCCCGGCCGTCTCCCCCGCGGCCCCCGCCCACCCGCGCCTCCTCTTCTCCCACTCCCCCTACCGCTCGCGTCCTCGCGTCCACCACGTACGCCTCGCCGCGTCGCGCCCCGCGGCCTCCCGGTCCGATGGCGAGGGCGACGGCGGCGGCGGTGGCGGCGTCGCGGGGGGAGGCGTCTTCCTCTCGCCGCGCGCGCTGTCGCAGCTCGACGAGATCGCCGCCTTCCGCTACGCGCACTCCTTCCCGCACGGCCGCCTCACCGTGCGGGCGCTCACCCAGGCCGACGACGACGAGTCCGACGCGCTCGTCCGCCTCCTCGCGTCGTCCTTCGCCGAGAACGTCAGGTGGGCACCCGCGCAGCGGTACGAGCAGCTCCTCGCGTTCGTCATCCGCCGCTACCTCTTCGAGCGCCGCGGCCTCGCTCCGCACGCCGCCGTTCTGGTGGGGTACTACCGCCCCGCCGCCACGGGAGACGGGGAGGAGGAGGATGAGGATGAGCGCGAGGGGAACGAGGACGGCGACTACGGGGAGATGGCGTGCACAGCGGAGGTGTCGCTGGACGCGGTGGGCGCGCCCGGTGCCCCGCCCACGCCCACGCCGCCGCTCGACTTCCCGTACATTTGCAACATGACTGTCAAGACGTCGTTGAGGAGGTAATGGATTAGACCATTAGGGCCATTTCCACTTAGTCTGCAAAATTAAAATGGAGTATGCTATGCTGATAGATTTTGGGTGCACTGTGTACACCAAGAGGCAAGAGCTGAGTTGCCAATGGAGCTTCGTTAGCATAGCAGCATGGTTGCGTTGGATCAAGCCTTTCCATTTTCGCTGATTATTGCATATGCACTAAATTATTTGAGGCTCCAAGTAGCAACCAAAGTTGTTCTGTGGACATGGTAAATCGAGAACCAGTGTAGAAGGGTTTTTACTATATAAATTGCCATACTTTGTTTATATAAAATGCAATGGCCATGATTTAATTTTACTTGAAAGGGAGTATTTGTTTGAAACAATGAAGCTTGGAAGTTCAATATGAACCAGATTCCTGAAATAGAAAAAGTGCATGAGAGTTACCCATGTGGCCTAGTTCTAGGGCGCATGGCTCTTGCACGTGACATCTAATGGTTGAATTCATTCTCTTTTCAATCAGTGATAAATACCTCATACCTATTCTCTTTTCCAGAAACCCACTTAAAGAAGTGTTTTCATTTAGATGATGAGTAAGTTGTAAAACCTATGGTTTTATGCCATCAGGATTAATTTGTTAATCTATATAATGTTTTGATTATGTGCTTTATAAAGTTTTCATTGTGCCTTGTTTCTTCCCATTAGGAGAGGAATCGGAAAACAACTTCTTAAGGCATGTGAGGATCTGATTATCAAGATGGATGCCAAAAGGCGTGTGTATCTGCACTGTAGGATAATCGACCAAGTTCCATTCAATATGTACAGGAAAGCAGGATATAACATTGTCCAGACTGACAGTATTTTGGTTTGGCTGAGCCTCCAAAAACGCAAGCACTTGATGAGCAAGGAATTACTGCAAACTTCTGCTAGCAGCGAGAGTACAACCAAAGATTTTGATGATAACAATTTGACAAGCTGAGCATGGTAGAGAACCATCAGGTACTCATAAGATTGAATTTTGTGTATAGCTCTATGCTTCTATTTCACCACTAATTTTCAAGTGCATATTTTTTCTGTTGAATATCTTTATGAGGAAACTAGCTAATGTTGATCAAGTGGCCATCAGACCAGCACAAAATGGTTATGAAAACTACTAAATGTTGTAGCCCATAGGCTCTCGCTAATCAGAAATGATTTCAAACTGCATAACTCTGCTTGTTCAAAAACTGACCCCATAATTTTTTTTTGGGGGGTGTGGGGGTTCCTATCCTTTGCTTGTGCCTTCAACATAGATAACTCTAATAGTTTTATGTCTAGGTCATCACAGTGATCATATTTCATATATACTATTGTCTGAATCTAACAAAACTTCCTGGAAATGAGAAAAGTAGGTGCCTGGTGTTGTCATGGTAAAAAGTAACTCACTGTGGATGTGATGGATTGGCGAAAGGCCTTGTGTCATTGTTCTTCCAAGCTGTTCTTATATTTGTTAAGCACAGCAAGCAGTAGCTCATTCCACATATCAATTGGTCCTGGCAGACACCAATGCGAACAATCACTGTAACCCCTCATCCACTGGTTATTCCAATGGATACCTGGGTGTGCATCAGGCCTCATTGACATAGCTTTGGTTATATCTATAATCTCTATTTTCACCCCTCCCTTGCTGTTGTTCTTTTGTGTTCTATCAGCCTCTTCAACCTGTGCATTTCTTATTGCCCATTCATTTTGATCAATCATTGCTTCCTCTCTCAGTGGTTCAGTTCTATTGCAAGATCCTCCAGTATTCCACAAACCATTTTCAAAATGTGCTGATGTTGCTGTTCTTACCACTGTCAATTGCAATCTGCACTCCTGGCACTCTTTCAATTTTTTTAGAGCTGTTCGAAATACCCTCTGAATAGCCATAGGGACACTGAAGCTTGTGATGTTATCCTCTGAGCAGTATATGCATCCAATGAGCTTCTCACCTTCGTAAAGATAGTTTCTTCTGAAGAACCAACGCGAGGTGGATATGACTAAAACATTGATCTGGTGTAAGTTTGCAGCTAATCTTGGATCAAGTTTATCCAAGTGTATGTCATGCTCTTCAACTACTGTACCATTGATTTGTCTTTGAGAATCTTCTACTATGAATTTGGTCCACAGAACCATGAGAGTAAAGTTATAAGACCTGAAGTTCCAGGTGACAAATTTATCTTTGGTGTCACTACTAACTCTGATTGGTGCTTCTACCTGGAAAAGCTCGCAGAATTGTTTCAAGGTCTTTAATCAAAGCTATCTGATAAAATTTCTAAAAACAAAGGTAAATGAAGTAGAATTGCTATGATAAATCATCAGATGGATGAACTTAGTGTAAATTTTCTGTTAGCACTAAAGTAAACTTAGTGTAAATTTTATGCCCTTTTTTTGGCATAAAATATGAAAGCACTCTGTTATAACTTATAAACATTATTCATTCTGGGTTACCGATGTAAATAAAATCCAGGCCTGGAGCTGCTTGGTCCATATTTCATAATTGTAACCTTCAAATTTCTTTGGAGAAAATTATTTCATAATTGTAACCTAAGAAATTTCTTTGGAGAAAATACATGAAGCTATGCAAAGATCTATAGGGCCTCCTACAGGTATGATGCCTGTTTAAGGTACTCTTCTTTATATTACACCAGTATATATATTTTTTTATTATTCATTGAAAGGGGTTTTTCTTTGTATTGGAAAAATTCCAATAAAGTTCTTTAAAATAAATGACTGAATCTTATCATTTCCTTTGAAATTACTACAGAATGCACATTTTTTAGAGATTTTATTGAAAAGTTAGCCTAATCATTATCTTAGAAAATTTCTTCGAGTCTATCTTAACTTGTCAAATACGGAGTAATATCTGTCTATGGTTGTGCTAAAAACTCAAAAAGAATTTTAGGCCATTTTGGATTGCTACCAAAATGTGCCCTACCAATTAATTGGCAACCCAATAGTACTTGGCTAGAGTTCATATTGAAGTTAATTTTTGCCAAACCAATGTGATACTCTACCAATTTGTTGGTAGTGGCAAAACTTGCCTAAATTTTTACACTGCCAACAATTTGGTAGGATAAATAACCAAACTGAACCTAAAAGCAAGTTACTGTGATTGTGTTACTGGTGATATAGGTTTACGCAAGTTAAAAGCAAGTCCTTTTGTTACACATTTAGAACTAAAACACAAGGTGTTTACCTGAGACAGTAAACAGAGCAATGATTCCATCTGGTTCCGCGCAATCGAATCCCCAGCAAAAGCCAATGTCTTCCCTCTGACAATAGTCAAGAATAGATGGGGTTTGAATTTTTCCATGGCACAACCATGCGGTTTCCACCTCCAGTTTACATAATCCATTTGCTTTCCGTACTTTGCACAGTTCCTTGCCTCTGGTATCATTGGGCATGTTGTGTTAGTGTAAATCGGGCCTCCCAAATCCCTAACCCATGTTCCATTGAACAGATTGCAAGCTTTTGCATTGTCATCAGGACCTAAATAAAGACAAAATCACACTTGAATTTCTTGGATAGGCAAGCTTGCTGCTTTTGATTCTGTTATAACTGATATGCTATATTTGTTGACATCGGAAAAGTGCCATGACTCTTTGTCTTTTGGGGTGGATTTTTCAGAGTTAAAAGTTATGTTTCCTTTTGTTCATTTATTTTGTGCTTATATCTTTTCCCAATTATTAATCCGATATACTTCTGAAATATAATATGTAGATTATCTGAAAGGTAAGAAAGCATTCGAAACTACATTGACAGCTAGGCTTGGTAAGCATTTTAAACCACAAGATTCACAACACTACTATTTAACTTTCCATAGAACCTGAAATTTAAGTTGATGATGAACAGTGAACTAGTATCTGATCGTGCACTTTCATTCATATTCCAAATGTATAGGGGGAAAGTGTAGGAAAAAAATATAAATCCAACACATAAATATTCCATATGTTGATGAACAATAGCTTTCCAAAGAATCAACTGATGGTAGAAAATTTTGGCACACAAAATGTAACTATAATGGCAGTTTTTCACCCCCAAAATATGAAGACTGAGAGAGCATACTGTTGATGGCCGTCTGATGGGAGTTGTGTGTTGGCACTGGAGAGTACAAGAAAATCTGCTCAGGAGAAAATGCTGAGAGAACAAGCACAAGTAGCACTGAGAGCAGCATCATTCCTAGTGTTTTTCTTCCGCAGGGAAATGCATCGCTTGCATTTTGAATGTAATTTGGGCCATGGAGATTTGGTGGATATTTTTTTTCCTTAGCCATGAGCATAGTAGGGGTATACTGCATCATGGTAAACCAGTTTGCATCATCACCTATTTATAGAAGGGAAGCGGGGGCAAGAGGTGCCCACGTAAGCAAATTTGCACCATGGTAAAGTTGACTGATACTCCTATACTTGTTCGAAATACCGTGAGCTACACCATGTTCGATGGTATGGTAGATAGAATAAGATGAATTCAAGCTTTGGATCTCTTAGGAATCAATCAAAACAACTATTTTATAGTACCCACCTAGATGTTTTCAGTCTTGGAGACTGAATCCATGTGAAATTTCTATCAGCATATTTAGATTTCATAGTGCTGACTCCAGTCCCCATAGATCTGTGCAGACTTGCTTAAAATTCAAGCTATAAAAGTATCCAGGAACACCTATGTTGCCAGTACTTGCTTGCAAGGGATTTGATCATTACACCCTCTATCCTAAAATAAACTTACTGTTACATATAAATATGTAGAAAAGTGAACTTTCACGACAAGTTCAGCGGCATTCTGTACTTTGTTACTTTGTTGGCATGTTACGTACTACTGGAGTAGTGAACGCTGAAGAGGGTAAGATAGACAGTATGATCGAAAAGTTGGAATTTTTACTAACGGAGCCTTAAACAGTACTGTATTTGAAATTCTGTTCTCTGGATCTCTTTTAATCAAGCTAGAGGTCTCTGCAAGAAAACTCAGTTCGTCGCAATGGTGGACGCCATTGTTTTTCCATTTCTTTTCCTTGGGTGTTGCTCCTTTGACCTGCAACTCTTAATGCAAGGGACTGGAAGCTCAAGATGATAAACTTATAATAAGGAGGGAGAAGATAACAAGACACAAAATTGTTGTTATAGCTCCAGTACCAAAACAGAGCACTCCAGTCAATGTAGCACGAACTAACGAGCGACCCTATTTTAATTGTTACTCCCTTGGTTTTGAAATAAACTAAAAGTTTAATTTATTGTGGAAAGAAAGGAGTACTTCGTATAGCTTGGCTACGGTCCTGTTTGGGGAGCTTAAAATTCTAAGAAGCAGCTGGTTGGTAGTCAGCTTCTGAGAATTTAGAGAAGCTGAGTTTTCCAGTTTCTGGCTTATAGTTCATTCTCTGGATTCTTAACTACAAATTCTGAGAATCTGGACTGTTTGGGGGAGCTGGAACTTCTGAGAGAAGCTGCAACAGCTAGAAGCTCTTCCAAACAAGGCCTACGTCTGACATATAGATTGGCTATGTTTGACACGTCAGTCGGTGGACGAGCACAAGGGACAGCACCACGGCACAGTCCGACTGGCTCCGAGGTGGTAAGGTTTGATGCCGGCAAGGTTTGCTCTCCCTAGCGGCGTGTGAAGCTTGGAGGCGGCATCAGATCCGTATCATCGACTCTGCCGCCTCCTCTTCCTCACAAAGGTCACCATCGTCGGATGTCAGGCACCTCAACGACTCCATGTGGCCTCCGCGACTCGGATGTCAGGCACCTCAACGACTCCATGTGGCCTCCGCGACTGTCAAGGAAACAATGCTAGAGACCATTTGCCTCTCCTCTCCTCATGCTCCCGACGACGCGCCCATGAGCTCGATGGTGCCACCTCTTTCTCTCCCCCAACGATGGCTACGGACGGCGAGGTGGGTGGTGAGAAGCTAGCTCATAGTGGATGGAGCTCGGTGGAAGCGTTAGATCGAGATCTTGGCAGTGGTGAACTCGTGGCCCCTCCTCAGTCCTCACCTCACATGGCTCAGCGGAGTGGTGTGAATGAGCTAGCTCGCGGCGCTCAACGGTGGTCGTCGTGGTTCTACTCACCAACGACCATGCTCCTCCTGCTCGCCGGTGGCTCCAAAACCTATAAACCGCTTCCACTTCCTCTCCTTCTCTTTTTAGATCCAACACGACGTGTGGCAATTGTGAAGCCTTGAGACGTGGTTCACATGTTTTCTGATGAGGTTGCATGTTCTTCTGCAAGACACGCAAAGCCTGCTAGTTTGAACCCTCTCTTTCCTCCAACCGACCCTCTCTTTCCTCCAAGTAAGTTGTCCGCTAACGTGGCGAGTCGTGGCCACACGTCACGTCCCCTATTGTGCAGGCCATGAATCTGAGAAACTTCATGTGCCAAATAGGTTGAGGAATCGTTTGTCCACAGTTTTCACAGTGCATGTGGCCTCTCAAATGAACTAATGAACTCAAGTGGGCCCAGATACAACCTCAAGCAGTGAGCTAAACTCACAAGGAACAACGCGGCGAGGAGACTACCTTACCAACGGGGGCGTGAGGCGTATCTCTCGTTGTGTTGCCTCAAGCGCAGGTGAGGAAACCGTTTCCTAAGGGCATAGTCAGTGTACCTACATGGTGAGGGGCCCTAACTCACCTCGTAGGAGCTGCAGGTCCAGCTCGGCTTGGAGAGGAGCTCTGCATAACTCCGTGCATCCTGCAGAGGATCCAAGAGTCTGGCTCAAAGGGAGAGACACGAGCGGCGAGGAGATACTCAAAGCCACACTGTATGAACGCTTATCTTCGCTTTGCACGTCCTCAGTAGCAGGGATATTAAATTTGTGGGCCCCAATTGAGACCACCACTATGGTGGTAGTGGTCTTCCTGTGGTTCGGACTAAACCTCAGCCTAAGGGAGCCTCCTACATTGATCATGCCCTAACAAAGGACTGAGAAACCAACTATGGAGACGGCCCACGATGCCACATAGGCAAGTCCGACGTATCGCATAAGTCCACACGCCACATTGTTGCACTATGATCGGGCTAAAGGACAAACAGGCCTAGCTGACCCATATGCACGGAACTAGCCATTGCTTCCCTCCCTAAACATACACACACTGACACACACATACATAGGATCGGATTGGATATTTCATATTACTATGAATCTTGACAAGCTGTTTGTCTAAATTCGTTCATAGTACTTAAAAAAATATTTCATCCTACTCTAGATTTTACAATTTTTTAACGGAGGGAGTAGCCATAGGCCATGATAACCCAGCTGTCCGCTGTGTTCCCTTGGAAAAAACATCAAATGTCCTGCGGAGTTGTCGGCCTGGGCATCTGGCGATGCAGTACTCCTGTCATCCCATGTCATTGTTGACTCACGTTAGCTTGATATGGGTGGAAATTGGAATAGAGAAGCGGCAATGCGCGCAACAAAATATTGTTCACCTGGGCCGGCGGAAGGACACCGGCCGAGTTGCAACAAAATATTGTTGCTAGCGCAGTTGATTCACCTGCGTGGAAAAAGATTTCTGGCTCATGTTATCATGCTTGCTAGATTAGGCAGTAAAGATGAAAGTGATTTTTTTTCACCATAGTTTGACGAGTGCATCGGGAACCGTGCTAAACAATTGCGAGGAAAGTATTTCTGTAGCACGAAAAGAAAGGAAGCTCTTTAGGGGATTCGCTAACTGTCATCCCAAAGAAGATTATATGAGAAATATTACATGTCTTCATAAAGCACCGACTAACAAGAAGATTACGTGTCAATCCCCCTTCTCCTCATAACTCTTAACGATTCGAGTAACTGTGGAAACCCTCGAACGATAAGATAAAGCAACGACTTCATCGGGTTGGGATTTTTGGTTTGAATAAAATTGCACGAGGATTAGGACCGGAGAAAAGATGGGCTTAGAAGGAGGCTAAGAAGGCGGGGACCGTGGTTGATGGTGACGATGAGAGTGACGTCGCCACCAGGGTTTAAGTTTCCTAATTCGAAGTAAAAAATTATCGGTTTACCGAAATCTGATCAAAAACCTATAAAACCTAATAACTTTTAGTCAATGCCATACGAAAATAAACTAATACCGATCGGTTTTCACAAACTAATAATTAGTGGTTTCACGAAAGTCGATCGGTTTTATGAACCCTGGTCACCACAAGATCTATTGGGGTGGATGATGGCGGTGAGTGCTAGAGGCGGTGGACATGACAACATCGATGAATCTGATGGTAAGAGATCAAAGATGGGAAGATAGAGGGCAGTGTAAGAGGCACCTGAAATGATAAATATGATGGGGGAGTGAAAAAATAAGCCAATGGGCAACGGAAAGAAGGTGGCAGTGAAACCAAGCTGACAGCCTCATCACCATCTTATGCAGTGCTTGGAAGGTGGAGTAATGGCGAGGCATAACCGCATGACCCTTCTTATAAAGGATGATTCTTTGCTTTCCAGTTCTTACATTTTGGCAATGTATTGTTACTTACCCCCTAAACTGTCCTTGCTTAATAAAATGTTTGTATGTTGAAAAAAAAAAGGCATATAGGGTGAGGGGAGGCGTGAGAGGAGACGGTGACGAAAGGAGCATGGCTCGTTTATTGCACGTGGAATTTAGGAAGAACTAGTACCGTGGATGTTAAGAGGGAGAGGGATGGGTTGTTGCAAGCAAGATGTTAATTTTTTATGCAAAGGATCAAATGTCTGCAGGATTATGTCACATTTGGATGATGAGATCTTTTCTATTCTAAATACCTCATGTTTCAGCATTCCAATGTTTTAATTATTTTTCTCTTTCCTACTTTTTTCTGTTCACGTGTTTTTTATTCATTTGTTTAAATCATCAAATCCTTATCGTTATCGTTTAAGGGTGTGTTTGATATTCGTTTTTCTCATCTCTATTTTCTCGTATTTTAAGCGATGCATTTTCTTTATATATATATATATAACTTTAAAATTTATATTAATCTATTCTAGTTAATACTTAATTAGTTATACTCTATTAAGTTATCTCGATTTTCGTAAATTCACTGTAAATCATCATAATCCAAAACAGCCTTAGTATTAATCTGTTTTCTTAATTCATCAAGATTTTAAGGAAAAATATTAATTTATTTTTCGTAAAGTTACTCGTCGTTCCGCTCTCGGCTGCTCCAGCTGACTGCTGAGACGCTGGCTTTCTTCCAAGCCGACCCGACAAAGCCTGGGGGGTAGCGTGACGTGCCCCCAGCACGCGATGTATCATGCATGTAGCCTTGTACGATATGGCCCAGGCTCCAGAGCCGCTCGGCGCTCGCGCGCCCAGATCAGTCGTCAGTGCATCGCACGCTCGCACATGCAACATTGCTCCCCCGGCCCTGGCCCCCTTTCCCTCTCGCTCTCGCCTCTCGGTGGAATGCAGCTCAGCACCTGCACCCGCTGCACACGGACGGACACCTGCACGCCCGCCACCTTGGCGCCCCTTCTCTCCTCCCGTACGCTCACCGGCGTGCCACTCACCAACCAAACCCCCTACCGTACGGTGTGCGTGTCTGTCTTCCCGTGTCGCGTTGCACGGCGCGCGAGCCAATGGCACTCAACGATGCCCGTGTTCATGCCTGTTTTTTTCTTGTAACGGACGGTTGGATGATGATAGCTAGAGTGATTTGTTCTCTGCTCTTTGTTCAAGAGTCAAAACTGAAGGAGTACTAGCCTTGCACAGGAGAGTGTGGTGGGTGCCCTACGATACTGGGGTGTTTGTTTAGATGCTATACAATCCAAACTTATGGCTAGGTGTTTTTATCAAGTAAAACTTAGTGTTTGATTTATTGTCACATTTGTAACATCGTATTTTTTTTCTAGCTCAAGTACTTACAAACTTTTGCCATCACGCATCACTCTTGTGGCCAACGTATTTGGTGCTACACGATGTCGCCACAACGATTGCTAGGTATTTTAATCAAGATAGACTAGTGTTTAGTTTACTACCACACTTACAACATGCCATATTTTCTTTTAGCTCATGTCTATGTATCATAGTTATAAATATTTATCATAAATTATCACACTTCTATTCGTTCCGTCTCAAAAAGAATCAATCTAAGATAAGATTTGAATCCTAAATTGATGAATCTGGATAAGACTTATCCAGATTTATCAAATTCTATCATAGATTATTCTAGATTGATTTTTTTAGGTTGGAAGAATTACCTAATATAAAAACTATGATACGATATGAAATGTTTGGCGTATAGAGGCCCTTAAGCTCATTTACTTCCGCCCAGTGAACGGGTTACTCACCTTGCCGTACGTGTCAAAGCGACTGGCGAGTGTCTGACTGATTGACTGCATGCATTCACTCCGACCGGAGCCAACCTGGCGCCTTGACCACGGCCACATTCACCATCGCCCTGACACTACAAACTGTGCCACTGCCACTCTCCAGCCTTCTTCACTCCCCTGCTGGCTGCTGCCCACTCACTCCACTCTCTATTTAACCGCCTCAGCAATTCAGCATACTGCCAGCCAGCCAGCCAGCCCATCAATCAAGGGCTCAAGGCCCCATCCTCTCCATCAAGAGAAGAAGCTCTAGCTCAGCAATCCTCGGTTCAGCCATGGCACCTCTCGGCAAGCTCGCGGTGGTCGCCCTCCTGGCGTCTCTCCTCCTCCTCAACACCATCAAGGTAAAGCACACACATGTTAGCTTAGCTTCATACACATGCGTGTTGTTCTCCTCTTGCTCTAATCGTTGGCGTCAAACGGTTAATTGTTTGTAGGCTGCAGACAACGCTCCGGCTCCTCCCCTTGGCCCTCCTCCCCACAAAATCGTAGACCCCGGCAAAGGTATGTACTGCCCACTCCGTCCCAAAATATAAAAAGTAAAATATAAAAAGTTTTGATTGAATATGTGATGTGACACATACTAGTAATATGAATCTAAACAGACTGATTCATAGTACTAGAATGTATCACTTCCAACTAAAATTCTAGACGGAGGGAGTACTGCACAGCGCCCACATTTGCCCAAGTCTTGAACCTTGGGGCTTATTGTGCGTGCCATAAGCTTCTGACAATCTCGCGCGTTTGGTTGGTTGGTGGCAGACTGCGTGGGCGCGTGCGACGTGCGGTGCAGCGAGCAATCGCACAAGAACAGGTGCAGCCGCGCCTGCCTCAAGTGCTGCAGCGTGTGCCGCTGCGTCCCGGCGGGCACGGCCGGCAACAAGGAGACCTGCGGCAGGTGCTACACCGACTGGGTCTCGCACAACATGACCAAGTGCCCGTGAGATAGCACGCTGCACGCACGCATCATATGCCATTGCTTTTGTAGTAGTTCGGTGCTATGAACATGATCCGTCTGGCTGCCTTAGATCTAGCTTAATTAGCTTGCATTGCTCTCCTAGTTGTGTTCTTATCCGTTGGGTTTCTGTCTTTCCAGAGTTTTCTCTTTCTTTTTTTTCCCTGAGAGAAGGGAGGGTGTTGACGAGCTGTTGATACTCTGGACCTCTAGTATGTTTCTTGTGTAAAAAAGGACTAGTGAAAATCCATCTCGGCTTGAATCACGCTTGATATATTTTGATCTCGTTTGCTTCACACGTTCGAAGGAGTGTTCTTGCTCGAGACATGCTCTGCGATATACCGTGCCCTTTTCTGATCAGCAACACTGCGATAGGTTATCATGTTGTTGGTTACTACTAGAGCAAATGCTTTTCCAGAACATAACAGCATGAGCTGTTGGCGAGAAAACAGAGAGACTTTTGGTTGGAATTATCTTAGCTTAAAAAAAAAGATACTTTTCACGACGTTCCCGTTAAACCGAATAACCGATGTATTGCGTACGTAATCGAGTAGTCCAGTACTAGACATCTTGCACGCAGCGACAGGTTTTCACCAAAACCGACAGTGCCACTACGAAGTTGTGACAGGGACAAACTCCATTGTGATCGTGGAGACATGCCAAGTTGTCAACTGAGATCATGAGCAATTAACGAGAAGAGCGAGAGGAATCTTCAGAGAGGATAAACATGCAAGATGCATCCAAGCAAAAAACTCGGAAGAAAAGGAGAACTTTAGCCCCCCCCCCCCCCCCCCCCAGCTCCACCAATCCATCCATAGCACTGCAATGCTGCACGTACCATCTGCATTATCGCGCGGGGTACGCGTACGCCATGTACACTCTGTCAGTACTCCTCGTGTCGCATGCGTTGTCGTGTTGCCAGGACCGCGGATATGCTTGTCCGTGTACAGCGTACTATCTTAAGCTAAATAGTCGTGGAATACTATGGGAGTAAAGAGGAGGCACGGGAGGAGTAACGCTACCAACTTCCACCAAGCTTTGTCACTTGGTGCCGTGTCCGTTTGCTGCTGTAGTTGATAAGCCCAAAGATCCAGAACGTTCATCGTGGTTGTTTGCAAACACGTTCCGTAGCATCCGTGACAAACTGTGACAAGCTTTGCACCAAACACAATATGTTCACGTAACGTATCGTGGATGCAAACACCGGTAGTCGTGACTCGTGTGACAGCAACCATTTCGGCTGAATGTGTGTCCACTGACCACTGCTCATGCGCTATTCACTCGCAGCAGAAAGTAGTCACTACAGTCATTGGGAATCGGGGTCCTGGCGAAAGCTTTGCAATTGCAACTCGCATGACTTGCTTCGTTGTGTCTTTTGTAGTGGAAAAAGCCCACGACGTCGTGCAGGCCGTATCAGGCGGAAGGCCTGAATCCACGGCGTTGGTCGCACGGCGGAATAAGTCCATTTTGCCTCCCTCATCTCTTGCCCTTGTGTGAATAACATCCCCCAACCGGAAAACCGGGTATAACGCCTCCTTCATCTCTTAAAACCAGAGCAAATAACCTCCCTCAGCGGTTTGGCAGGCAGTTTCGTCCGACGTGGCGTCGTTGACCCGGTTGACGAGCTGACTCAGCGTGCGGGACCCACATGTCAGTGTCTCTCATCTCTCTCTCCCACCCGGTTGGCGCGCGGCTCGCATCTCTCTCTCTCTCCATTATATAACATCTTGAGTTACAAAATCGGATCTCTCTATATCCTTAGATGGTTTTATCCGATGTGACAGCTGAACGTGGAACCCACATATCGTACTGTCCACGTCATCTCTCTCTTTCCCCTCTTCTCTCCCCTCCTCTCTCTCTCTCTTCTCGTGTGAGACTCTGGGCAGACCGGCCGACGGGGCGAGGCGGGAGAGGAGGTCCGGCAGCCGGCGACGCGGTGGCGGCGGCAGTGACGCGGGAGAAGGGGAGAGGTGTCGGCGGCGGGATCACGGGGGCAGAGCGAAGGGGTAGCTGGAGGTGAACGGCGGTAGCGAGGTGGAGGAGGAGGACGCCGCTCCGACGAAACTCCCATCCGGCGCGAGGGAGGATGGGAGGGAGGAGCGGAATATGGAGACGGCTGCAGCGGGAGGGAGGTGGGGGATGGAGGCGGCGAGGAGGGAGTCGGCGGACGGGGAGGACGGGAGGATGTGGCGGAGGAGGGAGGGGAGGAAATAGGAGCCGAAGGCCGCGGCGAGGAGGGAGGAGTGGACGGCGTCGTTGTGGCGGTAGGCGGAGGAGTCTGGTGGCGCACGAAGGCGAAGAGGGGAGGTCGAGCTCTCGCAGGCGCTCGTCGATGCGTCTGCCTCGGCCGCGCTCGCCGACCTGCTCCTCCTCCCGGAGACGCGCGCCCCCTAATCACCGCAGCCGTCGAGCCTCAATAGGTCAGATTCGGCGTCCGGGTCACCGGCCGACGCGCTGCCGATGCTGTCCTTCCTGCCCTTGCTCATCCGCGAGGCTGTCTCCAGCCAGCCGGAGTCGATGCGACTCATGGAGAAGAGCTCGGTGTTGTCGTCGAAGTCGAGCCCCAGCGAGCCGCCGCTCCGGCCGTCCTTCCCCGTCCCCGCGCCATGCCTCCCGCCGCTCCAGCTCCCAACAACAGCGGCGCCTGGTCCTGGCGAGCCCGCCGTGCCGGTCCACGCCTCCCGTGCCCTGCCTCCCGCTGCTCCAGCTCGCAGCAACAGCGACGCTTGGTCCTGGCGACCCCGTCGTGCCTGTCCCTGCCTCCTGCCGCTCCAGCTCCCGCCGGCGGCGGCGCTTGCACGGCTCCGGCAGTGGCTGCTCCGACCACGCGCGGTCCTCGGTCGGCCGCGCCGCCGCCACGTTCGGGCCCGCCCCCGCTGCAACTTGGTGTGCTGGTGGCTGAGTCAGCTCGTCAACCGGGTCAACGACGCCACGTCGGACGAAACTGCCTGCCAAACCGCTGAGGGAGGTTATTTGCTCTGGTTTTAAGAGATGAAGGAGGCGTTATACCCGGTTTTCCGGTTGGGAGATGTTATTCACACAAGGGCAAGAGATGAGGGAGGCAAAATGGACTTATTCCTCGCACGGCACGGGGGGGTACGGTCCAAAAAAAGGGAAAAGTACACCAGAGGTCCATGAACTTGTCACCGAGATATAAAAACGTTCTTGAACCGTAATACCAAACACCTGAGATATCTAACTTTACAAAACCGGACACCTTAGATCCCTCGAGGGTTTTCAACCCGGTTTTATCCGACGTGGCGGCTGAGTCAGCGTGGGACCCACGTAGGCCCCACATGTCAGCCGGCCACGTCAGCCTCATCCCTCTCCCCCTCTTCTTTCCCTTCCTCCTCTCTCTCTCTCACTCTTGTCTCTGTTGGCGGGGGAGCAAGGCGGCAGCGGCAGCGGGAGCAGGGGAGCAAGGCGGCGGCGACCGGCGATCGGCGACGCGGCGGCGGGGGTGGGGCGGCACGCGGGCAACCGGGGGAGCAAGGCGGTGACGACCAGCGGCCGGCGGGCGACGACGCGGGCGGCGGGGGTGGGGCGGCGCGCGAGCGGCGGGGGGAGGCGCCATGTCCTCCTTCCGCACGGCGCATCTCACTGGCCGACGGTGGTGCTCGCCACCTACTCCGCCTCCACCGCGGGAGGAGGACATGGCGCGCGCGAGGGGGAGGGTTATTCGTACCGGTGGGTACCGCTGTCGACGCCCTCCTCCTCCTCGTCGTCCGGGCCCGCCGCCGCGTCGTCCGCCTGCGCCCGGGCCACCGCCGCCGCGTCGCTCGCTCTGCCCCCGGCCGTCCGCGCGCCGCGCCTCCCTCGGTCGCCCGCGCGCCGCCCCACCCCCGCCACCCCACCCCCGCCGCCGCGTCGCCGGCCGCCGGTCGCCGACGCCCTCCTCCTCTCCCGCTCGCATTGCCGGCCTCAGCAGCCTCGGAGAGAGAGAGATGAGATGGGAGAGAAGAGAGGAAAAGAGAGAGAAGGCTGATGTGGCAATGCTGACAGGCGGGGCCCACGTGAGGGCCACGCTGACTCACCCGCCACGTCAGATAAAATCGGGGTCAAAACCACCAGTGGATCTCAAGCGAACGGTTTTGTTAGTTGAGAGACCTTCGGTATCTAATTTTACGGTTGGGGGACGATTTTATAACTCGATGATAAGTTGAGGGACCTTCGATGTACTTTTCCCAAAAAAAAATTGTTTTGGAGGCGCTGCGGAATCCAAGCCCCATGCGCCACGGCCCACGGCCGACGCGCATCCTCCGCGTACGCCTCACAGCCAGGAAACCCACCAAACCGCGAGAGGGACGCGTCGAGACGGAGTCGTCCCGGTCCGGAAGCCGCGGATCGTGGTGCACCCTGCACAGCAAAGCTGTCGTTGGGCCGCCGCGTTCTGGTGGTGGGTGGGTGCTGCGATGCGTGGTCTGCTCGGTCGCACTCCTCCGGTTCGGGCATTCCCACTTCCCAGGTCCCAGCTTCTCGTCGGGACAAGGTTTTTTTTTCTCTCTCTCTTTCTCTTGGTGATGCTGTGTTAACGAACAGCTGGCATCACAGTGGAGTCGTTGTACCGCTGTGAAACAAGGGGGGCAAGTTAATTTTACCTCCAGATGAGACGTTGTGTTGGCACATGCTGCCGTGCGTGCGTACGAGAGTTGAGCCGGGTTGGTCCCCTGAACAATTTATTTTCATGTCCTCGGAAAATAATTAGGGTCGTTCAGGACTTTTGTCATCTACTGCAGGGCTATCCTGGCTCCGGCTGTTCGCGGTTTCTTACGCTGTCCGTAAAATCACGGTGTGACTTTACTTCATCTCCACCGTTCAAATTAATCCAACGGATAGGATTCTCTTCTGTTATTTCTTTCAATAAAATCAACATATACCTGCTACTTAGCCCATAAACGTGTGAAAATATTGTATTGCTATCTACTCATGAGTAGATTTTTTTATTTTTCTAACAAAAAATAAACGTTGGTTAGGATATTTATATTACAAAAATGAAAGTACCATATGATTTGTCTACTAAGGAATGAAAACCTTGCTGAATTAATCAAACATTTTTTCTCAATAATATCATCCCAAAAAAACTACATGAGCTTAGTAACAACAACAGAAATTGGAGCATATGATTGTCTGAAACAAAAGGATAGTGTTATGCAATATAAGCTCAATTACTAAAATAAAACACTTGATTGACAGACCCCAGTAAAGATGTAAAGTTAAACACAAAGTAAGAACTCAGAGTAGTATTTTTATAATTGAAATGAAATACAGACTTAGCATTAATAGAAATACCATTAATAATTCAGTGAAGCTGTTGATGACACCATATCCTTCTTTATGTCCCTAGAAGCAAATCTGTCCATTCAATTAGTTTGGGTGGTAGAGACGAAGTAAAGTCACATCGTGACTTTAGTAGCCAAAGGTAGAGGATATGTGTCCCAAAATCTCTTGCAGAACTTGTGAACCCTGAGGCGTGTGAGCTAAGGATCGCTCCAAACTCCAAAGCAGTAGTAAACCATAGTGCTAATGCTCCTCTTGTGATTCTCTCTCTTGTTTGTCCATACCTAGCCTACGGTAACGCTACCCCGGCCTCCACGGCCAAAAGAAGACGCGCTAATTAATGTGTAAACGAGATGGACCCAAATAGCCACACGGCTGGAGCAATGCTGCGAGACAGGGAGATCGGTCGATGCTTCTGGAGACCACCAAAACAAAGTGCGACCGGGCCGGTGAACCCCCAAGCAATCACCTCTCTCGCGCGCGCTCTATTCATTTCACGGAGCAATCCCGTTTGCCTGCATCCATCCGTTTCCGGCGGCCGCGTTGCGCCTGCGCGGCGAGATGGGCGGCACGGTTTCGCGGCGGCGGGTGGTGGAGCGCGCAACAGCGCGCACGCGTGGCCGGGCCGGCGGCTTCCGCTTCTCGTGCTCCTCTCGGTTGCTTTCCGTCTGCTGCTAGGCTAGCTCCTTTGCCGTGTCGCAACAATGGTCTTCTTCAGTGCTTCCTGTGAAGAACGCACTTCCTCTCTCCGTGCGTTTATGTGTACATACGGCAGGAAGGCACCCACCAGCAACGAGTACTGGCCTAGTACGTGTGCATAACAGCACTACGTACAGGCGTACAGCAGCGCAGATGCAGCCTGCCGTTTCGATCGGCTGCGGCGCTGCTAGATTGCTAGTGGTAGATGAACTGATGTAGCATAGCCCATGCTCTGATCAGTTGGTCCAGTCACTGCAGGTGCAGGGTAAAGTTATCTCGAGAATTTTGAGCTTGTTGGGATTGATATCATTTAACCATAAATATACAAATACAATTAGTTTATTACCAAACATGGGTAATGCTTAGGAAAATTCAGTAACACATTTAGTTTTCAGCTTAGAATTATTATAATCTGGATTATTAGGAGTAAACTAAAATAAACATATAGATTATTATAATCTATAAGTCAGATTAGTATAATCTAGTAATTTTCTCTAAGGGTGTTTTTTTCGATTATTGGGTGACTAAAGACCTACTACCCCTAGGTACTTCGAAATAAATTACCCTATCTACCATTCAGGTCATACTCCTCTCCTTCCCGACTCCTCTCTCTCGACTCCTCCTCTCCCACTCGCGCAGCTCTCCCCGATCACGCCGTCGCCAGTCCGCATAGCCGCCTCCTCCCCTAGCCGTGCCGCCGCCAGTCCGCATAGCTGCCTCCTTCACTGGCCGTGCTGCTGCCGGTTCGCATCATTGGCTCCTCCTCCCCAGGTCGCGCCGCCGCCGCCTCCCCAGGCTAGGTCGCGCCGCCGCCTCCTCCGCAGGTCGCTGCCCCAACTCGCCCCGATGATTTCTCATACAACGGTAGGTGCGTTTGAACGGGATTGAACCATGAAATTACATGCAAAATCATCATTTTATTTCGACATGCAAGAGCATAGGAAGTACTGATTGAGGATTTTTTGTGATTAGCGATTAGTTTATTGTAATCTATATTTGATTTATCAATTAGATTTGTTCGGGAGTGATTTTTTTTAACATGCAGGTGTTGATAGAGCACCATGGCTCTGATGACATCTCCGATGGAGAAGATGCTCATCATTGCTCGCCCGAACTCTATGGTAGCAATGCATCCCAGGTGGTGGAGGATGCACCCTCGTCTGCTCGGGGTCGTGGGTGTCGCGGCGGGCATGTAGGTGGATGTGGGAAGAGACTCGACACACAACCGATGAGCACCGGACCATCCGATGTCCTGGGCATCACGACGATGTTTTATTTATTAATATATGATATTATTTTTTTGCTATTTCAATTATGTATTTGTTGTATATAGTGACAAAAGGATGAACAAGGCATCCAAAATAGCTGTGGTCATTATAGACTTTAATATTTCAAACCTAGTAATCCATACCTCTAATAATCCAGAGAAACAAACAAGCTTATTTTATGTTAACTTATTATTATCCAGTTTATAATAATCAGACTTAATAATCCAGATAACAATGATCCTAAGTTGAAATAAACAGAACCTTAGTTTATCCTATTAAAACTTAGTATTGTTACTAATTTATCAAAATTTTATTATTATTAACTTTTGGAAATGCTTATTTTGGTAGGAATCTGAACAGGTCCTTTGTTGGAAGGTTAAAATTAGAAGAGTCAAAACGAAACGAAGGCATCCGGACAAAGAATTAAAATTGCACGTAACGATCAGGTCCACGGTCCACAGTAGCTAGGATGGCTGCTTTGGAGTAGAGGGCCGGATGCGTAAAATCTTCGGAACACGTTGGGGTAGCTTTCAGTTAGCGCCCTCTCGTAGTCTAGTGCATGCGCAGGGCTTCCGATCCCATGCACCAAATGCGTATGGCCAGGCCAGCCAAACATATATGTGGCCGCTGCCTACGTTTAGCACAATTAATATTGGAGCTATCGTTCTTCTTCCCATCATTACCTGCTCGAGTTCATCTTTTCCCGGCCAGAATAGAAGACGGATCATGTATACTACTTCCTCCATTTTATATTATTATAGATCATTTTACCTTTTTTCCTAATCAAACATCTTAATCAAATTTATAGAAAAATATATTAGTATTTTTAACCCAAAATAAATATATTGTTAAAATATATTCAATGTTAAATTAAATGAAACTAATTTTGATATTTTAGATGTTGCTAATTTTTTCTATAAACTTGATCAAACTTAACTAAATTTGAATAAGAAAAAAATAACGACTTATAATATGAAACGGAGGTAGTATTATTCTCTCTGTCCGATAACGATGTACTTATCTTTCTACTCCCTCTATCTCATAAAATATAATGAGATGAGATATATTCTATGATCAGATTAATAGTGGTAGGGTATATCATATATGTTTTATAATATGGGGGAATAAGTTATTTACCACATATTAAGATTAAAAAAGAAAGACTGTAATAACCTCTATTTGAGTGAAAGAGAGAGGATGGTTAGGGGTAGAAAGATGTTGGAAAATGATTGATATGGCTTAGTACTCTAGATTTATAACTATTCTATGATAAACTTTGAGCTCTATAAAAACAATTATTTTGGAACAGAATGAGCAACACGATGAGTCATTTTAACAAGGTAGGAGTAGTTACTGCAAGCCAGCAAGCACTACAGTAATTTGAGATTGTTTTCGTTGGTAAAAGTAAAAAAAAATACTCGCAGAGTGCTGAAATGGCGCCGCAAGCAGAGGAGGAACATCCGTCCGTTCCCGGCCTCGAGCTGCTCTCCTCTCCCCCGTCTTTACAATCCACCGCGTTCCGCCTCCACCCCTTAAACCCCAGCAATTAATTCACTCTCCACTACACTCCCACTCTCCACTAATCTCCCTCACCTCCTCACTCTCTCTCTCCACTACCTTTCCCCCTCTCTCTCTCTCCTCCTCCGAATCGAGCCAAGAATCACCGCCACCGCCGCCGCCGCCGCCGCCAATGGGCGAGCTTCTCCTCCGCTGCGCCCTCCTAGCGCTCGCCGCCGGCCTCGTCGCCGCGCGCGGTGGCGGCGCCGTGGCGGCGGGGAGGCTGTCCCCCAACTACTACCGCCACAGCTGCCCGCGCGTGGAGCAGATCGTCGCGGACATCGTCGCCGCCAAGCAGCGCGCCAACCCGTCCACGGCGGCGGGCACGCTCCGCCTCTTCTTCCACGACTGCTTCGTCGGGGGCTGCGACGCCTCGGTCCTCGTCTCCCCGCTCTCCGCCGACCGGTCACCCGAGCGCGCCGCGGAGATCAACCTCTCCCTCCCGGGGGACTCCTTCGACGTGGTGGCGCGCGCCAAGGCCGCGCTCGAGGTCGCCTGCCCGCGGACCGTCTCCTGCGCCGACATCCTCGCGCTGGCGGCGCGCGACCTCGTGGGCATCCTCGGTGGGCCCCGGTTCCCCGTCGCGCTGGGCCGCCGCGACGCGCGCCGGTCCGACGCACGCGACGTCGAGGGGAACCTCCCGCGAACCAACATGTCCGCGCGCGCCATGACGGTGCTGTTCGCGCGGAAAGGGTTCACGCCGCGGGAGCTCGTGGCGCTCGCCGGCGCGCACACCGTGGGGTTCTCCCACTGCGGCGAGTTCGCGCACAGGCTGTACAGCTTCAAGAGCGCCGACGGGTACGACCCGTCTCTGAACCCGGCGTTCGCGCGGGCGCTGCAGAGCTCCTGCGCCAACTACAGGAGCGACCCGACCATCTCCATCTTCAACGACATCATGACGCCAGGCAAGTTCGACGAGGTCTACTTCAAGAACCTGCCGCGCGGGCTTGGCCTGCTCGCCTCCGACGCCGCGCTGTGGGAGTACCCGGTGACGAGGGTGTTCGTCCAGCGCTACGCCGACAACCGGACGGCCTTCTTCGAGGACTTCGCCGGGGCGATGCAGAAGCTCGGCGCCGTCGGCGTCAAGACTGGCCGGCAGGGCGTCGTCAGGCGGCACTGCGACGTCCTCTGATCTGATTCGGTCTCCTTGTGTAATGATGCGGCCAAAATCCGGCAACTTTAGGATTGGATTCAACGAGCTTTTTATGAAACCGTGATGTATTTTACATCGAAATTGGGATGATACTCTACACTCAGTGGAAGGTGAGTGACCAAGGCCGGACTCAACGTTGGTGTTTTCAGCTGTTAGTACATGTCATTATCGTTAACCATGTGCGTCCCTACATCCCTACAATAGGAAAGATGTTGATCAGTTCATGTCGATGTGTAGTCCAAACCGGCTCAATTACGCGCTTAGAAAAAGCCTAATCTCGCGTGAAAAGTCACGCCACCGAGCCCCAGCTGCAAGCGCAAACAAACGGTGGATTGGTTTGCCTGTGTGTGTGTAAAATGTAAAAGAGACCGACCACCACGCCACGCATGTTGAGCTAGCGGGATGGCCGCCCGTTGGGCACATGGAGGCGAAAGGCGGCATTTGCTGTTGCTGCTGGGCAGCTGCTTTGTACTACTACCATCGAGCGGTTCAAGCGCAGCACGGGCCATAATAAATCGGCCAACCTGTGGGTTGCTCTGCTGCTCTAGACCGATGCAACAGTGCAAGGTCGGTACTTGTCGGGTGGAGCTTTTGGTTGCATTGTTGATCGGCTGACAACGAAGGCCAGGTAGCGCCGTCAAGAGCCGAAGCATCCTATCCTGATGATTAATTCGGCAGGGACAGGAAGCATCTGGGTGCTGCAGCAATAGTAGATCCCACTCATTTCTTGTTATATAATCTGGATTAGCAGTAATTAGGTACGATGTTCATGGTCGCCTCGAGGGAACAGTTGGTGTAAATGCGCAATTATCTGCCAAATTAGGACTGAGCTTAAGGTATAATTTGCACGGAGTGCTTGCGCTGAACGCCCATTAGAGCTGGTGGCTCCCTATTTGCCAGATTGCACAAGGTTTGGCCCATTGTATATAAACGAGACATACCACCCGTCAGTGAAATTTTTTGTACAGTGGCCAAAGCTTAACAATTATACAATCATTCTACACACTAGCAATTATACCATTATAGCTTAAGAACACAATTATAGACCATAACGGGTTTACGCGTACAAACTAACAACCGAGGTAAACAGGAAGGGTATTAACACCGAAAATACTAAACAAAAAACACAACGATCCGCTTCGCATTGTGTACACAAACTTAACACTAGTATGTTCCAGTAAATTCGATTGTCAACGCTCCCAGGTCATAAAGCATGGGATTTCGATTACGGGTCATCGATGTTCCCAATTCCCAGAGAAAAAAAAAACCAGACTGGTTAGTGTAGCAAAGCTATATATCCATGAGTTTCAGATCCTGCTACACAAGGGGCAGGTCGTAAATAACAGGATTGGGATCATCAGCTGACAGATAAGATTATGCATGCCAAGAAAAGCGATGCGTTGATCTATCAGCAATGAAACGGATTGAATAGAGCACTAGACCATTGGGATATACAATATCTGCAACGAAGCAGCTTACACCAATAAATTGCCATTGCCCACAAACGCTCCAAGTTCCTGTTCATCTACGCCGTTTTGTATAAGGTGCCACTGCCTGGAGAATCTTCTTTCTAGGACCCTGATCCATCAAATAATGTTCCACGAGTCAAAATTACTGCAAATAACTAGCATGTTTGAGATGCTGATGATCTCTGCTGGATGCTCTAGGTGAAAGGAGACCTCCCACTATGTGGGGTTCAATTAATTAAGCATGCTAGCAGGCTTCAGGGAAAACACAACATATAGTGCAACACATCCTTGCAATAGTAGTTAAATGAGAAGGTGGACCTATAACCTGGATTGTGATACTACACATGTCTAAATACACAAACAGAATCATAGTTTTACAAATCAGGCTTGACATTAATATTTTATACTTGCTGGCGTGTGATGAGATGGCAAGTTGCTAGCACAAGTCTTAGGCATCACTGCATGCCACAGCCCTGTGTAACCCATTATGTTCAAATGGTGAGCGAACGTTACCAGCTTGAATGATTCTTGGAGTGGAAACTTTTAGTGAGACATAAAAGTCTACTCTCACCGCTCTGGTAAGCTAGTGCACTAATTTGTTATGTACTAAAGGAGTATATGATTGATAAGGTTTGCAGGTAGTCTTTTGACTTGACGATTCAAACTAACTCTAATCACAGTCCATTATGCAGTATCCAGATTATCATTCAAACCAATGGTAAGAACGATAGTACTTCAGTAACAAAATACTCAGAACCAGAACATTACTACATATATGTAAAGATGCTAAGTATGAATAAAAAACACATCTTACCATTGGTACCCCTATTTCCTTAAGGTCACTGTCTCCCATCTGACTCAATGCAGCCATATCCACCTGTAGGCAAACAAAGAAATAAACAATAAGGAAAGAAAATATTGGCATTGCCAGTGATCACTCAAAAAACTTATTAGCTTTAACACATATGCGCAAGTACTCACTAAAACAGGCATATGCTTACTGGATATTGCATGACCTAAAAATATTCTTATGGTGGTGATCCACATACACTTGGAACATGCAGCATGTAGTGAATAACTGTGCACGTGAGTGTAAACAAAGCTGTTAATGAATTAGTATGCTTACAGGAAAGAACAAAAGAGCTTTTTTCAGAAAGTAGAAACCAAATAACCCGTAGCAAGCAAAAGGTCAAATTCAAATACTAATACATGAGCCAATAAGGTAGTCCATGGTTAACAGAAATGATTATCCACAAAAAAGAACACCATAAATGTAGCAATCATAATGGAACCATAATTAGATTTAAAGTTGGAAATGAATCAGTAATGGTAAATCACCTCTTCAGCATGGAAGAGGAAGACATACTTCTCAAGTCCTAGTGAATTCAGCAACCCAGTAACTGTTAGCGGTACTTCTGGCTGCAAAATTGCATACAGCAATGTCAGAGAACTGCAAGAACAAATGATAGTTAAAATAACACAAAATCAGAAACTGACTAATAAAATTAGTATAGCACCTCAGCTAGTTACAAGCATAACTAGTTGAGCTCTTATACGGATAACTAAAGTTATCATATCAACTTGAATGGAAGCAGTGTTCTCCGTTGTCACAAATGGAAGTTAAACTGTATGATCTGTACCAGCAGTAAATGTGAAAGAACGATGTGACTAAAGGTCTTCTGGTTCCAATGCAGTAGTAACAAACGACTATAAGATGAACCTTATTTTATTACAGATATATCTTTCGTAAGTTAATTTTTGATTCAATAGTAAATATATAACAGAACACATGGTTCAAAATAATTCCAAATGCCAAGAATAAATAATGAAACTAATTTAGCTAAGTTTTGCTTTTTACTCAGACTCATGACTAAATTAAATATACAAGAGGAAGTACAAAATACAAACCATCACAGGAGCTGTAGGCAATGAAGCAACTCCATTTGCTGGCTGAGTTGTATCAATAGAAATGGTAGACTTGGCAGCATAAGGTTGAGTTCTTAATGCATCAGGAGCGTCTCTAGTGATGGGACCTGAAGTCCTTGGGGTACCAGCAGATCTAATGGGTGGCATGGAACGAATATGATCATACGTTCTTGAGGGAGACATATCTCTGCGAGCACTTTTAAGTTTTTCAGGGGACCTGTGCCTCAAATCTCCAGACCACGAGGAATAAGCTTCTCTTGAAGAGCCCAACTTCAACAAATCATCCAGGCTTCTTGCAGAAGGAATTCGACTTGTAAGAGCAGATGTCCTTGGCTCAGGGAGCCTCTCTCTCATGCCATATCTTGACCTTAATTCTGGAATCTTATCTCTTCCATCATATCTAGACCTTGATTCTGGAACATGTCCTCTTGCATCATACCTCCGTAAATTCTTAGGTTTCCTTGAAAGCTTTTCACGGAGATCCACTCCATTCTGTTCTGCACCACCATTGCTAGACAAGCCTTTCTTCATAAGCTTCAATCTCAAATCATCCCTACCGACCTGGCAATCTTTAAATGGTATATTGGTATGCACAAAATATCAGTGTCAAACAGGGTTCATTTACATTTTAGTGGATAAGAAGCAAGAAAATGAAGTGTTCATCATCACCCGTACCATTATCTCCATGCTGCAAACCATTAGTTTCTGTCTGTCGTCTGAAAAGTGAGTAAAAAAATTCTGGCATGAGAAAGTAAAATATCTAAGCAATTGATTAGGAATTGAAACAATCATATTTAAGTTCAGAATGCAAGGGAGAAAACGACACTAGCATGATATATCTAATTATATCATCTTGTAAATGGCATAGTAAGCAACTGCTTTCTAAGGAACACATAATAACATAACAGACCAAAGCTATCAAATAAAGCATAATTGTAAGTTCAAAAAAAAAGCATAATTGTTATTGACTTATAAATGCAGGAACACTTGTTGAACAAAATAAAAAAAAGCTTGTGCATATCTGCATGTCTAGATCAGCTAACACAAATGAGAGAGCAAATGGTATTGCAATCAACAAACAGAAAAATGTGCTGCTATGAAGTATCAAGTATGAACATAATTGAAAGTAAACTGCTCAGTACTCCATACAATATTATCGTGTTATTAACAAATTTGATAAATTATTGATCCAACAGTTGTAATTCAAATATACATGCTAAATGATCGACTGGTCGAACTTAACTAACCAATGACATGTTTAGTAACATATATCTGATCCATGACACATAATAGGGGGTGCATAACAACCAAAGGACACTCAACATGCACAAAACAATACTCGTAATTTGCTATAGTTTCTGCAATACTATTCACAGCCCCTGTTATCTAGTTAGTATGTGGTGGCAGTCAGGCCCACATGTCAGTGGTGGCAACCAAAACAACATTTTTCCTCTTATTCTCTCCTCTAGTGACAAAACAGACCCCACCACCACATTGGATCATACTAGCACACAATTTCAGTCAAAACAACAATAAAATAGGGTGGAAGAGCATATTTTAACTGGTTCTCAGAGTTGAGGGGCAGATTTTAATGATTTTCTAGTTGAGGGATGAAAATTTGATGGAGCCAAGAGTTGTCGGGCAGGAAAGGCTTTTCCACAATAAACTTTGTAGGTCCAAGACAGATACCTTTTGTTATGTTGCTGGCCATCATACGACTCAGAACCAACCATATTATTTCCTAGTCTGTCTCTCACAGATCGTTTTCTTCCTAAGTGCACACCATCATCATTATCAATGTCAGATACAGCTCGCCTTTTGACAACCTGAAACAAACAAAAGTTAGATGAAGAAGCTGAAACTGAATAACTGATGGACTTCCGAAAGGGTAAAAACAAATGAGCAACCCAAGGCATGTGTATCAAGCCTGCTACATTAACAATTTCACATCATAGAATAGCTTGAAAACAGGAATGAATTAGAGCATGTTTCGATCCTCCACTCATAGCCAGGCTAAGATAGCTAACCCGTTTGATCTCTAGCTCAAAGAAGCAAGTCTGCTTGTTTGGTTCAAGCACCTTATTTGCTTGCCCGCACGTATCCAGAAAGTTCTAGCACGTCTTTGACTGCATGCATGCCACAGGACGGGCACACTGTGTTGTTTCATGGGAGAGCCGAATTGGCTCTCCACGGTGGGCAAGGATTTGCTAGCAGGCCACCTTGCCTGGCAAAGCAAGATTAGTTTGCATCTACCAAACAGCTGTCCTTGCCAAGCAAGGCTAGTTTCGGTCTTGCCTAGGATCCAAACACCCCCCCCCCCCCCCTAATCCACCAAGTTCAAGAAATCTACAAACTTTCTATAATTTCGAAGGATCAATATAAACATAAGGAATAGGTAGCCTTAGCTATTCAGGTAAGAATGGTAAAAACGCAAACTGAAATGAGATTATGTTTACATGCATTCTAGTGGATTATCATCAACAGCATATAAGTTTTGGATTCAGAGTATGCAATAACAGATGATCATAATCAATATAGCCAACAGCGCAGAACAGAATAGGACATACTCTTAAGCAAAAGTTACAAGAAAACATCAGTTGAGCCTATCTAATTTCTCGTCCTCTCCTTTTATTTTCAGTCATTCAAGTATGTTTCATTTCATAGATGTGTGTACTAGCAACGTAATCATATCATAATCTACATTGGTGCCCACTCATCATTCAATCCAACTGCACCCATCACAATAATTACTAGCCCCGGACTAAATAGCAACTCTAACTGCAATAGATCCAGAGACTCCTCTCCTAAACTAAAACTCATAAATTTCAGATTGGATTATCCATACACCTCATCTATAGAAATTTCACCTATAGAAATCGTCAGCTTTTTTCCAACACATCTAGCGATACCTTCAGCACATTTGTGAAATCGTAATCTCAAAAAACAGCACCTGACTTTAGACTTCAACAATCAACACAGAGCAGAACTGCATCCAGCGTCCTAACCTCCACCTACGGCACCAAACACCTTTAATCGAAGCAAATATCAGCGAACCATTGCGATTCTCGGATTCCCCACATATGCCACAGCTACATTTAAAAGCGAAGCAAAGCGGTCGCACCTCGATTCCATCGATGGGATCATTCGGTTCGTCGCTAAACGAATCCACGACCGGCGCATCAAAACGCGATATTAATTAGAGAGCAATGGATCCGACATGACGTCTCTCACCTGACCGCTGCGGCCGAGGGTGATGGTGACCTGGTGCCTGGATGACGACGCCGAGGAGGCCATCGCCGCCACCCGCCGGGGAGAGGGGGCGACGAGGGCGCTGCTGGGAGGAGCGGGAGGCGGCGCGGCGCGGCGCGGGGCGTGAGGAGAGGCGCCGGTTAGGGTTTCGGGGGGAATGGATGGCGAATTGGCGAATTGGCGATTGGCCGATGGGGGGCGTGGAGTTTACCGGCGCTCGAGTCGGTAGGGGGAGGGTCTCGCTTTGGTGAGGTGCGAGTTTTTTTTTTGGGTGATCTCTTTTGGATCTTGGGCCTATTTTACTCGATTTTCAAATTTTTCGTCCATTTTCTCGTCTCTCTTTTTGCGAAATTTTATTTTCTCGTCTCCAAATTATGCGTGATATTTTACTATATGTTGTTATTTTTGTTTTCTATATATAGAGCATATGTTTAGAAGAGCTTCTAACACATGTAAATTAGAAGATCCTCTAAATTTTGTGTAGTTACGTAATTAAAAAAATAAATGAAATCAAGTTATTTTTTTTTAATTTCTCTATATTCTCACCAGCTATTACAAACCATAAAGCCTCTCAGGCTGTGGCATTTTTTAGCTATACCACGTCATATTAGTGTAATAGAAGCGTACCAGGAGTATATAAGTACCATTAACCATTGTTGTGTGCTTGCGTGTGCATCTTTGGTTGGATCGCGTCCGACCACTATGTCCCAGGGCGATTGTTGATGACGAAATTTGATAAATCATACATCGAATTTGGAGTTAAGACCGAAGCGGATTTGGAAGGAAATAGAGTATAAATCGGCTTCGGAACTGCATCGGCTGATATTGAATCGGACAAGGAAACCGATGTAGCCGATTCCGACAAGGGGATGTTGGAACCATTGTCGGGTTCGTTTAAAGTGCTTCATGAGGATTGCCACGTATGGATTAAGTCCGAAAAAGGCAATTGTATCTATTAATTAGGAATAGTTTGTTAGTTTTCTTTTATCTTTAGGAAGTGTGTTTAGTGTCCGATAAGGACTTTATGTTTTTCCTTTTATTTTTAGGAAAGTTTGAGTCGTGTCCGATATGGACTACTATCTACCCATGGGTATAAATATGTACACCCGGGGTCTATGTAAATTATCTCTCGATCAATACAACTTCGGCGCATCGCCACCTTTTACCTTTTTACTTTCGACGAGTTCTTATTTCAAGTTGGGCTGCATCGACTTCGATCTCCGACGAGGAGCAAGGCTTGTTATGGCGGCTTGCGTTATCGGGATTAGTGTTTCCATCGCTTCGACACTCTAATCTTGTTCATGTAAGTCGTCGAGTTATCATATACATTATATAATCTAGATTGACAATGTTTTCTACTTGCATCGGCCGATCTCTATCTAGGGTTTTGTCGATATCGGCTAGATTACTTTGTTGGCTTAGATTATATAATGTATCCACCACCCTGAAAATCAGTCAAAAACCTGATTGTCTAGATAATATGTTTCTTTTCATACTTAGTGCTGCATCAGTTAAGTTTGATCTACTAAGTCGTGCTTAGAACCATAATCTCTAGCCTGCTTCTTGATTGCCAATAAGGGTTTCATCGGGGTTTCAGCCGATGAGTTATCTGGACGTTGTATCGGCTTATAAGGATTACATACAAGACGGATTTAGCCGATGACAATAAAGATTTCACTGTTTATCTAATCATTTGGATTTATTGACATCGGACAACAGCCGATGAATGCTTCAACCTTCGAATTAGTGCTTATTCAATCTATCATTACTAGCCGTTTGGCTTCTACTGGATTATATTATTTTATTTTCATCAGCCGATTATCTTTATGTCATTATTTACTCAAGTATCAAGATCTATATTGGATATCGGCTGGTATCGGCATCGGCTGGAATCACTCCATCGGCTTGTCAGCCGATCGGCTATCTTTTGATTTTCAATTTATATATCTTGTCAGTTGCAGGATCAAACTGACTGGCACACCCGCATCTCATCATTACTCTGGACCTGCACTGGAGCTAAGCAGATCTCCCAGGCCGTCGTGTTTTTACGTCAACAGCGATCAATTAAAAAGAAAAATTGCGAGCAGGCAAAGGTCCCACAAGTTAGTTGCGGCACTGGAAGCTTCCTCGTTATTTCGTTATTAGGTTGGTGTGTGCAAGAGGAAAAGGCGTCGCGTGGCTCGAGGCAAGGAAATTGTGTCCACTCGTAAGTTACTTGAGGCAAGCTGCCTATCTTCATCTCCCATGGAAAGAAAGAGAGCAGCATCCCTCTCTCCTCGTTTCTTTCTTCCGCGGACGGCGTCGATGCCGGTGAAAGCCGGCCGCGGTGGAGGAGCTAGAGGAGGAGGGAGATTCTTCTGATGCTACAAGTTCTGCTCTCTCTTCCTGCACCGTCTCGCTTCATCTCGTCTCTCTCACGAACTGCGTGATTCCGCCACGGTTTCTTGTGATTGATGAGGTGGATTTGTTCACAAGCTGCAGCTTCACGGTGACCCACGGCGGCGGATCCGGTAGCTCAACAATGAGAGCCGGTGCGGCGAGTGGCAGACCAAACACAAGATGGTGATTTGTGTTTATGGCTTCCCCACCAAACTCGCTGCCATCCAGGTAGGAATCAATTCGATGCAATCATCTCCTCCTCCAGCATCTGTTCATGATACATGGAAGAACATTGTCTTTTTTGGTATATCATGTATAGTAGTTGTTCGTGCCCTGTTTATTGCTGAATTGAGTCTCTATGTCACGCCAGTTGTCAGCGTGGTGATGGAGTCGCTGGTTGTGCGCAAGGCCCCGACGAGCTTCAAGTTGATTGCTAGCGTGGAGACAAGGTCAAGTTGCTCAACCTCCACTTATGGAAGAAGCCCCCAATCTCCTTTTCCATTCCTACCCCTTCTCCCATATTCTTGCCTCCATGCTGATGTGAATATGACCATGTGAGTGACCTGATCCTGACGATGAACTTCTTTTCCATAGAGAACACCAAGTTCACCGCTGGCTGCCTGCCGCTGCCAGGCCACGTGATGGAGGCGACACTAGGTGACACGCGGAACGCAGCCATCGAGTCCCAGTATATGGAAGAAACAATTAATAAATTTTGGTGTATACTTCTATATGCTTACAAAATATTGAAAGAAACACTCAATAAATTAATTTTTGTTGTGTTCTTCTACATGCTTATGAGAAGTTACAATTTTTCTTTTGGTGTTTATCAAAGTTGTGATTTTTTTGTTGGGTTTTTGAGGCTTAAGGAGTTCATTTTTTTGAAGTGCTTGTGTCACTAGACCCAAGGGAAATCTTGTACTTTTACGATGTTCCTGATGATATGGTTGTTGTGCTGGGTTTATGATCCAAGAGGACAACAATGGGGAAGTTGCTTCTGACCGTGTCAGGGAGCGCATTGCTGACTCTCCGCCCACCCCCAATGAGGTCGTCGCGGTCTTCGTTAGGCTCTGCAGATCAGTAAACTCTTCTTGAATGTGAGCATGATCACCTCATCAACTGGCCGGTTTTATTTATTAAATGTTGTACTATTTTCCCTCACCAGATCAGGGGTTTTGTCGTTTGCTAACAAGGGTATCATATTACTTGCTTTGAACATATATATATTTATGCATGGTGGAAAGTCTCACATTATGATCCACTGTTGTTATTACCTCTTATTCAATGTTGTGTGGTAATGCATACATGTTATGATTAAAACATATTCAATTTATGATTTTTGCTCTACTACCACTTCAAGTTATTTTTTCTTCTCCATTCTGGTTTTGATTTTTGTTTGATGAAAACGAAAATTATGTTATTGAATTTGAAGAGTTTATCCGTGCAAACTACTCCTCTTAAAGAGGTTTTATTTGATTGTAGTGTGCTTAATCTTCACCATATTAAGGAACTTCAGATGTTAAGCTAGATATCCACCATTAAATCTTCTTTATTTTTAAATTCTTTTACCAACTTCATTCAGATTATATACGTGTTGTAATTTTAGCTTCGGCTAGCCGCTTGCACTTTTGGTTAAATAAATGTTACTATTATTACCTAATTAAATTCATAATACTCTATTTGCCACAATCATATATGGTGGTATACTCTATTTTCTAATATAGTATGGTTAGCATGGTCCTACAAAATGCTCTTAATATAATCCTTAAGTAAACTAACTCTATTTGCTAGACTACTAGCGGTTATTTATATATGCTCACTTGGTTACTTATATTCACTTATATTCTATAAAAAAAGTTATTCGCTTATATTCTGATTGTGCATGCATTTCTTATTATGTAGGGTGGTGTCATTTTGGGCCGAAATATCCTATCATCGCATTGGGCCATCCACCAACACGCTATCTGCTATGTATGGAAAAAATGAAAAGGATCAGAATCCAGAGATTCAAATTAGGATCACATTCCTCAAATCGGCTACACCGTTCTAGATTATTGTTCTGAAACACATTCCATTGTTTTAAAAGAGATATACCCCTCTTATTCCATATTTTTGGAAGATGGTGTTCCATGTTTCTCTCTCTAGTTTCTCAATCCATCGATCTAAGAACTTTTGTGACTTAGATAATTCAGCACCAAAATATGGTCCGGATAGTTTGGCATTATCATGCTTTTAGCAAACCATGGCTTTACAACTATAATTGTTGCAAGACTATTGGCTGTCTTATCTTTTTGTATGGTGCGTCTTGAGCAGTAGTTTCTCAAGTTTTTGCATAGCTTGCAGGAAAACACAGATGCAGGCATAATAGCTTGAAGATTTGAAGTAATTATGGTTCATGTGCTCACTAAAAAGGTGTTTAGTATTAATGTTGAATCATGAACTTGAAGCGGATTTTTGAAAGTTTAGCTAGATGTCGCTATGTAGCAAATATAGAATATATGGATTTAATAATGCATAACACTGCATATACACACGAACTGAGCTGTATGCATGTATGCAGGCGGTGCGCTAAGGCGCGCCCCAGCATATAGTTCTTTAAAGAATTGTAAGCGTAGCTATATCTATGATGAGATCGAGAGTTTCACCTTGCTTTCTTCATAAAATTTCGTTTCTTTTTTTTCACGCTCTGGTCTGGCTCACACTGGTGAAATATATTTCATGTTTACATAAAATATTCTCAAAAATTTAAAGTTCTGATAATTAAATCTATATTTAAATGGGTTTACAATATTGATCAAATCTTATTTACGAGGAGACGGAGTATAAGTTTTACCTGATTGCAGTATGATTAGAAATCGCTAACACACATAGGGTGAGATGTGGGGCTAAGGCAACCCCGTGTAAACGCCAACCGCTAAGGCGGCAATGCATTCGCCGCCTCCCGCGAGTCCTACGCGAAGTCGGACTCCGATTCTCAATAGGAGACGCGCGTGCGGCTGATTATAAAGCCCGGCCCATTAGAGGCAGGCTCTCCTACAAACACGACGCGATGCGATGCGAGCGCGACGCGGCGCAAATCCCGGAGAACCCTATGGAGGGGATCCAACACCAGACCGAGGCGGCGGCGGCGGACGCATCTGAGCCCCCACGCAAGCGCGCCCGCGTCGACGGCGGCGGCGTGGGGGCCGGCGGGGAGGAGGAGGACGACCGGCTGAGCGATCTGCCGGACTGCCTCCTGGAGGACATCCTGGCGCATCTCGGGTCCCGTCAGGCCGTGCAGATGAGCGTGCTGTCGCGGCGGTGGCGAAACCTCTGGCGCAGCGTGCGGGTCGTCGACATCGACGTGGGGTGGTTCCGTCTCCCGGGCGGCGGCGACGACGACCCGCCGCGGTTCGCCATAGAACGCATCGAGGACTTCGCGGACGGCGTCCTGTCGCCGTCGCTCCCCCCGGGCGCCGCGCCGGAGCTGGACGCGCTCCGGCTTCGCCTGGACGAGGACGCGGTGACCACCAACTTCCAGAGGTGGATCCGCCGCGCCCTCTGGCGCCGCCCCGCCACCGTCGACCTCTGCTACTCCCCCAGCCGCTGGCTCAGCTGGCCCCCCGCCGTGACCCTGACCCCGGTCGCCGCCGTCAGCCGCATCAAGGCCCTGCGCCTGTACGGGCTCCGCCCGACGGTCGTGTTCGGCGCCGACGAGTTCCCGGCCCTCGAGGACCTGCACATCGAGAGGTGTTCGTACTCGCACGGCACCATCTCCTCGCTCACGCTCAAGAGGCTCGCCCTCGTCTCCCCCATCAACGGCTGCTTCGTCCGCGTGCAGCGCCTCACGGCTCCAGGCCTCACCTCACTGCGCCTCGTCCTCCCGTACAGCCGGGAGGAAGGGGTTAGGGTGCTCACCGACGCGCCGCTCACATCGCTCGTCGACGCGTCGATCACCATAGTTGACACCGATCCCGCGGATCCGCGGAACCGACGGGTGAACCAATTCAAGGTTGATTTCTTCGTTTCCATCAGCAACCTGCTTGGCCGCCTCACCAGCGTCAGAAATCTCGACCTGACTGGGCTCACTGTAACGGTACGATCTCTCCGACCTTTCTCTGTTTATAATCACAGTATATCCTTCATTTGGCAAAACAAATCCATTCTTGAAAACAGAACAAATTTAATTTAATTTAATTACTGATTATTGCGCCAATTGCTAAGTCTCTCTTCAATGGCAAAAACTTCTGTTTACCCATAACAAGACAGTAGCATGAAAACTTCTTCTTATTACTCTGAAGTCTGAACTGCTGCTTATTACTCTGAAGTCTGAAAATGCAGCCTAATCTTATATACTCTTGTCTCTGTAGCTGAAAGCCTGAAATTATCTCCTGGTTTAATATGTTTCAGGCACTGCTGGATAATAAATCCCAGGAATTCCCAATGTTCCCTTACTTGACAACCTTGCTCCTCAACGAGTGCGACATTGGATACAGGTACCACGTGTTGAAGAGCATCCTTCAGAACGCCCCAAATCTGGAGCAGCTTAGACTACACAATTGCAAGGTATCATCTGGCAAAGTTAAGCATATGGTTCATTTAGCTCTTCTTCATGGTTCGGCATCTGATGTGAAACAAACCCTTGTACAACAGTTTGTAGGTAAATCGAGGAGGAAGACGGGGCAAACCCAGTCGAAGGAGAAAACTTCAAAATGCTCTAGCTCAACATTGTCTTCTGCTTGCAGCAGTTTGAAGTCAGTGGAAATCAAGCACCCGCGCGATAAAATTCCTTATGATCTTTTACATGAATTTCTAAAGGAAATACCACACAATCAATGGAGGAAGAGATCGATCGATGAGGAGACAATATCAATCGAGCTCAATAGAAAATAGAACAAAAGAATTGCTTTTATTTTTCATATGGAACAGTTTGTCCAAATTGGTCTAACTATATATAAATCATACATAGATGTTACACCGTTATGTAATGATTGCATTGTCAAATGTAAAGCAATGCTTGAATGTTAGAGGACATGCTTTTTTGCTACTGCACATTGTAACACCTTGTGAGTTGAATATCGTCGACAACAGGACTTATTGAGGTGTTTACACATGTGTTTACACTGCAGCTCTGCTACCTTAAGAGGGAGATTTGTTTACCCTGCCTAAACTTCATGAGTCTGCTGGGATCTCCTCGCTCCACTGAATATTTTTTGAAGACCCTTATTTTTATTAGAAACTAGTGAAATGCCCGTACATTGTTACGGAATTTAGAAAATCACATCGGTACATGGAGAAAAAAAATCTGTTTTGAATTTAGAGCTGAATTTTAGAATTAAATTATATGTTTTTCGAGCCGTAAAAAATTTCAAACAGACTCAATTGACATATCATTACTGGCTGCATAACTCCCCCTTAAAAAAAGTTACATCATCAACGAAAGGATCATGAATTCTAGTGTTATTTTTAGTTTTGAGAATGATGGACCTGCGGGTCCCACATGTCATAGTTTTAGGGAATTAGTGGTGGCAGACTCACCACTACTACCTTTTAAACGAGTATAGATAGTGGTTGGATACAAAGTATATGGTTGAGGGAGACTTCACTCCCAATTCAAAATTACATATCACCGCAAATAGGGGTGAGCAAAATTGACCATATTTCGGTTAGAAATTGAGTGAATATTGAAAGGGTCAATTAAGCCTAGAGGGGGGGTGAATAGGCTAATTCAAAAAACTCAAATAAATGCGGAAGTAGGTGTTTTCGGAATTTCCGAAAATGATTTTCAGAATTTCCGAAAATATCATAGTAAGCACACTTCAAAGTAAACTCTAGATCTAGCGGACTACAACAAGAATATGCTAGCACAAACAACAACTAGTTCTATAGCGGCACAAGCAAGTAAGACTGGAGGAGTGAGAAGAGGGAGATCACCAAAGTTGTAGCAAGATGAGTTGTTCCCGGAGTTCAAATCCTTGAGGGGACTTTACTCTCCGTTGAGGAGCTCACAAAGAGCCGGGTCTTTGCTAACCCTTTCCTCAAGAGGTTGCACAAAGCACTCCTCCTTCCACTAGTGGTATCTCTTCCCTTTCGGAGGTGAGATCCGACCTTCACAAACTTCTCCCGGCCAACCACACGTAGATCGGTGACTCGGGAGTGACACCTAGCTGCCTAGGAGTCCTCAACCTCCAAGAGTAACAAATGATGCAAAAAACTCCCGGAGATGATGCAAGTGCTCATAAATCTTCACGAAGTCAACAATAAGCACTCACACAAACTTGAATCCACAACTCTCTCACACACACACCAAATCCGAATCGAGCTCGGGTGAGAAGGGAAACAAGAAAGCAAGGCTCAAAAGTGAATCAAGGGATGAACAAGCCAGGGGCACAAAAATATCCAATGTGTCGAGCAGCCCTCAAGTGAGGGGAGGGGACTATAGATAGTCACAACTCTAGATCTGCCCGTTATGCACAATAATTGCATTTTTCGGAAATTCCAAAAATTAATTTCAGAAATATCCGAAAATTTCCAAAACAGTGAAACACAGAAGTCAACTGAGGATTTTTCGGAAATTCCGAAAATTTCCGGAAACAATTTCGGGTTCACAGATATTTTTGGAAATTCCAAAAATTGATTTCGGACAACTCCGGAAACTTACAGAACCATATCGGCTTCACTTGCCATTTTCGGAACTTCCGAAAAGTGGTTTCGGACAAGTCCGAAAATTTACAGAACCATATTGGTCATTTTCGGAAGTTCCGAAAATCCCTTTCGGATAACTCCGAAAATTTCCAGAAGCCAAATATCGTTGTCCTTTTTCGGAAATTCCGAAAATCTATTCCGGAACTTCCGAAAATTTCCAGAACACAGAAACTGAGGAGAAACACCTTCTTAAAATTGATTTTGAGCACATTCATCACTCCTCATATGTCAATGCATCATTCCTCTTAATAGTGCGGTTTTCCTAATGATCCAAGGAAATGAAAACATACAATATAACCTTTGATCATTGCTGCAACTCATGATTTTGTCGCATTCGTTGAGCTATGCATTGCGCTACAAATCGTCATGGACTAACATTCCTTCTCATTCACTTAAATAAAATTGTTAGTCCTCTCTAATCGTATTGTCATCAATCATCAAAAACAATTAGGGGCCTAGATGCACTTTCAAATATTTCGGTTAGAAATTCGGCAAAACATTTTGACTAACCAAAATATAGCAATAAGCCCAATAACAACATCTATACATCAGCCTAGCTAAAATCCTAACCCACGCCTCCTAACACCCTCACTTGAGTTGGCACTCCCCATAACCCATAACGTAGTCGACTCCTTGCCACGTGCCTCCCCTCTGTGTGATAATGGATCGAGGGATTGGCGGTGGAAATCTAGATCAGCTATGGCGTGGATGTCAACATTATGTGCCCTAACCGATGCCCTCCCCTCCGTCGGGGCGACTTAAAACAAGGGTGGATTGAGGGACTAGTGGTAGAGAAGCTAGAGTTGGCATAAGCGTGGCTTGTCCTGGCAGTTAGTGCGGATGTCGATGGTATGAGCACCGCCCCAAGTGTCGGCCTGACGCCTCTTACACTTCCGACTCACTTGGGTTGGGTTGTCGCACTCATGGACGAAAGCGACACCGCCATATTCTGCCCAATTGACTATTTTTCTAATGATCTCTTTGATTGTTTTCATCATTTGAAATTGTTGATGATTTTTATCATGACTGAAAACCAAACCGAAATACCGAAACCTAATATCTCAATCTTTATTATTTTGCAATGTATTTCGGTGTCAATTTTTAGATGATCGGAATTTCCACACACACACAAAAGAGACCAAACCTCAATCTGACCGAATGTCCACCAACAAATAGTGTGATGATGAAGACTATGACAAACTCATCTTTGAGTTCACACTGTGTATTCTCACGAGCTTCATACTCTAGCTTGTCTGTTATCCCAAGCCACCACCTCAAGTGAGACTGTGGCGTTATTTGTGAGACATAGAGATTATGAGAAGTAGCCGGTGAAAATCTGTAGAAGTGAGTACCAAAGCTTCTAGCTATTAGTTCATTTATGAAAACTGTATCCACTGAGACTCGGAATATAGAGTGAAGATTATGGTAGCAACTATAGCCGCGATAAGCTCCTCCAACACAAGAAATGCAAACCCCATTATTAGTCTGTTACAGATACTACCTCTATTGATGTATTTTTCAATAGAAATTTAGTGAGATTAGGATTTGTTGCTGATATCCATCTCTCTGAGTGTATGCTAAGAGACCTGAGAGGATGTGCTCGTGGGTGTGTGATAGTTTTGAGTTTGGTTGTAAGCAGCGGGGGTGCATGCATGTTGCAATGTAATCGAAAATAACATGCCTCACAATTTTTAGCGTCACCACATTTTACTAAGGAAAAGAATCAAGCATGCTCCAAGCATCCAACTATCACAAACCTCAATTGTATCTCTACTACGATAAAAGGAGAGTCATTCTCCTCTCCGCCCTCCGCTTCACTTCCCCTGCCTACGTGTATGCAAAGAATCGGTGGAGGAAATAGATCATGCGCCCTATCTCCTCTAAAAAAAGGTTTCTTTAGAAAACCGACCGTTAGGAGAAAAATATTAAAACACTAGAAAAAAACCAAAACTATGGAAATGGAAACTGCAGAGGTTTCCGTTTTCGTATTCGGTATATTCGATTTCGTTTTCGTATCCGCAGTATCCGATTCCCCCCAAAAACTATGGAAATGGAAATGACAGAGGTGATTTCCATCCATTTCCGAGCCTTTCTCATCCCTACTTAAGTGGAACATTCTAGTATTTTTCTTTTTATATCCTTAATATTTTTAAAAGAGAAAATAGCCCTCATATTATTTAACGGAGGTACTACTATTTCTAAATAAACTCGATGGTATAAAACCAATTTTTTCCTTGTTAAAATGGTTTCAAATACTGGCCATCCACTCAAAACTTCTAAAACTTAGTTCCTTTAATTTTCTGGTTCCTTTGATAGATGGGCCCGGATTACAGCCCAGCCAAATGAGACCCGAATTGGCAACCCCACTACTACGATACGCTTCACTACTCGCCTCGCCGGTGGGCAGTTCCGCCGACGACTCCGCTCCCTCACCGCGTGCATCCGTTTCACACACGGTATCCACCTAGTACTCCACTCCAGATTGAGAACGTGCGCGCGCTTAAAGCCGGAGAAGTGGTCAATTCCTAGTATATTACGAAGCGGCGCGACGCGATCTCCAGGGACCTAACCAATGGCGGTGGCGTCGTCGGCGGCGTCCGACGAGCCCCCGCGCAAGCGCGCCCGAAGCGCCGGCGCGGAGGACCGGCTGAGCGAGCTGCCGGACTGCCTCCTGCACGACATCCTCGCGCTGGTCGGGTCTCGGCAGGCCGTGCGGACGAGCGTGCTGTCGCGGCGGTGGCGGGACCTGTGGCGCTCGGCGCCGTGCGTCGACATCGACCAGCGGGAGTTCCGCCGCGCGTGCGGGGAGGGCGAGGAGGAGAGCCGGTGGTGGTGGTGGTGGTGGACTGCGACGGCTTCGAGGACTTCGCTGACGGCATACTGTCGCCGACGCTCCTGGGCGGCACCGGCACGCCGCCGCTGGACGCGTTCCGGTTGCACCAGCTCTACGAGGGGAGGTTCATCACCTTCGGGAGGTGGGTCCGCCGCGCGCTCACGCGCCGCCCCGCGTCGGTCGACATCCACAGGGCGGCACGATGGACTGGCCGTCGGCGCTCACCCTGGGCTCCGGCGACGGCGCCGGCACCAGCCGCCTCAAGCGGCTGCACCTCTTCGGCGTGCACCTGGGCTTCATCTCAGGGGACGGGGGGTGGCAACTCGCCCAGCTCCTCCCGGTCCTCGAGGACCTGCGCATGGAGAGCTGTACGTACGGGCACGAGTCGTCCACCATCGCCATCCCCACGCTCAAGAGCCTCGCCGTCGTGCCCCGCCGCACGGCGAGGCCCTACGCGCTGACCGTCACGTCTCCCCGCGTCGCCTCCCTGCGCCTCTTCCTCCCGTTCAGCCGCACGCGCGCGGCCGCGGTGCGCGTCGCTCCGGAGGAGGGCGAGCAGGCGCTCGCGTCGCTCGTCACCGCGTCGATCAGTGTCCTCGAGACGGACCAAGAGTTCCACCTGAATCGGCGCATGAACAAACACAAGCTCGATTTCCTGGCGTCCACCCGCAGCATGCTCGACCGCTTCCCCAATGTTAGAAACCTAGATTTGTCAGGGTTCCCCACAATTGTGCGTATCACCCATATTCTCGTTTGCTAAATTGCTATGCAAGATTGCCAGCATCCACTGCAATTTGCAACGCATGGCTCTGAGAGCCAGAAAAATTCAGTTATCTGCATATAACTGAAAATGACTTCCTGGTTCTTTTGTTTCAGGCACTTCTAGACAAGGCATCCCAAGAATTCCCAATGCTCCATAACTTGACAACCTTGCTTCTCAGCGAATGTGATGTTGGAGTCAGCTGCTACGTGCTGAAGAGCGTCCTCCGGAACGCCCCAAACCTGGAGCACCTTAGATTGCACCGTTGCAAGGTACATGAAGTTACGAACCATCCGTCTTACCAATATCATACGCATTGTCAGAGTTCAAACACGATGCGTTTGAACTCTTGTGCCTTGGTGTTTACCCTCTGAAATTGGACATTGTGTGCAGTTCATAGGTACGCCGAAGAGGAAGCGGGGAAACTCCAGGTCGAAGGGGAAATCTTCTTCCACGTGCCTTGACTCGCTATCTTCCAAGCGCATGAACTTGCAATCAGTGGAGATCAAGTGTCGGCCAATTGATAATGTTCGTCAATACGACCTTGTAGTGTTCTTGAAAGAAATGTTATGCGAAACAAATCGTCGCCGCTGCAAGAGATCGGTCAGCGAGGGCACGATTACTATATTAATACATATTACATAGAACATCTCTTGCATAGTTGCATGACTGCAAAGGAAGCATTCTCGTGAAGCCACACCATCAGTGATTTGTTACATATTCTAGCCCTTCTGTCACACTCGAGAGTGTCTGTTACATGCATATGATGTAATTAATCATGAACTGTTTTTACTGACAAACTGAAGAGATTAGTGAATCTTGCATTGCACCTTCTCTGGAAACGGAAATTCTACTCAACTTGAGTTGCATAGAGATTGGTACTGTTGATCATTTGAGGAATTTTGCAATAGAGATGTTGGCAGATGCTAACAAATGTTTTGGGGGTGGGGTGTGGAGTGGGGGGTGGGGGATCAGGATTCTCTGCAGTCAACTGTACCGTGCCTTTGTCACTGACATGTGGGTCCGATGATCCTTGAGCCCACATGTCAATGACAAAGGCACGGTGTACTTAAGTGCAGAGGATCTCAATCCGGGGGTGGGGAGGGGGTTTCAAGTTTCTTCGGTTTAAAGAAAGTGAAAAACGTTTAGTTGGCATATGGATTTTAATCACTCGAGTGAATGTCTACCCGATTATTGTCGTCAACTAAAATATTATGGAAAAAAATTAAAAAAAGAGAAAAAATAGATTGATATGTAATATATCACTTCCCAAACATGTAAGTTTAAATTCGATTTCTATAAGTTATAATAAAAATAACAAATTTAACTGCGAATAAATGTATACTAATTCGAGTTTGATTTGTTATTTTTGTTATAACTTATAGAAGTCGAATTTAAACTTGCATGTTTACAGGGTGACACATTACATATGAATCTATCTTGTCAATTTATTTAAAAAAATTCATAATTATTTAGTTGACATGCAACAAATAAGTGAATATCCACCTAGGTGACTAAAAGTGTTTCCCGTATGTAAAGCTTCACCGCAACATGGTTTGTCCCTCACCACGCTTAGTTTTGCAAGTTTTGTAATTTTAATTTACAGATTTACAAGTTTTTATCTGAAATATTTCAATCGGTATTAAGATCTTTCCAATTAAAGAACCTCAGGTTCCAATTCAAATGTTTTGTTTGAGTTCAGTGAAGATGGTTCAAAGCTTAGAACGCCTGTTGAAGGGCGTTGGCTATCACTGTTTTCCGTCCTGCACATGCTTGTGTCTACGATGGTGTGACAACACAATAGGTTTAGACGAAGAGTCCGGCCGGTTTTTTCGACACCATGGTGGCTCTAGCAACTCCTACGCTCTTGTAATAAATTAGTTAAATTCTCTCATCCACGAATTAACGGAGTTAATTTTTAAAGTGGAGTGTTTATTTTTCTCGTGACGAATATAAAACAATAGAGATAAATATTACATGAAGAGTTGCGGTCGTAGAGCTCTGTATATCTCCTACATTATTGTTTTAAGTAAAGGTTGACTCGACGACCATGTGTCCACGTTAACATTATTGTTCTTAATAAAATAGAACAATACATTGTCTAAGCTATAGAGAGGCGAAGTCAGTGTTTAATAAGTATAGAGCTCAAGATTTTTTTTTTGTATTATCAGACTTTTCATGCTTTCTATTAGAATTTTAAGAGGGATTACGGTCACGTGCCTAAAGGATATTTGTAGAATATTGATGGTTCAAACCTGAATCGCTCTAAGCTTCTCTACAAGTTAGGACCATATATGATATTTGCATGTACAATGTATTACTCTAAGCTTCTTTACAAGTTACGACCGTTTTTGTATGTACAATGTATTGACGAAATTATAATATATAACATGAATTGTAAATCTTATTGATAAAAATATAAACCAACAATAAAAGTATTTTGATAAATGTTCTTACCCCTACTTTCAGATTCAATTGTATTTTTACCCCTGTTTTTTTAGGTTTGTGATTTTACCCCTGCTTTTTTCAAATCAAACCGCGGTCTACTCCTACCTTGGATGTCTGTTTAGTTGGTCTAGAATAAAGGAGTGAAAAAAATTGATGAAATTACTGAGTAAATATGAGTGGACCATTATACCCCCAATCCAAACAATAGCAACAACCACATTTTGGCGGCGGCGGCTGTACACGGGGGCAGGCAGGCCGGAGCAGCAAGAAGCAAGTGACGCGGCGGCTGGGCGAGGCGGGCCGGCGCGGCGAGCAGCCGACGCCTGCACTTGCACGAGGCGAGTCGAGCAGCAGCAGCAGCAGCACGGCAAGTAGCAGGTAGCGGAGGCGTCTGTGAGCAGGCGACGGTGACGGAGTTCCGGCGGCAGCTCGTGAGCAATCGGCGGCAGCGTGCGAGCAGGATGTAGCTCCGGCGGCGCTTGAGCAGGCATGACGAGCAGCTCGTTCAAGAGTAGGCATCAGTACGTTAATTTGTTTTTCTTTTTCTTTTTCCCAATCTCATATTTTACTGGTGAATGCGACTAATCTTTTTGTGATTTTTTGCATTTAGTGTAAGTTCTGTGCAAATCATATCAAAATTATTTCAAATTTTGTGAAAATTCGGCCATTTTTTGGAAATGTACGGATACAATTAGAAAGGTAGTGACAAGTATGCAGGGCATACATGTCTTTTTATAGCTATGTTAACACCGTTAAGTGACTTTAACGGAGTAGGGATAAACTGAAGTTTTATTTGAAAAAGTGAGGGCAAAATCACAAAATTGCACGTGAAAGTAAGAGTAAGAATACAATTACCTAAAAAAAAAATTGGCAACTCACTATTCACTATAGCAGTATCCCCTACACTTAGCGACATCAATCAATAGCACGAATCTCAGAGCACCACACGTTCACACCCCATTCTCCTTCGTCTACCTCCGTCCTCCGCCCAACGCCTTATCCTCTGCGAACCGCGGCCCATGCCTTAAACCCCCACTTCTCCCTCCACGCGGCTCTCGCGCTCGCGCTCGCGGCACTCCCCTCACCTCCCCACCCAAATGCTCCTCCTCTTCCTCCCCCACCCTTCCCCTCCTCTCCTCCTCTCCCCCCTCCCCTCCGCCGCCTCGAGAACCCGGCCCCCGCCGCGCCTCCTCCCTCCCATCCACGCCTCCCCCTCGCCGGAGCTCCTCGCCAAGTCGGCGCTCCGCCGCATCTCCGACAAGCTCCGCAGCCTCGGCTACCTCGAGGCCGACCACCGGGAGGCCCCCGGTCCGCCGGCCCTGGAGGCGGGCCCGTCCCCCGGCGAGATATTCGTGCCCACGCCGGCCCAGCTCCCGCGCCACCGCGTCGGCTCCACCCTAGACCCGAGCTGGGCGACGGGCGATGGGGAAGGGGCGGCCGCGTCTCGCCGCGGGAGGCGCGGCGGGAGGGACAGGGAGGATAGCGCCGCGGCGTCGGCGCCGCCGTCCGCCGCGGAGCTCGCGCTGCCGCGGGACGAGGTGCGGCGGCTGCAGGGGGCCGGGATCCGGCTGCGGAACAGGCTCAAGGTCGGGAAGGCCGGCGTGACGGAGGGGATCGTGAACGGGATACACGAGCGGTGGCGCAACGCGGAGCTCGTGAAGATCAGGTGCGACGACGTCTCCGCCATGAACATGAAGCGCACGCACGAGATTCTCGAGGTGAGGCGTTGCCCTGCGCATATGGTAATCGAGTCCAGCGTAGGTTTGTAGCTGTGCGCCTGTGCCTCGCCTAGTAAGTAAAACGTTCAGAAAATTTGGATGCCGGAAGGCATCGGAGGGGTACTGTATGTTGAAATTGCACAGCGTATTAGTTGTATGTTAGTTCTGAATTTCATCGCACAATTTGACAGGATAAGATGTTGAGCATAGTAGGGAGATGGATCTCTCGAGGGGACCCCTCGTTTTGTTCATGTCATTTAAAAAGTCATAAAAAATTTAAAAATATTTGTTAAGATAGATCAATATATGATATATCTTTCCATAAATATGCAAGTTAAAATTTGACTCATACGACTCGAAACAAAAATAACAAATTTAACTGTGAATTACGTGTTCTATTCATTTTCAGTTTTGTTGTTTTTGTTTCTAATTGTATAAGTTGAATTTGAACATGCATGTTTGTGGATTGATATATCACATATTGATCTATCTTACTATTTTTTGTCAAATTTATTGATGACTTTTTAAGCGACATGCAAAAATGAGGGGATATCCCCTTAAGGATGATTAGAGTTTCCTGCATAGTAGTATAGTACTAGCATATGATTGTGCCCGCTTCGGAAGTCCCTGTTAGCAAGGAAATGGCGGCCTGTTTATTCAAAAGGGGATATAACTTTGAAGTGATCAAAGATTCAAGATAGGGATATTTTATTTTTAATTGTTTGAAATGAATCCATTTAGCAGTGTACTGGCATGGACATGATCATTCCTTCTTTGAAGCATTCTTTTAATTCCGAATTCCAAGGCATTTCTTGGATTTTTCTCTTAAAGTAAACTATCTCAATTTTTGTTTTAGGGCATTTCTATCTCAACGCTTTTCAGTTTGCAATTGACATGCTCAATGTGTTTTGCTTGATAGAGGAAAACTGGAGGGTTAGTCATTTGGAGATCTGGAAGCACCATCATATTATATAGAGGAACTGACTATAAGTATCCTTACTTCCGTGATAGAGAAATGAAGGATGACATGGATGAGTCATCAGAGCATACAAGTTCTGATGATGAGGACGTGGATCTTGCTATAATAGCTGCCGAACAAAGTGGCAGTCAAGAGGATTCTGATAATCCTACAGAACATGGTAACAATCATACTGAGGAGGGTGATGATCTTGCTAGACGTTTTGGTGTTGATGCACTTGAGGGAAATTTAGATATTGGATCTGCAGAGCAAAACATTAACAGTGCTACAAAAGATCAGCAAGCAATATTACATACAAGCACTAATGTGTCTCGTCCTAGCGAGATCAGTGGTCGAGCTCGGTCAACCTTAGTTGCTGGTGTTGGTTCTCCGAATAAGTTTCGGTTACAGTTACCTGGGGAGGTCAAACTCGCAGAGGAAGCTGACAAATTATTGGATGGGTTGGGTCCACGGTTTTCTGATTGGTGGGGGTATGACCCTCTTCCAGTGGATGCTGATTTGTTGCCAGCAATTGTTCCTGGATTCCGTAGGCCTTTTCGCCTGCTTCCTTCAGGAGTACCACCGAGGTTAACTGATAGAGAAATGACAATCCTTAGGAGACTAGCTCGTCCCCTGCCCTACCATTACGCACTTGGTAATTTTTAGTTATTTTATCTTGTATAATATCTGTCATGGATTTGGCTTTGATAAGGACCACTGTTATTTACTTTTGTGGTGTCATTTATCTAGGACGAAGTAGTAACCTTCAAGGGTTGGCTGCATCTATGATCAAACTATGGGAAAGATGTGAGGTAGCAAAGGTTGCAATTAAGAGAGGTGCACAGAACATTGATAGTGATCTCATATCTGATGAACTAAAGGTAGGTTGGTAAAGAACCCAGCTATGAGGAATTAACTGTTGATATGTGCTGTCAATTCAAAAATGCAATTATTCATAGCATTTGACATTTCTCGAGCATTCTTGCGATAAAACATTGATGACATTACAGATTTACCTTTCACGTGTCATTGAATTTTGAGATGTAAATCATTTTCCTGTATTCCTATCATAATTGAAGTTGAACCATAGCAGCCCAGAACTTTTACATGTTGAATCAAAATCACTTCTTTATATGATTTATGTTCCCTCGTACTCATGCATATTTTACATGTAGTATGAAGGAACTTAACAATAAATTCATATTTTTTATGTGTCGCCTTGATTTATGTGGCACCAAATATTAGGAAAATACACTTTCTGATGTGAACACTTTGGTTTCTCTTTCTGATGTGAACCATATCAGCACAGGCTCCAGGCCTTCAACCTATTACTACATTCCTATTATATCCTAAACTTTCCATTATGAGAAATTATCATTAGAATCATCAGTCTCAAAAGAAAAATCAGAAGGGGGGGTATGTTCCACCATGACGTTCTTAATCTCGCAGGGCTTGACAGGTGGGACCCTTTTATCAAGGGATAATGAGTCAATTGTATTCTACAGAGGGAAAGATTTCCTGCCCACAGCTGTCTCTCTTGCAATAGAAAAGCGTAGAAAGTATGGCAATTCTACAATCAGTAACCCTAAGCTTAATTTTGACAAAAGCACACCGCAAAATTATTCTGAACTGAAGATGGCAAATGGTGTCTCAATAGATGGACATGAATGCTACGAAAGGAAGCATAAAGATGAAACTGCAGTTTCAGATAACAGAGCAGAATCTCTTAATGTGGTTGCCCAGAATGTTGAGGCCAGATTATCTCAGGTTTGTTTTTCTTTTCTGGTAGTGCCATCTCTTGATAATTTTGATTTAGTAGTTTGAAAAGAAAAACACTTGAAACAGTTAAATTCATATAGAAATATTATTCAGGCAATTGCAGAGAAAGAGAAGACTGAAAAGCTTATTGAAGAGCTACAAATGTCATCTGAGCCTTCTAGAGCTGAAACTAGAGAGACTATCTCAGAAGAGGAGAGGTACATGTTGAGGAAAGTTGGTTTGAAGATGAAACCATTCCTATTGCTAGGTTAGTATTCTCCTCAACCTTGTATTGCACAGCATGCATCTGTTCAGAAGTCAGAACACTACCTAATTTGACTATCAAATTAGTTATAGGAAATTAGATTACCAGACAATGTTCTCCTTGGTGACCCCTAGGCATTCGGTGTCTTCTCCGCCTAGGCCAGTAAGCTGATTTTTCCTGCCTAGGCAGCAGTTAGGCACTAGGTGCCGCCTGTGGCCGTGCCAGTGCCTACTGCCTAGCAAGTAGCAACAAGGGAAACACTTCTATCATACTGTAATGTTATCTCTTCTAGAGTTTTCATCTGTTTAGCTCATACCAAGTGGCATTTTAATCCTTGTAAATCCATTTTGTGGAAACGGTGTGAGTATTACATCGTTTTTTGTTGCTTTGGAGTGCACATATTTGAATTAGTTCGGTCATCTGTTGTGATTCATCGCATAACCTCCTTTCATACCATTCTATACCTGTACATGATTTGACTATTATTGCCTTTCCAAGCAGTAACAACCAACCCTGAGGTCAATAAACAAAAAGAGAGAGGGACATACCCTTAGACTCTCTATACAACCTGTTCTTTCTGTGATTTCTGCACAATATTGGTACCTCGTTCACTTGTATCTTACTGTTTTTATTATTTCTTTCATTAACATCCTTTTTTCTATTGATTTTCAGGAAGGAGAGGAGTTTTTGATGGAACTGTTGAAAATATGCACCTTCACTGGAAGTACCGAGAACTTGTCAAAATTATATGTAAAGAACATAGCATTAACGATGTTGAATATGCTGCTCGAACTCTAGAGGCCGAGAGTGGTGGTATATTGGTGGCAGTGGAAAGAGTGAGCAAAGCACATGCAATTATAATATATCGAGGAAAGAACTATCAGAGGCCATCAACTCTCAGGCCAAAATCTTTGTTAAATAAAAAGGATGCTTTGAAGCGTTCTGTGGAGTATCAGCGTTATAAGGTGAAACTGAAACCCATTGGCTTACTGTGGTTCACTTGTCGAGTTATTTTTTAGATCTCAAATTAATATTCCTTTTTAATTTTAGTCCCTGAAGCTTCATGTGCTTAATCTTTCAAAGAATATAGACTACTTGAAGGATCAGATGGTGAGTTTTTTTGTTCAATGCTGAGCCTTTTCCTTTCCTTTTGTTGTATATGCTATTATTAATTTATTGATGAGGCTTCAGTATTTTAAACAAATGGAGGGTCAACCTGTTACTCCAGCTAATCGAATGAACTCAGGCCACCACAACCAAAGCGTTGATCTCAATGTTAATTCCGGAACATTAGTGGACAAAGAAGAAGTAAATTTTATTATCTTAACTGAAGTTCCATTATGTCTCAATATATTCAATCACGTGTCTGATTATCTGTTTATTAAATATATATGTGGTCAAGGAAGTGTCTGAAGTTCTTCCTGAGTGTTCCGAGTCAGTGGTTGAAGAGTGTTCTTCAGGTGAAAGTGAAACAGAGGGAACCTCAGTTTTAACCGAATCTGGAGTTCCCTTGGATGTTATGCAGGTTGCTGATCCTCCTATTCCTTTACAAAAAATCTTGTGTGTATTTTATTCTTTGCAACAATTTTGTGGTGGACTAATGGGCTCATTGCACATGGTATTTGCAGAACAAGTTGTTATATTTCAGCAAGCATACAGATGTTCTGTCGGAGACTACAAGTTCCTGTCTGACTGAGAGTACAAGTAGTTCATCTGATAATATGATCACACACGTGAGTTTATTATTGTTGATTTTCCCACTGCATGGCAATTATTTTCTGCTGATGCTGATGTTTGACTGCAGCAAAGTCCACTTAATTCTTCTGTGACGCACAATTCAGATGGTCACAGAGTAAGCGGCTCAAAACTTGTAGGAACCCTTACACCTGTACGCGAGCCGAAATCGGATGAGAAATCTTCTCCTCAGTTGCCTTCCGCAGCTGTTCCACTCTCAAACAGAGAAAGGCTCATGCTAAGGAAGCAAGCTCTGAAAATGAAGAAGCGGCCAGTACTTGCTATTGGTATCTAGTCTTGTCCACAATACAGTTTACACCAGATTTCAATTAATATCTGAGCATCTTATTCCTTTCATAGGGAGGAACAATGTTATCACAGGAGTCGCAAAAACAATAAAGACACACTTCAAGAAGCATCCTCTTGCTATTGTGAATATCAAGAACAGAGCGGACGGAACTCCAATTCAGCAGCTGATTTCAGAACTAGAGGTTTGTATAGTCTATAACAGAGAGTACTTCACCCCAAAATACCGAATCAATCTGAAGTTCTTTATTGTCCAAGGAATCAGGAAGCAACTGGATCGGTTCTAGTGTCGCGCGAGCCCAACAAAGTGATTTTGTACAGGGGTTGGGGAGCAGATGTGGCCCAGAATAGCTTAAGTGGAAGTAACAGTACAGAACAAGTTGAAAAGGAGGTGATATCACCTCAGCTCCTGGAAGCCATCAGATTAGAATGTGGATTACACCCTGGTGAATCAGAGTAGATGGATCTCTAGATCCTGTTAACGGATTATCTTCATCGAATTGCAGTTGGTGAAGTTGTGCTTGCGCCTTCAATGTCCAGACTGCGTTTTTCACTCGTCGTTTCTAACCACACAGTTTTCTGGTTGGCCTCCTCGACACAGCCAGTTGACGCGCTGTTCAAATTGGAATGTAGACACGAACATTGTTTTATCTGTAGTGTCTCCTTGTCATCTTCCTTTGTAAATCTCAAACATCTGAAAGACCTAACTGGATAATTTTTCCTGCAACCTAAAATGGGATGTCAGTGTCCGGCAAACACTAGTGATGTTATGCCGGAATCTGGCAAAAGTTGTGAAAGCGTGATGTACGCTGGAACCAGAAGAAACCCGTGTGACGGGGCAAAACCTTTTGCTAGCATCATTTGTCCCTGTTTGATAAAAAAAGGCTTCTCTGTTAGTAGCAGGTAAGCATGATGCGACAAAAAGCTATGGGATTTGTTTCAGCGCTAACCGACACCAAAATTTATCCTGCCTATCGCCTATTGCCCCATATGTCTAAGCTTGACTGCAATGACTTGCTATACACTTGAACCGGTCGAACAAGCTACTTTAGCAGATCATACGAAACATGCAGATGTGAAAGTGTTTTTTGGTGTTTTTGTAGCTTTACAGCCAAGCTTTTGCCATAATCTTTTGTTTCATAAACTAATAATACATGCTCGAATGACAGGCAAACCCAACCCTGAAAATGACCGGCCTAAGAAAGCCATGCCTGAACCCGACGAAGGTTCAGGATAAGCTGCAGCACCCAGAGTTAAAACTTAAAAGTCTGAAACAGTCCCTAGCCAATAGTCACCCATACTTACGTGGCGATGGCACCTTCAAGTTCAGGATAAGGGAATCTCGTACGAGTGAAAAAAGTGGTACTGTAGTAACATCAACTCTTGCAACAGCCGACATACTAGAATCATCCTACGTCTCATCCCAGCCATAAACGTCTACTACTCTATGCTACGAATTTAGATACGCATATGTTCAACTTTATGGTTAGAATTAAAAAATTTTAAAACGGAGAGGGTATTTCATTCAATGAAGTACTAAAATTGTTGCAGAGATTTCATCGGATCAATTCCCAACTCCCCAACAGACAGCAGCTGTTACAGTTTCACCGTCAGTCTCATTTATCATGAGCTCGAATGAGTAGGTTTCACTATAAAAACTAACATGTTGAGTTGTGCTCACTTTGCTTTGTATTTTACTACATAGTTTTAACTTTGGCTAATTGAGAGTATGATAATTGAAAGTTATGAATATATTTAGAATGCTATACACATTAATAATTTGGCATCTTTTTTAGTATTTATATGTATTTTAGAAAAAGATAAGTGGTCAAAGTTTGAAAATGAGTAGTGTCCATCACCAGTTATTTGAAAACAGAGGGAGTAGTTAGACATCGAAAAACTCTTTTTAGTCCCTCAAAAGATTTTTCCCTCATTGATTAAATACTATCAAAATAGTTATGAAAAATTCTCAAATTATTTTCATAAGATTCATGCAACATACATATACTGTGCCACAAATTCTCAAGTCTAAACTCGATTCGCACATAAAAAATAAAAAATATAAATCCAACACATGAATAATGGTGGTATATTCATGTTCGGATTTATCTCTTTTTTCCTCTTCTCTGCATAGATCGATTTTGAACTTGATTTCTGATCGATGTCATTGTACTATACAGTTTTCAAATTGTTTTAGAACTTCTCATAGCAATTTTTATAATTGAGAGAAAAAGCTACAGAAGGTGATATCTCTTTGAGGGATTAGAATTCATTTCCGTTTAACATGCTAATATATTTATTTTACGATTATAGGAAAAGCACAAGAGTATACACACCATGTACCTAGGTGTCCTGTTTAGAAAAGCTTGTGGTGGCTATAGCTTCTCTCAAAATAAAAAACTCTCCTCTAAATAATTGATCTTTTTTTAGAAGCTAAAGTTATATAATTTAGAAAATACATTACAAGTCATAAATTAGTTTTTTCAGCTTCATCAGCTGAATTTTCATCGGCTGATTCTAAATCTCCCCCTAAACGAGAACTAATCGTCTTCATGAATATGCAAATGCTAGTGGCCACCGTATCTCTCCCCGAGAAAGGAAATTAAAAAAAAAAACAGGAACGGGGCTAGCTTTCACCTTTCCAGATACAAATCTGGGCTTTAATTCTTTAATTTACCCCCTCGCAAGAGGATAAATGCGTGCCTTTGGAGTATTCAGTACTACACCATAGTTTTACGTTGTTCATATTCAAAGGATGATAGTTCGTTTTATTTTAAAAAGTTTATGATTAGTAAGTTTATTGTTATTAGATGATAAAATATAAATAATGCTTTAGGTGTGACTAATTTTTTTATAAATTTTTTAAATAAGATAAACGGTTAAACGTTGGATACGGATATATGAATGTGAATGTGTTAGGACGTGCGTAGGATCCGCTTTGAGTACGTGCCCCGACATGCAGACTGGGCGCATGGAAAAGAAAGCCCAGAAAAACTTCTAAAAAGACTGCACCCTGCGAGCATATATACACGTGAGTTTACCTTGTTGCTAGTAAAATTTGTCTGTAAAACAAAAGCCAGTCGATCTGGTACGGCCGGGGAATCCTCCAATCTACATGCGGTTCCTCTCGCGTAGCGTGATCACTAACTAGAGAGTGCGCGCGCCGCGCGTCTCCCGTGCCGTTGCATTTGCATGGCGTGTGAGAGAGGTTTGCTGCATCTTTGGGAACTCGTTTAGGGGCGGATCTACGATGTAACCGTCGGTATCATATCTGATAATTTTCGATAAAACTTATTGTTAAACTGCTTATCCATATAACCAGTAAAAATGTTATACACCAACGAATCAATTTTCTGGATTCATCACTGGACGTTGACGATGCAACAGTGGATTAGTGGTGTTTTAGCTTAGGATTATTATAATCTGGATTATTAGTAATAATCTGAAACAAATAGGTAGATTATTATGACATATTATTATAATATATAAGCTAGATTAGTATAATCTGATAATCTCCTCTAAACGTGCTTTTTTTAGATTATTGTGTGGCTAAAGACTCACTACCCTTATTCTACCATAATCCAAAGAAACAAACAACTCATAGTTTATTTTACTATAACTTATTATAATCCAACTTATAGTAATCTGATTCAATAATCTGGATTACAATAACCTTAAATTGAAACAAACAGGGTCTAAGTAACGGAGCGCCGGAGAAGAATACCGGTCCGGTGGGTCCTAATGGGCGGGTCTCGACATATATTGCCGACTCCGATCTGGTAGATCAACCCGAGCCCGACCCAAAACTTTTAGGTTTGTTTGGTTAGCGTCCTGACTGACACTCCTGAGTGATGTGCTCCTGTGTCTAAGAAAGTAAAAACGTTCCTGTATGAAAAGAAATTTTTGTTGTATGGTTGAAGAAAGCCTGAGTAAAATATATTTCTACTAGTGTAAAAGGGAATCGTTCTCTTTCCACTCCTTCCCCACCGCGTGTGGCACGTTCGTTCTGCTTGCTAACCACCGAATATCTAATGTTTTTCAATTACTCTCCTGACCTGTTTCTAATTATTTGGGTCTCGTCTATTATAATGTACGGATATTACTACTAAAATATATAAAAAAAGTACAATTCCGTGAGTTAAATGGTTACAAGTGTTGGTAGTAGTCATATCAATGAAGAATCAATGAAGGAGAGGCATGCACCATGCCTGAGTCAATCATTCATTTTCGATTCAAGCAAGTCTTCAGGAAGATAACCAAACAAAGATGTGCATTTTTCAGGCTTGCTGCAGACCAGGCAAATCTTCACCAAGGTAGTAACCAACACATCTTAATTAGTTTCTTATATATTACTTGTAACATGGGGCAATCTAGTTCGTGCAAGTCACCCGCAGGGCACGCTTACCGACTCCGCTTCTCAAGCCGCACTCGTGCTGGGAGGAGTCGGGCCAATTCCATTTCGACCACTCCGCATTGTGCTAGTAAAAAAAACATCAGCTCAAATTTAAAACTCATATCAAAAATCACAAAAATTCCAATTCAGACATTTAAATTATGATCTAAAACTCTTCCCTCTTCAACCTTAAACTCAACCGTATAGTCGCCTTCCTAAATGCTGCCGATACCACGAGCACATCGCAGGTTTCCTGCTACTCCTCCTAGGCAGTCACGTCAACTTTTTTTCGACCACCGCAGCCTCCACCACGACTAGAGGGCTAAGGTTGAGGAGATATGGTGTGGCGACAAGCATGGTTGAAGGAGCCGAAGGCAATCTAGATAGAGAGGAGAGGGATGGAGGTCGTATGAGGATAAGGATAGTGGCTGGGTTCGGCGCATTGGATCCATGGGGTAACAGAGAGTGCACTATCAGTGACGAACAGGAACAAGAAATGGTAGCATATGAGGTAGAAGTTTCAGACATAGTCTGTAAGTAGTTACAATAGTTTTCAGTGACGATAGTTTATTGCTAGTAATGATAACATAGATTAGGAGTTCCATCCATGGTGTATCGTTAATGAGTACTACTCCAGTGTTCAATGTGATCATTAGTGAGAGGACACACCAGTGAGCCACGAAGAGAGCCTTGTCGTTGAAGAATAAGAAGGGAGGTAGCAACTATAGCTGGGTTGAATAGAGAACTCAATGGCAAGTCAATAAAGGCTCTATATCTGATTTACAGTGGTATGCTTATAATTGTTGACAAATCAGCAGGAATTAGGCTTCATCTCCTAGCCAAATTCCATAAGCCAAGCAAGTCTATCACTAGCAGAGCTAGCATCCAACTGACCTAAGTAGTTGTCTTGCTCGTCAATGGACGGTAAAAGATAGGGTCATGTTGCTAGTGTCAAATGGTATAGGCAATATATCGCTATGGGCTTTGCTCAATCTCTAAAAAGAAACAATCTTAGATCCACCATGAAGCACAACCATAAAACCGTTGATTACATACGTGGGTTAACATCGATCACAAACACAGATCACACGTGTCTCTGGTTCTACGTGTATGATGTGGACCCATCATAAACACGGATATACAATATGGATTATTGGCGGGGTGTAAATATTTCAAGGGAAATTGATACAATCTCAGGTTGTATTGCCAACTTGCTAAGCCACGCGCTTATGTTTGGACTAGACAGGCCTCCTTCCACCCAGCAGTGCGAGCTAGAGAGCGAGAGCATCGGATGCTCGTGCACGGTGAGCTCATCAAATTATTCGCCACCTGCGAATTTTTCTCCCCGGCAGGAGATGGACACGCTGCAGCTCCTGCACAACCCCAATAATTCCTTGCGTTTTTTTCCTCCTTGACACGGGACATCATCATGGCTGAGAAACAAAGCGATTTGTCACTGCGACGCCACATGAAAATGACCGGGATGGACGGACATGATGCCCTCGCGACACCCCGAATTTACAGGTGACCGGGCCATGAGCTCGTGCCCATCCATTGCTTTCGTCTCAGGGGACACCCGGGTTGGATCAGCCTGCAGTTTTTTTTCCATGGATTGTGCAAATGATGCAGCAGCAGTAGATGGACCAGAATTTAATGACTTAACTAGATCCATGTCATTATCCTTGTAGAATGTAGAGGCTGGGTTTTCAATCAATACATTATTAAAAAATTATATATATCTTGATGCTCTTGCACCAGTTTTTTCTCATAAGCTATTTTCGTATGAACCAAAATATTGTTACCGTCTTATGTTTATCGCTCGAGTAGAAGGATGGCTGCCACCACCGGAGAGAAGTTGATTGGCCGGTTGCCGTGCACCGGGGTGGGGCATGTTACCTTGCCCGTGCATGCCTCTCCTCCATCACCGAGCTCAGTGGGTTTGCGGGTGTACTTCTGATTTTTAACAAATATATCTCCTCTATCTCTCCACCATAGCAACATGCTATGTGCTCGTGGGGCATTGATCATGTGATGGTGCAGATAGAGGAGGAGAGCAGTGGGTAGCTGATGATGCAATTCAGAGGCAACGAGTGATTGGTGAGGAGAGGAGCAGCATTCGAGAGCGGTGACGGGCTATGTCCCTAGATCGATGAAATGTCAAGGCACGGAGAAAGCCCAAGCGATACCGGTGGTGTGGGATTACAAAGATGTGGTGGAGCTCTAGGTGGCGGCAACATCCATGGCCCGCCCACGGAGGGAGTCGGATGGGCACATGGCGGTATCGTCCTAGATCTACCTGTATAAGTCGAAAGATGCGTGCCAGCACAAGCCACCATCGTCGGATCCCCTTCCATGCCTCCTCTTACCGACCGAATATGCACCAGTCGCACGGACCACTCCATCATCATCTAGATCTAGTCACTGTCCATTGGACGCACAGACCTAGCGGCTCTTATGTCATACCTCTTCCTGAAGTGTCCTTCCAATAATTGCGGGAGGGCCAGGATGAGGACCATGGCGAGAACTCAACAAAGACAATCGCCGGTGACAGGCTTCCACCCCCTTCCACCACCACCACATACACCCCTCTCCGCTTCACGGCCGTCTCCGTTGCCTGCTTGGAGAACCTCTCTTTTGTTGCCACGATGGACAAATGTGCACGCGCAGTGGAGACGAGCCAAGATCACTAGTTTTCGGGGGTATTTTGGTCCATAAAAATACCATATGAAAAAAAAACTGGTACAGGCATCAGAGACATGCATAACATCACGATTATAAATTTTGGAAGTTTGAATAGCACTGAGCCGATTTACTGCATTACCTTTGTTATGGAATATTTACAATATGGCATGGATCCCAGATACGTACAAAAAAGCATCGATCGCAGCTGAAACAAACATGTACACAGCCAGCTGCTTTGATACCTCTCTATACCTTGATGGCGATACAACACTTCACCTGGATGGCTGGATGTCGGTTCTCAGAAAGACACGGACATACGGTGTACCAGTTGCATGATTTGCATCTGCATCGAGAGCTAGCTCTTAATTCTCACGGTGAAATGTGCAGTTTTTCTCTCCCTGGTTTATGTATCCCATGGACATCTAAAGGTGAAGATGTTTCAAATTCGTGTTTTGGGTCTAGTGTAGCACAGAGACGACATGAGTGAGAGATCGAAGGACGTTCAGGCTTTCAGCGTGACAATGGGCGAGTTTTTGCAGGCTTTCTTTTGTCATCACCAGGAAAGATCTAATCAATCCTCATCAGGGCCATGACATTCCAGTCAATGCATGCTTTTTGTCCGTGATTCCCCTTGTCAAAAGGCTGTACTACAGTAGATGCAGACATGCACCGCATCCATCCGCCAAGGACACCGCAGAGCCACTGCCGGTGCCCCGCAAAAAAGCGTAGTACCAGCTGGGAAAGAAAGGGAGAAGGCAGCTAGGCAGGCCATGTCACCTGTGACGTGTAACAAAGGTTCTTTGCCAAAGAAACCAAAGGATCAGGTCAGGGTTTGCAACATCGACGATAACAGCTTTGGTTATCACGATAATCAACCTTATCTTACCTATGAGGAGCGTCAGGTTTTATCTTTTCTATTGAGTGTCGGATCTCGAATCTTAGCTGTATGACGATCTTCGCTAAATTTGAATGAATTTTTTTTTGTCAAATTTATTGTTTTAAAATTGGATTCTCGAAAATCATCTGAAATTTCATCCGAAATCTACTTTCATCCTGTATCGAAACCTCAAATTTTCAATAAAGTTTGGTAAAAAATAATTTTTTTGAGCGGGTATCATAATAACTACACGATTATTAGCGTATCAATAAGGGTAACCACTGATCGCACATAGGTACCGTGGCCCCTGGCTCAGGTCTTCTTTGAAACGTATGAATGTTACAGAATTCTTGCAAGAACTAATTCAATTCCGTTAAAATCCTCAAAAACCCACTCATAGAAAACCTTGCTAAGCCCTAGTGACGCAGGGAATTTTACAAATATTGGTTTGTTTTCCGCGTGAGAAAATGAACCGGACTTCCCAATCGGAGCAAAACCTGCCTTATTTCACCACCAGATGAGCTCAGGGAGCTCACTGTTCGATCGATCACATGTTCTAGTGTTTTGCTCTCATCACTGTTCGATCTACTTACTCCGATGTCCATAATTCCAGAACAGTGTGTCGGCTAATTATTGGACTCGAAATGGGAACGCATCGATCACTGACGAGTCGAAGACGTATGTACATACACGGCGACAGTTCCCTTCTTAGGCCCATCCGGCCAGCCTTGACGAAACACCCGGCCCGTAGTGTCCTTCGTTTTCTTCCCGTTTCGTGTAGGCCTGCACAGCTGCGCTACGGGTCTACGGTGTGCATCCGTGCATGCACTACAGTTTGCAATAGTGGCAGTGCACTGCATATTCCAGCATGAATGGCCATGTAATTGAATATACTCACTCCATCCCAAAATAAATAAAACTAATATAAAATATCATATGTTACATTTTATATTACTATATAAATTTGAATAAAATTAATCTGTTTAAATTCGTAGTAGGATATGTTATGTCTCGTATTATATTTGTTTGTTTTAGAACAAAAGGACTAGATAAAGGTCCTAGTTTAAGAGGATTAGTGAGTAGCCAGGCAATTAGTGAGAATATAAAAAGGTTATATTTTTCCAGCTTCTGATTTTTATTTTTTTATTATATAATTACTGATTCATATTTTCTCGAAATCAGATATTCTAAGAAAAGCTATAACTGCTAGAATCTTCTCGAAATAGAACTATATATATTTTGATAATTTAGTAATTGATGAGATATACTTCATCTATTTACTAATACTTACTACTTGTTTTGACAGGTACAAATGAATTTTGGTATTTATTTTTTACATAATGTCGGAGATGCATTCAATTATAAATCTAATAATAAAAACGATACTACATAATTCAATTATTTTAAAAAATATTGTTGGCAAAAATTTATCACCACAAAATCAAAACCAACAATTATGTTTGAACAGAGGGAATAGTTTTTAATTTTTAATAGTGACCTAAACCGTAAATTGTGCTAAGCTAAGTGTTTGAAGTCTTACGAAATTTACTCCGTACACATTATTGCACCAATGAATTTGTGGATGAGAGAATCAAGAGAGTGACTGAGTGAGAGACAAACCTTTGTGAAATGGGAACCACCAACCAACCAACAGAAACCCCACCTACCCTTTTTTTTTTTCTCCGTCCTCTTACACACTAGTCTAGTTTATTCTCCATTAAAAAGCAGACAGTTACTTTGCCTGATTTTTTCCCATTTAGCTTTTATACTTTGACAACTAGTTGATGACAGCCTTTTGGTACTGTTGTTTCAACTTCTTAATTTGTAGGAGTACCCAATAACATTTCTGCGATTTATCACACAAATTTTATAGGTTATTTGATTTTTAAAGCAACATAATTACACTTGAATTGAAGATTATATAACCATTTCTATTCTGTAGAAACCCATACGCATTTGAGGGACTCTTTGATTTATATAAAAGACATAGAAAATTTGGAGGATTTCAACCCTATAGGAAAAATTCCTGAATTCCTTTGAAGAAAAAAATGAATCATACCATTTCTTCGAAATTCCTATGGAATAGATAATCCATAGAGATTTTAGTGAAAAGTTAGCAAGAACTATAATGTCTCAGAAATTTTATTTGAGTTAACCTCTCTTATCCGATTTCTGTGTTTCTCGTGCGATGTATTCAAACGTCATTCGTGTTTTTTCCCGTGTTCTACGATCATCTATTCTTCATTTGCATTTATGTCAAAATCCTATAATTTTTTATGCCTTCAGTTTTTAATCCAGCATTTTAAAGGAGCCTTGAGATTTTTTATGCACTATGCATGGAAGTTATGCTTACCAAGAAAATTATTTAATGAAGATTTGCAAATGTGTAGACTGGAAATTAACATAGCAAAACTAGGTCCCATGGTTTCCATAGTTTCATGGTCACAAACAAGCATATACTACTCTCTTCGTCTGTTAGACACTGACACACTATTTGACCAATATGATTTTATCTTTTATCAACGAAAACTTTTAAGTTATGATATTTTGATGGATGCAAGTAGATAGTTATATGTAGTATATGAACTACTTCCACAACACGGCAAATATTTAAACATTTTAATTCTTTTTAGAAAATATGAACGGTCAAAATTTCTACACACATTGTGTCAAGTAAAAAAAGAACAACCCTTTTATACGTACCACCGAGTTATACGTCCAACAGTCAGATATAAATTGTACGTATGGATCACACACATAATATATTTTGTTAAGAAAGGGAGCGAGTAAAAAGAAAAGCTTCCACGTAGGAAGTAGGAGTATAAGATTTGAAGTACCCAATATTTGTACTACGTACCATATGGTTCATTGTCTTCTTTTGTTTTGTTCTTCTTTACCATCCCCAAGGGAGGGCCAAAGGTAGAGCTAGAGAGAGCCTTAAAATGCCCTAAGCCTTGGAGAGATTGGCCAAGCTAACCTATCTCTCCATCACCATCCACCGCGGTCACCATCACAATAGAGAGGAGGAGAGGGACACATCACACACAGAGAGAGGGCAGAGGCGACCCGCGACCCCTAGAAAGAAGATCAAGATCAGCCCAAGAAAAAACCAAGAAAAGGCGTGTGTGGCTCGTGTGGCGATCGATGGCCTCCATCATGCCTTGCCATGTGATGATGCATCCGCATCCGCAGCAGCAGCAGCTGGAGGAGGCTACTCTCCTCACCAGAGTAGTCTCCTCCTCCTCCTCCCTACTTCTTCCAAGAAGCAATCATGCTGCCTCGAGCCGCTTGGCCCCTTGGCCATCATCACCACCACCACCACCACCACCATCTCCTCCTATCGCCTCTCCGCCGCCTGCTTCCAAGGAGAAGATGCCGGACTGGCTATAGTACTTCTCCACCAGGTGCTGGAGAGAGAGGGGTAGTGGAGGAGAGAGAAGGATATCGAGGTGAGAGAGAGAGGAAGCTAGCTAGAGAGATGGTGCTGGTGCGTGATGATGATGCTGTTGGTTTCTGCAGTGTGAGTCAAGAAGCCATCATGCTCACAGATCGCTAGCTGCACCTGATCTCCTCCTTCTTCTTCCTCTTCATCATCGTCGTCGTCTTCTTTCTTTCTTCTGCTGCTTCTGCTGCTCCGTTGTTTTGTTGTAACGCCGCCATGGCGATGTGGGGAATCAAGCGACTTGGTCCGAATCCGAATCTGTCTTCTTTTCTAGGGTCTACTACTGCTACTACTACCACCTCGATCTCCAAGGCAAGAAGATAGCTGCTGCTGCTGCTGCTGCTACTCCTACTTGCTAGAGTATGTATGTCATGTTATGTTATGTTAAATCATTCGTTTGATTATATTATTCTCGTGTTCTCTCGATCTTTATGATGTACCATTATGTGCAAACAGCATAAACTTATATTTCGTTATTGTTTTGTTACACTATTCATTTTAAGATCTGATACTTGGATGCGTGTTTGATAGCTGGTTAATCTGTGGCTTTCTTTCTTGAGCTCTATGTCTTATTATTGATCGATATTTGCTTCACTCTTCAATCGCTCTGCTGCTTTTTCTTATTAATCCTATCTTGACTGGTGTGTGTGCATCTGACTAGAGAGATTCCGTAGGAGAGAGAAAGAGATGCAAAGGCATGAAATATCTCAACATGCATGTCGCAAACTTGTAACCATGTCTACCACCATTGATCAAACTTAGACATCTCTAGCTTCTTCACTAGGTAATTAAATCGTGATTGTTCTTTAATTTGCCTAATAAGTTTGTGAGAAAACAAGATTCATTACATGTGCATCTATTCACTCACTCTCTATACACATTAATTTAAGTCCAACTTTTCACGTACTGATTCACAAGCAAGAGCAAGGTCCTGTCAAGCAAGATCCTTTGGCTGCCTGAAATCTCTTGGGCTTTGCATCTCTGAGCTGCTGGAGGACTGAAGCTGGAGTAGCCATAGCTAGCGCGCCTACGAGCCCGTCATGATAGCTTGTTGGCCATTAGCTCAGGTAGTCCATCTAGCTTCACATGCTACCGCCTCTTTCTTTTCCAATGCAATCATCTCTTCTTTGTAGGATTGCAACAACTCCCAATGCGAGGGATTAAATTCAGTCAGATAGGGAAAAATATTGCTGCACGTAATTTCGACTTTACAGTTCATCATATGGAGTAAACTATGCATGGTTTTAATGGTGTACTGCTGGTTCGTACAGTTTCAGACACTGGTAAACAAGCCTGGTATACGAAGCTTTCAAAACATTATTTACTACTTTATCTGTTCCAAAAATAAAATACTACACCAATCTAGATATATGTTATGTTCAGATTTGTGTATAAAAGTTACATACTACACCAATAAAAGTATTTTTCTTTAGACGGGAGAGTATATTACAATGAAGTTTAACTGGTGGCATTAGTTTTTTTTTACTCCCTCCATCTCAGAAAGACATCATTTCCAACAATTCTTGGGCAAATTAATATTAGTAGGAAGAAATGGTTATGGTGCCTTTGTATAATCATTTTGGTTGTATTTCTTAATTCTTTATGAGACACAGGGAGAATTAATTAATACAGTGCATGTTCGAAATGACACACACTGAGTAGGAAAAGAACATGTTATAACAATCTAAACTAGAACTAATTTACATTGGGGAAAGCCGACCAAAACTGATCACGTACGTACTTCAGTTTTTTAGTTCTCCAATTTTCATGTGTGTACTCCATTCTTGGTTGTGTGCATCTTACGATGTAGCTAGCTAGCTAGAGACTGGAGATGTAATTTCATTTTCCTTATTACAAAAGTGTATACTCACTCAAACTCCCATAGATGCAAATCTCTTATAATCAGAACTGGAAAGAACTAGTGTTCTTTCATCTGTATTACATGATCGACCTGCTAGACTGATTATATTATTTACAGTGCCATGTAGTTCTGGTTATTTCAAATTAGCGAAAATCATGATATCCAATTACATCTTGGAATTATATATTACAAAGCATTTGTGCTGTATAAATTTGACAGACTATATTGGTAGTTAATTCGATTGTTTATGGCATTCTATGTCAGCTTGAATGGAGTTGTAGATAAGTAGATATCCACGTTCTCTCTCGGGAGAACTTATATGATCTAGCACAAGTGGTGGTACTAGAGGAGTAGTACATGTACACCCTCCATTCTAGAAAAAAGAAAAACAATCAAATCGTATTTTTTTTTGTCTAGATCCATAATTAACATTAATTTTTTTAAAAAATTTAGGATAGAGAAAGTATATGCTTATTTCTGGTCTCAGGTTTATTCGTCTACGCAAGGAGCTTCAGAGACTTTTTATGTTTGGAGTAAGACAGCCATATGGCTAAAATTAATCTACTTAGGTCAACATAACTTTATTTTATTTTATCATATAGTATAATTTTGTTAGCCTAACTACTTTTTGTCTATATTCATCGGGGTTAGTTAGATTAGCATAGCAAACTTGTGGTGGGTTGAATTTAGCTTGTTCAATTTCACAGTTTTGGTGGGTTTTTTTGGGTGGGGGAGGGGGTTGTTGGTATTGACCATGTAAATTACCCATAACAATAGTAGAGAAGGTAACTCCTGACCAACTACTTAATCATTGGGTGATATATAACAGCCGGTTAATTAATTTCATGTACAAGTGTTTCATGGTGCAAGAAAGTGCATTAACATCTTGGGTTTTGAGCTACCATGCATAATTAGCAAGGAATAAGGAATTAACAAGTCTACTCTAAAGGATTAAAAAGAGTTCTAAGAAACTATTAAGGCTGTTTAAAGGTTTTACTGTGATAACACTGACGGGGCTATGACATAACAATAACTTGTTAGACAACGTTTCACTTTTTAACGTTCTCTACATGTTAATCTTTAATTAGCTACTGCCATTCTATATAATTAGAGTGCACTGACATATTTAACATATTTAGTCACTAACTAATAATTGAAAGACCAGAAGTCAGTCACGATGTCAACAATGTTATTTTCGACTCATCGCCATATCAACGATCATGGTGGCAAAGCCACCTGCAAAATCATCCATAGGGCTATTTAAACCGGCTTCATACTGTAGAAATTCTTTGGATATAATTACTTCAAAGTTGAGTAGCTTTTCCCTAATACGCTGTGCACCACATGGTGCTCGTAAAGGTAGTAAAAGGAACAGGTGCAGTCTACAGACCATCCACTCAATTCTATCATCATGTATGATTTGAATGAATGCTAGTACTCCTGAAAAACAGACTGCTACCACTACTCGTAAATAAAATGACAGAGAATAACATGAATGCAGTCAGAACATATTCTTCCCCAACTCCAGCCAGTGCCCTTTTTTTTTTCTTTCTGTAGAAATGCAATGCATTTTCGTTCATGCATGGGGATGAACATTTTCTCAGCCATCCTGTGTTTATATATCCATGCACGGTTGCTGGGTGCATGTTGCATGCAGATGCAATTAGCCATTCTACCACGAGTACTGTATGATCCAGTTATACAACTCATGTATAACTAGAGACGTGTTACTATAGATTAATTAAAGGAAGAGCATATTTATATGCACTGCAATTGTTGATCAAATTTAGTTGGATGGTTAAGTCGTATGCATAGCAATTTCATTCCACCACTTCTTATCCATTTCAGATGTTCTCCAATTGTTTGCACCAACAACATTTTTTTACCGACTTACTCCCACATTCCAGCTGGTAACCAATCGGCAATATCACAACGCGTAGTTCGTGTGATCCAACTAATAAAAATTCCCTGATCTGAAGCTGCCAGTTTTATTGCAAGTGATTAATTCATCGCCGCACTAGCAGGGTGGTACTACTGCTGCCACACCTTGCTAAAAATCTGAATACTAGTAGAACATTTATGCGTTATCCTTCGCTGTGGACCTATGCATACTCTGCTCATCATGGAACTCGATCAGGTGTGAGTGTGACCACCCCTGACGGATCTGATCATTCATTCCCATCAGCAGGCCAGCAGCAAGCCAGGGTAGATCTATAAATGAACAGGTTAAGGAGAGTGACGACTGCACAGCTGCAAGTTGGTACGTATACGTACTCGATCACATTTCCTACAGGGTTATTATACTTGTACAGAACAAATGATGCGGCTGATTATGCAAACCGTGCGTTTTGTTCCTAAACCGACGACGAGGAGCCCGGCCGGTGGGGCTGCGTTTTCAGCGTTTAATTGCAGGGAAACGGACAATCCGTGCTACTACTAGCTACTAGCAAATCGATTGTGCACGCGCGCGTGATTAGTGATTAGTTTGCACACGGGAAACACCTTGCTCACTGTGCTTCTGATGGATGAACTGAGTGAAAACGTACCTGAAGTATACCGGCCAACTACTCATATACAAACCTCCTCTCCTTATGAAGTGGGGATTATAGTTTCAGGTCAGCATTGCAGTGTTGCAGGATTTCAGCAGGCATCGTCGTGCTGTGCTTATTGGGGATTTGGAGGAATCCGCTGAGCTGGGGCTCGAGTGCACTGGAGCTCTGAACTTCTGACGAACGGGTGCACTGGCTGGCATCAGCAGAGGAACAAGAGATTTGCGATTATGCCCTTGTAGAGAACGGGCTTTGCCTAAATGTCATTCCGTGAATTGGCTTTTGCTAAAATGGCATTCTTCAACCGAGGCTACACGTCAGAGTGCTTGCCTTGTTTTGAAGGAAATACCTTTTTGTGGCCTCTTCTTCTCTTTCGCCTCTGGCAACGGTAGCGGGAATAGGCGCTTGAACCCGCTCTACATCAGCATCAACGCCAGTCATTTAGCCAACCTAGCCCAAAGGAGAAGAAATAGCGGGCCGGCCATGCGTTGTACCTGTGCCATTCATGCGGGTGCTGGTCAGCAACTTTTCGCTCAAAATGCGTTGCACCCGTCCACATCATTGTGGTACTGCAGCATCCAGCTCATGAGCTCAACGAGCTCCCATACCCAGGGGCGGAGAATGACACTAATAAATCTTGCTTTGTGATACCGGTGTTCTAGAATCATGTGATGATTAATCTTAATGATGAATAATTATCAAAGGTAAGTTTTATTGAAAATATGGAGGAAAGTGTTTTCTGTTTGTGAACAGTACGATCGGCACTGAGTGCCGGTTAGACCGGTGGTGTTGGTGCCGTCTGATCGGGTAGCCCGACGATCAGACCGACAGATTCCAGGAGGGAGTCGGTTTCGGGTTGTTTTCGGGGAGTTTCTAGATTGCTTCATGGATATGGCTTCTAGATGATTTCTATTCGTATGTAATACTATTATGTGCTGATGTGAATTAGGTTGGTGCGAACTTGTACTCAGATATGGAGTTTCTTTGTTATTCATCTGCAGGTGTTGCTTGAGGCCAATGAAATATATTCGGTGATGGATCGAGGCTAGGCTTGGGAGAAGTTGAGATCCATACGGTCAAGAATATCATGCGGGATACTCGGACTAGAGAACAATGCACGTGAAGGTGAAGATTTCTATATGGCATACATGTGGTGCTGTGTGCGTATGGAAAGGGATTGGAGTCTAAGTTTGGGAATATTAGAGTTTGTAAAGTTTGTTTCTTGTACGAGAAGGTTTCCTAGGGATTAGGACTTCTTGTATGAGATGGATTCGTGGTTAGGGGCAACCATGTTATGGATATAAATAGAGAGGGAGGTAGTAGCCTTCCAGTATCGATTTTGAAGAGAGTTGAGTTGAGAGAAAAGTTAGGGTTTCGAGTTTAGTTCGAGATTTTGGTGAGGAGTGTTGTTGGTGCACTTTCTAAACACTAGTTCATGCAATAAAGTTGAGATATATTAATCTACATCTTCGAGTGTTCATCTACTAGTATTTTCTGGATTCCGACGGTTTGACCAGCGGCATAGGGACGGTCTAACCAGCGGAGTAGCAGCGGTCTAACCGGTGGCGTGGAACCGGTCAGACTTGCAGCGGCAAGCAGCAGCAGGCAGAGAGCAGCGGTCCAACCGGCCAGACAACACCAGTCAGACCGGTGGTATAGGAGCGGTCAGATCGGTGCACACACGACGGTCAGATCAGCTACACCGAGATCTTCATCAACTATGAGGGTAACTTTTATTTCCGCCATAAGTTTTCGGTTTTTGGTGTTACAACCATTCACCCCTCTCTGGTTGGTTTGTTTCTTGTGTTCGATCCTACAGGTGTGTGAATAATTTTGCACTTTCGCTTATGTGGATATGGACAACTGGGCAGCAACAACAAATTAACTACTATCAAACTATGATTTATAGTTATTTAACTATACACAACGGCTAATTCAACGAGACCATGCACAACCGCTAAATAAATTTTATGCATCATAAGTTTTCCCGAGTGATTAGGTGAAACATAGGTGAGCAACCACTATTGTGAGGAATTTCTTGTAATTTTCATATGTATTATTGTTTCACTTAAACCATGATTATCAATTAAAGTTGATGAATGATAATATCGACCTAAAATCCTAGCTCCGTCCCTGCCCATACAAGATGGCCGCCGCGCCGCTGCAACCGTGACCATCGGACAAGCAAGGAGTGCCTCCGACGATGGGTGCACTGCTGCCGTGCTCCACGTCTCCAAGGCCGGCCTCACTAGTACATAAATCGTCATAGGTGCCGGTTGGGAACCGACAGTAGGTGCCGGTTTCCCAGCCGACACCTATTGGTCGGCACTGCCGGTCGTAGAATCGGCACCTTTGTGCTCTCCCGATTCAAAAAAAAAAAGTCAGCTCCAAGCCAAGCTGAGCCGAAATCAAATCCATCTCACACATACAAATCATATCCATCAAAGATCACAACAATGACAATAATAATCCTTAATCCAATCCATCACCAATCACAGATGAACAACAATCCATCAACCAAACACATGAACTGAATCACAAATGAAATGCATGAACTCACTCTCACCGGCTCCGGGCTGTCGTCCTTGTCCGCGCGTGTAAGTTCAAGTGCCTTAATTTGGTTTTGGTGATTAATGACAAATCTAATTATATGAGACTAATCATTTTTATGAGCCTTTCTTTGACTAGTCTCATTTGGATATGAAAGTAAAAAATGGTGAGAGGTATGTATTAAACTTCACATATTTTAACTTGGTCTCTCTTGTGGATCCAAAATATAGTGTGAGCTTTCTCATTGATCTTTATTGATTATGTGCATGTGCGTTCCTTCATATCCATATGTATGCACATCTTGAGGGGGAGCTTATTCTATATTTTGTTTTTTATAAGATTTCTACCTTGATTTGAAATTATCTTTCATCTCATCTCTCTATATTGTTTATATCGGGTTATTATCTATCACAAAAGAGAGAAAAAAATTGAAAGATCTTGGATTAAACAATTTGTGTAATTGTTGCTTTGGTGATAGATGATAAACCGATATTTATGGGATTAACCTCTCTTTTATATAAGTTGTCAACTAGGTTATTTCCCGATAATGAGATATGGTAGATGGAACTTAATCATGACAAGGATGAAATGCATGGAGATAAAGCAATATGTATCACTTCTTATCTCCTACTTTTTGATAGGTTCATATATATGATTTCCATGTTATTGTTATATAAGTGTGAGACTAATGTTTACTTGAGCCTTATCTTATTTAGTCTCCTTTACTTTGAGAACATGGAGATCATGAAGGTATGTGTTTTTGTTTGTCTTGTCATTGCTAAGTGCATTCTCCATGTGTATAGGATAAACCCAATTGGTTCTTCTTTACTTATGCATACACTTGCCTCTCTTGTATATTTATTTGTATGCATATATATAGGGGGAGCAAATCCTATACATTTATTGTGCATGTTTTAGATCCATGTTGTTCACCTATTATTTATATCGGATCTTTGCACTTGAGCTTGCATACGAGTATATGACACTTGTGATGTTAATGAATACTCAAGAAACATGTCCATATCTTTCATATGCAACCGGTTGGTCACCAAGTGGAGGATGACAACTGATTTGTTAGGACTAATGTTTTTCCTTTGAGCCGTGCAAAGGAATAGGTCTAATTGTGATGAGGCTAATGGATGACACCATGGATTGATAGTCACCAAGCCAAGGACATCGCCATGTCGACAAGAATGAAGTCAAGATTGTGATGAGAAGAAAATCTTAACAAAGGATGGTCAAGACCTCGGCATAAACATGGTTCAAGCGAATGGTCACGAGTGTTGATCTTGGCTCAAGCATTAACCCCAAGTTCAATGGCGCAAGGCAAAGGTATAATTGAACTAAGAATGTTTTCTTAGTCTTTTCCCGGTCTTGGTGTTTGGTATAGACCGGATTTGCTAGATAGGCGCCGTACTATCAAGAGGGGTCTATGAAGCGAGCATGTGGATGATCTTGCGCCATATTAAATCATATGCATTTGGTGGGCTTGTCTAGCCTAGTGTGGTGAGTTTTCTCAAGTCCTAAACAAAGAGAGAAGTGGTCAAATCCTATAGGTTTGGGTAGCCTCATGTGGTTATGTCCGGTGGAGTATCCTTTGGAGTGTGAGCCCTTTCTCCCTGATAAAAGTTGTGTTTCTTGGATGGATTGTTCATGGGTTGGATAGCCCTTTGAATAAGCTTTCCATAGAGTCCAAGAACGCCAAATTCCGAGACCCGAGTCAAGAGATATCGCCGTTTTACTAACGGTCGGTTGAGCTGAAAAGTGACCTGCGGTCTGACCGCCACCCTTATGGCGGTCTGACCGAAGTATGTTGTCCGGTCTGACCGCCCATCCCATGGCGGTCTGACCGCTCATCCTGATTTTGAAGGAGGTCTCATCTTGGCGATCCAGAGCCGCCAGTGCCGTAGTCGGTCAAACCGAGCTGATGGCGGTCTGACCGAGCCGTGGTCGGTCTGACCGGCCATTTGGCCGCCGGTCTGACCGGACCCCCTGCTGTCAGAGCATTAAATGCATTGTAACAGCTAGTTTTCTAGCTGTTACACTTGAGGCCGGTCTGACCGGCCACCCTTCGCCGGTCTGACCGGCAGACAGCAGAGTTGGTGGATTTCGACTCCAACGGCTAGTTTTGGTGGTTGGGGGTATATATACCCACTCCCCAGCAGCAAGGGTAAGGTTTTGGCACTCCATTGCATTATCTTGAACCCTTGCAAGAGCTCTCACACCCTTGTGCACTTAGTTTATCTAGTGAGGTGTTAGAGAGTGAGTTAAGCCAATCCAAGTGCATTGCTTCATTGTTATAGCTAGTGTGGCACTTGATCATCCTCGGCAAGCATCCTAGACTTGTTACTCTTGGAGGTTGCCGCCTCCTAGACGGCTTGTGGAGGTGTTGCCCGGTGACCTCTCCGAGGAGATTGTGGAGGAGGTCCGGCGCCGGTTGTGAGTGGTTTGGAGTTCACCACCTTCGGAGTGAAGGAAGAACTACCCTAGTGATCGAGGCTTGGGTAGTCCTCTCTGTGGGCCGGCTCCCACCTTGCCCACCCCTTGACGGAGGGGGCGTGCGGTGGCTTCGTGGTTGAGCGGTGGAGTTGGGCTCGCCTCAACGGGGATTAGGAAACCGGCGAGTTTCCGAACCTCGGTGAAAAATTCCTTGTCTCTTGTCTCATTTATTTGTCGCATTTACATTTGAGCAAATTTACATACTAGAGCTTATTTGTGCTATTATCACCCTAGGCTTGCAAATCTTAACATAGGCTAGCTTCTTTATGCACTTACTTGACACTAGTTGATTTGGGTTTTGAATTGTGCAAAACCGTTTTGATTTACGCTTCCGCATACAAAACTTGGTTTTAGCCAAAAGTTTTAAAACCGCCTATTCACCCCCCTCTAGTCAGCCTCCTTGATCCTACAGCGCGCCGCCGTCGCCGATTCGCCAACCTCGCGTTGCCGCCGGGCACGGGCCGCACCGGCCATAGGAGGACCAGATCCGGCCAAAGAGGCACCGGATCTGCCACATCTTTTCGCGTCGCCCGTGGGGACGCCGCCCGTCGCAAGGGCGGAGGGAAGGAGCCGAGGGGACGCCGCCCGTCGCGGGGGTCGGAGGGGGAGGGCCGCCTCTCCGCGCTCCATAGAGGAAGAAGACAAAGATATTCTTTTTTTCGCTGCTCCTTCCCGTGTCGCCTCCCACGGCGACCCGGGAGGCGAAACCCGCTTCCTCCGTCCTCCCCGGCGCGTCGAGCCAGCCTCGTCACCGGCAACGTCGCCACCTGCGGTGGTGGCCGACAGCGATGACGGCCCCCTCCTTCCTCCCTTTTCCTCCCTCTCTCTTCCTTTCCTCTTCTTCCTTCTCTCTTTCTTTCTTCCTCCTTTCCTCCAGATCTGGTGGTGACTTGTGTTCTCGGTGTCGGCCTGCGCCGCTTGCGGTGGTGGCCGGCGACGGCAGCGCCCCCTCCTCCCTTCCCTTTCCTCTCTCTCTCTTCCTTTCCCCTTCTTCGTTCCCTCCCTTTTTCCCTTCTGTTTTCTCCAGATCTGAGGCATCACCGATCATCTCGTCCTGTGCCAGAGGCCTGCCTCCCCGCATCCGGCGCTGGTGCTCCCATCCTGTGCTGGTGGCGATGTTGCGGGTCAGCCAGCGGTGGTGGGACGAGGAGGACGGCCGGATTTGGCTCCTCCAGGTTCAGATCTGGCGCGTCCTTAGTAGGGCTCGGGTGCGGCTGGGCCCCTGGTGGCGGCGATGATGATGAGGCTGCTCGACGGTGCTCGGGTGACCTGTGTGGCCCTCCGGTGGCGCTGTCAGTTCGGCTCAGCCGCTCGGTGGAGTCCGGCCATTGTGCAAGTTGTGTAGGTGGTGTCAATAGTGCAGGTACCTTTGGTGTGCAGGTGACATTTTGTGGCTTCCGCTGTGGATGCTATGATTGAAGGGGACTCCAAGGTGAAAGCCTTGTTCCGCTTGTGGGTACTAGCAACGGCGACTCCCTCGGGCGTCGTTCACCTTTTTGAAGGCGTTGCGATCGGTGCCCTCGTTCAACTCCACATTAAGGGTCCGGGTGAAAACCTTAGATTTGTTACGATTGGACGATGTCGTCGTTCTGTCGGTGTAACCTTCTTGAAGGCTTCGTTTTAGGAGTTATTTTCCCTTTTGGACTGTTGTTCTTAGGTTCAGTATGTCAATATCAGGGTTTTCGCCGGTTTTCCTTAATTAATCGTGCAGCTGTAAGGCTTTTGGATCCGGTTTTACTTATAAACTAGATCAATTCTCCTCTTCTATAGTGAAATGGTAGAGCTCTGCCATTCCCTCGAAAAAAATAGAGGAAGAATATGAAGGCAGTGAGCAAGCAACGGTGGAAGAAAAAGGGGCCAAGGAGGACGTCCTTGTCCACGCCGCCTGGTCATGCCCCGTTCCTAGCCGAAGCAGTGGATTATCGAGATGGACGAGGAAAGGAACGCTGGCGGCGGGGACGACGCGATGTTAAGGTGCGCGCGGGCCATGGGCACGACGCGGCAACGAGGAGCTTCATGGGCGATGGACGAGGAAGAGTGGAATGGAGCAATGGGGGATGGGCGCCCCCTTTTATAGGCGTTGGCTGGGTTGGCTTAGCGAGGAAGGGACGCCGGGGTAGTGTGAGCTTGGGCATGCGCGAGCTGGCGCTCGGCTGGCGGCCACAAGCAGAGTGGGTGTTTTTGTGGGCAGCGCAACAACTAGGCCCAGTCCTGTCAGTTTGGTGGCCTGGAGCGAAGCTAGAAAGGTAGGCCCTTTCTTCCATGTATGTGTGTCTCTTCCTCTCTTGGACTTCCTAATTCCTATAGACTATAATGTACATCATATATGGGGTTGGGCCCCTTCACTTCGGGGGGCCAGTGCGGCCGCACGTCTCGACCCCCCAGGGCCGGGCCTGGCAACAACGGGCAACGGCGTGGATGCAATTATGCAAAGGATAGTGGAGGACGGTGGATCGAGTGGCGGAAATTGAACGTGAGCGTGAGGAGCAGCTTGGCGAACTAGCAGCGTGGTCAAGGTGGGGATGCTGGACTGCAGCGGCGGCATCATGGTCCTCTGCCTCCTCCAGCAAGAAGCTAAGGAGTGGAGGCAGGGCGGTCGTTGCCCCTGAGGGGAAATGGAGGTGGACGCGGTGGAAAGTGGGCTTGCCTCCTCCCGTTTTGGGTGACGTAGCCAGGGAGGCGCGCAGGAGCGGTGTCCCCGCGTTGGTGGCTAGTGGCGGGGCCACGATAACGATGGCGATGACGGTGAAAGGAGGGGTTGGTGGTTGGCAGCGAGCGGCTACAAAACGGTCACCGCGGTAGGGCGGCGTGACGCGATGTCCTGGCTGGACGGCCACAACGCGCGCGCAGGCGGGAACGGCGAGCAAGCGGCAAAAAATCAAACCACGGCGAGCAAGTGGCAAAAAATCAAACCACGGCGAGCGGATTGGGCGCGCGGCAAAGGAGAGGGCGAGGGCGGTGGAGATGCTCCTCTATCCTGGCGCGTGCGCGGCGTGTGCCGAGCGAGCGGGATGCGGGCCGGCGACCAGGTGGTCTTTCGCCACTGGGTCGAATGCGCGGCCTGTGAGAGAGGGCAAGGGAAAGTGGGATGGTGAACTTGGCCGAGGGAAAGGAGAAGAAGCGGCCCAAGCGGTCGAAGGGGGCAGGAAGAGATTGGGTTGGGCCGAGAGAAAAGGAGGAGAGGCGTCCCAAACTGATGGAAATGGCTTGATATTATCCAGGGAGTTGTTTGAACGATTTGAGAGGCATTTGATGTGGGATTTGAATTCAAAATTTATATTTGAACTCAAAGAAGTATGGAGAGTCAACGAAAGGAATCGAATAAGGAATTCAAAATTTTGGACATGGAGGAGTATTTGTGAGGGATTTAAGGGAGAGGGGATGAGGAAGACAAGCTTTGAAAGTTGGAGTTCAAGGAGGGAATTTGATTAGATTTTGCATCTTGGAGTTGGAAGGAATATTTTGAGAAAGGATTCAAAGGGAGATAGATAGATATATAGATAGATGGAAATAGAGATAGAAAGAGGATAAAACAATCAAGAATTGATTTCAGGGAACAAGGGAAAAGTTTAGGATATGGAGGTGAATCATTGGACTGAGTTTGGATTCGAGCATTTGACAAAATTTGCGGATAGGGTTTTAGGAGAGAAATCCGAATATAAGGATTCGAATTTTAAAGCTATTCTTGAAACGAAAACATGAGAGGTTAGGTTAGAGATTCAAATTTGCCAAACTTGAGATTTGCAATCATGGGCCCTTCACAAGGAGTAACCAGAGATGATTTGAGTGCGGACTCAAATCTTTGGAGAGCAAGTGAGCTGAAATTATTTGAAGGGGAAATTTCTCGATAAAGATTTAGAAAGGGGATTTGAATACGAAGATACAAATTATGAGATTATTCTCGGATAGAGATTTTGAGCAGATGATTTTGACATTAGGGAATTGAGACAAAGGAAGGATTTAAATTAAGATCGACGGCACAACTTAGACTCAACACTCAAAGAACAAGATTTTCACATATAGGATTTTTATTAAATTAGTTTTTTAACGCCACGCGAAAATCGGGGCGCTATAAGCACCTCCGAAAGGCTAGATTGGCATATCTTAGGATTAATGAAGTCACCATAGGCGTATCAATATCAATATATATACATCGCTTACCACTGAAATAATAATTAGTTGTAAATGTGAGCATCCATGTCAAGTCTAAGACTTAAACTCGAGTAGGTTGGTTCTACCACAACTAACCTAACTAGTTGAGTTAAACTCACCTCGTGACATCAATACCATTTCGATAGGCGAGGCTCACTAACTTAGGAACATATCATGTGCACACAAGTTTTACGTGCACACCAACTAGTAAATGTCATAGAAAAATCTAGAAAATTAGCACGTACTCCTAATAGTATTACACATATCTGGAAAGTCTCATATTCAAATTCATTATATTTTATCCGTAACAAAAAAAAAGTGAAAACCTAACGGTTTTAAGAGTAAAAATCTATGAGAATTATGTTATTTTGTTATAGCTAAAATATAATGAATTCGAAGATATGATTTCACATAGGTGTAATACTATCGAAAATATGTGTCTAATTTTTCAAAAACTTTTCTGTGATATTTACTAGTTGGAGTGCACAGAAAATTGGTGTAGATAGATTCATTCCCCCACTAAAGTTATTATTATGTCACATTTGAGTTCTGACAGGTGGATACTAGTATAACGTCCTTTTACATGAGTGGATGAACCGCAGGAATTATAACGTTCCAATAGCACATCTCATGCGAATGAAACAGATAGGAGTATCTTCCATGGAATATTAAGGCTTCGTTCATTGCGGCTGGTTCAGTGAACACGAAAAACGGAGCGATCCATTAGCACATGATTAATTAAGTTTTAGCTAATTTTTTATAAAATGGATTAATTTGATTTTTTTAAGCAACTTTTGTATAGAAACTTTTTATAAAAAACACACTGTTTAGCAGTTTGAAAAACGTGCGCGTGAAAAATGAGAGAGGTGAGTTGGAAAAAAGGGCGAAAGAACAAAGCCTATATGGTCAGGCAAAGCACCCTGTCATTGTAGTCCAGTAAATTGCCATGATTGATAGTACCCACTACCCCCTCTGTTGGAAGGATCCACATGAGCAAATGAACGAACACCTTATGTGCGGCATCACCAGTTCACCACCAATTCACCATTCAACTGCAAGCACTGGAGTCCTCGCTATCCGATTCCAGCTTCCACCATGGCTTCCCCTTGGTCTTCCTCGCCAACCCCTTGATCTCATCTTCGTCACCGTCCTCTTCAAACACCACCTCTTCCTCATCGTCATCGTCATCGTCCTCGTCCTCGTCTTCGTACCTCCACTCCAGCCTCTTGAGCACGTCCCTGTCCCGCCACTTGCCGGACACAGACGGCGCCGCCTTCCTGGCTTTTCCAGCTATCACCTCCGCCCAGCTGAACCCCACGTCGGCCCACCTCGCCGGCCCGGACTCCCCGCCGACGACCACCGACCGGACGCCCTTCTCCCTCGCGAGACGCAGCAGAGGAGCGAGCTCGTCGCGGCCCGAGACCAGCATCAGGCACCGCACGGACCCTCCGTCGAGCACCTCGTGGGCACGCTCCATGAGGGAGACGGACGGGGTCGAGGAGAGCTCGACGGCGACGCGGGCCCTGCGGAGGTCGTCGGCGGGGGAGCAGGGGTCGGCGGCGGCGGCGGTGAGCTCGCGGGCGGCCTTCTCGTACTTGGAGAGCTTGAGGGAGAGCGCGGCGGCGAGGCGCACGCGGCGGTCGCCGCGGGAGGAGTCGATCCGCGCGAGGCGCTTGGCGTGCTCGCGGGCGTGGATCGCGTCGAAGTGGCGGAGCAGCGTGTCGCGGGCGCGGAAGCGGCGGCCGCAGACGCGGCAGAGGTGCACTGTGGCGGCGGCGGCGGACGGAGATGGGGCAGGGAGGCGGTGGCCGGGGTGGACGAAGGCGGCGGAGAGGCGGACCCGGCCGAAGGAGGTGGCGGCGAGGTGGAGCCGTACGGCGGCGTCGTAGAGGGGGAGGGTGGAGGGGGGCCGGGAGGCGGCCAAATCCCAGAGGACGGCTACCGGGGTGGTGGGGGCGCGGGTTGCCGGCGTGGTGGAGGTGGAGAGAGAGTGCGATGGCCGGTGGAGGAGGTTAGGGATCGCGGCGATGGGGCGGCGGCGGAGGTGGGAGAACGGCGGGAACATGGGACCGATTTTCAGGCTAGGGATCGTGTGTTCCTCCACCCGGTGACCCCGAAGACTTTTGAGACGAAGCTCCTTTAAATGAGAAACTTTTGGATAAAATTCATAAAAAAACTAATTTTTATAAAACAATCTACAAAAGATAGTGCAGGTTTAGTATTGATATAGTAGAAAAGAATACAAGAATATAACCCTAAAAAACTACAATTAGGAAAAGAAAATAAAACAACCAACCACACCACACGCCTACAACATGACAGCCCAATTTTGGAACAGACTACCACCAAAATAAAACATCTTATTTTTCATCACTGGTTTTGTGGAACAAATGCTGTCGTTGACAAAAGAACAGGGGCTATTCAAGTCAAGATGTTGAAATGAACATGTATGATTTAATGATATATTCAAATGTCACTGATCGTCAGCACCTCGATGAAAAGTTCACAGCTTTTCAAGCAACAATTAGTCAGGATAAAATTGAGGAGGGGCACGACAATTTGTTGCAATTCAGTAATTACTATTAATAGGATTATAAACTTCACTGATGCCACTTAAAAACCGACATGGTTATCGTTATCGTCTGTCTGTCGATGAAACCAGCAGTCTGGTTCGATGCAGAATGTATTCCAGTACAGTATCTGGCATGATAATCGACAATTTAAGGACACCGAGTTCTTGTTTCAAAGATAGCATATGAGACGTGCCCCCTAGGCCTACATCTTCTGAATGATGACAGAGTTCGCCAGACCAGCTTGCTCAACAGTCTGCGCAGGATCAGCCAGCTGCTTCGGCGGGAAACCAGTCTGCAGTTGATAAGGCCTTGTAGCCCCAGGCCGAGAGGCGTCGATGAAAGACCTGATGTCGCCCACCGTGTGGTGCATGTTGAAACGGGCAACCATGCGAGTGCCATCGGCCAGCCTTAGCTGTATGGATGTAAACGGGAGCGAGTCATCCACAACTATTCCAACGGACCTGCGGGGTTCTTGAGTGGCAGGAGCTGGTGCCAGGCTCTCTTCTGCAGAAGATCCACCACCAAGGGTTCTTCCAACACCCTGGAAGGGTGATGGAGGCTTTATAGGAGCCTATGAATAAAACGATATGCAAAGGTTGATATATCGAACTCAAAATACAGTCAAATTACAGCCATACAGGAACGAAAGGCTTACCTGATAGTCTTCCAGTCGTTTGATAACATTCACATGAACAGGTGTTCTTCTATCAGCTGGCTCCAACTCCTGGGGGCACTGGGACTTCTTGATGCTCTGAAAAGCAAAAACAAGGGTCAACCATCTGGTGTGTACTCCGTCATTTATATGTGTTCTATGATGACTAGGATAGGATTCAAATGTTGGTAACTGGGTCTGTCACAGCATTTAACAAAAACAAGACTGGTTTTCTACACAGTGAGCAACAACACAATTTAAAAGATTTGAACTCGAACACTTGGGTCCTGGAGAGCGAAGAGAACAAAATCCATACCTCACAAACAGAAGACAATCTTTAAAGGGAAAAATTAGCGGCAAAAAATAATACATGCTTGGCACTAAGTAGTAGAGGAAGTACGCAACCATATTTTGTTCTGGCAAGACTGCAAGAGATGGGGGCGTGGAGCAGGGCTACAATCAGGATCATGTATTGAGTCGACTTATGAATTCTAGCGTATTTGTTTGGTCAACAGGAGTTTCAGATGCTGCTCATACCCTGCCAGCCTGCCTTGCCAAGAGCTACCTGGGAGCTAAGGTGTAGCACTGGTTGATAATTAGAAACTGGGTCCAGAAGAGTTTCCGTAACGATTAGTGGAACTTATGTAATTGTCAGTTCAGTTAATCATGACAGTCCTTGATCATTACTCATTTTACTACAATCCTATGAAACGATCTGGTGGGTGGACAGAGCTCTAGTAATTAGTCCTTTTCAGGAGTAAAAAGAAAAGGAAGGGAAAATGAAAGCAAGAAGGTACTTAGTAAAGCACAAAACTGATGTAATTTTAGAGGATGTCTTTCAATCCAATATATCAATTCTCAATAAATTGAAACATCAAAAGTTATGCAAAATTAATGGTGGAAGAGAATCAAATGAGTTCATATGGACACCATTGGATCGATGTATGGTAAAATTGGCCTAAATAACAAGTCAAGAAAAGTCACCTCAATGAAATCAGCATTTGCAGGATCGTCGTAGTCCCTCAGTGGACCATCATCTACGGTGAATCCATTGTTCCAGAAGTGTATATTGTGAAGTACATTCCCAGGCGGTGGAGATGCAGCTGGTGCTGCCTCTCCTGAAAGAAGTCGACCAGTCCCTGTAAAGCTTCTTGAGCTGGAAGATTGATCCTCAAACGGAGGTGGTTGATCTTGGAGAGCACCCATCTGTCTAGCTTGTTCGAAGATTGAGTCCACAGTGTTTCTTCTTGTTGGGTCCTGAACAAGCATCCCACTGCATATACATAAAAATACATAAATAATAAAATATTAATATAAGATCATCACAAGAGGTCCTGCACAAAAAGCAAAAGAGTGGACCCAAATCTATATTACTATATTTGTCACTCAAGGCAACTAAGTAAGGCATAAAAACACTTCTACTAAGACATGGATAACTGATTAGGGAAATTGCTCATTTGCTCTTCCCCAATGGTCCTTAATTCTGTAGTCATATCAACTTATACAGAACATATAAAAGTTAACAAGCTCAGGTGTGTTTTATTCATGCTGCATGATTAGATGGGACTTGGTGAATGAAGAAAAAAGGGAGGTGGGGTGTGGCTACGAACTACGAAGGTTAGGTTGAATATCAGACCACAACAGATGCTCATCTCATGTTAATTAAAATTTAGGGTGTCCTTTAACGCGTCTCAGATATGGTATAGCAAAAGAAAAGACAGTAAACAAATCAGACAAAGCAGGCCATGTGATGTCGAATCCTTCATCAAATTCTCACTATTTCCCTTGCTTGGCCTACAGCTGATATAAGCCATAAACTTTTATACATAATAATTTGTGGGTAAAACTTTTACATGTGTTCTTAGCAATTTAAAAGTCGGTACTAGAAACTACAATGAAAAACACCAAAATTAAGTTTCAAAAATTAAATTTTGACATCGGATTATAAACTGAAAGGCAAATGATGGGAGGCACTAAAAACGGCGCATTTTGCTGAGTCAAAGTGGAACCATGAATTATTAGAAGAAAATGTTCAATGACTCAAAATTGTGATGTTCTTTTGACATCAGTGATTCTGAACCTAATGGTTGCCAAATGATCTCAACCCCTGTTGAAACCACCTCAGGGAGTTATACAATTACCAGATAAACTGAACAACAACTTCCCAGATCCCACAGCTGGCACAACAGCAGTAGTAGTACATCAGAGTCTGTTGCTGCTGGAAACATTATTTCGCATAAAACTACTGAAGAGTAAAACGTAGTAACAGCATGGAACCTAAAAAATAAAGAACTACCGAGGAGAAATAACTAGCATTAACATCAGCACATAAAATGGAACCTACTCAACATATATTTGTTTGCAAACTACATGGTATCACTAAAAAGAATAGCTAACCTAATCAACATGTATGGATTGCAAACTAAATGACAACAAGATCCTGTGCAATTTTGCTAGCTATATGGATGCCATAACAATACCATAGGAATTCATTGTTGCAGCAAGGTGAACCAAACCAAGAAATACTTGACAGCGTTGGAAGTTTGAATAAATACGTTCTGGACTAAAGGATGATCTGGCAAACCATTAAATACGCAATTTCATTTCAACAAATTAATGGTCAATGTTTGCTGCAAAGTACCACTGAACGCGGGGATTACTATGTGCAAAAGGCTAAAACATTCAAACTATACTACGTGTGTTTGGTTTGACAAGAGACCAGGCTTTAGGAGTTGTTCTATCACATGCTTATTATGATCAATTCCTCATTTACTGTAAACTTCATGGTACGTGAATTGGCAGATGAGATGGTCATATCACAAATGTATCACATTCCCCCCAAATAAAAAAAGTAAGATAGCTTAAGATTTTAGGATTGGATGATCCAATCATTCCACAAACTGATCAAGAACAACACACAAGTACAAAAATATTTTTGCACAAAACACAAGATAACTGAACTAAAACCATTTGCATGAGTTCTTTTGAGTGGATGACTCGTATTTTGTCACCTCATGGTTTTCCAGCCACAGACATTTTACAAATCTAAACCTATAGCTTATCCCTCGTTTCAACATTACAATGATGAAAGTAATCTATCCGATCATAAATAAATTCCACACTACAAGTAGAAAAATCAAAACCAAACTAAAATTCGTAGCCATTACACCTGAGTTGGTCGGAAATATAGTCAGAATTCTACCAGGAGCGGAACAACCCGCCCAGTATGCGGCACAGTTCCTGAACCAAACCAAACAAACCTAATCCACACAACACGGACAGATCAACTGCTCAACAAGCCCAAAAAACTAACGAATTACTCCCGAGACTGTCTAATCGGAGGATCAACCTAGGTCGTAACAACAACAATCGAGCGGTGGGTGGGGTTCCAGCGCGGCGGTGCTCAAACGAACGCACGACGCGATCACCATCAAATCGCGGAAACTAGATTGATCCGAGGAAAGGATATCAATACCTCTTCTCGCCGCCGGTGTAGTACTCCTGGGGCTCGTCGGAGTCGCTGCCGCCGCCGCCCCCGGGGAAGCCGGACGGGCCGCGGCTGATGTCCGCGAGGGTGCGGATGGTGGGGCCCCCGCGGCCGCCGGACGCCGGCTTCTTGTCGCCGCCGCCGTTGTTGGAGGAGCTCATCGCCGCCGAGGGGTGGGGGGAGGGGGATCGAGGTCACGGGGTGGAAGGTAGGGTTTGGCTCGCGGGTCGCGTACTCGGCGAGTCGACGGGCTCCGCTTCGCTGGGGTTGGGAATGTGCGGGGTTGCGGTTGAGGTATCACGCGTTGACAGGTGTGCATGACGTCAGCAGCGGGTTATCCCTGGGCCACCATTTTGTGGCCTTGTGGACCGTACCATGAGGATTAGGCCCAATTAAGGAACTAGGAACATCCAGGACCATATATCATGGTCCAGAATAGCCCAATATTTTGCTACTCTTTGAGCCTAAACACTGCCGCACAGGGTCTCTTTGAGCCCAATTATTTTACATTCAATCTTCACATTCCCCGTCCAGTAGGCAATAGAACTACATTGCACCAGTGGTATCAAAATGTTTCTGTGCACAGTGGTATTCAAAGATTTACCATCACACCACCTGGTCCACCTTTTAACATGACATACGGAATATGTATATGCTGTCATCAAGAATTCAAGATTAGGCAAATACTCTTACTAATGTTCTTCACCATGAATGGAGAAATAGAATCCCCGCAAAAAAAAAAAAAGGAGAAATAGGAGATTCGCAGCCTAGCACCGTTGCCACCGTTGCACGAGCCAAATTGTCACACGCGTGCATCCAACCTCCACGCCCACGGTGCATGGGATGATGGGAGGAGAAATTTCTTGCCTCGCCGCCGCCCGGTAGAAACGTCCACGCCGCCGGGAGCCCCACCCGTGCAGCACTTGCACATCGTCGAGAACACGAAATAGCTAGTAGTATACGTAGCAGGAGTAGTAGAATTTTTGTTCCGTGAAATTTAAGCACGGTACGTCTTGCATGCGTGCGTGCGAGCATTTACTGTTTTTGGAATTTTTTTAATGTACGAAGTTACGTAGGAGTACGTGTATTTGGGGGAAAAAAAACTATGCCACGGTACAATGAGTCAATGAGAAGTATCGAATGACAGAGTAAACAGACGGCAAGCCAATCACCCGGAAAGTAAGCAGTACGTGTTTCCATTTAGTTCCAATAATTGTTCACGAACGCACATTACAATTTCAGTAAATATATGCGGTTTCAGAAAAAATAGTAAAAATATGCGCATTACAGGAATTAATTGGTTTTACAAGGAAAAGCATATATCAGTAAATTCAAATTCTTCTATTAGCAGGAGTTGGGGTTTGGTTCCATCACCTTATTTATTTTTCCTTTTTTTTTACTTCTAACATATTTGGGTTGTGTGTTCATTGATAGAGGCCCGAGATACAAACCATTTATATCATCTTAAAAAAAATAAACTCAAAATTTGGCGGTTAACTCTCTTGACGAAGGTTCCAACTGCAAAAACAACATGAAAACGTTTACTACCCTGGGGTGTGAGGAGCAAGAATCCAAACGACGGCTTCAGTTTTCTCTGCCCGGCGACGATCGGTCCATCCGTGTTTTTCGGTTCTAAAAATCTCACTCTCTACTAAACCTGGCGTTACAACTTACAACCTGTCCTCCTGGGCAAACTTTAGTCACCATTTCCAGATCTACTTTGGAGCATTTCGTAATCATTTCCACTTGTCTCGATCTACCGGAAATCCGGTAGACGTCAGTAATTAAAGCAGGGATAAAAGGAGATGAGGGGAGAGTAGAGAACGATCACGCACTGCAAGTGAAATCGAAGCCTCTCTCAAGCACTTTTTTTTTTCCCTCTGCTATATAAGTTCCTCCCTTCTTACAGGCCAACCTCGCAAGTTGCTGCTCCTCACCCTCCCATGCGCAACATGGTACGTCTCGTAGGAAACTCGATTAAGATGCTGTCATGCGTGATGTAATACGCTTAATTAATTAAGTTAGAGTCGATGTTTATTTGATCTTTCTTCGTGTAACTGTATGTGTTCACACGCTGTAGGTTTCTGCCGGCAGCGGCCACGGCAATGGCGGTGATGACGGCGTGGTGGTGGATTTCAGGGGAAACCCGGTGGACAAGGGCCGGACCGGAGGATGGCTCGGAGCCGGTCTCATCCTAGGTATGGCATGTGTTTGTTGTGTCCTTGCATGGGACAATGAGGTTCGAGCCTCTACTATTGATGTGATTTTATTTTGCTATGTGTAGGTAGGAAGAGAGGTTAGTTTTATCTAGTTTTGTTTAGATCTCCTAGTATTTTTTTTTTCTAAATCCGTCACCGTGCACTTGTGTTTGGTCACGCCAGTCAGTGTGTAGTAGTGGGATAGTATTTTTTTTTTTAGTTTTTGTTTTTTTGCGAGGGTGTGCGGCGACGGTTTTGTTCATGGTTGTGATCGATCGAGTTTGTGGTGATCAGGGACGGAGTTGGCGGAGCGGGTGTGCGTGGTGGGCATCTCGATGAACCTGGTGACGTACCTCGTCGGCGACCTGCACCTCTCCAACGCCAAGTCGGCCAACATTGTCACCAACTTCCTGGGCACGCTCAACCTCCTCGCCCTCCTCGGCGGCTTCCTCGCCGACGCCATGCTCGGCCGCTACCTCACCGTCATCATCTCCGCCACCATCGCCGCCATCGTACGTACTCGTCACGAGCATCTCACGTGTCTAACGTCCATCGCTACCATTTGGACCCTTTTTACTTTGGCAGGGTGTGAGCCTGCTCGCCGCGAGCACGGTGGTGCCGGGAATGCGGCCACCACGGTGCGGCGACGCGGCGGCGGGTGGTGGGTGCGTGGCGGCGAGCGGCGGGCAGATGGCGATGCTGTACGCGGCGCTGTACACGGTGGCGGCGGGGGCGGGGGGACTGAAGGCGAACGTGTCCGGGTTCGGGTCGGACCAGTTCGACGGGCGCGACCCGTGGGAAGGGAAGGCCATGCTCTTCTTCTTCAACCGCTTCTACTTCTGCATCAGCCTCGGCTCGATGCTCGCGGTCACCGTCCTGGTGTACGTGCAGGAGGACGTCGGCCGAGGCTGGGGCTACGGCGCGTCGGCCGCCGCCATGGTCGCCGCGGTGGCGGTGTTCGCGATCGGCACGCCGAGGTATCGGTACCAGAGACCCCAGGGGAGCCCCCTCACGGCGATCGGCCGCGTGCTGTGGGCGGCGTGGCGCAACCGGAGGCTGCCGTTCCCGGCGGATGCCGGCGAGCTCCACGGCTTCCACAAGGCTAAGGTGCCACACACTGACAGGCTCAGGTAAACACTCTTACACATTTCTTAATTATTACTAGCTCTGTGCGGGGAGCAAACTCTTTTAATCCTTCGAGGAGTACTCTAGCTAACAGGATGGCCAAAATTTCAGACCACCGCTGAAATTCTCCAATATTTGAAATAAAATACTTCTAGCGTTCATCTGAAAAACTTACTGTTTGACGTAGATATGCACGTTTTTTAGTCATAGCTGAATGTCCATTCGTTGCAACGGAAATTAAAAAAGATTTTAAAATCTCAAATGTTAAAATAAAATTTTTCCCATTGTAAATCATTCCCATCATATTTTTCATCATTTTATATCTTACTTTAAAATATGTTTTTCTTGTTTAATGTTTTCTGGTCGAGGAAGAGATAAAGTCCACATAGCTCACGGTTTGGGGATCCATATGTGGTAATGATTATCATCGTTATTATTGGAGTCTTTTTAAAAAAGTATGGATTTAATTATATGGTTTCGTCATATGAAAATTAGACAAACAGTTGGCTTAAAAAGGAAACGTACATAAAGAGTTCGATACACGCAGCTATTCAGTAAATGCGTACATTAGTAGAAGTGTTTTCTGTCTTGCGAATGACTAAATCATCTGAAACGCCTGAAACGAACAAGAGAAACTGGAGACGACAAGTTGGTAGAGTTCTTGCCTATACAACACGTAAAACCATGTTAATTAGGAAAAGGAAACGAGTGAAACCGACAGAGTTTGATTCCAAATTTACATGTAAGCAACCACGGAAGAGCACCTATCTGATCTTTTTATAGAAAAAACTTAAACATACTCTTATTAATAGAAAGGTTTAGAAACATAGAACATGAGCAAGGGAGGAATTCGATCCTCTAAAATTACTTTTCAAAGCAAGCATGCATGACTGCGGACGTTTGGATAGCACACTTATCTGATCAGATGCTAGCTAGGATCTTGCATATGCTACTTATCTCAGCAGAGGATTCTAATCTCGCAAGAACATCCCCTCGTATACCTTTTGATTCTAAATCTAAAACAAATAGTTATAAAAAAATATAAAAAAATAATAATAATATAGAGTATAGTATCATCTATCAGTGCACCTAAAAATAAGTTTAAATTTAACCTACAAATTGAAAAACAAAGTTAACTATGAACAGCGAGTTACTATTCAAGCTGGAATCTTTTTATTATTATTTCTCGATGTATGAGTTGAGTTTAAATCTAAAATTTTGTAAAGTGATATATATATTTTATATTAGTGTTATTATTTTTTTATATTTTATATAACCGTTCAGATGGTTTTTAAATAAACGAGGAAAAATTCACTTGAGATCAAAATAGTCAGTTTCCCACTTACCTCAGATCTGGCTTAAGCAAAAGATTGAAATTGGCAGTTGTACGTGCAATCCAAAAGCCAACGCTAGTTTGGTTTTGTACCCTAAACTGGAGTACTAATTAGGTCTATCTTAGCAAATGAAATCCAAGGTTATCTTTGTGTTTTCTTGAGAAAACTAATATAATGAAGAATTAATTGTTGCTTGCCGCTAAACACTCGTATATAGTTGGGCGCCGAATTGAAGGATCCAAACCGGCATGCTAAATCTGCAAATCACCTCACCTCCGTGCAAACGACCCATCACTGACGATTTTGGAGCAAATGCTGCTGAACATTTTTGGGAGCACTACAAACTATTTTGCAGAACACTGAATCTTGATGAGGAAGGGTAGAGTGCTCCACCCATGCCTTGCAAATTGTAGTATACTTCATCAAACTGCGTTGCGAACGATCAGCATTAGCATACTATCCAAGTTTTCCATCATGCAAGACTGGTGACAAAGAATGCATCTTAGCACGTGTAGTAACAGGGCTGGTGGATCGTGATCCGTTCTTTTAATTTCAACTATTTCACCGGATTATTTGCTCCACATCTTTAAAAATACGTTTATAAAAAAATATGTTATGTTGCTAAGAACACGTGTTTAAGGTATTTGTTAGGTTTATTTTAAAATATTTATTTTTTCTTATAACAAAATAGATAATCTGCTGAATTATCTGCTTCAAACGTAACCAAAGATCGTTAACATTATTTGTTTTGCGTAGGTCTCTGGACAAAGCCGCAATCGTGGAGGCCGACCTGACGGCGGCGGCGACGCCACCGGAGCAGCCAGTGGCCGCGCTGACGGTGACGGAGGTGGAGGAGGTGAAGATGGTGGTGAAGCTTCTCCCCATCTGGTCCACGTGCATCCTCTTCTGGACGGTCTACTCCCAGATGACCACCTTCTCCGTCGAGCAGGCGTCGCACATGGACCGCCGCTCCGGCGGCTTCGTCGTGCCGGCGGGCTCCTTCTCCGTCTTCCTCTTCCTGTCCATCCTCCTCTTCACCTCCGTCAACGAGCGGCTCCTCGTCCCGCTCGCGCGCTGCCTGATCACCCGCCGCCGTCAGGGGCTGACCTCCCTGCAGCGCGTCGGCGCGGGGCTCGTCCTAGCCACGCTCGCCATGGCCGTCTCGGCGCTCGTCGAGAAGAAGCGCCGCGACGCGTCCAGCGGCGGCGGCGGTGGAGGCGTCGCCATCAGCGCGTTCTGGCTGGTGCCGCAGTTCTTCCTGGTGGGCGCCGGCGAGGCGTTCGCGTACGTGGGGCAGCTGGAGTTCTTCATCAGGGAGGCCCCCGAGCGGATGAAGTCCATGAGCACGGGCCTGTTCCTCGCCACGCTCGCCATGGGGTTCTTCCTGAGCAGCCTCCTCGTGTCCGCCGTCGACGCCGCCACGCGGGGCGCGTGGATACGGGACGGCCTGGACGACGGGAGGCTGGACCTGTTCTACTGGATGCTCGCCGCGCTCGGGGTGGCCAATTTCGCGGTGTTCCTGGTGTTCGCGAGCCGGCACCAGTACAGGCCGGCGATACTGCCCGCGGCGGACTCGCCGCCGGACGACGAGGACGCGGTCAGGGAGGCCGCGACAGTGAAAGGGATAGACTTCTAGCTCGAACTCGAAGTATGCTACTGAGCGTACAGTCATCTGATAGCTTATGTCGGATTAATTTGTGTGTTTTGAGTTTGTAATGTTTTACCTTTTCTCCTTGGAGCTTTTGCAAAATTATTCAGCAACAAGTAATGCTGAAATGACCAAAATCTTACAATCGTAGAACTAGTACAGTGGTCCGCGCATATTACGCGGTTAGTATCGTTATATACTTTTTCACATAATATTATATATATATTCACAAAATATTATTAAAATAGAAATATAATTTTAAATTTTGTACTAACTTAACTGCACCAACCAATATCTAATATGAATATTGTATTGTATATCACGTGTAATATCCATATTGCATTGTATATACGTTATAGTTATTAATTACTTTTTAATTTTGAATTTATTTTATTTTCTAAATTGGATTTATATATGGACTCTAAACTTCTCTTCCAATATTTCTTCTTTTTTAATTTCAATGTTCCGTTATTTATAAATTTTATTCCCATATGGACTCTAAACCTTTCTTTCAATATTTTTTATTTTTAATTCTGAATTCCAATTATTTTTACATTGTATTCCTATATGGACTCTATACTCATCTTCCAATTCTTTTTTATTTTTAATTCTGAATTTCTGTTATTTGTAAATTGTATTTCTATAATAACTCTAAAATTTTCTTTCAATATTTTTTATTTTTTAATTCCGAATATTAGTTATTTCTAAATTTTATTTCTATATGGACTTTAACTCTAGTTCCAAATTTTAATTAGTTGTAAATTGTATACATATATGGAGTCTAGTCTTCTCTTCCAATATTTCTTTTTTTAATTAGGAATTCCATATATTTTTAAATTATATTTTTATATGGACTCTTTTTTAAGTAAATTCTATATAACTCTGGTCTCAATATTAGATTTTCTAAAAAAAATTAATTGAAATTTCAGATTAATTTAAATTGTATTTATAGATTCTTATTTCAATATTTAGTTTTTATTTTGAATTTCAGGTATTTTAAATAATATTGTTTTTACTTTTGGACTCTAAACGATACTAATGCACTGTAACTAGTCTGTTTTTACTTATATTTCCGTTTCCACACTAATGCACTGTGACCAGAGTCTGTTTCTTATTGATGTTTGACAGTTTCCATGAATCCGTGTCCGTTTGCTTTATTTCTTTTCATATTTTCATCCGATTAACATATCCTTCTCCGTATGTATTTTTTTCTCTTATTTGCTCTGATTAACGTGGTAATTTATAAACCATGAGAGCGAACGTGGTAACTCCTTTTTCTATTAATAGATTTGAATTGGATTCCCTCTGGGCTCTTGCTTTTGTCACATAATATAAGTCAGTGTTACCCCTCTCTTACAACAACTTACCATCTGTAGTATTTGTTTGGGAATGAAATCCTCTGCCTTATAAGTTATCTGAATTTGGGTAACTGACATATGAGTCCATCATTTTACTATGTACTTATATATCAGTGACCTAAAATCACCCGCTATTATGGTATAGTACCTGCATCCATTCGTTTGTTTGCATAGATTTACTATTTCATTATTTTTCTAAGTCAACTACATGTTTGGCCAAAGTTAATTACCAATGTTGCCCAAATTTGAGTACCACTAGAATATAAAAGAGGAAACAAACTTGGTGGATAGGGTGTCACGGAGCTCATCTTCTTCCACACTTGCGGATTGTCCATCTGTTCAGTGTTGTTCCTCCATGACTCCTGGCAGCTCAACCACAAAATGTCACTAGCTTAAGCTCAAGATAAAAGACAGAGACATAAGGCCATGAGGACAAAGGTGGAGATCAAACCCCATCTCAAGGGAATGTTGGCAAAGATCGAGCTCAGACTTCGTTAGCCGAGATGGAGCTCGAGCCTTAGGACAACACAGGTGGAGAGATCGATCTTGAGCTCTGAGCAACATAAGAGATCGAGATTGAGGACACCCATTTTCCTCTAAGTCAAGCGTCCTCGATCTCATCTCCATCTGCTCACGAGGGGATATGGAGAGGAAAGAAGCATGACGGTGCCGATGAGCTCGTGGAGAAGCATGGCCATGATGGTAAGTCAGCTGCAATCGTCCCCAACTCCAATCATCTAAATCTAGAGGGTAAAATGCATGGTGTTGGTCTGTTGGAGCCGTAGAGGAGCGAAAGGGCTCGAGCTCTGGCTAGCTTTGGGAAGTAGAAGGGTTTGAGCTCGAGGGAAGAGGTGGGTGTGCAATGATGATGGCAGCATGGGTAGTCGGAGGTAAAGGGGAGGTAAAGAGAGAAGATGGAGTGATCCAAAGTGCAAGACATTACCTTTGATCTTATGTAAAAACAATACATGCCGATGTCCTAAAGTAAACCTTTGGTAACTATATACCGGGCTCAGCTTACAATTTACTCTATTTTATCCTTTATTACACATACCTATAACATTTTTTTCCTTTTCAAACTTATACTATCAATGATAACCATGTCTTACTACCCTATATCTTTAATTTTTGCACTGATGGCACTGTAGCTTTAGCAAATTTTGAAGAAAATAACTATTGATCCTCTTCGATATATATCTTAGTAGCCAAGCACGCCTTGTTATTTTGTTAATGTCAAACTGCTAATTGGGGCGACGCTGATGCTGCCTTCCACCACCCCACCTGCCCACCACCACCACCACCGCCACCACGTTTACACGTATGCCGATGCATTCTCAGTTCGCACGCCAGTGTCCCACAGGGATGAACTGGTGGCATCCCCACCAAGCACCCGCACAAGCAGTTCGTAGCGTCGCGACGAGACGCTACTATCGCCTTTTCGCGACCAACGCTAGCGGAGTCCACGTCACCCCCGATCAAAAAGGTATAGCACGGGCTCAATAAAATAGTGCTCGTCGATCGCCCAAGGTCCGGGACAACCCAAAAGGCCGCGGCGACAGCGGAGAAGCAAGAGCAGCCGCCGCCTCCCCGCTCCCCACCGGAAGCCAATGGCCGCGCCGCCGGCGATCCCCCGCCGCGGCCTCTTCATCGGCGGAGGGTGGCGGGAGCCGTCCCTCGGCCGCCGCCTCCCCGTCGTCAACCCGGCCACAGAGGCAACCATCGGTGCGTCCCTTTGCTTGCCCCCCATCCCCTTCGCCTTCGCCCGCATTTGGTTTGCTCCATCCCAGCACACGGGATTCGGTTCCTCCGCTGCTGCGTGGCGCGTGGTGACTGACTAGGGCCTTTTCCGGTTTGTTTGTGGGGGTTTGGTGATCGGTGAAGGTGACATCCCAGCGGCCACGGGGGAGGACGTCGAGCTCGCGGTGTCGGCGGCGAGGGATGCGTTTGGGCACGACGGTGGGAGACACTGGTCGCGCGCGCCTGGGGCTGTGCGGGCCAAGTACCTCAAGGCGATCGCCGCTAAGGTGCCCAGCTTTTATGCCCTCCTAATCCTACTATTAGTTTGGAGCTAGATGAGTTGTTGAGCAGAGCTCTCCTATGCTGCGTGACTGAAACTTACTTTCGTGGATTTATTAAAGGACGCTCTTAATGCCGTAAATTACTTCCAAAAACAAATCAGGTTGATCAACTCGGGTTTAGTGGAAAAAATATCATACTTCTGTCCCATTTTTATTGCAAGTTGCTATTTTACTGATGTTGTATATGATCATAGGAAGGAGGTGCTCATAACAATATACTAGGAACAGTAGAAAAATTGTGACAACATATCAGGAACAGTAAAAAAATTACTGCTATTTTAGTCTAGTTAAAATTATGTTTACTGGAAGCTGCCAATTGGTAGCAGATGAGATTATTCATTACAAGGAGTTCACTATTGATTATCTTTGAACAATGGGTTTCTCAGACTTCAGCTTTTACATATGGAAGCTTTCTAGATATTGACCGTTAGTATTGAATGTTATTTCCAGCATGTTTACTTAGTTTACGCTTTTTGCTGAATTTTAAATGGAAAGCCCCAAGGCTGAAATTTTTGTTATGATGAGAAGTATGCCCTTCAATTCATGTTCTGATCCGATGGAGAAGCCCATACTATAACTTGTTCGGTGCTTTTAACAATTGGTGCCCACCCTGCCATTAGTTTTTTTTTTTTTGTTATAACAGGCAGTAAATTTATTGAAATGTTGTGAACTGGCTGCAGATTAAAGATAAGAAATCTTATCTGGCTTTGTTGGAGACTCTTGATTCTGGGAAGCCTCTGGATGAAGCAGCTGGGGACATGGTATTATTAGTATTCGCACTATGGTTTTTAGCATTACACAAGATATTCCATGCTTTATTTGATGCCTTGGCCTTGTTAATTTTAGGAGGATGTCGCTGCATGCTTTGAGTATTATGCTGATCTGGCAGAAGCTTTAGATGGGAAACAACGGTCACCAATCTCTCTACCCATGGAAAATTTTGAGTCCTATATACTCAAAGAACCCATTGGGGTTGTTGGACTTATCACTCCCTGGTATAAGAAATACATACCTTGCATTGAAAGTTCGATACCGTTTAATTGTATCATAGTGTATTTTTTGGCTTCTGGGATGTTGTAATGTATCAAAATACTTTGACATGTCCAATTCTCCTCGTGTCTTCTTTAGACTCAAGGTGTTTTGTTCACACCAGAAGCAATTGTTCTTATTTCAATCTTTTCATGCTTTTGTTGGTTCATGTTTGATAACGAAAAACCAATTGGAAATTTCAAATTCCTCATGTTCTGCACCTGTAGTTCTGTTTTCCTGTCAGAGGAAAAACTATTGAATCCTACATGAGTATAAACTGAATAGTTGCTAATATATTAACACAAATCACGATCCTTTTGTATGTGCTCATCCAATAACTTTGAAGTTGATCTTCCCAAGCCCCCCTTCAGGTATACATACCAATCTAAAACTCTAAAAGTGGCTATGTTGATCCATAAAAGTTAGTGGTGGTGTTCATTGCCACCTGTTGATGCCTATCACATGAATACGGACATGTGCCCCTATTACATATTGATTTTGTCTGTGTTTCATTGTTTTGTGTAAATGTGCTTTAGGTTTATGAGATAAATAAATTTGAGTTGTAGCAAAAGGCTAATCGTTTGGTGATTATTTTCTTACTCATGGACACATGAAGGAATTATCCTCTGCTGATGGCTACTTGGAAGGTTGCACCTGCCCTGGCTGCTGGGTGTACAGCTGTATTAAAGCCGTCTGAGCTTGCTTCCCTGTAAGGATTCATCATTTACAATTCTTTCATGCAAGATTATATCCTATGACTGAAAATATGTTTGTAAACCAGGACATGTTTAGAGCTTGGTGGAATATGTGCAGAAATTGGATTACCACCAGGAGTCTTGAACATAATTACTGGTCTCGGCCCAGAAGCTGGTGCTCCATTAGCTTCACATCCCCATGTGGATAAGGTTAGACCTCTTCCTAATATGTACTACATTCATGTGCTGACAAACACACTGACAGAGTATCACATATTTTTAAGTGACTACCCTAAGATGTTTTTGAATTTTATGTGGATCCTTTCTGTAGATTGCTTTTACTGGAAGCACAGAAACTGGTAAGAGGATAATGATTACTGCTTCCCAAATGGTCAAGGTTTGTTCCCTCTATATGATCATCCCCTGAAGAGAATTTCTAATAACTTCTGACATTGTATGCTTCTGTTGGGGCAAGAAGCCTGTACATTATGCCTTGATGTCCTCATAAGTCTAATTATATTGTGCTTTTTTTTTCTTGAACAGCCTGTTTCGTTAGAGCTTGGTGGCAAAAGTCCTCTTATTGTCTTTGATGATGTTGACATTGATAAAGGTATTAGGTATCTTCCACTCTCCAGCTTTCCTAGCTATGCCCCTGATTCAATTATGTGATGTTGTCAAATCACTTATTTTCTGTTTAATTCATGACTTGCAATTCTGTAGTTATTCAAGTAAATATTGCTAGCTAATTGTACGCGCATGTGCTAAATTTGAAACAGCCGTTGAGTGGGCCATGTTTGGGTGTTTTGCGAATGCTGGTCAAGTCTGCAGTGCTACTTCTCGTCTACTTTTGCATGTACGTATGTTCTTCTGCTTATTTTACAGCTCAAGTCCTGTCCTCATACCTGACATGAAGATATGCACAGGAGAAAATTGCAAAGCGATTCTTGGATAGGTTGGTTGCATGGGCAAAGAGTATCAAAATCTCAGATCCACTAGAAGAAGGTTGCAGGCTGGGGTCAGTCGTTAGTGAAGGGCAGGTAACGTAAATAGCCTATTGCAGCTCCTGAAGTTCGGTTGCAAATATTCATCTCTTGTGAAGTGTGAACCTGCGAACTTTGATGAATATTTCACTTCATTCAATACAGAATTATTGCTCAAGATAATAGTGAAATACTGATGATCTTCAATGCATGTAACCGTAATAGTTTATTTCTTTGCAAATTGTTTTTCCTGCTAATATTGTATTCTGCAGCTATGCCTTTCTATACAGCCTTAGATGCCTTGTCATCTGAATAATCGCACCATTATGTAGTTCAGTAACTCGAACGACTGAAGAAACCTTTTCTCATTTCAGTATCAAAAGATAATGAAGTTCATCTCAACAGCAAGATGTGAAGGCGCCACAATTCTATATGGGGGTGCCCGACCACAAGTATGTATCCTTAGACTTTAAGTTACATTTGTCCTTGGTTCTTCAGTATTTGATCCTAACCAAGCTAAATTGGTGTACTGACAGCACCTCAAAAGGGGGTTCTTTATTGAGCCTACAATTATAACAAATGTGAGCACATCAAATCAAATTTGGCGAGAGGAAGTCTTTGGACCGGTCATCTGCGTTAAAGAATTTAGGACAGAGCGTGAAGCAGTAGAACTTGCAAATAATACTCAGTGAGTTGCTTGATGTGGAACTGAAAAAAAAAGGACTTTTAAGCCTGTTCTTGTCTTATTAATCTGTTTCTCTGCTGCTTTTCTCAGCTATGGTCTAGCTGGCGCTGTGATTTCCAATGATCTAGAGAGGTGCGAGCGCATTTCAAAGGTAACTTTGTCTTGAGTTACAACATGCCTATCAATTTTACCCTTGACTAAATAGCTGGGAGCCTGGTATGATGATAACCTTATAATGAAATGGATGTATTTGATCTCATAAATCCATAATACATGTGAAACCTGCAGGCTATCCAATCAGGTATCATTTGGATAAATTGCTCGCAACCATGCTTCGTTCAAGCTCCATGGGGAGGGAACAAGCGGAGTGGTTTTGGCCGGGAGCTAGGAGAGTGGTTAGTCTATTACTAATTTAAAACAGCAATCTTTAGAGATACAAATGTGATAAATGGTTAATCCGCAGTGCTCGATATCATAAACTGTGGCTAACTGAACAAGCAATGGCAGTGCAATCCACATCCTCTGAAATGTCTTTGCTTATGCTTCAGGGGCCTCGATAACTACTTGAGCGTGAAGCAAGTCACCAAGTACTGCTCAGATGAACCATACGGATGGTACCGGCCTCCATCCAAGCTGTAGATTTGTCATTCATATCAAGATCAACGGAGCGCGTCATTACCTGAAAGCAAGATCAACCCTGTACATTCAGAACGGCGGACAGAATCTTCTGTACAGTTGCTCTTACTGTCTTATAATAAGCCTTGCACGGCAATAGCAACTTCTGAATTATGATACTGTGTAATCAAGCAAGCCATGTGTGTGATGTATCAAACTGTCATTCGCTTTGTCGACAACCTGCATTTGTCACCATTAGTAAAGCAAAAAATGCAAAATGCAAAATGAAAAAAAAAACTGCATTTTGAACCATCATGAATTGAACGAGCATGGCGTGAGCAGGGCTGCCGGGGGTCGGTGTGTAATTCCCCGACCCCATCGCACCATCGTGAATTGAACAAGTATGGCGTGTGCACCACTCGGAACGGCAGTGAGGTGAGTTAGCAGCCAGCAGGTGACCAAGCGACCTGAGGTTGCGTTCCCGTTGCCTGAGCTTTTGCAAATTTTCCCTCTCGTGAAACGTTAGCGGGGGTCGGCGTTCAATTCTCCGACCCCCACTGAAATCACGAATTGAGAACCTGTGCCTTCTTCTCCAGCGAATACTAACCTTGCTAGCAGCTACAGTAGAGACGATGAGTGCAGAACCCTCTGGTTGGTTGGGTTGGGTTGGGGCTGGGTTGAAGTTGGCCTTCAGCCATGGCAACACATCTGCACTGCATCCACGTAACGCCGGCACATGATCGACCACCACACACTGTCGCTATTCACGCTGGTTGTGGCCTCCGCTCGCCGGCCGAGCTCCCAGTGTACAAGACACGAACGGAACGGAAACGGATCGTTAGTGCTCACCTCCCGCCATCCCGCGGAGCACGCGGGGCCATGCATAAGACACGGTGGCACTGGCACCCCCAATCGCCTGTTCCACGCTCCCGCCCACACCATGGCGCTCGCCTGAGCGCTGCTCAGCGGCTGCCCGAGTTGGGAAAAGTACACCTAAGGTCCCTGAACTAGTCATCGAGTTACCAAAACATCCTCAAACCGCTATAACAGATATCGGGGGTCCCCTAACTATCAAAACCGGGTCAGTGTTGGTCAAAGGGCAGTATTGTGCCCGGTTTTGTTCTACGTGACGCATTGACCACGGTCTTCGGGGCTGAGTCAACAGGGTGGTAGTTAGGATATAATGGGTGAAATGTTTGGCGCGCGGTTAGCTTATCCCCATTCACCGAAACCCTAGCAAAGCAGGAACCAAGCGGGGCGGCGGCGGCAGTGAGTTGGCGAGCGACGACTCGTCGTCTACCCGTGAGTCGAAGGCATCTCCCGTGCCTTATCGGGTTGGTCCGCTGGAATATCAACCCGCGGTGATGTGCCGATGCCGTCCACCAGACAAGTGCTGGAATTTGGCCCATGTTTGGCCTATTTTGTAAATTCTAAAGCATGCACAACAATAGTCCCATATTGCTAAGTCAAGGAGAGGTCGCCTTGCTTAAATATGGGAGTCTTCTTTCTTAGCAAAAATAGATGCATGTGAAAGATAAGGAGACTATTGATACACGCACGCGCAGCCCGCGCATTTTCGCGTGAATTATCGCGTGACTTGTGACTTGCGACGAGCGCGACGCGTATGTGTACAACAAACTGTTTCATGTGCAATTTTTTTTTTTTAAACATTTGTGCTGTGTTGATGGCGTTTCAGTTACTCCTTTTGATTGCATCAGTTTTTGCTGCGTTATGATGGCAGTTTCTACTGCAATCTAATGGGCAGTTTTAGCCTGTTTAATGAGAGGGGAATTTGAAGCGCTTGATGGAGCCTATAACATCAGGAGACGTCTTGGTGGCTAAAAGGGAGAAAACACGGTCACTTCACCTCCCACGCGTACGTTGTTCTGACCTCTAGCTACTGCGCTTCGTCGACCTTCAATCTCGGCGTGCACCGGGCTTGGAGGAAGCGGGATCTCCGAAACCACTGCCGCGAGACTCCTGCACGGGGCGGCAATCAGGTTTTTGGGCAGCGTACACACGCGACCGCTTAAGGAATCTGCAACTACTTCGTCGACAAGTTCGTCATCTTCTTGCGCAAGAACGGTGAGTGATTTCAATATGTGTTTTGTGTTTGCATCTTTCTTGTTCAATATGCTTTTTCTCAAATTTAAATCTGGACAGTACATAATTAGGCTCCTCTTTTTAACAACAAGGCGGCGAGGTGGATCTCGTGGAGCACGTACAACCCTGGTCGCTGGTATTACAAGTGCCAAAACGCTCGGGTAAGTGAGGGATTTTGGTATTACAAGTTGGATTTGTTGAGTTTCCGTTTTTAGGGTTTCAAAGTGGGGTTTTTCTTGCAGCAAGGGGGGTGTGATTTCTGGGCATGGTGCGACGGGCCGACGTCAAGCTTCATCAGGGAGCTCTTGAATGATTTGCGGGACAGGGTGCATTCGTTGAGGAAGGAGAACGAAGTGATACGAAAGGAGGTCGAACAGAGCCGGGATAAGGTGGAAGTACAGAGTAAAGCGATGGATGATGCTCGTGGTGTGGTTGCTGTGAAGAAAGCAGAAATTATCTGCTTGAAGGCCAGGAATCAAAAGTTAGAGAAGGAAAGAAAAGTCTTTGTAATTGGTGTGCTGTCATGTATGTTTGTGTTGTATGTGGTGTTGTTTGGGAAGAAGTGAGACAGTGTGATGTGTGGCCAATATGATGTAATCAGGTCCTGTATTATTTGTTAGCTATGCTTTGGAAAGACAATGTGTTTGATGAGATATATGTATCAGTTGTGCTATCAATTTGGAATGAGTTTTGTCAATGAATGGTTGCTAATTGAAAGATGAGTTCGAAATGAATGGTTGCAATCTCAAATGTGACAACAAAATACAGCAGGCTATATGTAACTTAGATAGCCAAATCAGTCTGGCACCATTTCAACTGAATAGCAAATGAAATTGCACACCATTAAGTCTGAATTAAGTAACTTAGATAGCCAAATCGGTCTAGCATCACAACTTAGGGCTTACATTACATTACAGATAAGCAAACCAAATAGTATAGCTTGAGCAGAAATAGTTGGCTGTCTAGTATCAGCCATTACATCACACACATAGCACCAGTTGGCTTAAAAGTCTGCCATTATATTGGAGAGCATGTTGCAGCACAACATGACACACACAGAAATGGCCACATTCAGATCTTTTTGGTTTCCCATGGAAGAAGAATGAGAGCTCCTCCAGCTTTCTTCTTTGGCTTGTTTTTTTGTAGGCTCTTCAGCTGAGACAGACACAGTTGCCTTGCCAGATGTTAGCCTCACAGATGCAGTTGTGGAGCTCTTGGAATGGGCAACTATTGCTTGCAGATCAACTGTAGCAGATCCACCAGGTTCTGTGCAAACTTTGGCTCTTGCAGCAACCCTGACCAGCTCCTGGCTCTCCATTGGTGCCTGCAATCACATATATGTGCAATATGTTTAACTTTGCTTCAGTTAAAAGATAATAGACTTGGATAAATTTTTGCATTTACCTTGCTCTTGTAGTGTTTGGTCCTGGATTGGCTTGTACTGTCTGTGGTAGTCAGGCTGACAGATTTCCTCTTCTTGCTTTGAGCAGAATTGCTTGGTGTGTTTGATAACACCATCTGCTGACTTGGTGAAGGATTTTGCTGTTGAGAACCCGCTGTGTCAGAACCACTAGATTGATGCTTTGAACAGCTGCTTTTGTTGTGACCAACTTGCTTGCACCTAGTGCATCTAATTACAATACCATACTTGGGCATCTTGGTTGGCTTGGGTGGCTCATGCTTCTCCCTCCTCCTTTCAGTTTTTGGCCTTCCTGGCATCTTAATGTATTCAGGTGCATTTAGTGGTTCCCTATCATCCTGTGGCCAAGCACTCATTCCTTCCAATGGCTGAAGGCAATGCACATATGTGCTTCTAAATGCATCCACATAGTAACAAGGTGCAATATAGTCATCTAGCTTGTTTGTTCTATAGAATATGCATGATATAGCATGAGGGCATGGTAAACCTGAGAGCTGCCAATACCTACAAGAGCACTCTTTCTTGTCCAAGTGTACTGTAAACCTATGCTCATGGTGCTTAACCTCAAAACTATCACCTCCATTGCAAATAGCATGGCAAAAAGCTGATTCAGTGATGTATACATTAAGTTTTTTGAGAATTCCTGGGCATACAACAGTACTCCACTTAGCACCAGCTACTTTTTGATCACTGATCCTAACCATGACCTTTCTCCTAATTGTCTCGAGCGTTGTGATAATTGGATGAAATCTAGATTCTAATATCCATTTGTTGAAAGATTCACATAAGTTATTGTCAACTGAGTCACAGTTAGAACCTAACCTGAACCAAGCTCTACTCCAATGCTCAGGATGTGTGTTCAGTATTGCTTGAGCTCCAGCTTGAGTGACCTGTGCCAGTTTAGCCCTAGCAAGATTAAATAGAATTCTGCATGGAGCTTTAGCACACTTCCAGAACTTCTTTTGGAACTGCTTCTCATGGAAATGCCTTTTCCAATTGGCATAAATGTGCCTAGCACAATTCCTATGCTCAGCCTCAGGTGCCCATTTCTCCACTGCATTTAGGATACCCTGCATACCAAACAGAAATGCAAAATTTAGTCAGACACATGTAGTGGAAGTTGACACAACAACATCAATGAAATAATTCCCACCTTTTGTTGATCTGAAATGAAGACCCAGCCAGCTCCTGTGCCAACTTTAATGTCAGAACAAAGTAAGTCAAGGAACCAGTCCCATTCCTCATTGTTTTCCTTTGCAACAACTGCCCAAGCTAGAGGATACATCTGATTGTTGGCATCTCGGCCTATAGCACACAACAGCTCTCCATTGGTTGCCCCCTTGAAAAAACATCCATCTAGCCCCACCACTCTCCTACACCCAGCTGTGAAACCTTTCTTGCATGCATCCAAACATATGTACATCCTCTTAAATACTGGTGGATCCATACCAATCTCCCTATTGACAACCACTGTGCTGCCAGGGTTGCTTCTGAGTAGCTCAAGTTGGTAACTAAACAACTTTTGGTATTGCCCCTTAGCTGACTCAAACTTCTTCTTCATCACAAGCCACTTTGCTCTCTTCAGCTTAGAGACAGATGCATCTACAAACATTTCTTCCTGTACAGTTGCTTTCATGTGAGCTATTGGCCAGGAAGGATTAGCAGCTATGTAATTGCCATACTTCTCTGCAATCCTAACAGATGTAACCAGCCTACTATCCCTCCTAGGTGGACAAGCATGCAGGTTGTCAAAGGTTACTATTTGCCAGCTGTCTGACCTAGAATTCTTGGAAAGATGACATACCCAGGGACAGCTATCCCAATCACACTTTGCCCTAACCCTTTGCCCATTATCCTTAGCAAAGTTGATCACTTTCCTCTCTGCAATAGCATATGTTATAATAGCCTTCTTGAATTGCTTCTTACAACTGAACTTCATCCCCAATTCAAATTTAGGGACACCTTGGCTCTTCTTATACCTTGCTTGATGGCTGCCTTTAGTCCTCACCTCCCCATCACTGCCAATTTCATCAAATGATTCCTCCTCATCACTATCTGCATAAGGGGTTTCATTCCCTCCCTCATCACCACCTGTTTGCATTCTTGGTTCAGCCCTTTCAAAAAAAATGTCATCTAGGTTCTCTAGTTGTCCTGCCTTAACCTTCCTCTTGACCTCCTTGTAATGTTGCTCTATCTCAACAGCCTCTTCATCATCATCTGACTGTGCATCATCCCCTGGAGTATAATCACTGTCAGAAGGTGGGTGGCTAGCTATGGGTGTACTATCATATGTTGGATGGTCAGGAATGGGTGCACTGGTAGTAGGTTGATGGCTACCACAGGGTGCACTTTGACAAGGTGGATGGCTAGCAATAGGTGCTGAATCAGAGTGGTAAATAACTATCCTCCTATCAGTTTCTTCCTCTGCCAGTTCTTTACCCTTACATCCACTACCACCAACCTCATCAATCCCATTCCCTTTGGATACATCTATATCAACCTCCATTTTCACACCCTCCTCTTCACTTTCAACTTCTATCTCCATTTCTGCCTCCCAATCACTTTCATCATCAGACCCATTACACAAATCAACAATCTCTGGCTCTTCAACATACACATCTGCTACATCCAATTCTCCAATACAATCACACATCAGTTTGCAAGCCTTGTCATTAGAAAGAACACGAAGACCTATTTGCAAATCTTTACCAGGAAACAACCAGTGGAGCAAAGTCCCAGACATCACATTGCAATGGTCCTTTAGGTGTCCAAATAGCTCAGCAAAGAAACCTTGTCTCTATCTACATACGACAGAGCCTCAGATCCACCACAATATTTCTTCTCACTCCCATCTAAAACAAATACCCCCTTAAGATGAAACCTAATCACAAGACTGTCCAACACGTCCATCCCCTTCATGCAGAACAAGATATAAAATTGACTTAGAGCATTTTAAATTTGTCCTACGGTCGGTCCAAAAAAAATGGTCCTACACATGCATACCTAGTCCAAATCCTAACTTTTGCATTAAACTAAGCCTAAACATACCCTAATCAAGTACAAACCTAAATAAATAACTCCCATCTTACACCATACCCCAGCTGCAGAACACATCGAAAATCATTAAAAATATTCCTTCCCACATCCCACTGATACCATGCAACCACACAAACTCAGAGAGGAAATGGAATACCTGCCGAATTCGGATGTCGGATTGCGGAGGGAATACTCGCCGATGAAACTCCCGCCGACCACTGCACCTAGCTCCGACTCCCCCTCGAGGTCGCCCAAAGGTCGCCGCCTAGGCCGCCACCAGCTCCACCTCGCCGCGACACTCTGCCGCCCCTTCCGCCGCCGCATGCTCCAAATCGGCCTCGTCACCAGCAGCGTCACCCCGGCCGTCCCGATCTAGGGTTTTCACCCGAGTGAGGAGTGAGGAGTGAGCGGTGACGAGTCCGCTATGCGCCACGGGCCTAACTACCGCCGTGTTGACTCAGCGTCGAACCCCGTCGCCCCTGCTGACTCAACCCCGAAGACCGTGGTCAATGCGCCACGTAGGATAAAACCGGGCACAATACTGCCATTTGACCAACACTGACCCGGTTTTGATAGTTAGGGGACCCCCGATATCTGGTATAGCGGTTTGAGGACGTTTTGGTAACTCGATGACTAGTTCAGGGACCTTAGGTGTACTTTTTCCGCCCGAGTTCATGCTCGGCCTGCGCCGTATATCAGAACCTATGAATTATATGAATACTGCATCATCAAGCTAGCTAGCCATGTGTGATGTATCAGATTATCATTCTCTTTGTTGATATACTGCATTTGTCAGCACTAGTAAAGCAAAAAAAAAAACCCTGCATCATGTGTGGGTAGGTCTCGGGGAGCGATACTCCGGTAACTCTCAACTTCTAGTATTATACTACCAGTAATATTAAGGGTAAATTAGTAATTTGCTAATACAATAATTACGATTAACTTTATCATTTATGTTTTTTTTCGGCTAGATCGATATGTGGTTATCCATTGTGTTGGTATTGCTCATATTCCATCAAAAAGCCAAAAAAACAATGAAACAAAAGTCTAGTCACAGCTAAATAACAATTATACCCTATTTTTTGGAACAATAATACCCCTCCACATTTCTACTACTGCTAATTAGGGTGGTAGTAGAAAACAATATGAACCCTTCGATCAAATGAGATTAACAGTTCAGATTATTTTCTACTACCAGTAGATAGCAACGGAGTGAGACTCCTCAGGATAATGCTGAACGAGTCCCGCGGGAGTTCGGAGTTTAATTCTGCGAACCCCATCATACCATCATGAATTGAACGAGCATGGCGTGAGCAGGGCTCGGAATAGCACTGAGGTGACCCTGCGACCTGAGGTTGTGTTCCATTGCCCTGATCTTGCAATTTTTCCTGCTCGTGAAAGGTTAAACGGGGTTCGGAGTTTAATTCTCCGAACCCCATCGGACCATTGTGAATTGAACAAGCATGGCGTGAGCAAGTCTCGGAACAGCATTGTGATGACCCTTCGACCTGAGGTTGCATTTCCGTTGCCCCTGATCTTGTAATTTTTGTCACTCGTTTAAGGTTAGCTGGGTTCGGAGTTTAATTCTCCAAACCCTCTAGCCCTTGGACATCGTGAATTGCCGACATCTTCTTCTCCAATGACCACCAACCTCGCTAGCAGCTAGAGCATAGCAAGAGACGACGACTGGAGTGCATTCCTGGTTTGGTTGGGTTGAAGCTGGCCTTCACTCCTTCAGCCATGGCAGCATAATTGCATCCACCGTGACACATCCCAAAAAGACCGTGACACACCATGGCCACTCCGGTGCTCTGGTAGTAGAAAATAATCTGAACCATTGATCTCATTTGATCGAAGGGTTTATATTGCTTTCTACTACTACCCTAGTTAGCGGTAGTAGAAATATGAAGGTACATTATTGTCTAAAAAAATAGGGGTATAATTATCATTTAGTAGTGACTATTTTTTCCTTCTTTTTTAATTTTTTTTATGGAATATAAGTAATACCAACATAATGGATAACTACATATCGATCTAACCGGGAAAAAACATAAATAACAAAGTTACTCGTAATCACTGTACTAGTAAATTACTAATTTACCCTTAATATTACTGGTAGTATAATATTACAAGTAGAGAGTACCGAAGCATCGCTCAATAATTATCGGTGATCATCTATGATCCATCTCAACTCTCCCAAATAGAAGAGGAGTTCTCACTCTCTTAATCATGTATTTTTTTTGGCGCACACCCCAACCGTCTATTGTGTTTCCACACTCCTGTACCCCTGAGTGTCACCCGCCTGTGTTCCGTCACATCGCTTGCGTCCTATTCCTGCCTACCTTGCACCGTCCGCCAGCCTAAGTCTCAGGTGGATGAGCTCGGCCACTGCCATTTTAGTGACATTGATAGCCGCTGCCTCAAGCCACACCACCCGGAGAAGATCCGCTGCCACATCCCAGAGTTTCTCCACCGTTGTTGCAAGCTCTGTCTGTTTGAGCCCTAAACCCCGCCCATCCTACTTCGGGCATTGCCACACTCGACCACCTCCTTTCCATAACCTTGGGCAACATGCGAGTTGATTGTGTGCAGATTTGAAATGGTGTTGAATTATATGGGGATTTAAAATGATACAATTTTTATATGTATAAGCATAGGGAGAAACATAAGAGAATAGATTATTAGAGAATTGCAAAAGCAATTCCCCCAATAAATCTAAAACTGGTATTGAGACGACAGATCCAATAACTACTTCTTGCGGATGGGATAAGTTGTTCTTAGTTATGTTTGCCATAACTTCGGATCCAATATTTCTTGATACTAGTGTTTATCTCCAGAAATCCATTAATTTTTCTAGAGCTATGATTGCATATGTACATTAACAATACTTGGATGAGTCATTTTATTCCCGTTAGGATGAAATACAAAACTTTAAGCCATTTTAATTCAACTTGCAAACTCTATATCCAATGCGAATATGTGATTTAGAGTTGTGCCAAACAGAATATATGTAACAACTAAAAATTTTAAACACATCATATTTATCCATGAATTTTCTTCTCTTTTTTTACTTCATAAAAGATAAAAGATAGATATGCACGCGCACCCCAATACACCATGTACTATTACATAGGCGTCCGCCTGTATATCTGTTCTAAAAATAAACTAAACTGTGGCAAGCGATAGATGAAATCCAAATGAAGTGAAGAAAGTCGCTCAAAGATGAATAATTTCGGGTGGCAGAGCCAATGACCGTACAATTCGAGGCTCTTGCGAGAAGATGTAACTACGAAGACGGGAGATTATTGGCTGATTCTACTTTAATGTAGGCCCAAGGAATGTACTTTGATTACTAATTAAGGATAAGACTTCATCTAACAAGAAGGTTCTGAGCAGTTTAAGAGCAACTTAAACAACCCGGACTTCACTAAACTTAGTTTAGGACTTGCCTTTCCGATGCTTTGCTTTTGTTGCACGCGCTAACACCGTAGAAAGCGTGTTGGATTTTCGCCAGAACAAGATAAAAACGTTGTTGATTCTTTGTTTGCAGTTGTTCTTGAATTATTGACACCATTATTCGTCTGAATGCTGCATATCTTCGTCTTTGTTAAAACAAATTAATTCTGGAGGTTAGTTGCCAGTATGACACTCTGACTACTACTTTGACACTTGGACTTGTTTTGCATGATCATGCAAGTTGCACAAGACAACAGATAGGAAATTGGAAAAAAAAAAAAAGTACAGAAAGAAAATTGGGAAAAATGTACAAAGCAATAGACATGTTACTTCCTTGATTGTTGATATTTTATTTTGTCAGGGTGTGATTTGAATCATTATATAGTCAGCTAAAGCTGTGTGTGAATACCAGGCTAATTAAGATTTAGAGCACGCTGAATTAGTATGATATATATTAAGGCCACAGAATTCTCAAGTCTCAACAGAATCATAAACGAGAAATTGACGACTAGGAAACCGAGGGAAAAGAAGATATAACTAACCTAACACCATGTAAAGAGAAATTACCTTCTCACACGCCCAGAATGACCGACTCATATACAGCACGGACTCGCGTAATTCGTTCTTAATTCCTTATGGCTAAGCACAAAGGGAACTGTGTACAGCACTAAAATCTGATTAGTGCTCTAAGCACTTTCTGCTAACCCTTAAGTACCAGGAAATGTACAAAGCTACTTTCTGAAATCATAGGCTGCAAAAATATGAACATGGCAACCTTCGATGTGAACCCGCCCGTTTAACAAAGCTTCCACCTTCCAGTGACATTAATTATCACCCATACAATAATTCAACTTGCTATATATGTTAATTAAATTACTTGACTTATATAACTATTAATTGTTGGTTCATTCTGTCTTTTGGTGGATTTGATGGTGATGTAGTCAGCACTAAATTAGTCTGAATTGCACATGCGGACATGCCTCTGAACTTTAAATATACGTAGACAAGGGGTCTGTTAGTCTGTTACAAGCTGGAAAACTGTTTCTTAAGGGCTGGTACCTTTCAACCTATTTATCTGGACACTACTACTACTACTACTTATTAGTTAAACTAGTTATTACCGGATGAAGCAGCCATCAGATAGCAGAACAGGCACGAAATGGAGTAGGAATACACACATTGGGCAAGAGTATCTTGGCGAAAACGAACCGTATATATGTGCATGTCATGACGTATGGTTTTCAGACATGCTGTGGAAGGTCAGTATGACCGTAGAACAAGGCACTGGATTTTATTTTAGACTTTAGTAGTCAAAATATAATGCATGTTTGAAATTATAGAAATGATTACAAATTTGAGGATTGATTGTCCTAAAATGGAAGTGATGAGTATTTTAATAAGTTAAATCTACTTATAATCACCGTTTCAAAATATAACGGATTTTAGTAATATAATTATATAACTAAAATCTCTTATATTTTAAAACGTAAATAGTACTTTATCCGTTCTCAATCGATCATCATATTACATGAGTGCTCAAAGATAAAAAATACCAATAACTCTCTCAAAGTACATTTACTTCCATTACAAACTCAATGTATATGTCATCTCCACTATTTCTTAGCCAATAAACCAAGACATTGCATGTTGGTTGTAAAGATTTGTGTGCATGATGCATATCTCAATGTTCAGTTACTCCCATGTACACATAATGAATAGACTTAGGGAATGAATACTAATATGATGATAATTTGATAATAATCTTAAAAAGATTATATAATAATCAATTGAGAATGGATGGAGTATTACTAGCATCAGGGGCAGATATAAGAGTAAGATAGCTAGGGCTATAGTCCTACTCCTAGCTCCAAATACCCATTGAAACTACACTTCAAAATTGATCAGCTCATAACTTCGTACTAGCTCAGCCCTACTCTTAACCAAATTATGGCTTCGCCACTTACTAGCATGGTTGCTGGTTTCCTCGTTGAAATTTGACCAGCTCATGACTTCATAAGGGCCAAGGCTTGGTTTGACTAGTTGTTGGCTTCAGCTTTTCGATTGCACGTACAACAAGATGAGTCATTAGCTAGTGATTAATTGAGTATTGATTATTATAGTCTTGAAAATGAATTATTTTATTTTTTAAAAAACTTCTTTATAAAAAGTTTTTTTTAAAAAAACATTGTTTAGCAATCCGGAAAACGTGGTCACCTTAAATAAGGGAGTAGCTAAACCTAAAAGTTGAATAGAACGCAACCTTGAAAAAGGGGCACTTAACATACTATTTACTTATTTCTTAGAAGTAGTGACGTTTAACTATTTATCACTCATGTGTCTATACCATATGTGGGTCTAGAACCCACATATCATATCGGATGGTAAATAGTTAAATATCACATCTGTTACTCTTAAGTAGGCTTCTACAAAATCACTACATAATAATTGAGGATTCTTCACGCATCGTTATGTTCTATTCAGATGTTTTTAATTATTCAGCATAGATCAGTTTCTCATGGGTTCAGGTTCCTACTGTCTCAGACACTCCGGAAATTCTCTTTTAAACTAACAAAAAAAAATCACATATATTTGAATTTCTTCATAATTCGGTTGTTTTCTTTGTATCATCTGCTTGAATTTAATTAAAATTTGTTTACAATTTAAATTTTTCTCTGCAGGTTTTCGCCCAAAATTGCAATATCATGTCTCCCAATTTTATGTATGCCGCTCTGGGACTGAAGGACTGAAAAACGACATGTACGTATCAATTAGATATGGCACCAACACGTCAATTTCATTCGTGACGTTGCTGTAATATTTCCGAGTGACGTTCTGATTGTTTACACGCACGTTGATAATTAAGCGAGCAGCTATCGATTGATTATAGCCTGCCATAGATGGCTGATTATCACATCGATCTGAAAGCAAATTATTAAGCTTTTTCTTTATGGTTAATTATTTTTTCAGTGATAGACATCGTACCCATCGATATATAGCAAAGCGTCGAGCTAACACTTCATCAATCTCAAGATATACCGGTTGGTCCAATTTTTCGAAAGCACTCATAGAGATAGAGTGTGCATGTGTGCGTTTATAACTTATAAGGATGAGTGTGCGGATATTATAGACGTCTATATCTGTATGGGTTTTTTTAAAAAAATATTAAGCTATCCCTAGATCAAATCGTTTTTTAATAAAGAAAATCACATCCGTATCCGAAATTCCGAACTTCCGAAGTTCTTGAGGACTCAAATTATGCTACTGAACATTGAGATATGATATACACCGGCCTTGTAGTTTTCATTCCAATCAAGTGAGGAAACAGCAAATGATATGATTCGTTCACTCGATCGGTGTACTGTACTACTCAATTGCTGAAGAAATTACTGCAAAATTCGATCGATCGATCTCTGTGATTGAATTACATGATGGAGCAGGGGCTCGGCTCGTCGCGGCAGACCACCGTCGCCGGCGGGTAGTAGTAGGGAGGAGGGTGGTAGCACGGGACGGGTTTGGGCTCCTCCGGTTTCTTCTCCTTCACCTCCTTCACCTCCTCCACCTGCACGATCTCGGCGTAGCCCATCCTCCTTCGGAGGCAGGTGACGAGGCAGACCGGGTCGACGCCGTCGCCGACCACCTGCAGCCGGTCCTTGCCGTCGCCGGTGACCTCCATCGAGTTCACGCCGGATGCCCTCGCCACCAGCGCCATGGCCTTGGACCGGCTCTTCTCGCACGGCATGCTCACCTTGATCACGATCTTTTGCTGCGATATTCAGAAAGGGATCAGTCAGCGCATGCTTCAGCTTCAGAAACGCTAAGAAAGATTGTCAAAATTAAGCTGCATGCGGACGCGAAGCAACTAATCGAACAGTTCCCTCACCTTCATCGCGTTCTGCGTGAAATGCCAACGAGACGTGTATATATCAGGGGAGAAAGACACTGTCAATTCGATCGATCGTTTGCAATGCAGTGCAATGCGATCAAGATGAGAGCTCGCTTGCTCGCTGCAGATAGCCGCGTACGTTGCGATTCTAGCCGTGGATGCAGAAGGCCACGCCCGGGGGCGCCTTATATAGCACGCGAACACACAGCCAGCCGCGCCGCTCGCTACTGCTCGAGTGGCGAGCGGCGAGTTGGAGACGACGTAAGAACATCCGACGCAGCTAAGCGGCCAACCCAACTAAACTCTGACATTAAACATTGAAATTAAACAAACTTAACTCTGACGGAACGCGCTAGTTGCCAGGATGGTCTAAAATTAGTCAGACGGGTTTCCGATCGGAGGTTTTGATTATTGAGACGGAGACTGAGACTGTATAGGTAGACGACGACTTGGTACTTGGTTGACGATCCAGCTGACCTGAGTCGCGTGAGCAAAAATTCTGACAGTGGCTGGTCCCATAGGGGCTGTATTATTTTTCCCTCCATATCAATAATAATAAAATGGGTACAATCTGTACCGATTTGCTTAAAAAAAGAAATGCTAGGCACCGGGATCCCCTTTCCAACACCCACACGGGTGGAGAAATCGACCGATGCAGAGGGCAAGAAGGCTCGACGTGGAGCAACTAGTCAGAGGGTGGCGCCGGGAGGACGGCCTCCTCCTCCTGCTCTCTCCTGGCGTCCCGGGGGGACGAACTCCTCCTGCTGCTCTCGCTTGGGGTGCGTCAAGAGGTTGCCGCCACAACCAAGGCTGAGTTATTTTCCCAACTTTCCTAACTCACTGTCACGTGTTTTCCCAACTCACAGTCACGTGTTTCACGCGTACGCTTTTCAAACTACTAAACGACGTATATTTTGCAAAATTTTTCTATATGAAAGTTGCTTTAAAAAATCATATTAATCTATTTTAAAAAATTAGTAAATACTTAATTAATCAAAAAATGTATTGCTCCGTTTTGCGTGTGCGAGAGGTAAGTTTCCAACCCCACCTCCCGAACACAGCCCGAGTGAACTTGCGCCTAGAGGATGAGGGAAGACGCAGTCGAGGGAAGATGGAGAGCGTCGTCATCGCATTGAGGGAAGGCAAAGAGCTCCGCCGCCATTGCCGTCGGTTGAGACGAGGCAGCGTTGGTGCCATCGCTATTGAGGAAGACCATCACTAATAACCAACGTTGCCAAAGCTCCAAGGGAGGATAGGAGGAAGTGTTAGCGGATGTGTCCTTCCCATTGCTTGTCCACGACGGATTTGAAACGCCGAGATCCTCAACCATTGGGTTAGGCACCGACCGAGCTCATCATCGTCATCTCTAGGTGGAAGAACCAGCACAACTAATCATCTCCATCCCTTCTTCTCTCCCTCTTTCAGCTCCGATCTAATACTTGATAGGTATCAGCTGATATCGATGGGTACGGGCCTAGTACAAACGGGTATCGGACTAGTACCAACAGGTGTCACCATGGTTCCTGACAATTATCGGATGGTACCTTACGAGTATCGTCTGCTACCTATGGCTACTAGATCTGATACTGATAGATATCAAAATCTGATACATGCACGATATCATTTTGTCCAAGTGGGATCCTGTGGTATAGAGGCCTCCTGAAGGAGAGAGACACCTTGCCATGCATCTCGCTTTGAAAACGCATCACTCTGAATGGATCTATTAGTTACACCGTTGTACATGTCCTCCACGCACACGGGAACGAACGGATATTTTGCCACTAGCTCGATCGGTTTCACACGATTGTTATGTATGTATGGGTTTCCGAATCCCTGATGCTAACAAGTGGTCGGGGGCGTCGAATCCATGGTTAGGGTTCGCCGGTGATCCATCGCAGTGTAGGTACTCCGTACTCCTACTGCCACCGGTGTTCGGGCCGCGCCGTGCGACGAGAGAAATTTGCGAGGTGCTCCTGTGTTTAGTGGTGGCCCATGAAGTTGAATTAGGCCAGGCCACACGACAAGCCGACTAGCGATTTTTTATTTTTATATTTATTTCTTTAAATATTTTTTATTCAAAGTTTTGCAAAAAGTTATTCCTCCCACCCTACTGTAGGGCGGGGCATATAAATCATCCTAGGTAGGATAAGCTATGCGACGTGGCACAAGACAGGAAGGGTGTGACATGGTAATTTTGCATGTGGCCCCCTTCTCGTCCTCCCGTAGGGCGATTTGGTTTGGGGATATTAGCAATAGTTTAGTGATGCACAAAACACCATGGTAATTTTGTAGACAATCCACTCTCGATGAAAAATCGCTCTAGGGGAGAGCGAGAAGAGACCATATGTAAAATTACCATGACGCGTCTCTTCCACGGATGACACATTACATAGATTGTTCTATCCCGCCTTACTGTATCGTGGGAGTAGTATACTTCTATAAAACATCAAAATGAGAATTTATTTTCAGATCTTTTTAATAAATAAATAAAATAAAATAAAAAACCACCGCGACAGGCTACTGCTAAATTATCTCAAAAATAAAAAGGCAGCTACTCCTAAAAGATAACAAGGCAGTTTACACCTGAGTTTCGAACAGGCGAACAAATGCCGCCAACTCCACCTCCGCTCGCCGCCCTCCACCGCTTCCTCGCCTCGCCGACGCCGCTGCCGCCGCCGCCGCTCCCCTCGCTGCTCACTCTCCACGCGCTCGCCGTCACATCCGGCCTCTCCCCGCGCCCCGACTTCGCCGCCAAGCTCGTCTCCGCCTACTCCTCCGCCGGCCGCCCGAGCCTCGCCGCGCTCGCCTTCGCCGCCTCCCCCTTCCCGGACACCTTCCTCTGGAACGCCCTGCTCCGCTCCCACCACCGCGCCTCCGACTTCGCCTCCGCGCTCTCCGCGCACCGCCGCATGCGCGCCTCTGGGGCGCTGCCCTCCCGCTTCACCGTGCCCCTCGTCGCCTCCGCCGCCGCGGAGCTCGGCGCCCTTCCTGTAGGCGCCGCCGTCCACGCCTATTCTCTCCGGTTAGGCCTCCTGGAGGGTGATGGTTCCGTCGCGGTCGCGTCGTCGCTGGTGTACATGTACGCCAGGTGCGGCAGCGTCCGCGACGCCGTCAGGCTGTTCGACGAAATGCCCGAGAGGGACGTGGTCGCATGGACCGCCGTGATCTCTGGGTGCGTGCATAACGGGGAGTGCGTGGAGGGGCTGAGCTACTTGGTGCGAATGCTTAGATATGTAGGTGATGGCGGTGCGAGGCCAAACTCACGGACAATGGAGAGTGGTTTGGAGGCTGGCGCGGTGCTAGGGGAGCTCTCTGTTGGGAAATGCTTGCATGGATTTGCGTTGAAGGCCGGGGTTGGACACTGCCCTATGGTGGTTTCATCGCTTTTTTCTATGTACACGAAGTGCGATAGCACTGAGGATGCATGGATTTTGTTCCCAGAGTTGCTGGAGAAAGATTTGGTTTCTTGGACCAGCTTGATTGGAGCTTATTGTAGGAGCGGCCATGTTGTGAATGCCGTGGAGCTGTTCCTGGACATGGAGGAGTCTGGTCTGCAACCGGACGAGGTTGTTATTAGTTGTTTACTTGCAGGGTTGGGTAATGAAGCTAAGGTGCGTGGAGGGAAGACGTTTCATGCAGCTATAGTGAGGAGAAACTTTGGAAATAGTGTTTTGATTGGGAATGCTTTGATCTCGATGTATGCAAAGTGCAAACAGGTTGATATTGCAGCCACGGTTTTTAGAACGTTGCATCAACGAGACACAGACTCATGGAGTTCAATGGTTGTAACATATTGCAAAGCTGGACTTGATTTGAAATGCTTGGAGTTGTATCGAGAAATGCAGTTCAGAGACAAGGATGAGTTTGAATCTGACACCAACAGTTTGATTTCCATAATTTCTTCTTGTTCAAGGCTTGGTAGACTACGATTAGGTCAATCAGCACATTGCTATTCAATCAAACACTTAGTTGGTGAAAATTCATCAGTTGCAAATGCATTAATTAGCATGTATGGAAGGTGTGGTAATTTTGACGTTGCATGGAAAATATTTTGTCTGGTCAAAACAAAGGATGTTGTCACATGGAGTGCATTAATTTCCAGCTATTCTCACCTGGGGCATTCAAAGGATGCTTTGTTACTGTATGATCAGATGCTCACTGAAGGTGTTAAACCCAACTCAGCAACCTTGGTCTCTGTCATTTCATCTTGTGCAAATTTGGCTGCATTGGAACGTGGAGAGCTCATACATTCTTATGTGAAAGATATGGGGCTGGAGTGTGATTTGTCAATTAGCACAGCACTTGTTGACATGTATATGAAATGTGGGCAACTTGGCATCGCAAGAGAAATGTTTGATTCCATGCTTGAAAGGGATGTTGTTACTTGGAATGTGATGATATCAGGCTATGGGATGCATGGTGAAGCAAAACAAGCATTAAAACTTTTTAGTATGATGGAAAGAGGAAATGTTAAGCCTAATAGCCTCACTTTTCTTGCCATTCTGTCTGCTTGCTGCCATGCAGGATTTGTTGACAAGGGCAGGGAGTTGTTCACTAGGATGGAGGAATACTCCCTTGAGCCTAACCTGAAGCACTATGCCTGTATGGTGGATCTCCTAGGGAAATCTGGGCATCTTCAAGAAGCAGAAGATGTGGTTTCTGCAATGCCAATAGAACCTGATGGTGGAATATGGGGAACTTTACTTGGTGCCTGTAAAATGCATGACAATTTTGAAATGGGTTTACGGGTTGCAAAGAAGGCGTTTGCTTCGGACCCAGAAAATGATGGGTACTACATTTTAATGTCAAATTCGTATGGTAGTGCTGAGAAATGGAATGAAATAGAGAAACTAAGAGACATGATGAAGAATCATGGAGTGGAAAAGAGTATAGGTTGGAGCACAATTGATATTTGTGGGTAAGTTTAATTGGAGTTATGCCTTTTCCTAGGTCCTTGTGAGCAGTTGTGATCTAGTTCATCTTCTCTATGTCAGAAACGGTTGGTTTACAGGTTGATGAAAAATCTACTGACCCAATGGCAGTATTGTCTCTTTGAACAGTCTGAATTTAGAAGTTCAGAGGATATGTGCATTTCTTTTGTCTCATGAGTCTGGAGTGAGTCAATGGTCAATGGATTGACAGAATGGGGGAATGAAGTAGTAAATCCATCAGAATTTAGGAACAAAGCCCAAAGGTTAAATATGAAATTGGAGTTGGATGTAATGTATGCTTCCTGATGTGTCATAGTTTCCACCATAAAAGAGGGTTACTCTGTTGCGCGTGGAGAATATTCTCAGTAATATAGTGTGCAACCATATCATAAAAGAGAAAATTGTCATGATTCATCTTAAGGTGGTCGCATGCTTATGGTCTTACGTCATAGCACTGAGCCAGGTGGACTGGGACATGGCAGTTGCAGCATTATGGCAGTGAATTTCTGTTTTGTGCTGATGGAAACATTATCTTGGTAATTATAACTGTTGCAGAATACTGCTCGACTATGGTCATAGGAACACTATGTGCAGTTTTCTAAAAGGACTGTTGTGTTGACTTTTACAGCAACAAAATACTGAATTTGTGTCCTATGGCTCGTGGTATGTTAACTCACTGAACCACTTGACTGGCATATTTGATATGATATGACAATTTTGTTAATCATCATTACTTCCATTTTCTGCTTCAACCTTCAATGTCTTATATACCTTTGAATGTTTGCTCTCTGGACAGATTAGAAATGGACGTGCTGTGGTGGAGTAAAGACTTGTACAGGCTCAGCAAATTCAATTTCCTCTATTTCCTTTCACTCTACTGCATCACTGCTTCCCATTATATCTACTACTAATGCAATTTTGCCTTTGATATCTTAAAATGTTCAGGGAAATTTTCATTTGAAGAGTTCTTGTGATAAAGTACTAAGGGAGGTGAATAGCTGGTGTTTTAGAAGCCTATGCTGCTAGGAACACACAGGTGCAAAGTGCTCGTGAGCATCAAAACATATTATCACGATCTCGTCTGCTCACGTTGAGTTTATTTTCCACCAACAGGTATGTAGTGACCATCACTTGTGTTCTTGAAGAGTAACTTAACAACATTTGTGGTTTTTGCTCTATGATTTGTTTGTTCATCACACCATTCTGGCATACCTGAAATTGTGGTTGATAACTTGATATTGACACGCTGTTCATCTTGTTCTCGTTTTCTTGTTGTGTCGAAGCACTGAAATCCCCATACCAAGGGCACTCTAGATACCTTGTACCCAGACTGTGGTCTTACCATCATACCATGTAAGGTCGGATCACTCTGTTTCTTGCAGCTTATGCTTAGTTTTTACTGACCCACTCTTCCATCTATACCATGGAAGAGAAAATTGTTCACTTGTGTACTGAAAAGTTTACATCATGGCGAACTAAGCTAGCAGGAACATTGAGGAGATCATCGTTGGTAGTTTTCTTTTGGTGCTTACTGAATTATTATATTGGTACTGTAGCTATACTGGACATTATTTGGCAATGACTGTAGTGAACTGGGCAGCTTTTCAGAAGAACTATTATGTCGCCACAACTGTTAATTCTAAAAGAACTACACATATTTGAAGATGCATAACCCACAGTTCATGGTACGGTAGCTCGCAGGTAAAAAAATGATACGTAGCTCACTCTGCACTTGATCAGGCATATGCAATGTGGAACCAAGTATTAAAGCACATTTTAGTGCTTCCACTTTCATTATGTTATATCTTGAATGGGTTCTTCTGCGGACAGGTTCATGATCTTTTTTTTGTAGCACAATCCCACATTACTTGCGATGACTTCCTTTTCCTCTGCAACCAATGCAACTTTTCCTTTTAATCTTTATTATGCGCAGGTTAAATGTTTAACTCATGCACATATACATAACCCTTTTTCTCATCTGCTCATACACAGTTTCCATTGGCTGGTATGTATGTAGCAGCAATCATCCATTCTCGGATTCCTGAGGAATAACCTAACAGAAGACCCAACTTTTATCTAAGGCTTCTAAGCTGTAGGTTTGGTTCTTCATCACTAAATTCTGGTTTATGCAACATGAATGTGTGGATAAATGTTAGCATGATGCTTATCTTGCTCTAACTCCCTTGTTACGTCTGCACAGGAACTTCCCATGTGGAGGGACATACCTCGTACCAGAGCTACGAGGTAGGGTTATCATACCAAATTTCCACATGCTTTTGGTGCCACACACCCACATCGATCCGAGCTAGTGGCGCTGGTAGCACTTCACTGGAGCAAATGATAGTAGCCGCATATGCAGGTGTGCACCCTCTCTTCTTTTGGATGTGCGCACCAACTCCTTTTGCTATGCATTCGCCTGGAATGGGCGTGGGAAATAAAATTTATGGACCTTATATAATTTGGGATTCTTTGGTGTCTTCATGTCACGTACTCACGTCCCTTTGCAGTGTACATGACGTCTATAGTATTAGGGGCACCCGTGTATATGATTGTAACTCTACACGCAGTTTCTCTCTTGTGTGCAACAAGTCATATTCATTTTTTTGGGTGGTAACTTTCTAACAATGCGAGTATAAACTTGTTTATTTAACTGGATTGAACTGGCATTTTGCAAGCCGGGTAGTCGTACAAAACATGAAGCTGAAACGAATTAGCAGTTATGTCTCGCTTGCTTTCACATTTCTGAGCCTTCTGTTTTAACTGAATTTTTCTCCTTCCATGTGGGATGCAGAAGTACATTTCTTAGGCTTGTCTCGATGTTTATGTTGAAATTTTGTAGCCTTGTAGGCAAGAGTTCTTTTTCTTTCTAATACTGTGGACGGAGTATGAAGGTAAAAAGGGAAAGCCCACGAAAGATAAACAGAAAATCCGTCCATCTTGAAACAAAGAAAGGAACTCATCATCTTATGAAAACAAAACAGGGGTAATGATAGAGACATGATTGTTTGTTGTGCAGCTTAATAATCCTGTTAGAAGAAGGAAAACATAACCTTCTAGTAGGTTCCATGTACCTTTTCCTTTTCGCAGGATATTCTTGTACCCCAAAAGCTGGACAATATGTCTAGCAAACTGATGTACGAAATAAAATCGATTGTCACAATCAAAGAGATCTTTATGTGTAACTTACCAAATATATCAACCAAAATTTTCTTAAAGTTGGGCGGGTAATCGCCCACAGTGATCAGGCACCCCATCCGTCCCCCTAACGCGCGTGCGTCTCCCTTGCTCCCTTTCCTACTGTAATATGAATTTCAAACCATTTTAAAAAATAAGTTATAAAAAATAAAATAAAATTAAAAAAATATAATACCCTCAAAAATATATTCATGTGCATAGACTTTATACTTATAAAATATATACAACAAACTTTGTACGTATAAACTTTTATGTATAAAAATATTCTATATAAAAAATATTTAAATCCTGGATTCGAATTTGAACCGGGTATATAAACTTTTGACATATAAAATTTAGGTACGTAAAATTTAGATGTATAAACTCGAAAAGAAAACTATGTGGTGAAAAAAAAAGGAAAGTGGTGAAAGAAAACGATCGCCTGATAGCTAATTAGCGATCTCGTCCTATAGCTGTACGTGTATTCTTTGATGATCACAACTTCTTAAGGATAGAAACAACAAATGTTTTTAAGACAAGCTGGCGGCCTGAAAGGGACGGCGCATACACGGTTACAAACAATACTTGTATTTGCCAAAAATATCTTTATATTCTACCCGCCCTTCAGTCACGCGGTTGATTTTAACTGGAAGCTTAATCATTTATTTTATTTAAAAACTATTTATTTATTTCATTTTATCATTAAAGATACACTTAAACATAACATATATTGTTTATATTTATATTTTAATAAGACGAATGGTCGAGCTTCTTAGTTGTCAAAATAATCATAACCGAAGCAAGTAATACCCATAAGTACACCCGAACACGCTAAGATGTATACAAATTTACCATCTCCTGAGTGTATGTTAAGCCAAAAATGGATGTATCAATATGGCGTGGTGTGTGTGCACATCTTCCCCGCATTTGAGAAAAAAGAAATAGACATTTCTCCATTTAGGTCTTCATTATTTAGGCTTAAACTTTTAAATCAGTTTTTTTCTTATAAGTGTAGGGTTGCTTAACGTTTAATAAATGTCTAATATAAATGTCTTCTCTCGGTAGATCTCGGAACCTTCTTTGAATTAACGGAGAAAATGACGCAGCTGGACTACTGGAGTGTGCGGCTGTCATGCTTCTTACAGTTTTATAGAACTACAATCTGTCAATTCTTCGAAGTGGAAAAAAAAATAAAATACAAGTTATTAGTAGTACAATAGAACGACCCCGTATCAATTGAACGGCCGAGATCTGCTCCCTTCCACCGACCTCAACGCCGCAGCCATCCCATGGGCGAGGGCAATATCGTCATTTCGCCTCTCCCCCCGCTTTCCTTCCCTCCTCCCCTGCTACTTGTGCGGCCCGGATTAATAAAAGCAAAGCAACGCAAACGCCCAAAAGCACGAGAAGATTTTCCATTAACTCCGCCCTCGTGTGTTATCTATCCATCCATCCGTCTCATCACCCCCCACCTCTTTGCTCCGTCGCCGCCGCCTCCTCTCTCTCTCTCCCTCCTCGCCCCGCCGCTGTTTAGGGTTTTTGTTCGCGCCGCCCCGGTGAGGTAGACGGTCTCCCCGGCGAGATGGGCCACGTCGACGCATCGGCCGCCGCCGCCGCGCGCGACGCGAAGAAGAAGAGGGTAAGGGGGGGGGGGGGGTTCGTTTTGCGTGGGGATTGGGGGGTGGGGGTGGGGGTGATCTGTGCGATTCGATGTTGGATTCGGGATTGCTGATCTGTGGGGGGGTTCTGCGTGTTTCGTATGCAGGGGAACCGGTCGTCGGCGAAGCTGAAGCAGTGCAAGCTCGACGCGCGCCGCGAGCAGTGGCTTTCGCAAGGTCTGATCTCGTGTCTCCCTTGTGGGATGTTCATCTGATTTATTTTTTTTTTTGGTTGTGGTTCGGGTGTTTTATCAGGTTTGGGGGTTGGGCGGTGCGCGTGCGGGAGTTGGAATATCTGTGCGGATCATAGTTAAATCTCTTATGTTTCAGCGTAGGAATCCGTATTATCTATTTGTGTATTGGGTTTGGGGATAATCTAGGTGGGGAATTGGTGTTTTTTATTGAAGATTGTTCAAACTCTGATCCTCCTGCCTTTTGGATTGGTACAGTCAAGGATGGAAAGGAGGCTAAGGCATCGACTTCGCCGACGGGTACAGAGCCAAATGCTGGGTCCCTGACCGTTCCTTCGCCACACCCTCCGCTCCCTCGCCGTCGCGTAGACGTGAGGTCGAAGGGAGGGGATCCAGAGGACAGGGAGGAGACGGGTGCTGCCAGGCAGGAGTTAGGCAGCAGCTATCTGGACTCTCCTGTGCACAGCCCTAGCTCGGACAATTCTGGGAGCGTCGGCGGCATGCACAGGAAGCATTACAGCAATGGTGGTGGCCTCAATCTCAGCAGCAGCAGCAGTGTATGGTCCAGTTCGAGAAGTGTGAGCGAGGCTGAGGATGATGATACAGGTGGCCCTGAAGAAGAGGAGAATGGGGTCTTGGATGACTGGGAAGCTGTTGCTGATGCAGATGCACTTACAGTTGATGATTGTCATTCCCACCAGAGTTCAGGTCCTGTGGTGCCCCCAGCTGCTCCAAATGTTTGTACAGCTCCTGCCAATCAAACAGGAAGGCAAGATCCCATTCAGAGAACAAAGGCTTGGGCGCCTGATGATATATTTCGTCCACAGAGCTTACCCAGCATCTCCAGGCAGGTCAGCTTCCCAGCAAGCGTCGGGAACGGCTGGATGGGTGCTGCACAGCAGGCTAACCTCTCTTTGCCTTTGACATGTCCAATATGCTGTGAGGATCTTGACCCAACAGACTCAAGCTTCTATCCTTGTCCTTGTAAATTTCGCCTGTGTCTCTTCTGCCACAACAAGATCCTCGAAGCTGATGGGCGCTGCCCTGGGTGCAGGAAGGAATATGTTGCTGCGCGGCTGTCCCGGTCTTGTAGCATGGGTCCAAGATACTAGGTTGTGCCAGGGTTTATAATAGCTCTCTGTCGCGATTCGGTCCTTTGCTGTTGCTGTCGCATATGCGTTTTGTCTTGTGTTGTCCCTTTTTGGTATAAAGAAATGTGAATATTGGATAGGTGCTAAATCCATATAGAACGTCTCCAGAAACTCGGTGTCTGTTTTTAGACTTTGCATTGTATGTGATGCATATGTTGCTGGAGAGGACTCCTTATCGTTTTGTGATATCATATATGATAGCTATATAAGATGACCTTTTGCAGCTACTTATCTACCCATTTATGAGCAATGAAGTACATTGATGTTTGCGTAATATTTGAAATTGAAGCCTACCTCCGAATTTTTATATATTTTTGTACTTTTGTTAAGATGTTTTGACTCCATTCATCATAAGTAACTCATAGAATCACATTTTGCAATCCTTTCTAGTCCTTTAAAGCATGTTCTTCTACATATAATGCTGGTATTTGCGCTGCGGGCATACTCCATTTTATCAAATGCAATAGGTGTGGTGTTCTAAGAGTGGATTTACATTTGTAAACCAAACCTTCAAGCTACTGTATTATATTGGTTTTGCCCTATTTGGACCAGTTATGCCCTATAATCACTCCTAATACTAAATATTTTAAAGAACCTACAATGGGTGCAAGTGCTTTTCAGAATTGTATCTCTTAGCAGGGTTCCTAACTGCTTCCACCATTAAGATTTTGATTTTTCAATTTTTAGTATATTTCATTGGATTTAACCTTCCAGGTTTGTGGTTAATGAATAGTCTTCCAGGGTTGTTTTTAAACATCCTGACTTTGGCAAGAAAGGAATTGAATCTGTAATTTCGGTTAAGGTGTGTTGTCTTGCTCCACCTATTTACCTTGTTTTAGTTCTTAAAATTTATGTAATATATTTCAGCTCTGCCAGGCAACTGCTACAGGTAAAATAGTAATGGACCTTACCGTGCATTGCATTGTACTCCTATCTAGTTTTATTCCTACCCAATCTTAATTTTTTGCATAATCTATGAGCTTTGTCAATGAAACCACTCAAACTTGTATTCAAGTATTATATTGTAAGGCTTCTGGTTAGAGAGTTGTATTGTCGGGCTGAGATGTCTGAACATAAGCTTACTATAAGAGCTTTATTTAGACCTAACTCAAGCCTGTATGGTGACAGAAGAGTTAAAAGCTTAAAACTAGGATGGAAGTGCCCCAAGGCCTAAGCCCTTCCAAAAAACGCAAGTACCCCAAGATACCAAACCTAGTGCTTTCTTTGCACATTGGCAAAATATCACACTTCATAATATTCTCAACCTGGAATAATAGCACATTTCGTAATATTCTCAACCTGGCACAATAGCACATTTCGTAATATTCTCAACCTGTGGGTTGCCCTGCACTGAGTTAATCCCAAGTTGGGTTGACAGTGTGACACTACCCTGAATTAATGAATGTTGGCATTGCAATACTAGATTTCCGATAATGTGTTATTGCTCCCTTTCAGTGATTTTAGCATCATCTACAGGTTATTTTGTTTGATTGAAATCCCGAACAGATCATTCCTTTTAGTGGTCTGTCCTTTTATATCATGTTGTATTTAATCTTATAATTTACTGGAGCAGAACAGTTCATGGTAGAAATAGTACTGACCCAATGCCTACCAAGTCCCAGTTTCGAGAAAGAATTTGGTTTTCTTTTGATTTCTGAAGCTCTCTTGTCTTGGCAGGATACAATTTCCCTGCAGGCTGTATTCAAATGTCTTACAAGTTTTTCGTTTCAGAGTCAGTTAAGTTGAGCAATGAATGAACATTATCCAAGAACCCAGTACAAGTCAGTTTGTTCTAGCGTAAATGTCTGGTGCAAACGTGCAGGTTGTCCGTAGTTCTTTGGTGTCTGTTTGTGTATCACTAGCAGTACGGAGTACTGGCCTCATTGAACGGGAGATAGCTGTGAATGTCACGCGAGAAATATAGAACGCTCATTGTAGGGATCTACGTCTTGAAGCCACCCTTTTGTTGTTTACCAGTTGTTGCAAAATTTTGTTGTTTGCTGGGTGTTGCAATCTATCACAGGTGTTCGGAAATCCTTCGTGGTATGTTAACCTGCATCGTGTTCTTATTGTTGCCCTGCGTCCACGGCCCACAACGAACAGCAACTGCAACGTACTCGTTCCATGGCGGCAACTACAGTGGGCATTCGTATCCGTTTTCTGGTCGGTTACCCATATTTCCTAACTGATAAGCCAAAACTATTTATTAGAAAATAAAAATCAATTTATTGGTAAAACTTTACTTTTATGCATGTATTTTTATTTATTTAAAAGTCAATGCTGAAAAAAATATGTTAAAAATATCTTAAAATTAATTTCAAAATTAAATCCGGAAATTCTACTTTTGACTTTAGCTTTAATTTCATGGAAGAGCATGCTAAATACTAGGGCTTTCCTTAGAGTAAGGCTAATAATACATCCAGCTGATGACTGTATAGATCTTTACAGTCTACCTCTCAGCTCACTCATATAGTGGTTAGCTCTTAACTATATATTTATAAATATATGGTCCACCTGTCTCTCTTACAAATTTTCTTGGTTCCTGTACCTAAACTGGCTATAAGTTTACAGCCGGCTTCTCCTCTCTCACCTCTTCTCTCTCATCCAACTCAGCATTCAGTCTTCTTAAAGCCCACTATTATACTTGCTCTTACTGCCTTGCCTATTACTGTAACCGGGCTTACCGCCGTCAGGGTGTGGGAACTGTAAGTGCCCTGGTAACCCTACAAATTTAAATAAACAATTTAATTTTTAATAAAGTTTACTTGGTTTTCTTATGATTCACAATTGTACCGTGGTTACTGGGCTTACCTAGGGGTACAATAACCCCTCCTCCCTGCTAAGGTAAACCCTGCTCAATACATATGCTAATGATAATGAAATTCTTGTCCTCTGTTTGGATCCATGATGTTCTAATGATAATGAAACGCTTAGCCTCTGTTTGGATCCATGGTGCTCTTATTCCACCTGGAACCAAGTCAGTTTAATGCAGAGATCCTGCACTGCACGTACTGCTGCTTCCTAGCATCGTCTTCGAACGCCAATAGTGTGGCCAAAGCAAGAAAAACATCGCTACCACATTAGTGAAGCGCCAACAGATGACACCAGGGACATTCCGGATAACAGAAATTAACACTATCTAATTTTAGCAAACATCAATCCACACAACTACAATATTACAGATCATACGAAATGATCTGAAGGTGTTCGTGGGCAAGCCAATGCCACTAAGCACTAAGCATAGGGAAAACGAGTGCTTAACGACTTGCATGGCACATAGGTTCAGATCTGAGCCGATCCATAATTTTAGCTTATCGATCAGTTCATGACTTTCAGCTGATCCATAACAATTAATTTCTACGTTCATCTAATCTTCCAGAGACGAAGGGCAACAAGATGCGGCAATCCACTTGATCAAGTGAGTAACCTGTTGACTTCCCTCTTGATCCACAGCGTGCGAAGCCTGGGATCATAGGAAAGGAAGATCTCTCGGTTCGCTGCATCCTTGAAAACATCAGAGGCTAGAATCTTGACCTGATCAGATAAGTCGGTCATTGCATGCAGTGCCTTGATACACATCGAGATCGAGAACGGCTCAGCCTCCTTCTCCTTCGCTTGTTCCTTCAAGCGAGCTTGCTTCATTCTGAACTCCAGAAAAGCCTCCATGGTTTGCTGGATGTCAGGGACCTTACGCTTCTTTCGCTTGTCCTTTTGAGGTTCTATGCAAGAGCTTGAGTGCGCCGGTTCATCAGCACTTTGTGGTTTTGGGTCTGCACCGTGCTGTGGTCTTTCCAGTACCTCTTCTGTTGGATTTTGCAGAATATCAACATCATCCAGACCTTGTTGCCCTAACTCTGGAGTTCTCTGAAGTATGCCGATGTCATCATCAATGCCTGCAATAACCGTGCCACAAGGTCTTCCAGGTATGCTCAGAGCTGTGCTAATGTTATTGCCTCCCTCATCAACATTCCTACCAGCAAGTTGAGGTTTGCTCGGCGTTAAGTTGTGTTCCCCTTCAGGAATGTCACCTTATCACAGTAGAGCATGTTAGTTTCAGAAAAGCAAAGGCACACGTAACAATGCTTGTCCTGATCCAATTTGATTGGACAGAAGGTACCTTCAAATAACACCTCAAGTGATTGAAGTAACGGAAAGCTCTTAAATTGGTACTTCCGCGCCTTGGGCATCTCCTATAAAATTAAAATGAATCATCAAATTCACACTTGATTGCACAAATAACAACTGAATTTGAAGAGTTCGCAGCTCACTTCAATTATCTCATCCCAGATTTCATCTGTCGTTCTAATCATGGAAGCATTTTGATCCCAAGTAACACCTTCCCGCTGGAGAATTAATTTTACCAATCTATAATCTCTCTTCAGTTGGGTCTCATGTTCCTGAATTTGAACTTTAGTAAATTTTGCATCTGGGTACCTATCATTGAATTCGCTAACAATTTTCCTCCACCCATCAGTTCTCCATCCATTCTGGGTACGGTAGTGTGAAATATTGTTCTCATGAAGCACATCAACAAGACCCTTTGTATATTTTGCCACCCACCTTGCTCTGCCTGCCATTTTACCCTGGGAACATTAAAGACATCAAGAAAAAATTGAGCAATGAAGGCAGCTAAAATAGTTACAGAGTTAAAGACCAAAAATATGCAATCGCAGTTAATCCTGCAGTAAGTGACTAAGTGTAGCTATCATTCCAAAGAAAGGGTGAATTTCCCCCCAATCTCGACAATTCACAACAAAGTAAGTAATACCGGTTTCCATCATTCTATGGTTTCCTTTTAAACGGTGGGGCCCTATCTGTACACTAGTGGAGCCCTTTCTTTCATCTCATTAAAGGAGTGAGCATAGCGAAGGTGTTTGCACAGCCCCTTAATTCAAAGATAGCCAACTCCTCCCTCCTGGTTATTCCTGTTTCGTTTCATTAAAAGGGTAAGTAAGAACTGCAAATTTATAGTATTATGAGCTCCGACCTATTCAAACTGAGACAATTAAATCAGCACCCCAATTTCGCCTTAAATTCAACAGAACCTGTTTAAACCCTAGGCCGAAACAGGGTTGTAGTTACTAGCTAAGCCCGAACGCAGACAATCATAGTGCAGAGGAAGTATCAAGCAAGTAGCCAGCGAATACATAAATATTGGTGAAGTGAAATCTACCAAACCTAGAAAGTGCAGGAACATAAATCTATTATCACTAGAAAAGAAAATATTGGATGTATAATGTCTGATACCGAGCTATCAATGTCACATGCAAGTATTCAACCAACAAATTTCAGCAAGAAGGGATCGGAAGAAGTGGTACAGCACGAAGCTTACCTCCAGGAGAGGAACAGCGCGCGGCGGCAATCACGTTGCAGTCATGTCGACACGAAGGGGAGAGAGAGCTAGCGGAGGCAAATAAGCCAAGCGTCTCCCAGCTTCAAATCGCGCGCGCGCACCGCAACGCCGCCGGGAAACTCAACGAGCGCCGGAGAGGAGGAAGCAGGCTACAACGACGACGAGATGCGGGATTGCGAGAGCGCGATGAGCGGAGCGGGTGGGGAGGGAATCGGCCGCCGGCGAGGAGCTGAGCTGCTGCAGCCTCGCGGGGGAGCGGATGCGGAACCTGATCTGACTTTTTTTCCGCGACGGATTGGGGAATTCGGGACCGGATATTTTTCCCCGTGGCGGCGAGTGGCGACACGATCACATTCGCACGACGGGTCCGGCCGCTGCTCCGCTTCGCACTAAGCCTGAACTCTTTGGGCTTGGGCCTCTCATCCGTGCAGCCCATCGGCCTCGATACTGTCAATTTTTTTTCTCAAGAAACGGAACGATGAAGTTATGAAAGAACTACGGATTCGAGAGTTTATATCCATAATACTATTGAGAATACAGAAGTTGTAGTTTTGTGATAAAATTGATGTTAAATTTATAGTTTTCTAATATGATATTTTAATTATATAGTTTCAATGAAAAATATGATTTCAAATATATAGTTTTGTGATATTATAGTCAAATTACTTCTAGTTCTACGAAATTTACGTTTCTTTTTTATTTGTTCCGGCTGCCTGACGCCTCGACTTCGACGGCGACCAGACCAGCAGACGCAGATTAAACCTTCCTGCCTTCCTGGAACTTTCCCTTTCTCTGCATCTTTTGTCGCCGGCTACGGCCATCCATCCGTTTTGTTTCATCTTGGATATCAAAATCTGTCCGCGATGCACCAGAATCCTGAGACAGCAGTTAGCATTCGTCGTCCGTGAATGGGTAAACGGCGGTGTTTACTGGGAGTCTGCGACATACCTTACCTGTGCCGATGCCATCATAAAATGTTTTTGTTTTGGCGTGCAGTGTTCCAGTGAGCTACTCCTACTTACCTTTTTCTCCTCCATCCCTGTCCCGTTCTGAGAATCGCCATCGATTTGTGTTAGATGGAGCACGTCATTTTCTAGTAGGTGGAGATCGATTCGGCACATGCATAACAATAGATTAACAAAACATCATCTGAGTTCGCAGGTAAAGTATCTATAATGGTAAGAACACAGGTTTTAGGCTTGTAGCACGACCCAGCCAGATGATTCTTCTCTCTTTTATTCTTTCTTGCTTGTATCTATCAGGGTAAGATAAACGTACGCAGTACGCGATCAACCGGTTGAAACTTGAAAGGGTTCAGTTCCGACGAGCAGCTACTGCTGATCAATCCACTCACCGTGCTAACGTTTGAAGCCGAAAATTTGACCCCGATCCCTTCTGAATTCCAACGTTTAGACCACGCAAAAATCCATTCCATCCAGTCAGCCGGCGGACCGGCCATCTACCAACCCACAGCCCAGTTGCTCTTTGCCATCTTACGTACACAGCGGGGCATGACCGGCATCGCACCGCCTCGCGCCCGCCATCCCGATCTCCTTCCGATCGAGACATCGGGACACGCACTGCCGCGACCCGGCAGCCGGCCGGCGAGCTGCTCGGCCCCCGCACGCGCGCGCGTTTTGCAGCGTGCAGCGTCACGCGCTGCACGAGCAAGTGGTGCGCGAAACCGCGAGGAGAAAACGAACAAGTGAAGTGACAAGTTAAAAGCAAAGCGATGGAAAGTGATCGACGGAACGGGTGCCGCCCGGGCGGGTGGGGCGCGCGCGCAAAGACGAGTAAAAAAGTCTCCGCTCCGCTCGGGGCGGACGCGCGACGAGTGGATCGATCCAGCGGCGGCGGGCGCACGGCCTGTGGGCTGTGGCGCGGACGGTGTTTGGAACGGGCGAGACGGGTCCGTATTTTTCTCGAGATTTTTGTTGGGTTCCCGGAGATCGAACATGACGGTACTCAACATCTAAAAACCGTCATTTCTACAGGCGCATGATACAACAATAGCGACACATCACTTGATAAGATAGAAATTTATTATTTTTGCGATCCTAAAAGATTTTTTAAAAAAAACGGACACCTTTTTTAGATTAAAACAAAACTGAAATATTCGAGTGTTTAGTCAGTTGGTTCCACGAGGACCACGGGCAGCAAAACGTTTCCCCCCCGACCCCATCCAAAAGGATCAAAACCCAGCAAACGGGCTTATATAACCACACTCCAACCCCTCTTCCCCGCACATCCATTCCTCCTCCCCAAAACCAAACAAACACCCGCTGCGCCGCTCGCTTCCTCCTCCTACTCGTGCTCGACATGGCGTGCTCCCACCTAGCCGCCGCCGCCGCCGCCGCCCCGGCAGCCGCAGCCGCGGTGCGTTCTCCGGCGGCCTCCAGCGCCTCAAGCGCCTTCGCGCGCCTCCCGGCGACGCCCCGTACGAATCGCGTTCTTCGTTCGTTTCGTTTCGTTTCGCTCCTTGATTTGGCGCATCTCGTGTTTCTTGATTGGGCATTTCGTGCTTCCTCCGCAGGGCTCGCGAGCGGTGGGTTGGCCGTTAGGGGCCCGAGGGGTGTGGCCGCTGTGGTCGCCGCCGCCGGGTCAGCCGCGGCGACGCCGGTGGCCGACATCGAGGAACGCCGGGCCACCGAGAAGCAGCCCATCATTGTCATCGACAACTACGACAGCTTTACCTATAACCTCTGCCAGGTATATGGTTTCACGTGTTGTTCGTGGCTGGTACCCTTTATCTGTTAAATTGCCTGATGATGTGTGGATATGTACTGTTTACTTTTGTGATTTTGATCCATTCCTGGATCAGATAAATTTACCATTTTGAGACGTATTGCCCTGAAATAAATTTTGCTTACTTGCAACCTGTCATGCCTTTTTTTTAAGGATTCTGGTTTATATTTATTGTTTGAACAATTTATTCTGATCCTTGATTGTTTTTGGTGTTTCTCCTTGTATAGTTGTAGTTGAAGTTGCATGTTTGATGGTTTTATATATTTGCAATAACACTTGGTCATAGTCTAAGCTTAGCTTATCGGATTGTATTGGTCCTATGAATCTATGATGACATGATGAGTATCTGTTCCCTAGAATGTCTGGAATCCTTATATTCATTACGCTGTGCTATTGTCAGGGCATATTAGCCTCTCTCTTTTTTACATTTGGGAAGGGTGGGGTCGGATAGGAAAATATACCGGGTGGGCTAATCACCCCCTTCCTTGGGAAAGATGGATGAGTAGGATTAGTTCAGCCCATGTCCCACCCCCTCCTATTCCTATATGCAAGCATCTAATCGTACTTTTTTGCAACAAAATAATGTCAGCAGGAATCTGAGTAAAGTGCAGAGGGGGATTTCAGATAAATCTATCTATATTGCTTATTGAAACGAACAATAACATTTGTACGCATTGTTCCAATTCTATAACGGCTTTAACATATGTTGGTTGGTTGGTTTCAAACTAGAAGAACGAATAACAGATTTGTTCGGTAGCTAGCTGTTGGAATAACGGCTAGATTTGTTCGGTAGCTAGCTGTCGCCTGTTGGAATCTACGACCGTTTTAATAGGCTGTCTTTAAGTGCTTGCAACCTTTCCTGGTATTTGCTATTTAGAATGGCTTTATAAAGCAACTATTTTAATCCAAATGTGCTTGCCTTGCCATTTTACATATATGTAGTAGTGAGGTTGGACCTCAAAATTGGGCTAGTGAATTGTATTCATTAATATTGAAAGACGGCGGGTAAGTATACTTGGATATAATGTTGAGACTAACAATAATTTTGAATGGTATTGAGGTAGAAAAGAGACTCTTGGAGATAATGCTTTTGCTTATCCTGACTCCTGAGCAGTCATCTATATTGTTATATTTAATTGACAAACACAAGAGGTGTACTCAGAGTGTGCTGTGCATGTTCTGCACCACTGGTTAATGGCTTAATGCCAGGCAATTTTATTTAGAGGCATGTCTTTAAAATGGTTCAATGCCAATTGGGTCTTTGTATAAATTTCCTTGTATTTTGTTCAGCACGTCTCAAGCTTTATGGCATGGTTCATTAATTTTTAACTAGTTACCAAACTAACCATATTGTGCGTTATGTACCACCAAAATATTCTGTGGTGCTCTTGTTATACTTTTCATGGAGATAAGGCCAGCTATTGTGCATTTGTAATTTTAGTAGTAGTTGGATCAGTTTCTATGACATTCACAAATGTAGTTCCACTATTGAAATATGTCATGCAATGAACCTGTCATATGAGAAAAGGACGCCTTGCTGACGTTGAGTTTTTTGTACTGAAGTATATGGGGGAGCTTGGACTGAACTTCGAGGTGTACCGCAATGATGAGCTTACCATAGAGGATGTAAAGAGGTATTTGTCTTTGAGCGCATATTCATTTGTGATTTAGTTGCTTCACACACCAACAAAAAAGGGTTATGCATTTAATAACTTCTCAGTGTACTGATGGCAATCTCATTTTTAATCTTCTGTAGAAAGAACCCAAGAGGAATACTTATTTCTCCAGGGCCTGGTAAGTTTGTCTTGTGGATATCATTTGCAGTAATACAGTATACGCCTGAGTATTAACAATTACTTTCATGTCTCTTCTTCAGGTGAGCCACAAGATTCGGGTATATCTTTGCAGACTGTTCTGGAACTTGGACCTACCATCCCAATTTTTGGTGTCTGCATGGGTTTGCAGTGCATTGGGGAAGCTTTTGGAGGTTAGTCTTACTCCTAGATTGGGTCACAACAACGTTTTTCCGTGACCTCCGCTATCATATTGAAAAAGGTTATTCATGTAAAATTCAGGAAAGATTATCCGTGCTCCTTCTGGTGTCATGCATGGAAAAAGCTCTCCAGTTCACTATGATGAAGAATTAGGAAAGGCCTTGTTTAATGGCTTGCCAAAGTATGACTACACCATTTACTCAATTTTACATTTTCTTACAAATTCTCATGGTGTTTTGGTCTGCGCTCAATCATAAAGTGTTATCTTGCTGCATAGCATCCAATTGATGATCCTGCAGAAAGTTATTGCATACATCTTGTGAGTAAACCTGTTGTGTGATTGGAAGTGAGAAGGCTGCTCAGCTAACTTTTGCCTCATCAGAGCCTGATGCTTTACTTGAATTCTGCAGCATGTGATGTGCGATTGCTAGCTAACTCATGCAACTTTCCAATCCATTTTCAAGAAGTTGTGCTTAAGAGTTGTACAAAAGAATTGTTGTGCTAGTGTTCATAATATATTCAGTGTGCTAGTGCTCATTACCTTAGAATAGGGGAAAACATTTATTTTCATTTGAGATCATAGCACTTCAATCTGACATGATCCTCACTTACATGAACAGCCCATTTACAGCTGCAAGATACCATAGCTTGGTGATTGAGCAGGAAACATTCCCCCATGACGCTCTGGAAGCCACTGCCTGGACGGAAGATGGCCTTATCATGGCTGCTCGCCACAAGAAGTACAAGCATATCCAGGTATATCTCACTCAACGCTAGGCACCACAGCTTTTGATATCTTCCCCGAAGGTTCTTATAGATGTTAATGGCATCATTTCAGGGAGTCCAATTCCACCCAGAGAGCATCATCACCCCAGAAGGCAAGAGGATCATTCTCAACTTCGTGAGGTTCATCGAAGAGCTGGAGAAGCAGCGCGCCGAGGAGAAGAACTAGATAGACGCTAGCTGTTCAGGCAAAAGCAAAAAGGAGCTTAAGCCGGGTAGATTCAGGGCAGAAAGTGAAAAGGGTAGTGGTAATAAGGGAAAAGAGCTCTCCTTTTGTCATATTCGTTTGGTTCGTTGTAATGTATATCCTTGTGGATCGACATCTTGAATAAGCTCCAATCCTATCCTATCAAGTAGTTGAATGAATCCGTTGATGCTCAGTTTTGAGACGAGTCACCTCGCTTCAGCAGACGAAGCATGTGAGCTGATTAGACTCCTATGGCTGAATCGTCCCGTGGCGCGCGCACCGTCTCCGTCGTCTCATCTCGACCTCCGTCGCGTCGCGGACTACCTACAGCCGTGGGCTGGGCTCGCGCCGATGCGCACATGGCGGCGCGCGCGGCGAGATGGACGCGTCCCCCCGTGCAAAATTGCCCAACTCGGGTGCGGTCGCAGTGCCACAGTGCCACGCGCGACATATCTCCGCTGCCAAAAAAATGGCAGCTCCACAGACCACACAGCGTGACGAGACGAACTCACGGGCCACGGGCAGCAGGCAGCAAACCAGCGAACGCTCCGTGCAGTGCAGAGGACATCAGCGTGGGGGCTGCCTGTATCCACGCGGATGTTACATACTTACATGACCTCGTTTCGGGGTCTACCTGTTGCATCCACGTCGATCTAACGCCGACAAACGCGTTCACGCTCTTGGTCGCGCACTAGCATTCAGCCACTAGACCAACTGATCCGACGCTAGTTCATTCAATAAGTTCATTGCATATCCTTTTAATTCGTTATTATGGTCATCAACTCAACGGGATATGACAGAGTGATATGTGGATATTTGGTTCAATGTGCATGTTCTGTTAAGCTGATGACCAAAGATCTGCAATGAACTTACACATATTAAGGACTTAGTTCATAGGGTTTTCTACTTTTCTCTGTATCCATCAATGGCTTCCTACTAACCATCAGCCGTTTCGGTATGCTTAGGATCTGAGCATGCATCCACCCTCTTTTCTTTGTGATGTTATGCATTAATAGCATGTCTGGGTTGTTGGTGCGATGAAATTTATAAGCAATTCCAATTTATACATCATATAAGAAGTTAAGAACATAGTATTCAGCAGGTACATACAAACTACATAAAGCTCTACGTCCAAAAAATCAACTTTTATCCTTCTTCAGATTCATACAGAAATTGTTTTCACGCATTTTTAAGCTAATACTAATTACAGGGGAGAAGATTCCAACCGTTCCAGACGAACTCAGCGTAGAATCAAATAGTATTAAGAAATAAGTAACATATTTCGTTGAAGAGTTTAATTTAATTCTACAGGAAAGGGTGAGAGAATCCGCACGCCAACACATAGCACTGGCAGCTCACCTGTCACTGCACCACACGCCGTTCTTTGCATGTTGCAAAACGTTCCGCATTGGACTGTAGTAAATGTTACTAGTATAGTTTCACAACAATCTTAATCCCAACTAATCATATAAGGTCCTCTAGGGCTTTTATTCGGTTAATCACTCCTCGATGAAGATTGAAAGGGATTTAGCGAGGATTTAATTGTACACCAATCCCACGATCCCCTCCAATACCTCCTCATGCAGATTAAACGAACATATCATTACACTACACTTAAGGAACAAATGTGGTAATATCGTTTCAGCTTTCTATCAATCTTTACCTACTTAAAATATTCGGTATTTCTACCGTTAACCTCTCTATCTCTACTATTATAAAAATTAAAAGTGTTTTGTTTGTCCCACCTCTCTATTAGAAAAATTAGGGAAAAAACGATATTATACCTCTGAACTATTTGGTGAGTATGAATTACCCCCTCAGCCTCGAAAACTAGATATTTTTCACCCTCAACTATTAATACCGGACGAGTTACCACTCTGACTCAAATCAGAGTGGTTTTGACTACATGACAGTACAATCAATAATTCTTTTTTTATATCGACGGACTCCGCCTGTCAATCTCATCCTCTCTATCTCTTTCCCCCTCACCTCTCTATCTCTCTCTCTTTCCCCAATTCTCTCTCTCTTCTCATCTCGGTTCCTACTCTCTCTATATCACCGAGCAGCTGGTGGAGGGGGAGCCGAGGAGGGCGGTAGCGGTGGGTGTAGCTCAGAGCAGTGTGGCGGGCGGGAAGGCAGAGGTAGCTCGGTGCGGCGGAGAGGGAGCCGAGGACGGCAACGGCAGGAGGGGACGGGAGAGGCAACTCGGAGCGGCAGCGACGGGTGAGGACGACAGAGGCATCTCGGAGCGGCGCCAACGCTTGATTCTCTCCCTCTCAACCCCCTCTCTTCTCCCTCCCCGTGAGGGACGGGTCTTCTCGCGCAACTCCGGGAAAGGCCGCCGCTCGTTATTTTCTTATGCAAGTCCCTGCCCGCCACCGATGTTCTCGGCTCCCCCTCCGTCGGTCCAAGCTACCTCCACCAAGAGGACGCTCACAGTGGTCGACGCGCGCTTCTTTCTCGGGCTCCACTACGAGGACACTCGTAGCCGTCGGTGCACCTCCGGCAGCGCGTGGGGCTCTCCTCGACATCTGACGCGCGTGAGAGAGAGAGGTGTGAGAGGGGAAAGAGATAGAGAGGAGAAATATGATAGGTGGGTCCTATCGGTTTTTGAATAAAATAGTTGCTGACTGGACTGCCACGTAGGCTAAAACCGCTTGCAGAGCTGCTGGGGTTCATCCAGTATTGATAGTTGAGGGTGAAAAATATCTGGTTTTTAAGTCTGAGGGGTTCTTTTCAAATATATTTGATCACGAGGTAGAACCATTAATATTTTTTTTTTCAAATCCCGTTGCAACGCACAGGCCCCTCTGCTAGTGTTAATTACGATACTATTACATCTATTTCAAAATATAGCGAACAATACTATTACATCTATTTTATAATATAGCGAACTAGTACATTGAATAGTACAATAAATCTGGATAAATCATTGTACTATATGTATTCCTTCTCGTACTAATAAATTACTATATTTTGAAACGGAGATAGTAATTATTACCATTAAGAGGTAGTACATTCCTCTAAGGTCTACCTATTCTGTACAAGATAATGGCCTGTGCCCTGTGGTGCTTTGGATCTTACGAGTTGCTTTTTAATACTACTAGATAGGAGTACCTGGTTTCTCTGTGTCAATGACAACGAGGGCCCACCATGGAAATAGTGGCAGTATCAGAAGACCATATGCCTCGTTTTCTTGTTATGAATCTAACGGAGACCATGCCTCTATATAAACAGGGCCAGAGAGTCCAGCACTCCAAATAAAACTACCTCTGCAAACGTGCGTCGCCTGACCGCTTCCATCTACCAGTCTCGCTTCTTGGTGTCTACCTCGGCGGCAGCGGCGATGGCGGCGGCGACGACGGACGGCGGGGGGCTGCCGCTGCTGGCGGACAAGGCGCCGAGCCACAGCCACCACCCGGAGCGGCACTTCACGTCGGGGGAGGTGGTCCGCGACGTCATCATGGGCGTGTCCGACGGCCTCACCGTGCCCTTCGCCCTCGCCGCGGGGCTCTCCGGCGCCAGAGCGCCATCCTCGCTCGTGCTCACCGCCGGCCTCGCCGAGGTCGCCGCCGGCGCCATCTCCATGGGCCTCGGAGGGTAACCATTGACCACTCTTCTTTCTGTGTTCCTTATCCATATATGCATTGCACCCCTAATTAATCTAGCTAGCGAAGTTATCTGTACGTCAGTTTCGTCATATACTCCTAGATTGGTTCCGAATTTTTCATTACCAAAACAGGAAACCCAGCTGCATGGTGCAGCAGTATGTCAGTGAATACAATAGAAAAGCTTTCGGGGACCCACAGCCCATAACATGATAACTTATTAATCACCTGAAGTCTAAATATACTGCAATATGATCATGATGAAACAAAAATTTCGATACTCCATGCATGCATATCTTTGCTCGTACATATTGTCAGGTCGCGTCTTTTGCACAGACGCTTCACACGTGTTTGCAAGAGTAGGAAACAATTCATACGATTGGTGAAATCTTAATCCTTTTTCCCCAAAGGATCTTATAAGAATAAAATCATAAAAAATGATTTTTAAAAAATCCTATGAAATTTCTTCCAAACTAAAGTATCTCTTAGTTTGTCCACAGTTCTTTTCACTGCAGTCTAGAATATTTTCCACAACCTTGTAGAACAGGAGATGTGCACAGGGCATAAGCAGTGGAGACTAAGTGGAGAGCTGGTTGTAAATCATATTAGGCGCCCGCGCTTAATACATAGTACTTGCTGAATAAGAAGTGGAGTCATGGATTAATAAACAATGGTCAGTAAGCTAGCAAGTTACCGTGCTCTTCCCTGTTTTCATGCTCCTGCAGGCATATCCAAATATTAGCATCTTATGTGGATAGGACAACCTAGACCAAGTTAGGCATGCCTGCCCTGAATATGCTCACAAGATCACAGATTCACAGCCAGGTGTACTTGCTGAATATTGCCTTGTTACCTAAACAATCAATCAGGAAAGCCCATAGTGTCCATCGGCCTGCAGATTGGCACGGCGTATCTGACCTTCTCTGTTCTTTGCCGAGCTCCCACTCCCACAGTCCCACTTGCAGATTAGTAGATTACCAATCATCCTGTCATCCAAGCCCAAAAAAGGAGTCATTAAAGTAAAGTTAGCTCGTGATGGACACGTGTGTGGCCCTATTCCACGTGCTGTTCCAGCACACTTTGTGTTAGTGTCACAACTTTTAGGCCTAAGAAAGCGGAGAATAATATTTTCCCCCTTTAAACTGGGAACAAGACAAGATCACGTTGTTTTCAAATCAAAAAAGGCGCGCACAAACGCATGACACTTACCCGCAATTGCACCATGTGGTAGGTATCTCGCGGCCAAGAGCGAGGCAGATCATTACCAGCGGGAGATGAAAAGGGAGCAGGAGGAGATCATCTCCGTCCCGGACACTGGTAAGCCGATAAGGAGATACAACAAGATACCATATGCTGAGACATGTTGCTAGATTCCTCCATCTGCGACCAGCAGGAAAGCTGCCTCGCTTTTTTTTTAAAAATATATATTTCCTGGTTGATCGTTCAGAGGCTGCTGAGATTGGCGAGATCATGTCGCAGTACGGGCTCGAACCGCATGAGTATGGCCCTGTCGTGGACGGGCTCCGTAGGAATCCTCAAGCTTGGCTCGACTTCATGATGAGGTAATATGACCAACTGTTGCTACTCCCTTTGTCAATCTCTCCAGTTACTAGAAAGCAAATGTTGATGTCCTGATGATACTAATCTGAAATGCTGTGATTATCCTGTACTCATATATGAAGCTGTCAACAATGGAAACCACACATATATTACTAACCAGCAAGATTTCAATCATATAAGAAATAATTTACAATTATCAAACCAATACATGGTAAATACTTTTCTTAACTAACCAGAGCAATGTATGCAGATTTGAGCTGGGATTGGAGAAGCCAGACCCTAAAAGAGCTATACAGAGCGCTTTAACAATTGCGCTATCTTATGTCATTGGTGGACTGGTCCCTCTCCTTCCCTACATGTTTATCTCCACAGCACAGAACGCCATGCTCACATCTGTTGGTGTCACGCTGGTTGCACTACTTTTCTTTGGCTACATCAAGGGTCGATTTACTGGAAACCGTCCATTCCTCAGCGCTGTCCAAACTGCTATTATCGGTGCGCTTGCTTCTGCTGCGGCATATGGAATGGCCAAGGCCGTGCAAACTAGATGATGCTTTGAGCCCTCGTGTGCTCCTGTCTGAAGTTTCAGTAGGCAGAACTGAATCCAACGAAGCTGCAATGAATCACAATTCTCAGATTAAGCATATGTATTTTACCTTCCATGTAACGGTGAATAAATTTTGGGAATCATGAAATAAAAGCATACTATTTTAAGTTCTATGTCCCCACCTTGTAAGTTGAACATCCAACATACAAATTTGACAGTTTACTCACATTTTGATCAATGTGACAAGCAAATTGAAATTAGAGCACACATCTATCAGACATGAAATTGATATGAGTGATCATATCACCTATCAAGCACATGTTTAGCTGCACACTGGGGCTTCAGGTGAAAACTCACGAAAGTTATATATGCATCATAGGATAGACCATGAGTAATGCTCTTAGTTGTTCTCATCAACACAAATAAAGGTGAAATAAAGTCATAAGTAGAAAATATTTACGTCTAATCGTGACCGTCTGCCTGACCTGCTAGAGTTAGCTGTGAATCAGTGAAGGCAACTCTGTTACTCTGTCATGCAGCCAGGAGCCCAGGACAATCATTTAGAGCCCTGTAGAAAGTAATGAGCGCATCACTTGTACGGTATGTATCCCAATTGTTCAGGACACCTCATTTCCGGGTTAACATTTCTCAGCATCCCGAAAAATGGGCACTGATAGAGGAAGTATAATTATATATGTATACAAAATTAAGGAACGAATCAGATCACCGATACTTCAAAACCAACTTATTCCTCATGCTTGCACTCTTCAAACATGATGTATGCATGCCGATTGGACTACAGTCATGTCATTCGTCTTCCTTGGCTTGCAGTGCACATGTATTCATGTTGTGTTCTGTATCTTCTACTAGATTAATGGAATTTACTATTGGAAAAGTACTGTCTTTGCCCACCAATGTTATCTGTCATGGAAACTCTTAGTCGTTTTCTTCTTGACAATTTCACCGACTAGAGACGTATAAACACCAAAATCTGGCACTGTTCCTTTTGCACTCTTTAGTTCGTCAGGATCTGCAACTTTTCCATGCTTGCAATGCCCATCCAAGAGAATGTTGTATGTGATATCATCTGGAGATACACCTACATTAATCATTGCATTAAGAAGCATGTCTGCATTCTTCATCTGCCCCAGCTTGCAGAAACCATTCATAATAACATTATATGTCACAACTCCTGGTTTTCTACCCTTATTCTGCATTTCCTTCAGGAGTCTAAGGCCTTTCTTCACTTCCCCTTTCCTACAGAAAGCATCAATCACCATTGTGTAGGTCGTGTTATCAGGCTCCAAACCAGCCTCCATCATCTCACCCAGAACTCTCTCGGCATCAGCTGATCGCCCTGCCTTGCTCAGCCCTGATATGAGTGCTGTATATGTCACCTCGTCCAATGCAACCCCTTCAGCCACCATATTCTGCTTAATCTCCATCGCCATGTCTAACTCTTCTTCCTTGCAATAACCATCAATGAGGGTAGTATAAGTAACCTTGTCCGGCCTGAGACCAGCACTCCTCATCTCCACCACAATTCCACTAGCAGACTTCAAATTTCTTGCCCGGCAGAGCCCGTTGACCAGTGCATTGTACGTCACCACATCTGGCCTCACACCCCTTTCTCCCATCTCCCGGTGCAGCTCCAGCATAGTCTCTGCATCACCCTTCTTGCAATGTGCATCTATCAAAATCGTGAACACAACTGCATTGAGCTTCATACCTCTCCCACACATTTTCTCAAACACCCTTTTTGCATCCTCTATCCTCCCCACCCTGCACAATCCCTGTATCAAAGCACCGTAAGTGTACACATCCGGTGCAACGCCTGCCTCCGTCATCCTTCTGTACAGCGTGTCCGCAGCGTCCAGATCACCAGCCCTGCACATCCCCGAAATCATGGTGTTAAAGCTGACAATCGTCGGCCGCACGCCCCTGATCTGCATTTCGTCGAACACATTCTGTGCACTTGCAAGCTCGCCCAATCTGACAAGGTCACGCATCAGAACATTAAACGGCTTCGCCTCCGGGGGCAGGCCCGCGTCAAGCAGCTGCAGATAGAAGGCGCAGGCTTCGGGAGCAGTGGGGAACCGGCTCATGAGGCCAGTGCACGAGGTGGGCGTGAGGCGGATGCCACGGCGGAGGGCGAGGAGGACGAGGGTGCACGCATCGGGGAGGAGGCCCTCCTCGGCGTAGGCCGCGGAAAGGGCAGATACAAGAGACGCCTGGTCGCCGGGGGTGGCGGCGGCGGCAGAGAGGAGGAGCGGGAAGACGCGCGGCGGGGAGGAGCGGCCGAGACGGGAGGCGAGGAGGCGGAGGAGCGGATGAGCCAGGTGCGCGAGGCGGTGGCGGAGGAGGTGGCACGCCATGGAGAGGAAAGAGGACGGGGTGTGGCGGAAGAGGCCCGGAGGAGAGGCGACGAGGAGGAGGCGGAAGAGGGAGTGGAGCGGGAGAGGCGGGAGGGAGAGCGGGTTGAGGCGGAGGAGGGAGAGGAAGTGGTCGGAGGTGAAGGAAGGGAGAAGGCGGAGGAGCGGGGCCGGCGCGGAGGCCGGGAGCGGCGCGGGGTGGACGGGGAGGGCGAGCGCAACCTCGGAGGCGGCGACGAGGAGGGGATCGGCTGCCTCGGCCTGCGGCGGCGGCGGTGGCGCGGCGTACCATGGGTGAGCGGCCCGCGGCGGTGGCTCGGCAGGAACAGGAGGCGGCCGCCGCGGGCGGTGACGGAGGCGGAGAGTCCTCTGCATGGCGGCCGGTAGGGTGGGATCGGAGGAGCGGGTCACCGCCGCCGGGGGCGGGGCGCGCCAAGTTTGAAGCTAGAGGATTGATCTTTGGAAAGAACTGAATGGATGTTTTGCAATTGAAACCCTCCCTTGTTTCGAATTCTCCGTCCCGGTCCCCCGAGTTTTGGATTGTATTGGGGTGGAATATGTTCATGTTCCTTAAGGAATCTGATTTTCGTCTTGAACTGAAAAATCAGATATAACATATCCCTAAACTATTCAAACCGGTGCAATATATATCCTAAGGTAGTATAGCAAGTGGTTTTGTCTGACATGGCAGTTTGACCTGGGTCAGCTTAGATTGTATCTATTAAGTTCATTGTCTCCTCTCTCTTATCATCCCTCTCCAGGCCTGCAGCCGGCGGGAGAGGCGGTCGACGACGAGCACCCGTTCCGGCGGGAGAGGCGGCCGTCGACGAGCGGCCGTTCGAGCGGGAGAGGCTCGCGGTGGTCGGTGGGAGAGGCCGGTGGGAGAAGCGTGCGGTGGGTGGGGGCTCGATGGCGGCAGGCGGCGGGAGAGGTGCGCAGCGAGTGGGGGCTCGACGGTGATGGGTGGTGGCCGGTGAGGAAGGCTCGTGGAGGTTGGCGGGTAGAGGCTTGTAGCGGCCCCTTCCTCTTCCCTACGCCGCCTTACCCACGCGCTGTCGTTGGGTCATCTCGATCTGTGCGTACATCTGGAGGTAAAGAGGACGATGACGATGTTGTAGCTTACCGTCCCGATTCGGCACAGATCTCAAACCACGTCGCCGCCGCCCCTCCTCCCGTGCTCCCGGTCCTGTTCCGACCTAGGGCAGCAGCGGCCCTCAGGACGGGCGTGCAGGTAGGGCATCATCGCTAGCATCCCGTTGTATCCCTGGTGGCAAAGCCCGCCCGCCAACCGTCCTCCTCACCACCCGCCACCAGCCTGCTCACCGCTCGCTGTAGTTGTTTGGCCCTGCTTGGCGTCGTCGCCGTCGTCCTATGGCTACTACACATCGCGACGTCGGAGGCGGGCTCTATAGGACGCTCATGGTGACACCGTTGGCCAGGCAGAGCACCGTCCCGGTGATCATGGCCCATAATCGACGGAAGATGGCATTGGTCGATAGCCGCAACACCCAGACGGAGCCGCCTGCGATGAAATCGGCCCAGCGTTGCGCCGCGTCGGTCGGCAATTACCCGCGGCGAAATTGGCCGGCGCTGCGACGGGAGTGCCTTCAGCTCCTCCAACAACGCGTCCGTGGTGGCCGGTAAGATGGGAACAACCGAACAGGGGGAAGGAGAGAGATAGGTGAAGAGGCCTGATAGGTGGGACCCACGCTGACTCATCACTGTTTATTCGGATTAAACTGCCCCGTCGGATAAAATCACCCACTATACTGCCTTGGGACCAAAACTGTACCAGTTTTAATAGTCTAGGGACCGTCGTATCAGGTTTTCCGGTTCAATGACGAAAATCAGATTCGTTGTCAAGTTAAGAGACCTCAAATGAACTTATTTCTATTGGGGTAGAATCAATCGTCTAAAGGCTAACTCGGCCCGTTTAGTGCCGAATCTCGGCCATAATGTCAGACCATCTAAATCTTTTGCAGCCTTATTTTTGCAGACCTAATTTCGTATTCCATCCTTTTCACATTTATAAGAGGTTTTAATTTTTCTTAAAAACAAATTCTTATGGTTGATCATGATCATAGAAAACGTAGATACATTTATAACAACATATCAGTTTAATTAAACTAGTTAAAAATGTTGCTACGTGTTTTTGTAAATTTGTTGGAAATTAAAGTTAGGACTACTTTGTAACGCAGGATTGTGAAAAACAGGAACAAGGAAAATGCAGGATGTCATGCCTATTGAATTCCTGTAGGAACTGAAAACACCAAAAAGTTCTATTTGGATGACGCATAGGAAAGCAGCAGGAACTTTGGGTGAGAAAAACGTAAGGTTTCTCATGCTAGATATCCTTCAAAATTCCTATGAGATAGTTCAATGCATGGGAATTTCGAAGGAATTTGAGAGAGCTATTTACCATTTATACGGTCAAACCGTTAAACGTGGGCCAAAATTCTTATGTAAAAATAAAGAGAGCTTAAGTTTCGCCGTACTTCTAGTCTCTTGTGGCCCTAATGTTTAATCAGAAATCTGACGATTATGTGATATCGGATACCAACAACGCTCATATTACTTACAGTAGCAGAATTTAGGCTTTCTGCATTCTTCGAAGCATTTCTTCTCGGCACTGCTTATAGCAATGCTCCAGTGCAGAAATCATCCAGGAATTCACACCAAAACTAGAAAACTAATGTTGTTGTCAACTCCGGTCCAATTTACTGAAACCTGCAAAACAGATACACATGCTGCACGATAACGGTTCTGCAGGTTAACAAATGCTCTGCTGACCCAAAAAACATGGGGCATTAGAAACTATCCAGGAATTTACAGCAAAACTAGAAAACTAATCTTGTTGTCAACTCCAGTCTAATTTACTGAAACCTGCAAAACAACTTCAGAGACTTCTGCAGGTTTACAGATGTGCTGCTGAACAATCAGAAAAAACATGAAGCATCTTGTGTGCCATTGTTAATCATGTATTAAGGTCTTGTGAAAGATGATATATTTACAGGTGCATAGCTCTGCTAATCTTCAGCAGAGCGTTGCCTAACAACAGAGGATTCTCCCAGTAGCACCAGCTATCGACATTTCAAAACTTGGGCACACGGAGGCCCTAAATTGCTGCTGAATGCTGATGAAAAGATCAAAAACTTTTGACAAGCAACAACTAACAACAGCTTCGGCCGCCATTACTGTTTCATCGAGCTATACTAGCAAGAAGGAAGGAGGGGGCTACTTCCTGAGTTCCTGTCTCTGTCGTCCACCTCGGCCTCCCCGCACGGCATGCCGAACCTCTGGATCACCCACTGGAGCGACTCGATCTGCTGCCGGTCGTACATCTGCTTCTGCTGCGCCATCTCCCGGAACTGCCGCGCCTCGCGCTCCACCAGCGCCTTCTCGTTCCGCAGGCACGCGATCTTGGCCATGGCCTCGTCGGCCGCGGACGCCGCCGCGCGCCTCTCCTTCTCCAGCTCCTCCAGCGCGGCCTCCCTCCGCCTCCTCTCCGCCGCGAGCCGACGCCTCAGCCGCTCCACGCTGCCGCCCTCCTCTGCGCCGCCGCCGTTCGCGTCGCCGGCCGCCGCGGAGTCATCTTGCTCCGCGTCGGCCTCCTGCTCCAGCTCAGTGGCCAGCGACCTCGCGACCGGCTTGTCGGAGCAGCTCCCCTTAGAGCGGGAGCGCTCCACGGCGGGGGACGGGGACGGGGTCAGGCCGCCTTTCTTCTTCAGAGCCAGTATTTTCGTCCCGCACACGGCGCAGACGACGCCGCCGGCGCGCAATGCCTGCACCGTGGCGTCCGCGTTCCCGACGAGCCCCTCCACGGCCTCGCACCGCTTGCCGAGGCGCCAGACCCCCGTCGCCAAGAGCAGGAGGGGAATTCCAACAAACATCTGGGGGGCGCTCACCGACCTCGCCAGCGCAACCCAGTGTTCCGCGGAGGCCCAGTCGCCGCCGGCCTCGTCGGACTCGGACGAGTACACCATCGCCAAGAACCCAAGCACCGACCCAACCAGGAAGTAGAACGCGCCCGCCCCGGGAATAAACGCGAACGACACGCCGGCGAGCGGCTTCAAGAATCCGCCACCGGCACCAGTGATGCGGTTCGCGCCGCCCATCACTTACCCCAAAAAATTGCCACAAATCCGTCCCAAAAAAAAAAAAACCAAAAATGCGATCTCGAGGGGGCTCGCGGTGCGTCACCGGTGGAATCGCTTGCGACCGGAGGAAATATAGGAGGAGATCGCCGTGGGTTTAGGGGAGGCGTGGGGGAATTGGGGAGACGAAGAATTTGTTTGGTTTTAAGCGAAAAGCTCAAGGGTTTCGATTCGAAGGGGGATCTCTGCGGATAAGTCGCGGGTGGCCTCGCTGCCGTGTGGGTCTGGAGTTCCGGGAGTTCGGACTCGTCCTCGCGTGGGGCCCGGTTGTCGGTTATGGGCGCCGTGTTGTGTGGGCCCGACGAGAAGATAGAGTAACCGGATCGGAGTGGAGAAGTCGTTTTGCTTAACGGTGACGATGACAGGTGGGGTAAAGTTATGTGTGGCCCAAATGTCTGTGTAAGATATGGGTTATGGCGTGTGTGAAGTTCGGAGAGAATCTATGGGAACGGAAATATGGAATACGTGGGCTAGAGGCGTGGTTCTTTTGGGTGAAGACCGACTTCACTGCGGAAGGTGACAGTGTGACACTAGTCCAGGATCTTTTTCCCTCGTGATATTTTCACTGAAACGATGAAAACCGGCTTCACATCAATTGACTAGTTCACGCCTGACTACCCACTTGAGAATTTGTAATTTTCCAGTTGCCTGCGTATCTCGTTTGAAAACTCCAACTTTAGATCTGGAACTCAGCATTAGTAACAAGGCGCGGTTTTAATTTGTGGCTCCAAAGAGACGTTGGATTGTTATACAAAATCGCCAAATCGATTCCATCCGCTTATCTGATTGGGCGCACGGCATCCGCTATGAAGAAGGCCGAACAAAGCGAGCACCAACAGCACGGTCGCCGCTCGGCAGGCCGGCAGCCCGTACGCGGCCCGCGTGGGCCGAAACCGCGGGTTCCAGTAGCAGTGCAGGGGACGGACCGGACGGACGCCCACACACGCGACAGTTGCTCGCCCTCGTGCCGGCCCTTCTTTCAACCGGCACCTGTAACGAGGGCATGTTCAGCTTGTAAGAGTCCAGAGGAACTGAAAAAAATTTCAAATTTTAACTTCTAAACTAAACTATTTTGTGAAACTTTTGATTACAGGAGAAACTGCAACTGTGAAAAACTCCTCCAAATAATCTTACGGTATACTGAGAACTCCTATTATAGAATTCTAGGAGTACTAGGCTCGCCCAACGTCACAACATTTTTTGTGCTTAGCCACCTATGAGAGAAGGAATGATTGCTATGCTACTGTGCATTTTGCGACTCCTTTAGACTTCATTCCTCTCCATGGATGAATATTGAGAAGGCTCGACTCAGTCGGACTTGTTAGGATAACGAGTTGGCGACTGACGAGGGAGGATGCGAGGAGCCAAGGTCGTGGCACCGCGTAAGGTGAAGATGCTTAATTAATCATGCGCTAATAAGTTATTCCGTTTTACGTGTTGGGAGGGTTAGTTCCTAATCCAACACAAAGAACACAGTCTATGGAATCATGTTAAGACTTCTTTTTAGCCTAGTGGATGATTGTACCGTCTCCTATCCTAGTGGACTATTTGTCAAGCTCCTTAAACTCGTGAGTAGCTCGCAGGTCAGCTCGAATTGGGTTGTTAAGATAAGTAAGCTGAAAGGCTTGGCTCGTTAAGAAACAACGAGGTACGAGTTTTTGGTTCGTCCCTAGTCCTCCCCATACCTAATACTTCATCGATTCCAACAGTTTTCAGTTAATCCCTCGTCCTTCTTTAATGCTCACGCAATCGTTTCGAGATCCCAGACCGGGCATTGATCTTAGCTCCAGTTCCATACTCCTATTTCCATACTTCTTGTTCCATGGATCTTAGACAGGGACAGCACTCTCTCTACATTTCCCCTAGCAGACTAGTAGTAGGTCAGTACAGCTAGGATCTCGTTTCCGCGATCAATGTTTCTCACTGATTGGACAATGATTGCTACCTCGCTTGATCAACAAAGCATGCTGGCTGGCTGGATGCACGAAACCAGATCCATGCTTTCCATCACGTTACACAGTGCCCCTACGTCCCAAAAAAACGCAGCCAAGAACACACATCAAAAAACATTAATCGATCGATCCGGCAATAAACTCCAAGAGATCTTCGATACGGTTGCACGCCTATACTCTATAAAACTGTCGTTTATCGCACAAAACGACGGTGGATCCGTGGATGTGTACATCTACCACCGATTCGTAAATCCTAAACCGCGTTTTAGGAGGATGACGACGAAGATTATCATCGGTTGTTGATCACACCAACATAATCCATTCCGGTTCTGCGATACAATATACTAAAGCAAGGTGAACAGCAGTTGAAGGAGCCCCACCATGTAACCATGTTCATACAGGAGGTCAACGTCTCCATGGCCGTAGTGTTGGCGAAGGACCAAGGTCCAAATGACCCCCAATCTTTAACCTCGGATTCTTTCTGGCAGCCAATCTCCGGGCCTAATCTGTATTATATGATATATCTGTGCTTTAAGCCATCCTGTATTACGCGTCAGGAAGCCAGACAAATAGCTCTCTTCCTGTCCAAAAGGTGTCACCATGTCACCAAAATGAACCAACTATTGTCTACTGCGGGGCTTCCATTTGCAAGTGAAAGTTTGATCTAAAAAAAGTGCAAGTTTGGTGCTTAGTAGTTATATTCACAGAAGGGAATATATCCAGCAATGGTGACAACTTGTACGTGGTGTGTACACGCTGATCAGTGCAGGAGAATTGAAACCACTCTGTCGTAGCTGCGTGTTTTTCTCTGTGTCTGATTTCCGGTCGTTGTTCCCGTTAGCTTAAGCGAACCTACTCTGGTGGTACAGCAAAGATAGGTACGTTGGTGATTCAATATTACTGAGAAATAAAGCCTTTGCATCCATCGATGGTTGACACCGCCCCGATAATTACGCCATGATGGCATTTACAGGCCACCGAATCTGTCGACAGTTACGGTTCCAGGACCTGGTCGTAACTCGTACATCCGTTTACTCTGTCGTGTGGCATCGCAAAAAAGAAATGGGAAACTCTGCATCCAGCTCTGTGATGTCCACATGATCCTACCTTCAGCTAACCTGAATTAAAGATTCTTGATCACCGTTTACAGGTAAGGAGTTGCTCCAGCTAACACTTGTGTTCGTGAAAACGACCGGTAATACGCAGATGGTAAAACACACTGTTAGCCTTGTTGCAAATCTAAGTCAGCTACGGTTCTGTGCAAATCTTCTCAGGCACTATTGTTGTACTTCTGGTTGTTATACTATCAAAATCGCAAAATCAACACTAGTACGCACTATCAAAATCGTAAGAGGAATTCAGGATCAACGGCCTGCAAGGGCAGCTTTGTCAATGTGCATCTCTTGATCTGAGCCGTTGGAAATATAATCGGACGGACGAGATCGCGTCGGAATCTCGTCGTGCGGTTGCGATGTCATTTGTGGCATCCTCCTCCGTTTTTCTCCTTTGTAAACAAAAGCAATGGAAAGTCTCCTTTCCAAATTCCAATTTTCTACTTTGCTTGCTTCTTCCCTCCTCTCCCTCTTCTGCTTCTCCTCCCTACGCCGCATGGTGTGATCAGCCAAGAAAAACCATCCACCCAGCGATGCCGCCACCGCCGGCCGCCGCCGCGCTCCTGCTGCTCCTGGCCCTCACCGCCGGCGCGGGCGCCGGGGCCAACGACATCGCGTCGGACGCCGCGGCTCTGCAGGCGTTCCTCGCGCCGTTCGGGTCGGCGACCGTGTCGTGGAACTCGTCCCAGCCGACGTGCTCATGGACGGGCGTCGTGTGCTCCGGCGGCCGCGTCGTGGAGGTCCATCTCCCCGGGGTTGGACTCCGCGGCAATGTCCCCGTGGGCGCGCTCGGGAGCCTCGACAAGCTCGCGGTGCTGTCGCTGCGGTACAACGCGCTCTCCGGCCCGCTGCCGTCTGACCTGGCCAACTGCGCGGAGCTCCGGGTCATTAATCTGCAGTCGAATCACTTCTCCGGCGAGCTCCCCCCGGAGATTCTAGCTCTCCCGGCGTTGACGCAGCTCAACCTCGCGGAGAACCGCTTTTCCGGGAGGATTCCGGCGAGCATTGCCAAGAACGGGAAGCTTCAGCTGCTCTACTTGGATGGTAACCTCCTCACCGGCGAGCTGCCGAATGTCAACATGCCATTGCTCACATCTTTCAACGTCTCCTTCAACAACCTGACCGGCGGGATACCCAGTGGTCTCAGCGGCATGCCGGCGACGTCTTTCCTCGGCATGTCTCTGTGCGGCAAGCCACTCGCCGCTTGCCGAACGCCAATTTCCATCCCACCGTCACAAGCTCCGGCGCTCTCGCCAGAAGGCGCTGTCTCGGCAAGCGGCCGCGGGCGAGGTGGACACCCCCTAGCCGGCGGAGCCATTGCCGGCATTGTGATCGGCTGTGCGTTCGGCTTCCTTCTTGTCGCCGCCGTTCTGGTCCTCGCGTGTGGCGCCCTGCAGCGCAAGCCAAGACCGCACCACAACCGTGACGTCGCGGCGGAGCTCGCCTTGCACAGCAAAGAGGCAATGAGCCCGAGTGTGTACACCCCTCGTGTCTCGGACTCGCGGCCGCCGCCACCGCTGCAGGTGGCCCCCGTGGTACAACCTGCCGTCGCCGCCAACGTCGCGGGAAAGAAGAAACTCTTCTTCTTCGGGAGGGTGCCGCGGCCGTACGACCTCGAGGACCTGCTGCGCGCGTCCGCGGAGGTGCTTGGCAAGGGCACGTACGGGACGACGTACAAGGCCGCGCTCGAGACCGGGCCGGTGGTCGCCGTGAAGCGCCTCAAGGAGACCTCGTTGCCGGAGCGCGAGTTCCGGGACAAGGTCGCGGCGATCGGCGGGCTGGACCACCCGAACGTCGTGCCACTGCAGGCCTACTACTTCAGCAAGGACGAGAAGCTCATGGTGTACGAGTTCGTCGCCATGGGCAGCCTCTCGTCGATGCTTCACGGTATGTATGCTTGGTGTTCGACTGGTTCTTTCTCGCTTCTCTCCGTTTCAGTTCTGATTTGAGCTGGCGATTCTAGGTAACCGTGGCTCCGGCCGGTCGCCGCTGCTCTGGGAGTCGAGGAGGCGCATCGCGCTGGCGTCGGCGCGCGGGCTGGAGTACATCCACGCGACGGGATCCAAGGTGGTGCACGGTAACATCAAGTCGTCCAACATACTGCTGGGCAGGTCGGTGGACGCGCGCGTGGCGGACCACGGCCTCGCGCACCTCGTCGGGCCGGCGGGCGCGCCGTCCAGCCGGATGGCGGGGTACCGCGCGCCGGAGGTGGTGGCGGACCCGTGGCGGCTGTCGCAGAAGGCCGACGTGTACAGCTTCGGAGTGCTGCTCCTGGAGCTGCTCACCGGGAAGGCGCCGACGCACGCCGTGCTGCACGACGACGAGGGCGTGGACCTGCCGCGGTGGGCGCGCTCCGTGGTGCGGGAGGAGTGGACGTCCGAGGTGTTCGACACTGAGCTGCTCAGGCACCCCGGCGCGGAGGACGAGATGGTGGAGATGCTGAGGCTGGCGATGGACTGCACCGTGACCGTGCCGGACCAGCGGCCGGCGATGCCGGAGATCGTCGTGCGCATCGAGCAGCTGGGCGGCGCGGGGTCCGCTCGGACCGGCCGGAGCGTGTCGATGGATGACGCCGACGACCGGCCGCTCAGGCCTGCCGGGTCGATCCGCGAGAGTTGAAGCTTTGATCACTCAGCATAGTGCTCGTTCGGTAACTCTATGAAAGAAAGGTCCTGAATTTTTTTTCTTCATTTTATTTTTGCTGCGTTCTTGTGTTTGTCTTAGGAAATTACTTACGGTGTGATGTTAATTCTTTGAAGTTTCATGAATTTCTTGATACTTCTTTCATCGGATTTCAATCGTCCGGTTAGCTGCGTGTGTGTCTTGAGATGAGAATATGTTGGTGATAGGAGAAGCACTGGTGCAATATGTAATTACCACATGGTTGATGTCACTATTGACAATGAGAAATTACTCCCCCTTCGAGGTTTTAAATCCCGCACGATTTGAATGACATCCCAGTTGATCTCGTTTTGATCGTGCGGGCCACTCGTGTCGATGTTATCATCTAGCCGCTGCCGCTACATGGAGTTGCCATGCACACACACTGAAGACAGTGAAAAAAAAAAGCTGAAAAAGGCGTCCTTCGCACGCATCCTGCTCATGCTGAGCTCAGTGACAGCTACAGGGACATAGTACAGCTCTGATATTTTTTTACACGACTTGTTCCGAACAACCAAACCAATAGGCGTCCCGGTAAACCATGTCGTTTGAAACTCCTAACTAATGTCAATTTGGTGCAGTTCACCCTTTCTATATTGCAAGGTGCAACTAGGATTAGAAGAGTTGTGTGAGCAAGCAAGCAACAACAAGAAGAACATGGCTACGAGTTGGCAGCACATCAAGGCTTTGTCCCGAAGATACGAACTGCTCCAACCACAAGAACGCGTTAATGCGCCGCGTGCCTTGCTCGTACGTACTTGCCGAGCACAACTAATTAGCCCGAGAGAATCCCAATTTTTTTAAGGGCAAGCTAGCCCGAGAGAATCCTAACCTGCCCGAACAAAATAAAGGGAGAGAAGAGAGGAGATCAATATGGTTGTGGATCATGCAACGCCCTGCCTGTCATTAGTTGTCATCGTGCTCTTTTATAAAAGGAGGCTGATCGATCACTCGAGCCGGCCGGGGTCGTTTCGCATCGCTGCCCCCACTACTAGAGCACGAAGGAATGATAATCAGTGGGCTATTTCTGAACAATAATGGGCGACGTGAATTATTGGCCACCGGTCCTTGGAAAACAGCTCGGCCAGCGATCGAGCCATCCAACCCATTGCAATCCATGTGTGCACTGAGCTGAAACACGCCTTTCGGCAGCAATAGTAGCTCTGCTATGCCCTGCCTCAGCTCTACTACACCTCCATCCCCACACAAGGCCCCATTTTTCTGGCCGGTTTTGATCGCTAGATTTCAGCAGTAGGGGAGGAGCAGTACGACTACCATCCATCAGTAAGCTAAGCTGCGTGACGCTGTAGTGGGTAATGGACTAATGGTGGTGCTAGGGGAGGGGAGGCACATGAAGATGAAGGCGGCGCATTGAAGAGTACTTTGGTTGGGAGTAAAGCAGGCAAGCGTCGTGCTGCGCGTTAGAATTGACGCGATGCGGGCCTGCTCGCCCCTGCCCGTACCAGAGCAGTAGAGTGTGCAGGGCAGATCGATCAATTGGGCGCTTTTCGTTGAGCCGGTCCCCGGGTTCCGGCCGGTTAGGTGGCCGGGACGAAAGGATCACGTCAGGACGGACGGACGGACGGACGGAGAGGAGACCGCTCGATCGTCCGGCCTCGGCAGTTGCACTAATAGCTCGCCAAACTGCGTACCACCACGTGCCGTGCCGTGCATCACCGTGCCGCGCCGCGGCGCACAACGATGCGGCAAACGCGGCTATGCGAGCCTCGCCTGCGCATTTCGGTGTTCGCTTTGCAGAATGGCAGTGCATGGTGGCGATGGTGCGCTCGCCCGCGCTGCGGCCGGCCACCTTGCGGGCACGCGTGCGAGACGGCACTCGCGCGCGCGCGCGCGTCGGTGAACTGCTTCTCTTCCGATCTCCACCACTCCGCCTGCTGGATATGGCCGGGTTGGCTGAAAGCCTCTAGCCCATGTAAGATGTTCGGGCTTCAGTCCACAAACCGGCCATGTAAATTCTCAGGGAATAAGTTCATTTAAGGTCCCTTAACTTGGCATGGAATCCGATTTTCGTCCCTATACCGCAATACCAGATATAATTGACCCCTAAACTGATAAAACCGGTGCAAATAAGATCCTAATGCGGTTTAGATGGTGGGTTCGGCTGATGTGGCGTCTACGTGGTAGGTTTGACTTTGTCCTGGTCCTACGTGGCAGTGACGTGGCACTGGAAGCAAAATATTTAAATTAAAAACTAAAATTAAAAAGTGGGACCCACGACCACTCCTCTTCTCTCCCTTCTATTTCTCTCCCCCTATCCTCCTCGTCATTGTCACCGTAGAGACAATTGCGGCTACCACTGTGAGCAAGGAGATGGTGTCGACGGCGAGGAGTAAGCTCGGGGGTGGAGCAGAGGGGCGGGCGGGCGTCACAGCGAGGGGGAGCGGCCGCTGCGGGACGGAGCGGAGTGGCGGGCGAGTGTAGTAGCGGGCGAGCGTCGCGACGGGGTGCAGCCGAGGGACGGGTGGTGCAACCGCTGCGGGGAGGGGCGGAGGGGCGGAGCCGAGTGGCGGGCGGCCGCGGCAGGGTGGAGCCGAGTGGTGGGTGGGCGTCGCGGCGGGGCGGAGCGGAGCGGAGGGGCGGTCGGAGCGACCGCGATAGGGCGGAGTGGAGTGGTGGGCGGGAGTCGTGGCAGAGCGGGGTGGAGTGGCCGCCTTGTCGCTCCCGTCCCTCCTCTCCCTCCTCCCCGTCGCGTTCATCTCCCCGCGAAGCCGACGAGCCGCGTGGAGATCCCGCACCGCGAAACACCTTCCCATCCGCGGAGCACGAGCTGCCTCGCCACTCCACGCCTCCTCCTCTTCCGGTGGTAGCGGACGAGGACGCGGCAGCGGACGGCAGCGGCGGACGAGCACGCGGTAGCTGACGGCAGTGCCTCTCCCTCTGCTCATCGCCGACGAGCCCTTGCCTCCTCGCTCCACGCCCGCCTCGTCGGCCTCCCCGCCTCATCGCTCTACACGCTCTTGCCACTGGAGAATTGGAGAGAGGGGATAGAGGTAGAGAGGTGTTGACGTAAAAACACGATGGCCTGGAAGACCTGTTTAGCTCCAGTCTGGGTCCAAAGTAATGATGAGATACGGGCGTGCCAGTCAGTTTGATCCTGCAACTGACAAGATATATGAACAAAAGATAAAATAGCCAATCGGCTGACAAGGTGATAGAGTGTTTCCAGTCGATACTGATAAAGGATATGATAGAATAAGCCTTGATCCGAAGGTTAAAGCATACATCGGCTGGAGGTCCAATGTCGATAAATCCAAATGATTAGATAAATAGTGAAACCTTTGTTGCGATCGACTAAACCCAACTGATATGTAATCCTCATAAGCCGATGCAACGTCGAGATAACTCATCGGCTGAAACCCCGATGAAACCCTTATTAGCAATCAAGAAGCAAGCTAGAGATTATGGTTCTAAGCACGACTTAGTAGATCAAACTTAACTGATGCAGCACTAAGTATGAAAAGAAACATAATATCCACACAATCAAGCTTTTGACTGATTTTCAGAGTGGTGGATACATTATATAATCTAAGCCAACAAAGTAATCTAGCCGATATCGATAAAACCCTATATGGAGATCGGTCAATGCAAGTAGAAAACATTGTCAATCTAGATTATATGACGTATATGATAACTCACTGGTTAGCTCTCCGATAAAACATTAGCATGAACCTATCGGCTTAACAAGATTTATATTATCAACAACAATTTAGTAGGTAGAACCTAACTGATGCAGCATGAGATTATATATAATAATCTAATACTTGATGATCGGATAGATCTGCCTAATGAGATGGATATAACAAATGTACTGAAAACAATATTTTGATTGTAGAGATATATCGGCTAAGACAGAAGATTGGACCTAACCGAGACAGTCCCAACTAAACCGATGCGTGTCTAAACATAATGCAATAAAAATAGAATTGAGATATCTGGTAGGCAAATATATCAATCAAACCAGAGCGATCCAAGAGATCGAAACGATGCAGCCTTGAACAACACCAATGTAGCCGATAAATTCACCAGGGCCCGACGGAACGTAGGGCTTACCCCTTCGCTAGAGATCGAAAGCCGATGCAGCCCCGCGTCAGGTGTCAAATTCCACCGGTTGATAAGTAAAAGCCTTAGAAAGAGGGTGGTGATGCACCGATAGTAGTTTTATTGAGCGAGAGATAATTTACAGGGACCTTGGGTGTACATATTTATATGCATGGGTAGATACTAGTCCATATCGGGCACGACACAAACTTTCCTACAGATAAAAGGAAAAATATTAAGTAGTTATCAGACACTAAACACACTTTCCTAGAGATAAAAGGAAACTAACAACTCTGCCTAATTAATAGATAAACAGTTATGCCGCATCCTCCTTGAACTCAGACTCTATTGACGACCAAATTTGGTAATTCAAGTATCGGAGATAAGGATAGAATCAAAGAAGATCCAAGAGATTAGATTGTATCGGAAACAGAGTAAGAATTGGCTGTAGTCCGAATCGGCTGCGGACAGAATCGACAGAGTTCGAGTCGGACAGGGTTAGCCGATTGAGCCGATTTTGGAAATATGACTCGGTACACGTCATCGGGTTGAGTTAAGGTGCTTCATACGGATTGCCATGCATGGAAAGAGTCCTGAAGAGGCAATTGTATCTATTAGTTAGGATATTTTATGTAGTTTCCTTATGGATAATCACGGTAAGAGTTCGCCTAAGGGACTTGTTCGTTAGTTGGAGTTATATTAGGTTAATATGAGTCGTGTTCGTGATGGACAATGTTTGTATTTTCGGGTATAAATATAGTCCCGAGGTCTTGTAAATAATAACAACACAAGTTCAATCAATCTCTGCGCATCGCCACCTTTATTTTATACTTTTCCACAAGTTCGTGCTTTCAAGTCGTGCTGCATCAATTTGATCTTCTACGAAAAGGTAAAGCTTATTATGGAGGTTTGCATCATCGGAGCTAGTGCTTACATCTTTATGACACTCTAGTTCTATCTTGTAAACTTCCGAGGTATCATATACATTGTATAATTTAGATCGACAATGCAATCTAGTTGCATCGGCTGGATTCTCTCTAGAGTTTCGTCGATATCGGCTAGATTACTTTGTTGGTTTAGATTATATAATGTATCCACTATCCCGAAAAGGCAACCATCGGCTTGATTCTCTAGATTTCATGTTTCTCTTTATACTTAATGCTGCATTGGTTAAGTCCACCTATTAAGTCGTATTTAGAATCATGATATCTAGCTTGCTTTATGGTTGTTAATAAGGATAGTATCGGGGTTTCAGCCGATCTTACCTGATATAGATGTTTTACATTGTTTTATGCTTTGTTTAATGTTCTATATTTGCCCCTTATATCAGGATCTAATCTAATATAAATATATTGAGCTTGATAACGATCTAATTGGTTATAGTTAAATATATTTATTACTAGAGAATATCCTAGTATAGGGTTGTATCGGAGCTATAGCCGATACACACTTAAATCTAGATATCGGCTATGACATGAGTCTATATAATCATTATTTCATGTTACATTAGACTTGGGCAATTTATACTGTCTCGGTTCAGTCCGATCTATCCCAATTGCTTATTTCTAAAGTAATAGTAATATATTGATTATGTAATACTGATCTTTACAGCCGATATACTAGTTTTAGGGTTAGTTCTATCATTAACTATACCTTACAGCCGATTCATGCTTTATTGCATCGGCTAGGTTACATCCGGAACAGGTGAAGAAAAGGACAAGCAGCCCAAGATCGAATCAAGTGATGAAGAACTCCACAAGATACAAGATCGCATCGATTCGGCTGTGCACCACGCCCACATCAACCAGTCTGGAGTACTTGTGAACACATTAACAAATATGATCAAGTCAGTAGTTGATGGAACTATAGCCGAAGAAAAAGCTAAAGGACCCATATATCTACCAGGCGGTACGTTCCCAGGCTACAGGACTGTGAAGACAGAAATTGGCAGGAGTCAACAGACACTTCAAACCCAGGCCCCATCGGCTCCTTTCTCTAGCACAAATATCCCAGCAATAATGACAAGGCCACAGCCGATCACTGGGGGGCAAGCTTCAAGTCAGCTGACACCGGAACAATTGATCAGCATCCTCAATCCAAAACCACCAATTGTCGACACCTCATATCAAATTCCTTCGGTTACACAACAGCCAATTGGAATAACTCAGCCGATAAGCCAGCAGTACAGCACAGAGCAACTTCCATATGTGCCACCTCAAGGCATATCGGCTAACCTTAATCATATCTATCAGTCCCATTCTCCACGGCCTCAGCCTATTCAGTACGACCAGTTTGATCCAATTCAACAACAATATGGTGGAGCAACGCCTCAGCAGCTTTGGGTCGATATGATCGCTGACGTCATGAGTGAACAGTTTGGGCTCAAGCCTAAGGATAATGGCAACATGTATCGGCACCCATATCCAGAGTACTTTGATCGGGTACCACTGCCAAACCGATACAAGGTGCCAGACTTCTCCAAGTTTTCAGGGCAAGATAATTTGTCAACTTATGAGCATGTTAGCCGATTTCTAGCTCAATGTGGGGAAGCATCGGCTGTAGAAGCCCACAGAGTTAGATTGATTCCACTGTCTTTATATGGATCGGCATTTACATGGTTTTCATCTCTGCCCTACAATTCCATCAGAAGTTGGGCCGATCTGGAGAAACAATTTCATAAATACTTTTTCAGTGGTGTTCAAGAGATGAAATTGTCAGACCTCACAGCTATCAGGCAAAAATCAGATGAATCAGTACCAGATTACATTCAAAGATTTAGAGATGTGAGGAACAAGTGCTATAGTCTAGCGTTGACAGATTCACAATTAGCCGATCTAGCCTTCCAGGGGTTGTTGGCACCGATAAGGGAAATGTTTTCGGCTCAAGATTTTGAAAGCTTAACTCATCTGGCTCAGAAGGTATCGGCTCACGAAACAAGATTCCAGGAGGTTAGAAAATTCATCAAGAAAGCCAATAATGTCAACAATATCTACACCTATGATTCTGATTCCGAAGATGATGATCCAGAAGTTAATGCAACCGAGGGGGCTAGGAACAAGAAGACAGTAGTTTACCAATGGGTCAAGAATTCGGGAAAGGAAGAAAAATTTGATTTTGACATTACCAAGACTGACAAGATATTTGATCTTCTTCTTCAAGAGAAACAAATTCAATTGTCGGCAGGACATGTGATCCCATCGGCTGAAGAGCTGAAGAGAAGGAAATATTGCAAGTGGCACAATACAGGACCTCACAGTACCAATGACTGCAAAATTTTCAGACAGCAGATCCAATCGGCTATGGAGCAAGGAAAGATCAAGATTGATGAATTCAAGAGCCCGATGAAGATAGATGGACATCCTTTTCTAGTAAACATGGTTCACTCTGGATTTAACCGGAATCAAGCCGATGGAGGTAAAAATTACACTAGAAATATCAAATCGGCTGGTATGATCAACAAGTATCAAAAAAGGCATCAGAGGGAAGAGGAGTCATACCATCAGGATCATGAGAGATATTTTGATCCCCGTTGGAGCTGCGAATTCTTCAGATTTTGTTGGAACGAAGGCATGAGGCTATCATCCATTGAGGATTGCCCCGGGTGTAGTGATTCTGATGCTCAATACGTTCGAAGACCAAGCCGACGTAGTGCAAGTGCGCATCGGCCAATTCAGAAAAGACTATCAGTTCATAAAAGATTTGGACCGATCCAGCAAGACAATGATGAAGATGACTCACAGAGAGAGCCCAAAAATATGCAACTACAATGGTGCCATTCTGGGATTTTTACCAAGAATCAAAAGAGAAGAGTTCAAAGGATGATGAACAGGGAGCAATTCCAGAAGGTTGAAGGAGAAATCAAGCATCGGCTAAGGCAGCAAACAAAGAAAGTTTGGCATGTGAAGAGCAAGGTAGTACCAGCCAATGAGGTTCAGGTCGATCAGGAAAAAGGTCTCCAGAACAAGGGAAAAGGGGTGATGTCATCTGCAATAAATATGGTTTTCATGCTACCAGCTGAATATGCAATTGAACAAGTCGTCGGGCAAGTAGATGAGTTGCCATCGGCTAAGTTGATGTTATCTCCACAACAAGCTACTTTTGAGAAGCCCGAAGGAACTGATCATGGGCACCTCAAGCCACTATATATCAAGGGATTTGTCAATGGGAAGCCGATGTCAAAGATGTTGGTCGATGGAGGGGCAACTGTCAATTTGATGCCATATTCAACATTCAGAAAGCTTGGGAAGAATTCAGAGGATTTGATCAAGACCAATATGATTTTGAAGGATTTTGGCAGGAATCCATCTGAGACCAAGGGAGTTTTGAATGTGGAGTTGACCATCGGCAGTAAAACAATTCCTACCACGTTCTGTGTTATTGATGGGAAGGGTTCCTACAGTCTATTGCTGGGAAGAGATTGGATTCATGCTAACTGTTGTATTCACTCAACAATGCACCAAAGTTTGATTCAATGGCAAGGAGACCAAATCGAAATCGTGCCAGCCGACAGGTCAGTCAATGTAGCTAGTGCCGATTTATCTGTTTGGGAGATGGAAGGAATTGATTGCTTATCTGGAAAAGTTTGGCAAGGAGATTACTTAAATATTTCTGATTATGCCATACAGCCAACAGGAGATGGAGAGCCCCAATTAATGTTTTGAGGGCGCCGTGGAGGGTTCCAATTTTTATACAAAGGACACTGTTGATGATCTCGACGGCAAGCTAGGACAAGGATTTATGTCGGCCGATGAGTTGGAAGAAATCGATATTGGACCAGCTGATAGGCCTAGGCCGACATATATTAGTAAGGGTTTATCAAAAGAATTTTAATGTAAATTAATAGCACTTCTGAAAGAATATAGAGATTGTTTTGCCTGGGAGTATTATGAAATTCCAGGACTTAGCCGATCGATTTTTGAACATCGGCTCCCTATCAAACCAGGCTATCAGCCATATAAACAGCCTCCAAGACGTTGTAAAGCTGACATTTATGATGTTATCAAGGCCGAAATTACAAGACTAAATGATGCTAATTTTATTAGACCGTATCGATATGCTGAGTGGATTTCAAATGGCAAGTTCAGGGTTTGCATTGATTTCAGAGATTTAAACAAAGCCACACCAAAAGATCAATACCCAATGCCAGTAGCCGATCAACTGGTTGATACAGCATCTGGACATAAAAATTATCAGTTTCATGGACGGTAATGCAGGTTACAATCAAATTTCTATGGCAGAAGAGGATATTCATAAGACTGCTTTCAGGTGTCCTGGTGCAATCGGCTTGTATGAGTGGGTTATTATGACTTTTGGGTTGCGAAGTGCTGGTGCTACATATCAAAGAGCTATGAATTATATATTTCATGATCTTATCGGCATGTTGGTAGAAATCTACATTGATGATGTGGTGGTCAAATCCAAGGAATTTGATGGACATATAACCGATTTAAGACGAGTACTAGAAAGAGCAAGGAAGTATGGTTTGAAAATGAATCCAATTAAGTGTGCTTTTGGTGTATCAGTCAGACAATTCCTTGGATTTTTGGTGCATGAGCGTGGGATTGAGATACCCCAGAGGAGTATTGAAGCAATCAAAGATATAAAACCTCCGGAAGATAAGACTAAATTGCAATCTCTGATCAGCAAAATAAATTTCGTTCGACGTTTCATATCAAATTTGTCTGGCCGAATAGAAAGCCGATCAAGAGTTTATTTGGGGAGAAAGACAGCAGCAAGCACTGGACAACATTAAGGAATATTTGAGTACTCCTCCAGTTCTTATACCACCACAGAAAGGGCTTCCCTTCAAATTATATTTGTCAGCCGATCAGAACTTTATCGGTTCAGTTGTGATCCAAGAGGTTGAAGGTAAATAAAGAGTTATATTTTATCTGAGTAGAAGACTTTTGGATACAGAAATAAGGTGTTCACCCGTGGAGAAATTATGCATGTGTTTATATTTTTCTTGTACAAAAGTGAGACATTATTTACTTTCCAATGAGTGCACGATAGTATGCAAAGCCGATGTAGTACGATACATGCTATCGGCTCCAGTTCTGAAGAGACGAATTGGGAAGTGGATTTTTGCTTTATTAGAATTTGACCTCAGGTATGAATCGGCTAAGGCAGTTAAAGGGCAGGCAATAGCCGATTTCATAGTTGAACATAGGGATATTAGTATTGACAATGTTGATATTATGCCATGGACTTTGTTTTTCGATGGATCTGTATGCACTCATGGTTGTGGTATCGGCTTGGTGATCATATCGCCTAGGGGGCAAGTTTTCAGTTTGCTTTTACTATCAAGTCTTATTCTACAAATAATCAAGCTGAATATGAAGGTGTTTTGAAAGAATTGCAACTATTGCGAGAGGTTGAGGCCGATGCTGTCGAAATCATGGGAGATTCATTATTGGTGATAAGTCAGTTATCTGGGGAATATGAGTGCAAAAATGATGTTTTGATGGTATATAATGAGAAATATCAAGAGTTGATGAAGATCTTCAAGATAGTTACTTTGAAACATATCCCTAGGGAGCAGAACGTTGAAGCCAATGATTTAGCTCAAGGTGTATCAGGCCACAAGCCGATATTGCAAGGAGTTGAAGTAGAGGTTGCCTGCTTACCAGCTGATGATTGGAGGTTCGATATATTTGAGTATTTGAAGAATCCTTCTAAATCAGTTTCCAGAAAGTTAAGATATAAACCTCTCAAATATGTTCTGTTGGATGATACATTATATTATCGGACATTTGATGGAATTCTTTTGAGATGTTTGAGTCTGGAAGAAGCAAAAGTTGTCATGTGTGAAGTACATGAAGGTATCCGTGGGACTAATCAATCGGCTCACAAGATGAGATGGCTGATTAGAAGAGTTGAATATTTTGAGCTGACAATGCTGGAAGATTATTTTAGATATTACAAGGGATGTCAAGATTGTCAGAAATTTGGAGCCGTTCAAAGAGCACCAGCATCGGCTATGAATCCTATTATCAAGCCGTGGCCATTCAGAGGTTAGGGTCTTGATATGATCGGCTAGATCAATCCACCATCGAGTAAAGGGCATAAATTCATGTTGGTTGCTACTGATTATTTTACCAAGTGGGTTGAGGCCATTCCTTTGAAGAAAATTGACAGTAAATATGCTATTGAATTTGTCAAGGAACACATTATATACCGGTTTGGTTTGCCACAGACGATTACAACTGATGAGGGTTCAATTTTTGTGTCTGATGAGTTTGTTCAGTTTGCCGATAGCATGGGGATTAAATTGTTGAACTCTTCACCATATTATGCACAAGCAAATGGACAGGCCGAGGCATCTAATAAGAGCTTGATTAAGTTGGTTAAAAGAAAGCTTGCAGAATATCCCAAGAAGTGGCATACTATATTAGCCGAAGCATTGTGGTCCTATCGGATGGCTTGTCATGGTGCAATTCAAGTAACTCAATATCAACTGGTTTATGGGCATGAAGCTGTGTTACCGTGGGAAACCAACATAGGTTCCAGGAGGATTTCTTTACAAGATGAGCTGACAGCTGATGATTATCATCATTTGATGATTGTTGAGTTAGAAGATTTGGTTCAGGCAAGATTGCGCGCTCTTGAGAAGGTTAGAAAAGACAAAGAAAGAGTTGCTAGATATTACAATAAAAAAGTTGTGCCAAAGTCTTTTGAAGAGGATGAACTTGTTTGGAAATTGGTGCTGCCGATAGGAGCCAGAGATAATAAATTTGGCAAGTGGTCACCGAATTGGGAAGGACCTTTTCAGATTCATAAATGTGTTTTTAAAGGAGCTTATATGTTAAAAGGACTTGATGGAGAAGTTTTTGGAAGGACACTTAATGGAAAATATCTGAAGAAGTATTACACAAGTGTCTGAATTGGGTCATAATCGGCTGTGTTCTGCCGATTCGTATATATGGACGATATGGTTCATATTGCCCTTAGACCTTTATTTTGTCACAATCGGCTGTGTTGCACCGATGTATGATGGCCGATATGGTTCATCTCGCCCTTAGTCACATTTTAATTTTGTCCCTGTTTATCAACATGCAAAAATTAAAGGGGGCACACATATACAGAAATTATGGATTTTCAATGCAAATTATGGATTTTTAACACGAGATATATTAATCGGCATAAAGGATCAAAGTATATATTACACAAGTGTCAAAGGTTTTCAGCCGATTACAAAAAATTCCTAAGTCCCTATTACATGCTATCATTGAGAGAGGTAGCGTTGGATGGCTGATATTGCTCTTTGTTGAATTTCTTCAACTTCAGCGATTGCTTGAGCATCTTGATCATCGGTTCCAGGGATAATCTTGAGGGACTTGGTCATGGTTGCCACATTCTTAATAGCCGATTTCAATTTTGCTTTTTGCTCTGCAACAGCTTTTGGGAGATCGGCTAGTTTCTATTTTTCCAGCGCAATCTTGGCATTGCATTCTTCGAGCTTAGCCAGGAGATCAATTCTTTCGGCTTCAAGTTGATCTAAGGAAGATTTGATTGGTTCTTCGGCAAGTTGTTCAAGCTTGGCTTTCTCAGTATATGTACAAGTTGCCGATTGGCCTGGATTGTGGCTTCGATGTTTTTCTTCTCTAGCCGATCAGATATTCTTTGTCTAGGTTTCTCCTGTTTGAACTGATGTTGCTCAAGATTTATGACTGGAGTGATAGCGTTGGACAGATCATCGGGGATCAGAGCTTGGATTTCTTGGAGTCTTGTCCGGAGAGAGCTGCAATAAACTACCAAGCTGTCGAGGGATGCTTCTAGCCGATGGGATATTGTTGACGACCAAATTTGGTAGTTCAAACATCGGAGATAAAGATGGAATCGAAGAGGATTGAAGAGATAAGATCGTATCGGAAAACAGAGTGAGAATCGGCTGTGGTCCGAATCGGTTGTGAACTGGATCGGTAGAGTCAGAGTCAGACTGGGTTAGCCGATTGAGCCGATTTCAGTAATATGACTCGGTACACGTCATTGGGTTATGTTAACGTGTTCTATATGGATTGCCATGCACGGATAGAGTCCTGAGGAGGCAATTGTATCTATTAATTAGGATATTTTATGTAGTTTCCTTATAGATATTCTCGGTAAGAGTCCGCCTAAGGGACTTGTTCGTTAGTTGGATTTGTATTAGGTTAATATGAGTCGTGTCCGCGATGGACAGTGTTTGTATTTTCGGGTATAAATATAATCCCGAGGTCTTGTAAATAACAACAACATACGTTCAATCAATCTCGGCGCATAGCCACCTTTGTTTCTTATTTCGACAAGCTTGTGCTCTCGAGTCGTGCTGCATCAATTTGATCTTCGGCGAGAAGGTATATCTTGTCATGGCAATTTGCATCATTGGGATTAGTGCTTACATCTTTATGACACTCTAATTCTATCTTGCAAGTTCCGCAGTTATCATATACATCATATAGCTTAGATCGATAATGCTATCTCTTATATCGGCTAGATCCGTTTTAGGGTTTCGACGGTATCGGCTAGTTTACTTTATTGATTCATGTTATATGATGTATCCACCATCCTGGTTTGATGTTATTGGCTTGTTATATGTTATGCTTCCTTCATATTTAATGCTGCATTGGTTCAGTCCAACCTATTAAGTTGTTTAGAATCATGATCTATAACATGCTTTACGATTGTCAATAGGGATAGTATCGGAGTTTCAGCCGATCTTATCTAGAATATTTTACATGGTTTTATACTTTGTTTAATGTTCTGTATTCAATCTTTAATGCTTTATCATGAGATTGTATCGGATTTATGACCGATATGCAATTAGATCTAGGTATCGGCTATGACATTAGTCTTATGGGATCATTATGTCATGTTGTAATAGACTTAAACAATTTATACTGTCTCGGTTCGGTCCGATCTATAACAATTGTTTATTTCTAAAGCAATAATGATCTTTTGATTGCATAATATTGATATCTACAGCCGATATACTAATATTAGGGTTACTTTCATGCTTATTCATATACCTTACGGCCGATTCATGCTTTATCGCATCGGCTAGGTCACATACGATATGAAATCGGCCCTATGGCCGATTGTCTATCGTTTACTGATATTCTTTGCATATTTTCTTGTTGATTGCAGGATCAAATCAACTGGCACGCCCTTGAACCTAAAACCCTAATTTTGGACCTACACTAGAGTAAAGCAAACCTCTCAGGCCAGTGTGTGTTTTTTGCATCAACACGTTTTTGGCACGCCCGGTGGGACCAAGTGTCATCATGTCTCCAAACATCACTGAAGTTTCGGAGGACAACATCATCGCGGTCACACCCGAGCAGCTGAGTGACGAGCAGAAGGAAGAGTTGCAACAAATGCTGAACCAACTCCAAAATCAGTATTTGCACTCGTTCACAGTCACCCGGCAAGCTACGGTTATCCAGAGAACCAAAATCCAAGTGCCGACGATCGTGAAGCAAGACCCAAGTACTTCCGGATCAGGAGAAGAAAAAGATAAACAAGTCAAAGTCGAATCAAGCGATCAAGAACACCACACATTACAAGATCGCATTGATTCGGCTGTACATCACGCTTTGGTCAACCAGTCCGGAGTGCTTGTCAACACCTTGACAAATATGATCAAGTCGGTAGTTGATGGGACGATAGCTGAGGAAAAGGCTAAAGGACCTATTTATCTACCAGATGGCTTATTCCCAGCATATAGAACTGTGAAGACAGAGATTGGCGGGAATCAGACAAGTCCGCAATTGCTTCAAATCCAGGCTCCATCGGCTCCTTACTCAAGTTCAAATATTCCATCAATTCTAACCAGATCACAGCCGATCACTGGGGGGCAAGCATCAACCCAGTTAACACCAGAACAGTTGATGAGTATTCTTCATCCAAAACCGCCGGTTGTTGACACATCTTACCAGATTCCCTCGGTTCCGCAACAGCCGATTGGAATAACTCAGCCGATTGGCCAGCAGTACAGTACAGAGCAACTCCCATATGTACCACCTCAAGGCACATCGGCTGGCTTTAATCATCTTTATCAGCCCCACTCACCACGACCTCAGCCGATCCAATACGGCCAGATGGACCCTCTTCAGCAGCAATATGGTGGAGCAACGCCTCATCAACCTTGGGCCGATATGATCGCTGACGTCATGAGGGAACAATTTGGGCTTAAGACAAAAGACAATGGCAACATGTATCGACACCCGTATCCAGAGTACTTTGATCGAGTTCCATTACCAAACCGATACAAGGTGCCAGACTTCTCCAAGTTTTCAGGACAAGATAATGTATCAACTTATGAGCATGTTAGCCGATTTCTAGCTCAGTGTGGTGAGGCATCGGCTACAGAGGCCCTCAGCTTTCGCTTGTTCCCACTCTCATTATCTGGATCGGCATTCACTTGGTTTTCGTCCCTGCCATATAATTCAATCAGAAGTTGGGCCGATATAGAGAAACAATTTCACAAATACTTTTTCAGTGGAGTTCAAGAGATGAAGCTATCGGACCTCACTGCAATCAGACAGAAATCAGAAGAATCTGTTCCAGATTATATTCAACGGTTTAGAGATGTGAGGAACAGATGCTACAGCCTGTCTTTAACAGATTCTCAGTTAGCCGATTTGGCCTTCCAAGGTTTGTTGGCGCCGATAAGGGAAAGGTTTTCGGCTCAAGACTTTGAAAGTTTAGCACACCTAGCCCAGAAGGTATCTGCTCATGAGACAAGGTTCCAGGAAGCAAGGAAGTTTATCAAGAAGACAAATAATGTCAACAATGTCTATAGCTATGACTCCGATTCTGAAGACGATGGCCCAGAGATCAATGCAGCCGAGTGGGCTAGGAACAAGAAAACGGTGGTCTGTCAATGGGCCAAGAATTTGGGAATGGAGGAGAGGTTTGATTTCGACATTACTAAAGCTGACAAGATTTTTGATCTTCTTCTCCAAGAAAGACAGATTCAACTGCCAGCAGGACATGTCATCCCATCGGCTGAGGAGTTGAAGAAAAGGAACTATTGCAAGTGGCACAATACAGGATCTCATAACACCAATGATTGCAAGATCTTCAGACAACAGATCCAGACGGCTATCGAACAAGGGAAGATTAAGATCGATGAATCCAAGAGGCCGATGAAGATAGATGGACATCCTTTTCCAGTTAACATGGTGCACCCTGGATACAATCGGAATACAGCCGATGGAGATAAAAACTACACCAGGAGTATCAGATCGGCCGGCATGATCAGTAAATATCAAAATAGGCGCCAAAGGGAAGAGGAGTTATATACCCAGGAAAGTGAAAGATATTTTGATCCTCATTGGAGTTGCGAATTTTTCAGATTTTGTTGGAATGAAGATATGAGATTGCCATCTATCCAAGACTGTCCTGGATGCAGCAATCCCGATGCACAGTTCATCAGGAGTTCAAGCTGACAAGGTGCAGCTACACATCGGCCGAGTCAATCAAGGTTGCCAGTTCATGAGAGACTTGGGCCGATGCAACAATACAACAGCGAAGATGACTCACCTACAGAATCTAGGCCAATGCATCCTCAATGGTGCCTTCTGGAATATTTACCAAAAATCAGAAAAGAAGAGTTCAAAGGATGAGAAATAAGGAACAGTTCCAGGAGATTGAAGGGGAAATCGAGCATCGGCTGAGGCAGAGAACAAAGAAAGTTTGGCGCGTGAAGAGCAAAGTGGTGCCAGCCGATGAAATCAGAGCCGATCATAACAAGAAACAACAAAATAAAGGCAAGGAAGTGATGTCATCTGAGATAAATATGGTTTTCATGCTGCCAGCCGAATATGCAGTAGAGCAAGTTGTCGAGCAAGAAGAAGATCTGCCATCGGCCAAATTGATGTTATCTCCACAGCAAGCTGTTTTTGAGAAGCCTGAGGGAACAAATATATCTTCAAGGTTTCTTTTTACATCATCGGCTAGAGGAGCTAGAGCCTTGCTCGTTGTTTCTCCTTCTGTTTCCTCATCAAAATAGTCCTTAATATCAAAGGAGAACAGATCGGCTAAGACTTGTAAAAAGAAGAGTTAAAGGGATCTAAGTAACAGAGCATGTTATACAGTCGATTTGAGATTTTTAGGGATGTAAGACTTACAGGAATAGCAGGGGCAGCGGCTTGTTCTTCCTCAATGTGGCGACTACCTATAGCTGATGGAGTGTGTTCGCTAGATGTCGGCTGTGCTTGAGGCGATGGTGGTGGAGGAGGCGGTCAAATTTTCGAAGTTTGACAAGTGTTAGCTAATATCGGCTGAAATGAGGATCCAGTTTAAAGAGTTGAGAGGTTACCGGTGCAGTTTGAGGAGCTGGTTTGGCTAATGTTGGAGTTGGTTTCTTTTTCTCGGCTGGTCTTTTCTTATACAATGTATGAAATTTAAATAAGGAGATCGATAATGAAGGAATTTTGTAATTAAAAAGTTGTTTTACCCTTGGTTGCCGAGAAAATACAGCTGGAGAAGCAAGAGTTGGGGGAGTTCTTTTTGGGGCTGGAGAAGCCGATGGAGTTTTTTCTCCTACATCACTGAGTTCGGCTGCGGCTTCATCGATAGCTTTTTCAATCTCTGCCTCATCTAAGGTTTCTTCAATGTCTGGCAGATCATCGGCTGGTTTGGCTGGTTGTTTCTTGGACATCTTTTTTGCAACCGATGGAATAGCAGCTGATGCCTTGGTTTTTCTTTTCTTGCCAGTATCGGCTGGCTCCCTTATCTGTCCTTGAAGTAGACTTGGAGTCTTGGGGGCATGGTAGCCAATACTTGGTGGAGCTAGGCCACATCCATTTTTGCAGGAGCCCTACAACATATTCAATGTCTCTGCCGCTTTTGCTTTGGTGAGGAGGGGATGAGTCGGTTGTCTGCAAAAACGAAGATAGAATGTGAAGTTAGTATAGAATCGGCTGACAAATCTAAAGCAAGAGTTAACAAAAAAGTAAAGGGCTTACTTGGGGGATCATATCAGGAAATAGATCTGTCAAGTAAATTGTAGCCGATTGATGGAAGAGATGTTGTTTCCATTCAGCCCACCATGCGGTAAAGCTTTTGCTCCTGAACATGCCTAACTCGATGTTGTCGATACTACCGAGGGGAGGTCCTGGGATGTTGAGCAGCCGATCCATCATCAAAGTGGAAGTGATTTGTCCTCTGCATTGAATTTTATCGGCAAACCATAAGCCGATTGGCACCTGACCCATACCAAACTGCCTAGCTGAGCTCATTGGGTGGTAGAGTTCATAAGTCACTTTGATATTTCTGCCCTGATGGATGCTGACAGGGAGAATACATGGACTTATAGTAGCAGCAAAGACTTCTCTAGATTTCTGGAATTTCTCATGATTGATCTCTTCAAATCTGAAGTCTGATGGCAATTCAAAATTAACTGAATTTTCATAAAAAAACCAGATTCTGGCATCTTTTCGGAAGCCATCATAAAAACTGAAGAACCAGTCTTTCAGTAACTCAGCCGATAGCTTTGCTCCAGTATCGGCTGGTGTGGATGCATACTCCCCATAGGATGTACACCTTCGATGGGTGAGTTCTTCTCCATCTTCATCAATAATCGGCTCTAGCCTTGGGAATTCAGCTTCTGTCAGAGATGGCCGATTCACAGCTTTCATGGCTACGAGATTTAACCAAGACTGCAATAGCCACCAAGGACCACCTGCGCTGACCACAGAGCCGGTGGCTATCTTAGCCGATGCATTGTTCAGTGTTTGGTAAAGGTAGTCGAGAAGGATTTTTCCTAAGGAAAACTGTTTTTTCTCTTCAAGGGCTTCGGCTATATGCTGCCAGTTGGAAGTTGGGCCACAACTTGATCCACAGAAGAGGAATTTTTCTAACCACATCAACAGGAAAGCGGTGTGCTCTCGAGGGGAAACTGAATCTTGGCCCATGTTTGCTGAGATAAACCCAGACCATCCTCCTATGCTCTTGGTTTTGAAATCGAATCTGTTCTTGGAGTTCAAGATCATGGGATTGGCCGATGAGGTAATATCCAAGCCAGTGAGCATAATGATATCAAGTTAGGTTGGAGTCATCGGTCCTTGGCTAAACAGAAAAGCATTTAAAGTTTTGGACCAGAAGTAAGCAGCAGAAGCCATCAATGGTTCATCCTTGGCCGAATTTGCTGTGGTGAGAGATAAGGCATGGCCGATTCCGAGTTCGTCCCAATGGTTCTGTTTGCTAGCCGATATGCGCTTATACCATGCGGGCCAGCTTTTCTCTAGGGATGGCTAGGATTTAAAAGTATTTTTCCAATGCCCTATATTGGGGTTTGCTATTCTGAACGGGATTCTATTGGTTTCGGCAATGATGAATTCAGTGGGATCAGAGTTGCCGATTGGACCTAGGAAATAATGATGATCATGGTTTAAGCTGGGAATTGCAATCAAATTTGCAAGATGCTACAGAGACATAGAGAAGAAGGAAGTAGATTGAGATCGCGAAAAATTGATCTATTGCATAAAAAAAGGATCTAGCCGATGGGTACTTACCTCTGCGTACTCAGCCGGTGGAGCGGCAGATGGAGCAGTGGAGGACAACATTGCTGCGAGTGGAAGTTGGTTGGAGAGGAAATCGCCTTGAGGTTGCCTTGCTGCGCCGAGGGGATCGCCGGAGAAAGAGAAGACGAAGATCGCTAGAGCGGTGGAAACGGAGTAACGGGGTGAGTTTTCTTGGAGATGACGGTTAGTATTTAAAGCAGCGTTGTAACGGTCGGAAAACGGAAAGTGCGATATTCTCTCGGAGATAGAATTTGGCAAATCCGAAACATTACCAAATATTCCGGACTTGGGGGCATGTGTTGACGACCAAATTTGATAAGTCAAGTATCGGAGATAAGGATAGAATCAAAGAAGATCCAAGAGATTAGATCGTATCGGAATCAGAGTAAGAATCGACTGTAGTCCGAATCAGCTGCGGATAGAATCGGCAGAGTTCGAGTTGGACAGGGCTAGCCGATTGAGTCGATTTTTGAAATATGACTCAATACACCTCATCGGGTTGAGTTAAGGTGCTTCATACGGATTGCCATGCATGGATAGAGTCCTGAAGAGGCAATTGTATCTATTAATTAGGATATTTTATGCAGTTTCCTTATGGATAATCACGGTAAGAGTTCGCCTAAGGGACTTGTTCGTTAGTTGGAGTTGTATTAGGTTAATATGAGTCGTGTCCGTGATGGACAATGTTTGTATTTTCGGGTATAAATATAGTCCCGAGGTCTTGTAAATAATAACAACACAAGTTCAATCAATCTCGGTGCATCGCCACCTTTATTTTATACTTTTCGACAAGTTCGTGCTGTCGAGTCGTGCTGAATCAATTTGATCTTCGACGAAAAGGTAAAGCTTATTATGGCGGTTTGCATCATCGGAGCTAGTGCTTACATCTTTATGACACTCTAGTTCTATCTTGTAAACTTCCGAGTTATCATATACATTGTATAATTTAGATCGACAATGCAATCTACTTGCATCGGCTGGATTCTCTCTAGAGTTTCGTCGATATCGGCTAGATTACTTTGTTGGTTTAGATTATATAATGTATCCACTATCCCGAAAAGGCAACCATCGGCTTGATTCTCTAGATTTCATGTTTCTCTTTATGCTTAATGCGGCATTGGTTAAGTCCAACCTATTAAGTCGTATTTAGAATCATGATATCTAGTATGCTTTATGGTTGTTAATAAGGATAGTATCGGGGTTTCAGCCGATCTTACCTGATATAGATGTTTTACATTGTTTTATGCTTTGTTTAATGTTCTATATTTGCCCCTTATATCAGGATCTAATCTAATATAAATATATTGAGCTTGATAACGATCTAATTGGTTATAGTTAAATATATTTATTACTAGAGAATATCCTAGTATAGGGTTGTATCGGAGCTATAGCCGATACACACTTAAATCTAGATATCGGCTATGACATGAGTCTATATAATCATTATTTCATGTTACATTAGACTTGGGCAATTTATACTGTCTCGGTTCAGTCCGATCTATCCCAATTGCTTATTTCTAAAGTAATATTGATATATTGATTATGTAATATTGATCTTTACAGCCGATATACTAGTTTTAGGGTTAGTTATATCATTGACTATACCTTACAGCCGATTAATGTTTTATTGCATCGGCTAGGTTACATACGATATGAAATCGGCTAGCTGGCCGATGGATTATGGTTTACTAATATTTTTGTATATTTCTTCTTGTTGATTGTAGGATCAAATCAACTGGCACGCCCTCGAACCTAAAGAACTAATTTTGGACCTACACTAGAGTAAAACAAATCTGTCATGCCAGTGTGTGTTTTTTGCATCAACAGACTCTTGTGGAAAACTTCCTTTAATTAATTTCCTTAACCGAATCCATGAAGAATACAACTGCTAGCGATTGATAATGCCCATCGGTCGATTTCAGGACTCTTAGACCGATGATGGTTTCAAGGCTTACCAAATTTCGTTGTTAACAAAAGGATGAGGTGGAGGAGGTGGGATCCACTGACACGTGGGGCCACTATTTTTTACTTCTTGTTTTACTGATATATGGACCCTGCATATTTTTTTTAGTTTTTAATGCTGCTTCATTTATTTTTTTTCAATCAAACTGTCACGTAAGCGCCACGTCACCACCACGTAGGACGAAGTCTAAGTCAAACCAGGCATAGGCACCACGTCAGCCAAAACCGCCATCCAAACCGCTGAAGGATCTCGTTTGGACCGGTTTTGTAAGCTAGGAGATGGATTGTATCTGGTTTTGGGTTCAGGGACGAAATTCGGATTCGGTGTCAAGTTAAGGGATCTCAAATGAACTTATTTCAATTCTCAGCGAGCAGATGCCATTATACGGCCCATTTTCTCACGGTCGTTTATGGGCCAAAGAATAAGGCCATCATACGGTCCATTTTCGCACGGCTCGTTCTGGTCGAAGCACACAGAAGGACGGCAAGTTTCTTTCTTCTGCCCCAATCCAAAAACCGGGCCACCACCTGTCATCCACTCGGACCGGCCGCACCTTCTTATCTCCCAAGAAATAAACCCCTCCCACAAAACCCACTAAAAATACACACTCCTCATCAGATCCACACCCATCCCCACCCCCAAGCGGCGGCGAGACCAAATCCCCCCTTCTCTCTCTCTCTCTCTGCTAGGGTTTATCCCTCCGCGCCGCCGCCCACAAAGACGAGAGCACCATGGCCGGCGGTCCCGCGGCGGTGTCGTTCCTGACCAACATCGCCAAGGCGGCGGCGGGGCTCGGCGCCGCGGCCTCCCTCCTGTCGGCGTCGCTCTACACCGTCGACGGCGGCGAGCGCGCCGTCATCTTCGACCGTTTCCGCGGGGTGCTCCCGGAGACCGTCGGCGAGGGCACCCACTTCCTCGTGCCGTGGCTCCAGAAGCCCTTCGTCTTCGACATCCGCACGCGCCCCCACAACTTCTCCTCCAACTCCGGCACCAAGGACCTCCAGATGGTCAACCTCACCCTCCGCCTCCTCTCCCGCCCCGACGTCGTGCACCTCCCCACCATCTTCACCTCCCTCGGCCTCGAGTACGACGACAAGGTGCTCCCCTCCATCGGCAACGAGGTGCTCAAGGCCGTCGTCGCGCAGTTCAACGCCGACCAGCTCCTCACCGAGCGCCCCCACGTCTCCGCGCTCGTCCGCGACGCCCTCATCCGCCGCGCCCGCGAGTTCAACATCATCCTCGACGACGTCGCCATCACCCACCTCTCCTACGGCATCGAGTTCTCGCAGGCCGTCGAGAAGAAGCAGGTGGCGCAGCAGGAGGCCGAGCGCTCCAAGTTCCTCGTCGCCAAGGCTGAGCAGGAGAGGCGTGCCGCCATCGTGCGCGCGGAGGGAGAGAGTGAGTCAGCGCGGCTCATTTCTGAGGCCACCGCTGCCGCTGGGACAGGGCTGATTGAGCTGAGGAGGATTGAGGCGGCCAGGGAGATTGCTGCCGAGCTGGCCCGTTCGCCTAATGTTGCATACGTTCCTGCTGGGGACAATGGCCGGATGCTGCTCGGCCTCAACGCTGCCGGGTTTGGCCGGTGATCTGTCACTCGAATTTTACCCCTTTAGTTGCCCAAGCATCCGTGCTGTGTTATCTTAAACTGAAATGATGGTATGGGGAATTGTGTTATCTGCTACTTTTGGTGATATTTAGTTTGGATGTCTTGGAACGGAATGTGCTAATCTTGTGATCCAAATAAGGTCTGGGTCTAGACTCATTTATGGTCTGTCTGCTGATTAAGCTTTATGTTGCTGTTCAATCTGCATGCTAGTTATGCTGTTTCTTGTTTATGGCATTGTTCTTAACATTGCAGGGGTGTATCTTTGGTTACTGATGTTGCCTTGCTGAATTTGCACTGTCTTAACACTTGCAGGGATAATTATCTAGTTGCCCTGCGGCATCTCGAATAGTCACCGTACCAGTTACCTGGCCTTGTGGTGATAATTTCCTTTGATTTGTGGCTCATATGCTGTTGTTCTTAAGCAGTTGTGTCCTGTGTAGCTCATCTAATTAACCTGGAGTTTGCCTGTTGTATTACAGGAGTCGATTTTGGATATGGAATGGCAGTGCATTGTCGGTTGATGCTTTGATATTTGATTTTAGCTTCACAATATGATTTAGGCATGCATTCTCTAATATGGTCCATTTTATTGTTAAGTTTAGCCCTGTGATGCTTGTGAAGCACTGACATTAGTTCTGATAGTATCGATACATGATGAAAATGTTGGATTCATGTTGATATCATTTATGTTTTATTATGACATGTAGGAGCAGTATTAAGCTCTTATGTACAATCTGGTTGGTATTGCGGTTAGATCTTAGTATCCTGAAGTGTTGGGTGGCGTATTCTATCACTGTAGTCCCTTAGTTTGTAACCTCACGCATTATCCAGGGTTTTTATAGTCGAAGCTGTGAAGGCCGGTATACTCTCAAAAATCTTTTGCTGAATTTCATCTACACCGCTGTATGCATTTTGGGATTGCCTGTCTACTTGGAGACTTTTGAGTTGAAGAATCCATGTCTGCCTTTTCCTACAATTTGGTTTGTAGTTTTTAGTTGATTAGTGATTTCCCCTCAAGAAAACATAGCCAAAGGCTTGAACGCCGTTTTAATCGTGGAGCTTCCATCCTGAATTTCGAGAAGGATTGGCAGCTCCTAGGCTTTTTGTTTCGTTGTTTTTTTATCCCCAGCTCTAGGCTTTTGAGTTGATATTAAGTTCATGTTTACTCTTCATACCCCTTGGTGCAAAGTTGTCACACTTGGTGAGTCTGCTTGGCGATTGGTGGTATGATACATGTGAATTTGAGCTTTCTTGTACCAGATCATTGTTACTGTGCTGTGATACTTGTGGGAGTTCTTGATCTACAGTTTTACACTGCTGCTGGTAATCAAGGTTTTGCTGTGCCTCTAGCAATCTTGGTTTTACCCACCTTCTAGAATTGGTGAATTACTTTGCAAATGCTTGTTGCTGATCTATATTGCTGATGAAAACACCTAAGCATGGGTTATTCACGCACTCTTGGTGCCGTTGCTCGGAAGTTCTACGCCGGTAGATCTACTTCTATGAGCCTATCATACTCTATGCTATTCATTTTTGTTTGATATGAATGGGCTTACCTTCTTTTTTTTTTCCCGCAGCACTTCATGTTCTGATTCTGAGCAAAGTGGCTGTATCGCCCAAACCGTTTGATACAAGTCTGTTTTGTGAGTGGCATATATGATTCTGAGCAAAGTGGCTGAATTCTTGGTCGCCCGGACACAACGCTGCATTGATTTGAGTGCTTACCTTATAGCCTCTCTATCAGTCTTTCCATGTTAAATTTTAGCCATTCAAGAAAAAAAAAACGAACCGGGATCCAACAGACTAGCCAACCGGATGGCCAAGCCATCCGGCTAGCTAAACTCACTAGCATCCGCTAGCCAAACTCACTGGCTGGCTGGCTAGAGTTGGCTAGCCAAAATGACTCACCAAACAATGGGCCCCACATGCTACGATGACGCTCGCAGCGACGACGACGCATAGAAAAAACCTGTGGCGATGATCGGTCAGCGTGGTGGCTGGCGTACTCCTCGTCGCTGCCAGTCTCGCCGAGCGCTGCCATCCGCTCTGATTGTCGCCGCCATCCGCTCCAACCGCCTCCGCCATCCGCTCGAGCGCCACCGCTCCGACCGCCATCCGCTTCGAGTGCGATTTGGCCGGCGGCGTGGGAGGCAGCGGCGCCGTGCCCGGCATGACCCCACTGGAAAGACAGAGGAGAGCAAGAGAGGAGGAGACGCCGTGCTCGCCGTGTCCCAGCGCCGTCGCCATCCACCGCCGGTCGCCGCCCCGTGCTCCCTCACCAGCATCTATCCCCTGGAGAAGATGCAACCACACCACCGTGGGCCCGTTGTCGCCTCCCCCTCCGGGGCAACAACAAGGAGCAGCAGCGCCTTGAGCCTGTTGCAATCAAGATAGAGCAAAGGGGAAGAAGAACGATGGCGGGGTTGGGGAGACTGCACCGTCCACTACCTCCATCTTTGCGCCTCCGCTCTGACCATGTTGCGTCCACCGCACCTCCGCCTCGTGGCCTCCACCATCTCCGTCGTCGCCATCCGCCATCAGGGAGATAAGATGGGAACAAAAACGAAAGAGGGGGAGAAAGAGGAGGAAGAAGTGTAGTAGAGACTGACATATGGGTCCTGGTGTCATAGACTTAGAATAGAGAGTAAATAGAGAGGCTGTTGGAGTAAGGTACGAGTTTGGCTTGCTAAATTAATTGGAGAGTTGACTATATAGATGTTTGGAGAGTCTGATTTGGGTAGTCTGTTGAAGATGCTCTTACCCGGATGCAAGAGCAATGTGTAGTTATGTAGTACAGTAGTAGTAGCTTTGACAGGTTGTCATGGCGAGTGAACTGCTCCTGCAACCAACCGAAGACTTTCAGGCGTCCACGTCCACTCTTGGTCGGCCTCTCATGTGCTAGGACCGTAGGATGCTGGACAAAGGCCTTTAAGAGGACCCCGTGCAAGATGGTATCCATATAAGGAATAAGTTCATTTCAGATTCCTTAACTTTACATGAAATCCGATTTTTATCCTTCAATCCAAAAATCAGATACAACCGGTCCCTAAACTATCAAAATCGGTGCAAACGAGGTCCCTCAGCGGTTTGGAAGGTGGTTTTGGCTGATGTGGCACTCACGTGGCTGGTTTGACTAGGTCTTTGTCCCACGTGGCATTGACGTGGCGCTTACGTGGCATATTGATCCCAGAAAAATAATAAAAATCGTGTACACACACAAAATAATTTAAAAATACTAGAGCCCATCTGGACCCCACATGTCATCCTCACTCTCCTTTCTTCCCTCTCCCCTCTCTCTTCTTCCTCATCCTCACTCATCCCTTCTTCCCTCACCCCTCTCTTCATTGTCTCTCTTCCGTGACGGACGAGAGGGTGGACAGCGGCGCCTTCTCGCTCTCCGCACACGCTCGTCGCCGACCTTCCTGCGCTCACCTCCAACGGCGAGGCCGACCGCTGCCACCTTGCTCCTTCATGAGCTCTGCCACCATTGCTCCAGGCGGCGGCCGGATTCGTGCAGAAACGAGAAGAAGAAGAGGAAGGGGTATCCCCCATCTCCACGGTGTTGCCGCGGCCGTGCTAGTCGGATCTGAACCCGTCGTCGCACCGGCCGAATCCTCCCCCTCCTTCCTCTTTCTCCTGCTGTCGCTGAATCCTGATCCGCCGCCAGCGCAGGGGACGAACTCCTCCACGGCAGCGACCGTACTCGATGGCGGCACACATCTTCGGTGGTGGGTGGCCAGCGAGGTGATGAGGAGCGACCGTGTCGCTCCCCTGCAGCACCCTCAACCGCCTCTGTGGCATGGGGGAAGTGGGGATAGGAGGCGGCAGCGGTTGTGAAGCAGCAGCAACACAAGCTCGAACTCGCGGCAGCGACGGCGACGAACGTGGTGAGGCACACGGCGCACGGCGGAGACGTCATCCTCCTCACTTCCGAATCTGCGGAAGGGTGGGAGGCAGCCAGCCCTTCTCTCACCGTCCCTTATGGTGCACGGCGGGACCTGCAAGGTGCCAGCCACTCCACAGGCAAAACTCAACTAGGATATAAGCCTTGGTCTTCTAACTTCATCTTCAGCTCAGAAGCACTACACTTCTGAAAATGGGAAATAATAGCAAGGCTGAGTACAACCGCCGTACTCAGCAAGCCACACCAACGATGCATTCGTGCAAGGGGAGACAAGGAGGGTTTGTGGCCATTTGCATAAAGGCGGTTGTAAACATTTATAGTTGAAAACAGTAAAACAGTTGATTAATTAAGGCAAGATTAAATATCTCCACTGAACAACGCTACACCACGTTGAACAGGCACAACCATTCCACCTGAACTAAACCAGTTCATTAAGTCAATTTAATTAATAGAGTGGGACTAATCACGGTGAATCTGGTTGATCGCCCATAACCGCGGGCACGGCTATTCGAATAGTTTTACTCTGGCCAGAGGTGCGTAACTGTACCCACAAGACACAATTCCACACATATTGCCATGCCCCGAAATACCACCATGGAAATGCAAAGGGGAAAATCGTGACAAGACCCTTCGCATAACTCCCCCTAACCAAGCACACCGCACCTCAGGTTTCGCCCCCACCTTTAAGCCAAGGTAGACAGCCCTCTCTCGTGCCTTGGTGAATCCGGAAGCCGATCAACGGGTAAACCCCCGCCGACCCAACCCCATCACGCCCACCCTTGCCTGGATGCGTCAGCTAGGGAAAAGCTACACTACAAGTCCAGCAGTTACCCATGCCTGCTTGTGGTAAGCATTGTTAGTCTTCCAGGGTTTCCCGAGAACCAGTCCTTAATTGCCATGGGTGCGAGTAGCAAAACCATACACCCACAGCCCACCATTATACCATATTTTAGTTGGTTAATTACGACCAACGAAACGTGGCCGACATGTCTCGAGCTAGGAGCTCATCAAGATACTAGAAATCGATAATGTAATTGTCCCATTATGTGAGCTAGTGGTAATTAAGCATGGCTAAACATAATATAATTCTAGCTAGGTCAACATGCGACACGAGCTAGTCAAATTATCACCCAGGTTTAGCAAAGAACGGGCATCAAGTAAATAGGGCACAAGCGAGCAGATAGGTAAACCCTATTCCCGTGTGATTAGCAAAACATGCAATTTATTTTTAAACAGTAAAACATTTTATAAATTGGAATCAAAATGCTCAAGGGGAATGTGTGACTTGCCTTGATTCTTCGATTGATCTTCCGAACTCTTTTCCTTGCGAACGCGATCGTCCGAAACGGCGGAATCTACACGTTGGCACGTAAAATGAGGAAAAACTCTAATAAAAACCAAATAAATAGTATATAAAAAGTAAACAAACATGTAGATCTCAATTTTATATGAATTTTGCAAGTTGAATGGCCCAATTTGGAGTTTGTATGAATTAGTTATGAATTTTAGAAGTTTTGAGCCATTTGAACGAATTTCTGGAATTAAATACGATTTACTGCACAATTATTATTTATTTTCTGAAAATAAAAAGAAAAAGAAGAGGGTGCTGACCGCCGGGCCACGCGGGTCAACAGTCAAAGGGAGGGGCGCCGATCCACGGTCGATGGTGGACTCGGTCCACCGCGGCCGAGATGGCGCCGTGGACCAAGTCCACGACCGGCCCACGGGAGGAGGCGGCCAGGGCGCGGCTCGGCTCCGGCCAACCCGGCGGCGAGGCGGCGGCGCGCGGGCAGCAGCGGCGCGGGAGGCGGCGCACTCGCGGTGGCGCAGGCGGCAGAGGCGGTGCAGTGCGGCAATGGCCGGCCCAGCTGCGCAGGCGGCGTGGGGAGGCGGTGCACGCGAGCGGCGGTCGACGCCGGTGGGTGCGGCGGCAGTGGCAGCAGCGCGGCGCGGGCGCTAGCGGCGCGCTCGGGGTGACGCGGCGGACGCACGCGGTGCGGGGGCGGCGCAGCGGCGAGGGCGGCCGAGGCGGCGCACGGGCGGCGCGTCTACGCAGTACAGCGGCAGCGTGGCGCGGTGCTCGCGGGCGGCGCACGGCGGTGGCAGCGGGCGGCGGCTGCGCAAGCGAGTGCGGGTGGCCGGGTTTTTATAGGGCCGGGGGAGGCGGCGTGGCGGCTGGATAGGGCGGGGAGGAGAGGGGAGGTGGGTGCGGGAGGCGCGGGCAGAGTGGCCGGCGGCAGTTGCAGCCGGATAAGGTGGGGAGGCCGGAGGTAGGAGATGACGGGTGGGGCCCATAGGTCCCACCTGTGGGAGGGAGAGGGAGAGGTGAAACCGGGAAGGGAGGTAATGTGGACTTCAAGGGAGTGGCCAAATGGGCCGAGAGGGGAAAAAGGAGGTGGCCCAAGAGGAGAAAGGGGAGCGGGCTGAGGGAGGGGGAGAGAGGCCGGCCCGAGAGAGAAAGGGGAGGAGGAGGCGCGCGGGCCGTGATGGAGGGAAGGGGGACTTGGGCCGGAAGCGGCCCAAGTACAAGGGAGGGGGTTTTTATTGTTTTCCTTTTTATTTAATTGATGTAGTGAACTTTGTGCTTTTCAAATTATTTCTTGAGCTCCGAAAATTTCCCGAAAATTTTCAGAGAGTATTTTAGGGCACGAAAAATATTACAAAATATTTCCGGCATGATTTTTAAAGGAAAGTTTCAATTTCCGTCATTATTTCACTTGATTAATTTGCTTTAAATTTTAAAATAAATTCTAGAAATGCATTATTTAATGATTTTTAATCCCGACCGAAAATCGGGGCGTGACAAATCTAGCCCCTTAAAGGAATCTCGTCCCGAGATTCGGGGATGGCTAGAAAGAAAGCCGGGGTGCGGGGGTGGTGCTGGACTGGTTTGCTGACTTCTGCAGTTTCGAACTGACTCCCACAGACTGATTGACCCAAAACTGAGCGCTGTTACTTTCCGTAAAACTGCACTCATTGGTTCTGCTCAATCTGACACTGACCTGGATTGCAGGTGCTCATAGATCTCACTCCCGTTGACGACGTTGATAGTGCTGACACGCCTGATAATCTGCTTAAACCAAACTGTTAGTGCCGTCATCTTTGATGACCTGAGGATTCGTGACGTAGACAAGGGATTGGTGGGGCCTCCTCGAAATCTCGCACCGACTTTCATGAACTCACAAACTCTGTACTTGCTTTGAACGGCCCCTGACTAGAACAATGAGTCTTCCAGAGAGTTGCTCGATCTCAACGACAAGTATACCAAGAAGTTGCCCGATCTGACTTTTGTTCGGATCACGGGTTCTGAATTGCTGCTTCTCTAAACTGGACTGTCGATGCTTTCGCTTGGGGTACTCTAGAATTCAACCTATTAGCTTGAGATTGTTGGGGCTCAGTTGGCACATTGGGGCTGACTTTTGGTGGAACCATATACTTTGGATTTGCTGGAACTGCTTCGGCCTGAATAATAGAGCCACAACAATCCGCTGGGCCTGCTTTTCCGCTGGACTACGTGACTCAAGGTTGTTGCTTTTGTAAGCTGAACAATTGATATGACAACTCAGGTGTACATGAGAACTCAATATGATGGCTTGGGGTTGGTGTAGCTCTACTAAGGCTTCACAACTGACTTCTTCATTTAGACCCCATTTTGCGTAATCCGGTTAGATCTCCAAGCAAAACGGTTCCGGGGCAAACCCAATTTCACTTCCAGATTTCTTTACCGAGGTCGTTGATCTTTTGACTGACTGCGAACACTTAAACTGTTATCTTTGGGAATACCCAGACTTCTTTGATTTTTCGTGTAGCCCTGACTTTGAAAACTTGTTGCGCTATTAGTTAATCCCAATGAAACACTGATGGTGCACTTCCATACCAGGAAACTTGGAATCTAACATGTAATTGATGACATGAAACCCCACATAAGAGCGACTCTTATTCAGCTCGTGACTCTACGAACTCTTGATCAACACTCCCATTAGCTCTGACTGCTGGAATGACTGTTCGGTTGTTGTCATGACTTCGGTGTTGACTGCCTGAACAGGTCAATTAGTAGATGTCTGTTGAAACAAGCATAGATCACTTACCAGATTATGCCCACAAGAGTGTTCTAACTGCTTCCCATTTCACTTGCTCTCGCGCCACTAACTGACACCTCTGTATCTGATAGAAACCAACTTCGCTGTTGCTTACATACTAGCATCGGAACATGTACAACTACTGAAAACTGCCCTTGAGGCTGCCAAGACCATCTGCTTAATAATCAAACAAGTTCACTTTCAATCCTTGAGTAGAGATGATTCACCGAGAGGGATCCTCTGTCACACACTCTACTGTGCTGTCTACACCTTTCTGGACCTGACTCTTGTATCCCTTACTCAGATAGGGGTGGTGGAGCAAGTATCTTGTTGACTTCCGAGAAACATTGGGGTGGTTTCTGAAAGCTATACGGTTGCCTTAAATCAAGAACGACCATCCTTGATCCATGTTCACACCACTAGGGTGTTGTCACCCTTTACCAAACTCTGAAGAACATCCCAAATTACAGGGTTCCGTTAATTCTTATATGATGTCACACCCAAATATTTCCTCCATCCTTTCATCATCCTAGGGGACCACCGATACTGTCCTCTAGAGCGACCTCATCATTTTGAGTGTTACTGTGGTCCAACCATTTTTACTTCGTTGGTCAACCATTCCTTGATTGACTAGCCATTAGTTCTTGGGGCTCAACAAAGCTGCGATGAGCTAGAGAAGAAACTCTAGGTTTCTCACGACACTGACAGATACACAAGTTAACTTGCTTTCGGATACTCAAGATGATTCATAAGAGAAGAAAATTGTCTGACTCATACTTTATTCAACTTTCCCTTTTCCTCACTTAGCTGCCATTGAACTTTTCTGCACCAAGGAGGCACTTGAACACCAACGACTCGTGCACGATCGATGACCCTTGCTGACAGAGTTGTTGATCCGGTAAAACTTTGACCATTTGATTTTGCCATGGTTGGCCTATTCGTTCGTTGATTACCAGCTGGAGCTCCCACAAGAACAATACTAAGACTTTTGACATTCCTCAGAAAAGTGTCAGTTTTCCAACCTTCTTGGTAGCAAACAAAACCTTCTTATCGTTGGTGCCACTCTCTTGTGATTGTTGCCAGGCATCTGAGTTGAAGCAACACGAGGTGCATGGCTGATGTTGATAGTATCCTCTTGAGGTCTGGTACTGGAGACCTTGACTGCAGTCGATACTGAAGAATTGACTGTCTCATTGCTGTTAGAGTAGGTCACTGATCTCTAGCATTACTTGCCCTGCCATGCTGATTCTGTAGCCTTGAAGCGATTGCTGGTGAAACAAAAGAGATTTTGTCGGTACCCTTATTGATAATTCATTACGGTGGAGGTTATGCATCGCAACTAAAGATTGGCATCCACTGACTTTCTGGTGTCTTTTGGGTTGGGATCAGACTACTCCGTGTGGAAATTGATGTAACTTGAAGGACAGGGATGTTGGGACCAAAACTGTTGACTTGATCATACTGACGCCGTGACATCGAACAATCTTTTGAGAGGTGACATGTCTTCTTACAATTGAAACAATGGTACACCGTCTTCTTTGGTCTTCCAAGTGAACCTTCTCTGAAGTGGGGGTCCTGGCTCCAGACAGCTGAAACAATATTGATTTGATTGACCATGATGTACATTCTTCTGGGTCGGCTCGCTTGCAACTAGGACAAGAGCAAGGAGAGACTATTGAACCTTGTTAAGGACATTTCCGCATGTTCGCCACCTTCAAACTTGGGCAGACCATCCAACCTGCGCTGCTGAGTCAGCTGACGTGCATCACGAGAGAAGTTCTTCGTATCCTCCAGAGAGAATTATGCGTCAGACATGACCACATTGATGATACCCTCTGGGGTCCATGCTGCTATCGTTCGCTACTTAGGTTCGACCTGTAGGGCACCATAATTCTTGATGATCCATTGGCTTGAAGCTTCAGTTCTTCCGGGGTACTGCATCTCATTTTCTGTCGGTGACCTAACGTATACCTCCTATGGATGGGCGGACACTTTGCAAAAATGCCCTTGTAAACCATAACCGTAACACGGATCACTGGTTACTTCAAGGATTGGTGGTGGCTTCGATGTACTTGTCTACTGAGGACTTGGCGATATACCGGCTTCGACTCTGATTTTGACTCTGAGCTTGCATCCGAACTTGCATCTGATGTTGCTGGTGCCACTTCTACTGCAGTTAACCTTGCGTCGAGCTTTGCATCTCCTTGTTGCTTTCAACAGAAGCATTGATCGGTGATTCTAACACACTGACGTTGTTGTTGCTCTTCTCCTCCCTGACACTGACCATCTGCTGCTGGGACAGGGAGAGAAGGAAGAGAGGGGTTGCTAAAGATAAGACCTTAAACCACTTGATTACTGATTTGTTGTAAGTAGACCTTTTGTTGTTCAAGTTGATTAAGCAAACAACCTAGTATGGTCACATCCCCACCACTGATGCAAACCATACCCCTACACACAAGCAAACAATACACGTTCTAGCAGCTAACGAAATTACTCCTCGGAAAGGATTGGGTTTAGGTAGGCTCCGGGAAAACCTTCACTAGTTCTTCACGAATCGACGACTCCGAACTGATCTTCTCGCTCCTTCCAAATTGAAGCTTGAGGGCTGGACTTGACTTTCGAGAGTAGGCGCGAAACCATCGGTTTGCCCTCCAGGTTCAACAGCTAGAGAGTTGGAGGGGAAAGGAGAGACATTTGATAAACCATTTTGCAAAGAAATGTTGAATGGCAAGAGGAGACAATTTCGCAATTAGGGTTTTCAGAAAACTTGTTCTTAGAGTTTTACCATTTGGCTCAAACTACAGTCAAGTTGGCTCTGATACCACTTGGTCACGCCCGGAAATTTATCCCAAATTTCCATACCATTTTGTGTATAAATCTCTGTCCAGGAATCAAGCCAGGGTACACAAAACGACAAATCAGTATACAGATCCAAACGTAAATAAAACGTAAATACTTACAGGAGAGGCACTTAGTCCTCGCACCGAAAAGAAAGAAGCAGCGGAAAAAGGCGACGATCCTAGCGGGGCTTCGGCTCCACTCCACAGGCAAAACTCAACTAGGATATAAGCTTTGGTCTTCTAACTTCGTCTTCAGCTCAGAAGCACTACACTTCTGAAAATGGGAAATAATAGCAAGGCTGAGTACAACCGCCGTACTCAGCAAGCCACACCAACGATGCATTCGTGCAAGGGGAGACAAGGAGGGTTTGTGGCCATTTGCATAAAGGCGGTTGTAAATATTTATAGTTGAAAACAGTAAAACAGTTGATTAATTAAGGCAAGATTAAATATCTCCACTGAACAACGCTACACCACGTTGAACAGGCCCAACCATTCCACCTGAATTAAACCAGTTCATTAAGTCAATTTAATTAATAGAGTGGGACTAATCACGGTGAATCTGGTTGATCGCCCATAACCGTGGGCACGGCTATTCGAATAGTTTTACTCTGGCCAGAGGTGCGTAACTGTACCCACAAGACACAATTCCACACATATTGCCACGCCCCAAAATACCACCATGGTACTGCAAAGGGGAAAATCGTGACAAGACCCTTCGCATAACTCCCCTTAACCAAGCACACCGCACCTCAGGTTTCGCCCCCACCTTTAAGCCAAGGTAGACAGCCCTCTCTCGTGCCTTGGTGAATCCGGAAGCCGATCAACGGGTAAACCCCCGCCGACCCAACCCCATCACGCAGGCGGCGGCCGGGCAGGCGGCAGCGGCGTAGCGGCGCCCGGTGCGGGGACGCAGCTGTCGCAGGCGGCGCAGTCGGCGGCAGCGTAGGCGAGTGCGGGCGACCGGGTTTTTATAGGGCCGGGGGAGGCGGCGTGGCGACCGGATAGGGCGGGGAGGAGAGGGGAGGTGGGCGCGGGAGGCGCGGGCAGAGTGACCGGCAGCAGTTGCAGCCGGATAGGGCGGGGAGGCCGGAGGTAGGTGATGATGGGTGGGGCCCACGGGTCCCACCTGTGGGAGAGAGAGGGAGAGGTGAAACCGGGAAGGGAGGTGATGTGGACTTCAAGTGGTGGCCAAATGGGCCGAGGGGGGAAAAAGGAGGCTGCCCAAGAGGAGAAAGGGGAGCGGGCTGAGGGATGGGGAGAGAGGTCGGCCCGAGAGAGAAAGGGGAGGAGGAGGCGCGCGGGCCGTGAGGGAGGGAAGGGGGACTTGGGCCGGAAGCGGCCCAAGTACAAGGGAGAGTGTTTTTATTGTTTTCCTTTTTATTTAATTGATGTAGTGAACTTTGTGCTTTTCAAATTATTTCTTGAGCTCCGAAAATTTCCCGAAAATTTTCAGAGAGTATTTTAGGGTACGGAAAATATTACAAAATATTTCCGGCCATGATTTTTAAAGGAAAGTTTCAATTTCCCTCATTATTTCAGTTGATTAATTTGCTTTAAATTTTAAAATAAATTCTAGAAATGCATTATTTAATGATTTTTAATCCCGATCGAAAATCGGGGCGTGACAATAGAGAGGAGGGTGGGACCCACTAACATGTGGGTCCCACTTTTTTTATCTTTTGTCCAACTGAACATGTGGGCTCCGTATTCTTTTTTAATTTTTATATTTTATTTCTGGTGCCACGTCACTGCCACGTAGGATGAGGACCAAGTCAAACCAGCCACGTAGGCGCCACATAAGCCAAAACCGCCATCCAAACATCGAGGGATCTTATCTACACCGGTTTTAATAGTTGAGAGACCCGTTGTATCTAGTATTGTGGTTAAGGGTCGAAAATCGAACTTGTTATCAAGTTAAGGGACCTCAAATAAACTTATTCCTCCATCTGATGCAGCTGCTGCGTGGGCTATCTAAGCTAGCGCAAGAGCGGAACCCGACCGTGCGAGCCAGGACGGCCTGTGCGGCCGTTCCGTCTCCGTGCGTATGGAGCCGCGAGATTTTGGCCCAGCTCCTTCCTCGCATGGCCACTTCGCGCGACGCGATCCTGCTGGTCTCGGCTTCCGGATTCGGACGGTGAGGGGGGCGGATTGCGGTGGTCGCACCTCGCACGCCCCGACAGCTTGTCAAACGCACCTGGGGCGCGTACCGGACGGAAGGTTTGAGTTCTCCCAGGGCCCACGTGCCACTGGCTCCTACCCATAATTGAAGTCCACTTCCGCTGGCTACCTCGTGTCACTCTAGGACGGTGTCCACGCCACGCTGACCGGATTGTGACATTGTGATAATCAGTTTTTTAACTTCTGAGTTAGTAGTAGAGATTTAACCTTGGTGACGAGTAATCAATTCTAATTTCTGATTAGTACTAAGAGTACAATGTTTTGCTTCTATGGCATTCGTAGTTAACATAGTCATTTTAGGTTGAGTTCTTTTTCAACTTTTTCAACTCATCTCTTCATATTCCACGCGCACGTTTTTAAACTACTAAATAATATTATTTTTTACAAAAATTTTATATGAAAGTTATTTAAAAAATTATATTAATCTATTTTTTAAAAAAAATTAGTAAATACTTAATTAATTATAAGAAAATACGTCACTCAGATGGAGTTCCGAGGACAGTGTGAAGGACAACGGTACAGTGTATTGCACAGCATTTTGGCATGAACTCCACCGTCTCCACATAAATATACAGACCTACAATCATGCTTATGAGCTCTGTACTACACAGCATTTTGACATGAACTCCACTGTCTCCACATAAATAAACAGTCCCAATACTTCGAAAAGAATGCACGAAATCTAGCGCTTCCAAGCAACCTACCAACAGTGCAGAAGACAACAGAAGAGAAACTGGAGCTTAATTAGCATTCCGATCTGCTGCTTCCAAGCAAACCAAACCCCTTTTTATCTCAAAAGCCGCTCCCACGAATTCCAGGAGCAGCAACCCAAACGCTTACTCATCACAAGTTCACAACTCCCAAAGAGAAGAACCCAGCCGGCCACCACCACCATCGGACAGAAAACCGCACGCGCCTCCCACGCGCGGCCGGCCACCATTGATGCGCCCTCGCCACTGCCGCAGCTAGCCGACGAGCCAGCATATCGCCGACCTCCAATGGACCCGGCCTCCGAGGAGCTGGAGCGCCGCAGCCGCTACCTCAGCTCGCTCGTCCGCCGCACCAAGCTCGCCGACCCGCCCGAGCCGGAGCCGGAGCCGGAGCCGGAACCGGAGAGGGAGAGGGAGAGGGTGGTGGTGCCGAAGCTGGCGGCGGAGGACAGCGGTGGCGGTGAGGGGAAGGGCGGTAAGGTGGTTGAGGTGAAGGCGGAGAAGAAGGAGGAGAGGGAGGCGAAGGCCCCCAGTGGGGAGGAGAGGAAGGTGGCGGTGCGCGTGCGGGCGGCGGACATGCCGCTGGCGCTGCAGCGCCGCGCGATCCGGGTTGCCCTGGAGGCCGCCGCCGCCATGCCGCGGATCGACAGCAAGCGTCTCGCGCTCGCGCTGAAGAAGGTATATCATCCTACGCTGGCCACATTGCTCCTTCTTATAATTGAATCTGTCATTTCGTCAAGGAATTGTTCGTCAGTTAAAACTCAGGGTCGAAACTTGTTTACATTATTTAGTACACGACCGTAAAATGGAGGATATGTTACACACTCTTATTAAGATCTAGAACTTTGTTCTACTAGTAACGGTATTAGTTTTATTCTGTCAACTTTTCGGAAAAGGCGTTCACCTAAATTTCAGAGCATCTGGAATAGTTCGACAAGTTCTTTGGTGTTGGCAGTTAAGCTGGATGAGAATGATATGTTGACCTACATTAAGTGTGAGGCAGGATGGTGCCAGGTCAATTTGTTCATTTATGAGAGATGGTCCACTATAGAGCTCGCGGACCATTTGTGAGATTTGGAGAACGTGACAGTAGTTATATTTCTTTGCTGCCATTGGTGCTTTACCAGTTCCAATTCTAACCATGTCAGGAGTTGAATATGGATGATATCATGATAACTAAGCATCACATGCTCTAGAGAGCTTATGGTTCTGTACAATAGAGCTAGCTTCCCAGCTTGGTTTTGTAAATATGCTAGTTTCTCATTTGATATTGAGTGATCAATCATAATTGTGAACAACTAGTGGTGACTCATGATCAGGAATCAGGCAACTGATATCACCTTCAAGGAATTTCTTGTGGTTGAGCTTTCTTGATATTCTCAGTTGGTCCCTTTATCTGATGACTTTCTCTAAGGCAGACCTATTCCTTCTGTCATTTCCTGGTTAGAGTCAGTAATTAAAGCATTGATCATGAAATTGGAACCCTGCTACAAGTGTTGTGAACTACTGATTAGATTCTGTATTCACCATTATATTTTGGCATGTAGTAAGTGCTTATGTCTGTATAGGAAAAATACAATCGCAAAAATAGGGCAAGATACCTTTAAATAAGTTAGTTCCAAATGTTGACATGTCTATACATGACAAACTAGCTATGAAGTAAATGGATATCCTGGAGAGTTGAACAAGAGAATTTGCTTGCTATATGTGCTATAGCAAGCTTGCTTTTTCTAAAAATATTATGCATCCAACTTGGCAGCTTGTTGGGCAAAATGTTTGTTCCTTATGAATTCTAGCAAGAATATCAAGTTTTTCAAAAGATATTAGTTCGTTACCCTGATGTTCAACCCCATTTCACTAGCGTCCTAAAAATACTTTTATGTAATTGATGTGAATGCAAAGCATGAATACTTTTCAAGTTTTCATACATTATCTCCCCATTCTTTAAACAAACTAATGTTGTGCTACACTGTCTGGGTGGCTGCTTAAATTACTGGTTTGTTTTGTTATTACCTTTTTCTCTATGAACTAAGTGATAGTACCTACTTGCGTGTGCTTGCTGTTTTGCTATTATGTTGGCTGGACACTTGAGGATGCAGGTGTTTTCTTCTATGGCCTTACATGCATTCACACTTTTTGACATTCAATGGCTGAAAATGTTCCTTTCATTTGCTCACAGGAATTTGATACAACGTATGGTCCTGCTTGGCACTGCATTGTCGGCACAAGCTTCGGTTCCTACGTTACTCACTCCTTGGGAGGTTTCTTGTACTTCTCTGTTGACAAGGTATACATTCTTCTCTTCAGAACCGCTGTTGAGCCACTAAGCTACCAACAATAATATGTAGATTCGGTGCAATTTGTAGTTTTGAACAGAAGTTGTATTAGATGCTCAACGAGCAGTAAGCTTGGGTAGGGGTAAATGGCCACTCCTCTACATGCTAATGCTAAATTGTATAACAGCCAGGCTTCTGTAACTGCCATGTACTACGTGAGCTCCTGGAGTGTAAACTGTTGCACTTTTGACTTGCAAAGCTGTAGCTTGAAGTTTCCAAGCTTCCCTCAGTCTGCAACAATGCTCTGTAAATACAGCTTTCAAGCTGTTGAATGTTCTCTCATGGGCTCGTGGCCTCGCAACTTTTTTGTGCTCCTGAACCGTGTTAATCAACGCTCACGGATAATAGTGACAATACTCATGGTCTATTGGTAATTAGCCTGACAGGCGTCCGTTCCTAAAGCATTCCGGTTAGTGGTGACAGAATGTGGTACGCCGAGCATGGCCGGCCTAGGTACACCATCTCTACGAACAGTCCACACTTATCATATAGCCAACCAACCTTACTTGCATCAATGTAGAACGGAGCTAACCTGAAACACTACAAACACGCAGTTGTTGCCCAGTGAAGAAACCCCACAACTGAAGCAGCACGCAGTTGTTGCCCAGTGTAAATCCCACGAAACTGAAGCAGAGCATGCCGTTGTTACCCAGCGAAGTAACCCCAGAAAAACTTAAGCAGTAAAGCAGAGACCAAAATATAGACACGGGATTGACCATAACAATAAACACCAATAAAAAGGCAAAACGGAAAACAGGAAGTTCCACCAAGCAGTTCAAGAGGCTCCCCACCCCAACCAGGCCAGGCTCCAGACCCCCACCTGCTACGAGCAGCTTAAGGCGAGAGACCGCAACCATCGCTAGCAACCTCACGTACGGGGGAGCCCCAGATTTCCCGAAAACAATCACAGCCACATAGGTGTCATTACACAGTAGCAAAGCACTAGCTACAAGCTTCTAGGGCACATAAAGCCACATAAAGCCGGCTTTACTGCCCTTCGCTGGAGTCGCGCTTCGGAGCTTCCCTGATCTCTTCCGCGGTGTCCTCCTGAAGCCAAGGCACGATTTGTACGATTTGTTCAGTGATCAGGATGATTTTTGAGGAAATGGGGTACAAAATGCGTGAAGAGATGAGTAATTTGAGAAAATGGAACGTACCGAGATGTCTGAAGTCCAGAGGGTCAGGTTATCACGGAGGAGTTGCATGATCAAAGTGCTGTCCTTGTAGGACTCCTCGCTCAGGGTGTCCAGCTCCGAAATGGCCTCATCAAAAGCCTGTAGAAATTGGTAAGAGGGGAACATCATGATGCCAGCATTATCTCAAAAAAGGTAGAAGCCTCTAAGGAACCAAAGTTTTTTTTTTTATGGAGAGGTCTAACAACTCACTAATGGAGTTAGTTAATGAAGACCACATGATTTAACTGGGTTGCAAACTTGCAATCAAATAATATAACATGAACAAGGCTCAGGGAGTTTGCTACTACCATGGAAACGAAATCAACCAAATATGCAACCAATGAAAAGTTGAATACAGAAGGTGTGGTAAATACTCGAATTTGCAATAAGGAAAAGATTGTTTCTTAAGAATTTTCTCACTTGCAAGATGAAGGATAAGTCAATTACCAAGTAGCTACAAAGCCAACAACTGAAGAGCATATTTTACTTTTGTCTACTATCCTGTTGATAAAGCCATATCGATGGCTAACCATACCATGCAAGGATAGATGCAGACTGAAGACAGCTATTGCAAGGTCAGGGTCAACCAAAATGAAGTGTGATACTTAAAACACCAATAATTATACAAGGTACTACACATAGTATGGTTCTCTTGGAAATTTTTTCCCTAGGCATGCATCACTATAATTGAAGAACAATGCAGATATTTTTCTCTCCAAACAACATCTAAACATTGTAAGTTATAGTGTTCTACAGATCCACGGCAGAACATCATGGAAAACAACTAAACCAAAAGTGTTGGCTGTTCTGTCCATAGCATAATTGCATAAACAAAAAGTGCACATAACTATGACTGCAACTTTTAAAGTTGATGTTGGCAGATAGCGAAGTGTCACCAAATGACCAAAACACAGTACAGGGGGAGTGCGGTTTAGAAATGTAAGAGCATTAAAAAAAGTAGTAAAAACCTGCGTGCAACGTATCTACACCCACCACCTTTTCGTTTTGTGGGCTTAACAATGCAAACTTTTCAAAGCAGCATTTATAGAATAGCTGGCAGGCTAACAAAAGGAATATGTGACGTGATTTTTTAAATATTATTCAAACTACTGCTAACCATATGCATTGTGATGATCGAATCACGTAATCACCACAACAAACATCAAGACACCATTGAGAAACAAAATTCAATGCTTAAACAGAACATGTAGGTAAATTTAGAACACCAACCTGCTTTGCGAGGTTGCATGCACGATCAGGCGAGTTGAGGATCTCATAGTAGAACACTGAGAAGTTAAGAGCTAGCCCAAGCCTAATTGGATGAGTTGGAGGCAGCTCAGCCAAAGCAATGTCCTACATCAAAGTCAGTTTGTTGTTAAATAGAAACACCACATGTACAAAATTTCCACAAAACAAAGAAAGTACAATATTGCGCCAACATAGTTTTTTTTTTCATAGTGTGATCAAGGAATATGAAAAAATATTCACCTGAGCAGCCTTGTATGCCACCATGGTATTCTCAGCAGCATCCTTCCTCTCAGCCCCGGTCTTAAATTCGGCAAGGTACCTATTTATTAAAATTGATTCAGAATAGCAAAAGCGATCACAAACTAGTAAGTGAAAATATACTAATACCCATCATATTACCTGTAGTAGTCACCCTTCATTTTGAGGTAGAAGACCTTGGACTCAGGGGCAGTGGAAGAGGGGACAAGGTGGGATTCAAGCAGCTTGAGAATGCCGTCGCAAATCTTGGTGAGCTCAGTCTCGATCTTGCCACGGTAGTCCTTGATGAGTGTGACACGGTCCTCGTTACCACGGCTTTCCTCCTTCTGCTCAATGGAAGAGATAATGCGCCATGATGCACGGCGGGCTCCAATCACATTCTTGTATGCAACAGATAAGAGGTTGCGCTCCTCCACGGTGAGCTCCTCAGAGTCAACCGTCTTGGCCACCTTCTCCATGAATTCGACCATCTCCTCGTACCTCTCAGCCTGCTCAGCGAGCTTGGCCATGTATACATTCTCCTCACGGGAAAGCTCCGCCTGTGCCGACATCTTTGCTATCTATGAAAACTCTACAAATGCCAAGTCTGCAAAATCAAAGAAAAAAAATTGGTGATGAACCCTTCTCTGGAGGATCCAACAAACAATTTAAAAGTAATCCACGATGCAGCATAAAGGCATAAATTCAGAGGCAAAAATCAGAAAAGGATGCATTATGGGGAAATCCATCCAATTCCGGTTTCAAGTGGGGCACGGCAATGACTTCAAGTTTGATTTTGAATTTTGTACTGCAGCACATTTTAAAGAGCAATTTTGAATTACTGCCCCGCAATCCTAGCTCAGTATTCTCGAGCTAACCACGCAGCAAACTCAATCTTACGATAGATCAAGATGAGAAAAACAAAATTATAAGCAAAATTCAGAGAAGCAAACATACGCCAGAACCACAGAACACCTACAAAAGTCAGGTTTTTGACGGATCCAATCATACTCTGTCACAAATCACATCAACCGCACACGGATCACTTCAAAACCACCAAGAGACCTACCCGATTCGTGAAAACAAACCTACCACTAAGCACGCCTAAAGAAAAAATCGCTACGAAAACAGCAGGGTTTAGCTGAGAATTCAGATGGAAAACGAACCCACCAAACGCCACAGATCACGCGGGGGATCATTGCTAGCAAGTACTAGCACCGATCCAATCGAACGGAAACACGCGAAGGAAGCGGAATTCTACGGGAAGAGATCAAAAATTCGAGAGGGAGGAGGATAGAGATCGCGAGCGACGGAATACCTCTGTGTGCGTCTCCTCGCGCTCTGGCGTCGGAAATTGGGGGCGGACGCGAGGAGGCGCTCGGGGCCCCTACAAATGCCTTGCCTCCGGGTCCGTCTCAGCCAATGATAACCCGACGCGTGTCCCCTCCACCGTGGCATGCCGGGCACGTGGCCGCCCGGCCCCACCACGCAGCCGCACAAGCCCTGCTACTACTCTTACCCAGGGAACGTCAGCTGACAGTGGGACCCACATGTGGGCTTGAGGAAGCGGTGGGTCCCACCGGCGCGTTGATAAGCTCGGCCCCCGCGGCGACAGCCTGGACTCGTTGGACCGGGGCGGGCAAGGGCAAAGCAAGGGGGGTTTTTTGGCACAGGTTTCGGATCTTACCCGCGACGGGAGGCGTGACGCTGTCGTGTGGGCCCCCTGTGACACGGTGGCCACGTGATACGGTGGTGCGGGTATAGAGGACGGTGCGTGGTCGTGTGAACTGGGCGGCGCGGCGGACAGCGGGACAGGTGAGGTGAGGAGAGGCAGCGACCGGGGGCGAAAGCGAAGACGTGGCGCTGAGCAGGCCGCGGGGCCCACCACGAGGTCGGGGCCGTCGGTGTTTGGAGTTTTTGTCACAGGTGGTGTTTGGATGGGGGTGAGTAATATTAGTCACCTCAGTATCTTTTAGTCATCAAAATATTAAATAGGGGTGATTAAAAGTGATTAATAGATTAAAATTCTTTAGTTACCTCTACCCTAGCTTATGGTGATTAAAATTGGATAAAAATAGAAAATTTCTCTATAGTACCCTTTCCTTTTTCCATGGTCTGCATGGGATCCAGCATTAAATGTGGATAAATCTGTCTTTTTTCATAGCCTTAAATAAAGTTTAGTCACCTTCTCCAAACAGGAGAAACAGGAGGTGACTAAAGATTACTCACCTGACTAAACTATCCAAACACCACCATAGACCTAGAAGCCCCTCCGGATCAAACCGCTAGCAAACTGCAGCGATCCTGGAATTTTGCTGAGAAGATTCCGAATTTCGCAGAGAAAAGTTGTCGTTGTGCGGCAATTTGTGGACAACGTCTAGCAAGATTTGTGTAAAGTTTCCAAACAAGCCTGCAATTAAGATCCCAAAATTTGCGCGTTTTGCGTACGAATTCACTTCGTACCACTTTTGAAACGTTGGTTATTTCAGCTAATCATACGGCACAGAGTACTGGAGCTGTATTGTTCTCCTCTAATTGCTTATAAAAATTGTGCCTAAAATGATTTTCCGTGTATTTGCAACATCGATTCTCCTTTCAAAATGGACTGTCAGCTATGGCTGTGTTCCTTTGCTAGCTTTCCCAACTTAAATCACTCGTTTTCCGTACGCACGCTTCCCAAGTTGTTAAATGGTGCGTTTTTTTTAAAAAATTTCTATACGAAAATGGTTTTAAAAGATCATATTAATTTATTTTTAAAAAAGTATTAATACTTAATTAATTATATGTTAATTAAACACTCCGTTTTATATTAGTTCTCACCTCACTCGACATGGCCTAAGGATGTCGCACGCCATGGCTCGTCAAAGTCGTTCGTTCTAACAACGCAGCTAGCCTAATAATTCTGTCCGATCACATCTCGCCGCCGGATATCTCCACGTCAAGACCAGCTCGGTGGTCGCAGTCATCAAGCACCGGAGGCTAATCCTGATGGAAAATCCCATAAATCGATGGAGACCTACCAAACACCTCCCCTAATTAAGGTGATGGTCGCCGGCGAGAAAAATGGTTTGGCCGATAGAAAATTTGCAACAGTTGGTATGTCGCCATCGTTCTAGGCTTCTACTAGCTCTGTATGAGTTGTGAATCTCCTCTTAATTTAAAAAAAAAAAACAGCTACGTGTATCCAATGTATTTGCTATGCTGGCCGTAGAATGAGCTTAAAGCGAATTTTAATATCTTTGTCATCTTCCGTGATGTCATTCGTATGACTTTAAGTCTACCAGCTCCGTTTGGTTAGGCTTTGATCTCCAAAGGAAGTAGCAGGCGATCATTTCGACACTATACTCGGTCAACTTGGCAACTTGATGCATCCATGATCCATCACTGTATTTCTTTTGTTATTTTCGTCAGGGACGACAGACCAAGTCGGAGGCAACAAACACGGAATGAAATCAATAAAATCAGCCCAAAGTCATTAGCCGAGAGTACGCTGACATTTGCACGAAATAGGCCGAGACCCATTTAGGCCCCTACGAATAGCGAAGATGCTTTGAGAGGGCCCACGGCTTCCACTGGTGGGCTGAATCGCTGGCAAGTTCACAAAAGAATAAGTTCAGTTTGACTTCCTTAAAGTGACCCGAATCTAATCCGTAACTTGAATCTTGAATCACGGTACCGAATATCTTGACCCTCTAATTATTAAAACCGGTGCAATTTTACTCCATTGGTGGTTTTGGAGGATGAATTCACTGATGTGTCGCTTACGTGGTGGTGTTGACCTGGTTTTCGTTCCACGTGACGTTGATGTGATGTTTATTTGGCGTTAGAATTTGAAAAAATATATGGAACCCATTTATAATTCACACAAAAATATTGTGGGACCTATTGACATGTGGGGCTCAATGTCATCCTCTCTCCTCTCCTTCTTCCCCTCCCTCTCTCTCTCCCTTATCTCTCTTTAGCAACAAGGACTCCAGCCGTCAGCGCAAGTGGACGAAGGCGGCGCAGGGAGCTCGTACCCCCCGGTCGACAGCGACGATGGAGATGAGGAAGCAGATGAGGCTGAGCAGTCGGTGCCGCGAAAGGGCTGAGGCTGAGGCTGTGGGAGAGGGGGGAGCTCGTCCTCCCGATCGACAGCCGTGGACCTTGGCGCGGTGAAGAGGCAGTCATCCCCCTAGTGGCCACGGTGGTCCCCGGAGTGGAGGAGTCAACGATGGTGAGGCTGACGCTCGGCGAGATGGGATCGGCGTCGTGGCGGAAGTCGACCGGCGGGGTTGTCCTTGGCGTCGTCGTGGCTGGCGACGGAGGCGGAGGTCGAAGGCGGCAGCCGACGCGGTCGCGGTAGATTTGAGCCCTGGTGGCAACAGCCCGAGTGGAGAGCCAACGGCACAGCTTTGCCAGCGTGGAAGAGGGAGGCGGCTCAGTGCAGTGGAAGAAGCTGGCTTGGGGCCGCCGTGAGACAAGCAAGATGATGGCGGAGGCCACAAGTTCCGGTCTTCCGAGCTGGAGCAAGGCCGAGCCGCCCGACCACCACCACCACCGCGCTTCGGGCTTTGAGCTTATGGTGGCGGACGCTGGTGTGGTCCTCGTTAGCGCCACCCTCGCTTGTGGTGGCGGACGCCGGTGCAATCCTCGTTCACCGCTGCCGCCCGCTCCAGCCCTCGCCGTTCGCCAACGGTTGAAGGGGAATAGGAAGGGGAGAGAAAGAAAAGGAGAGAGAGAAGAGAGAGAGGGAGGAGGAAGAAGGAAGGAGAGAGAAGTAGGATGACATGTGGGTCCCACATGTCAGGGGGCCCACAATATTCCTTTTGTGAATGAAAAATGGGTCCCACATATTCTTTTTTCGATTCTAATAGCACGTAAGCACCACGTCAACGCCACGTAGGATGAGACCAGGTCAACACCACCACGCAGTTGCCACGTTAGCAAAACCACCTTTCAAAGCTACCGAGGGAGTTAAATTGTACCGTTTTAACAGTCTGGGGGTCGAGGTATCTGGTTTTACGGTTCAGGGTCACATATTCGATTCAGGTCAATTTTAAGAGAGTCATGGTGAACTTATTCTTTCCACAGAACCTCTCATAACAAATCAGCGCACCAGGTATGATGGGCCCACGGCCCATGATAATACCTCGCCGTTGCTTCGCAGCCCGCTGCCGTGTGACCGTGTCATCGTCATCAGTTCATCAGTCGTGTCTACTCTGTTTAGACTGTGTTTGGATTCATAAAATCCTGTTTAGATTCATGATTCACAGTGTTTAACCTAAATCAACCAGCTTTCCTCAAACGTGTTTATCATCTAAACCAAAACGCATCTGGACGGCATTTCGGTTCATGTGCCACGATTTAAAAGGTGTTTTTTTTTTCCCAAAGGGATCCTCTACTCGATTGATATTTCCCAAATGCCCCAAGAATCCATCTAGATGGGAGATTAAATCTAAATAATCGAAATCACCATCATCTCGACATAACAGAAACCAAATCATTGCTTTGCTAAGCATCATGCATTGATCGGACGGGGCCAAGATTCCACCGGTTCTATTCGGCGCCCCCTTTTGAACCGCGATAAGTTTTCATAAACTGAGGATGAACAGAGGCCTCTCCTTTTTGTTTCTGCACCTAATCAATAATCATGCGCTCTTAATTATGATCTACCAACTTTATGTCTGCACCCAAATTTTTGGGGCCTTTTCCCAACATGTGTCATAACTAGAAAAAAAAAAGCATGAGCCCCCATTGGTTTAGCTTCTCTATAAGTATGTCATGTAATCAACCGCTGTTTGCGTGCACCGATCGAACTTGAGTATGGTCTCTTCTTCAGTTCTTCCTAAGGTCTGGGAATAATCACACTGACATTTTGTGACCGAGACGTACTGAACATGATTGACTAGCTTGGAATTAGAGTTTGCGATGCTGTAATCTAGTGGATCATGGATGGAACGAGGCACATGTGAATGTGTCTGTTGCTTGTATTATGCTTGATCTAACGCTGCACGCATTTGGGGTCTTTTTTTTTCTTTTCAGGTGGTTGATGATGCCGGCGAGGCCAATCCTCGCCGCGCGAAATGGTGGTACGCGACGTTCCACAACGTCACCGCCATGGTCGGCGCCGGCGTGCTCAGCTTGCCGTACGCTATGGCTCACCTAGGATGGTATGTCAATTACTGTACGTACGCGCCATGACTGGAGCTGTGCAGCGAATGACTGGTCAATCGATCGAGCAGGGGGCCGGGGACGGCGGCGCTGGTGGTGTCGTGGGGGATGACGCTGTACACGCTGCGGCTGCTGATCGAGCTGCACGAGTGCGTGCCCGGGGTGCGGTTCGACCGGTACCGCGACCTCGGCGCGCACGCGCTTGGCCCGCGCCTGGGGCCCTGGCTCGTCGTGCCGCAGCAGCTCATCGTGCAGCTCGGCTGCGACGTGGTGTACATGGTCATCGGCGGGAAATGCCTCATGAAGTTCGCCGAGTCGGCGTGCGGCCCGTCGTCGTGCGCGCCGCAGCTGCACCACCAGTCCTACTGGATCTGCATCTTCGGCTCCTCCCAGTTCCTCCTCTCCCAGCTCCCCAGCCTCGACTCCATCACCGCCGTCTCCCTCGCCGCCGCCGCCATGTCCGTCGGCTACTCGACGATATCGTGGGCGGTGTGCGTGGAGAGGGGGACCTCGGCGGCGGGGGGCGGTGTGGCGGTGAGCTACGCGTACAAGGACGGGACGGCGGCGGACTCGGTGTTCCGTGTGTGCAGCGCGCTGGGGCAGGTGGCGTTCGCGTACGCCGGGCACGGGGTGGTGCTGGAGATCCAGGCGACGATCCCGTCCACGCCGACCAAGCCGTCGAGGGGGCCCATGTGGAAGGGCGCCGTGGCGGCGTACCTCGTCACCGCGCTCTGCTACTTCCCCGTCGCGATCGCGGGGTACTGGGCGTTCGGCCGCGACGTGTCCGACAACGTGCTCGTCGCGCTGCGGCGGCCGCCGTGGCTCGTCGCCGCCGCCAACATGATGGTCGTCGTCCACGTCCTCGGCAGCTACCAGGTGTACGCCATGCCGATCTTCGAGACCCTCGAGACGATCCTGATCACCAGGCTCAGGCTCCCTCCCGGGGTGCTCCTCCGCCTCGTCGCCCGCTCAACCTACGTCGGTAAGAATCGATCGACCACCACCCATCGCTGCAAAAACCGATCGCACATTCACATCTGTTCATGGCTGAATCGTATCTATCATGGGCATGGCACGCAGCGTTCACGCTTTTCATCGCGGTGACGTTCCCGTTCTTCGGCGACCTGCTCGGCTTCTTCGGGGGCTTCGGCTTCACGCCGACGTCCTTCTTCGTAAGACGCGATTGCCCATCCGAAGAGAACACTTCGCCATTAATTCGCAAGAAGATTATTCAGTCTTCACCATGCCGGCACCATGGATGAAAACATTTACATTTACATTTCTTTTGCATACAGCTCCCCTGCATTCTGTGGCTGAAGATCAAGAAGCCTCCGAGGTTCAGCGCGTCGTGGTTTGCCAACTGGGTAAATAAATAGAGACACTCATTTTCGGTCTTTCGCACGCTTACCTGAAGCAAAAACTGACTTAGTGCATGTAAACTACTCTTCCTACTAGTAGAGATTCAGGTTTGACAGGTTGACCTGTTTGATTCTTCTGCTTTTGTCTCTCAGGGCTGCATCGTCGTTGGAGTGCTGTTGATGATCGCTTCCACCATCGGCGGGCTACGAAGCATCATCCAAGATGCCTCGACGTTCCAGTTCTACTCGTGATGGACTGATGGGTGATGATGCATGCATACGTACATACAGGATCAAACCGATCAAATGCTAATCCAAGAAATTAGTGGTCTCAAGAGTAGTTGCAAAAACGATGGCCTTATTTTGCTAGGACTTTTAATCTTTTATCGATCGTTGGCCTCGCTTGCAGCATCATGCAGGCCCCGGTTCCTACGAAATGTGTAATTTCAAACGCCTGTGCGTTTGTGCAAATAGACCTTACTCACACGGTTTTCGGAATCCCTGCTACCGAATAACATCTAGGTTGATTGTGTTATGAATTTCTGATTTGTGTATCCAGGGAGGTATGGAGAAATCTAAACATCTAGTAACAGTAGAAGTTTATCGAACCCTATGACGTCATTACACGGAGAGACATAAGCTGGACTATTGCCGTGGTTACAATTCTCTCTTGTGGTCTGGTTTGTATTACATTGTGTAACTGGTATGTTTGGGAAGCTTCTGTTAGCTACAAACTACTCAAACAGTCTAAAATTTTCACTTAGATTTTAAGAATTTATAGTTGTAGAATAAAAAGATAAATTAAAAGTTTGAAGTTGGATTTTTCAGCTTCTTTAATTTCTTTTTGTTTAAATTTTAAGCTGCCTAACCTAACAAGGGGAAAAAAACTCAGATGCGTCTCGTACATGGGCGATCCGATTTTACAAGCTGCAATATGCCGTGGCCACGTAGGACACGTGTACGACACCCCGTTCCACACAAATCGTGCGCCGCCGCGTCGCGCCCGGAAAAAGCGCTTATCCCCCGGGGCCATGGCGATGGCGGCGCGAACCTTCGCCGTCCCTCTCCCCCTCTGCGCCGCCTCCTCCCCGCCCCGCGCCACCCCGCTCGCCTTGCCTTGCCGCGGGGCGGCACGACCGCTGGCCTCGCTAGCCCCGTGCCCCGCGCGTGGCCACGCCCCCTCGCCGCGGCGAGCAGCGGGGCGGGCCCTTGCGCCGTGTGCCGTCAAGCGTGGTGGCGGCGGTGGCGGAGAGTTTGCCTCGGACGATGGCGGCGGGGCGCGCGCGCTGCTTCAGGCGACGCTGTGGGGCGCCGAGGCCGCCTACATACTCTGGCTCTTCCTCCTACCATACGCTCCGGTCTGTACGTAAACACGAACTTTTTTCTCCTGTTTATGTAGATTTCAAATACTCCAGATTTTGGACACTGCTTCAATGAATTGGATTACAATTTTTCCGCCGGTAATGCATTACATCACATTAGTTCGTTCCGATGTACTTACAAATAGGGATTACTAGCATTTTGGGCATTTTGTGTATGACAATCTTTGATCACTCAACATCAATTTTGGTACATTTGCATCTATGAACCGTATTAGTACAGTTTAGGACCAAAATGCATTAGTGCGTCTTCGATGTAGTTAGCAACATCGGTGTATGGCAATACTTTTGATTCGTTCATTAGTGCGTCCCGATGTAGTTGGCAGTTAACATCGGTGTATGGCAAAACTTTGATTCGTTAAGATCATGCAGGGTGACCCGGTCTGGGGTATCTCGCAAGCAACGATCAGTGACCTCATTGGCTTGTCGCTCAATTTCTTCTTCATCCTGCCATTGGTCAATTCTGGTACGCCTGAAATTTAAGAATTTTTAGAGGCACTCTAATTTGAAGTTCACAGCATTACGGCCATGATTCCATTTGTGAGTTTGCTGGGCAGCGTAGCTGGAGTTCACCTGCTCGAATCCCCGGTGTTGCACCCAGTAAGAAATCGATCTGCATCCACTTATCACATTGTGATTGTTGCCATGACTTGTGGGTACAGAATTTGTACTAAATTTGGTCTTACTCACTTGCCTAGATGGCTGAAGGATTGTTCAATTTTGTGGTCGCTTGGACTCTGCTCTTTGCTCCGCTTCTCTTCACGGATTCTAGGAGGGATCGGTTCAAGGGATCACTCGACCTACTGTGGGGTTTTCAGATGTTCCTCACAAACAGTATGATCTCACCGACAAGAAATGCTTTGCAGCTGATGGATAGATCACTTCAGATTATCTAACAACAATTTTTATTTTTTTAGCTTTCCTGATACCTTACATGGCAATTCGACTCAATGATCCTGACAAGGACAAGTCTCCACCACAAACATCAAAATTGGGTTCAGTTATGGTAAGAGGTGCTCCAATTGTCGGCCTAACTGGTGGGTTGGTCTGTATCGTGTCGATTGCTTGGGCATTCTTTGGTCGCGCGGATGCTGGTTTTGGAGGCATTGCTGAACGCTGGCAGTATGTCCAGAGTTATGTCTTTTCAGAGCGGCTTGCTTATGCATTTCTTTGGGACATACTGCTGTATTCAATATTCCAGCCATGGTTGATCGGGGACAATATTCAGAACGTGAAGGCAAATGCTACTGAGTTTGTGAATTCAGTAAGGTTTCTTCCTGTTATTGGTCTTGTTGCCTACCTGTTTTGCTTAGAGGACAGAGATGCTTAGCTGCTGACATGTCATAATTTCTGTGACCAAGTATGGAAATATTTTTGTTAAATGAATTCTTGGTGGCACATTTTCTGCTCTCCTACTGTTCATGACAAGGAAAAAAATTCGATGGCACAAAGTACTTCCCTTGAAGGCCTCAACTGCTAAATCCATTTGCTATGAAAAAACAACAGGGAACAACTAGATAAGTTCTCTACGGCATAATTCTAATCTCCCCTAAGTCTTCTCTCCTGTGGCGGCGGTTTGTTCAGAATGTCAGAGCTGACACCAACGCCATAAAACCAAGTGCGACAAAAACACGGTCAACTATCAGCTTGAGCCCGCTGCTGTATTCCGGCATCTGGCTGCTTGTCTTCGGTGACGGTGTCGTCTGTTGCGGCGGCGTCTGTGTCACCGTCACCGGCGTCAGCGTCGATGGAGCAGTGGAGTTCGGCGTCGAACGCGGGACGCTCACCGGCGGCGATGGCGCTGCTCCCCCTAGATCAAACCCTACAAGAGAGTTGGAAGATAATTTTCATCAAGTCTCAGGTTGGTCGCCGGCGAAAGATAGGGAAGAAAATTCGGAACGCCGCATGCGATGGATTGGACGCGGCGCACGAGGCTGCACGGCGAGATCTCGGTTACCTGGGCAGGCGCCGGCCGCCGGCGGGAGGTCGAGGCGGCAGAGGCGAGGCATCTGCACCGCGCGCGTCCTGTTCACGGGCACCGGGATCGCGCCGCCGCCGGACTGGCTGAGGGCCTGGCAGAGGCAGAGCGGCTCGTCGTGCACCATGCTGCCCAGGTTGGCGCAGCACGTATCCGACGGCGCGGCGTCGTTGCCGCCGACGAAGCCGAGGCAGGGGAGGAGGCGGAGGAGGCTGGTGGTGCAGCCGGACGACGCGCCGCCGGGCTGCGCCGCCACGCCCGGGACGGAGACCACCAGCAGCGCAGCGACGACGACGCAGGCGGCAACAACAGCTGAAGAAGCCATTGGTACGTACGTATATCCTCTCCTAGCTTAGCTACTCCTTTCTCGGCTGATTTCTCCGTAGATTCATTAGTTGCGTTGAGATGCTAGGATATTTATAGGCATATAGCAAAACGCGTGGTTGCATGCATGGGAATGGTGTGCTTGATCTTCTTGGGGTGGCGATTCGGTGATTCCTGTGAAGTTGAACGCGCCATATGCATCGCATGCAGGATGTGCGTTTTGTGTGAACAAATTGTAGCGTTCAGGATCGAGTTGGCATCATGCATGGTGTGCTTGTAGTACCATGTACTGATTCTCTCTAGGTTGGTGTGACTATTGAAAATTTGGAATCAGCTGTTACCACCTACCAGCCGCTTGAAACTGCTACCTTGCATGCTGCTGATAGCTAAGCTAACTAGGTTAGCAGAATTTAGTTGGATGCCAATTTTGGCGATGGCTACCTTATCACGCTTTGATAGCAGTGAATAGATTTGTGGTGCATTTATTTTGCTGCCAAAATTTGGGAATATAGCTTCCTCACTTGGATCTGTAGTTATTCATTCCCGAAGGTGAACCATTGTTGGGAGTAAATTGGTAAGCATGGTTAGGCAGACTTGCCAATGCATGCATTTCCAATTCAATTCATTTCCCAATTGGTCAGTCGCTCTCCTCTAGCTCAGTTACTATTGAGAGGTAATGGGCCACGGTTTTGCTGGGCCCTTTCCGATTAAATGCTATTATGAAGAAGGCCACATCTTCACTTGTTGGGCTGTCAAGAGCTCTGTCTCCTTACATGGCTTTGGCTGATAGGTGATGGCGGTGAAGGGGTAGAGGTATTGTAGGAGGTAAAAATAAAAAAAAATCTGGAGTAATAAACCAGCGTCTCAGCTTGCTGCATATAAAGTGAAGAGTAGCAAACAGACGAAAAAATATCTAAATGTTGGTTTAATAAAGCTACTTCAAACCGAGCATCTCAGTACTAATCAAAACACAATAGGTCTCTGAAATATATATAACACAGAGCCATTTTTCAGAGGCATTATGAAGGATTCTCATAGTAGGCATTGACAGGATTATCATCATATTTCTATGGAGACGGTTTCATCATTAGTTGTGTCAGTTGCAGTTTCTTTTTGGATCTTGTTGAATTAAGACGTGTAAAGTATATAAGATGAAAAGGTTTATCACTGGTAAAATATCCATTGATTGTTTGAGATCTCTATGCGACACATGCAAAGGGCTTCATTGGAAATTGCATATCAACTTGGCCAGAATGAACAGAATTCATTTTACTTCAGTTCATTACAATTTTGTCGACATCGGAAAGAACTAAACAAACATTAAAACATCCAAATTTTTATCCCATTAATATAAGTAAAAATCATTGATATTTGGATGTGGTCCACGTTAAGCAACAGATTTAGCTATGGGACTCATTACCTTCACTGGAAAACAAGATACATTACTCTCATCAGTGGTGAGGTCATTACCACCCATACTACTTTCTACCACTTATTATCATATTCATTCTTAGTTTATAATTCAATATCATGTGTGTGCAAAGCTGAAAGAAATGGACAGATATTTCGATATATCTAGCTACAATGAAAAGAACTAACCAAACAATCGATTTCAATTTGTCTACGTGGCATGTAATCAATGTGCCACATATACCAAGGCAGAAATATGGGTATAGTATGGTTCACGGATTAAAAATGTAATTTCTTTCTCATAAAATGTTGCTCCCTTCGTTTCAAAATATAATAATTTTTAACCTTCGAAATATGTTCCAAAATATAATAACTTCTCCATCAGCATTCTCTTCCCAACCAATTACAACCCTTCACCATTAAATTTTCCCACCTACCCCCACTTCTCATCTAATTACAATTTTCTCCTATTTAATTCTACTTACTTTCTTAATAACCATACCTACCCCTTAAAATCCTTATATTTTAGGATGGAGATAGGAGTAGTATGTTAATGATCAACTTACTATAATCTTCATGCTGTCCGTACTTGCGGAAATTCATGGAGTATTGGGATGACTCAAGGATGTCTTGGATGCTCAAACAAGTATACATTATACTTTCAAAGCATGTTTGTAATGTCATTATTCAAATTTTATGGCTTTAGAAACTATATCTACTTGCCATGAATTTTAAAATAATGACATTGCATACATGCTCTGAAAGTATAGTGCATACTTGTGTGAGCTTGCAAGACATCCTTGATCCATCCCATATACTCATGTTTGTGCTTCCGACACTTCCTTGATCTATCTCAATACTCCATGAACTTTAGCAAGTATAGACCACATGAAGGTCTATAGTAAGATGGTCGGTAACACAACATTTTAAGAAAGAAAAATACATGTTAATCGATGAACGGTACTATAACCATATTTCTTGTCTTGATGTCCACGACACACTGATTATAGGCTAGGTAGACAAATTGAAATCCAGCCAAACTGTATGGTTAGCTTTTCCATTGTATCTAGATATATCAAAATATCTCTTCATCTCTTTCAGCTTTGCACAAGCATGATATTGAATTATCAACGAAGGATGAAAATGATACTCACTCAATTCCCATTTGATTATCATATATATATTTTAGGTTATTTCAAATGATCATCATATATTATTTATTATTCCCTAAGTCTATTTGTTATCCGTTCATGGCAGTAAATAGATATTGATGCATGCATTCATGTACACAACTCTTTATAACCAACATGCAATATCTTGGTTTGTTATTTGCTAGAAAATAGTAGGGATGATGCATGCATCCAGTTTGTTAACCTTATGAGTAAATGTTATTGGCTCTCTTTAATCTTGGTGTATTCTTGTAATATGATGATCAATTAGGAACGGAGGAAATATTAAGTAGTAGAAAGTAGTATGAGCGGTAATGAGTCCACCACTAATGTGAGTTCCGTGTTTTGTTTTCCGGTGCTAGGTAACTAGTCTGGTAGCTAAATCCGGTGTTGCTTAACATGAACCGTAACCAAATATCAATGATTTTTATTTCCATTAATTGGGATAATTAAAGATATGCATGTTCTTTCGGTTATTGACAAAATTGTAATGAACTAAAGTAAAGTAGATATTTGGACCACAACCAAATACCAATTTGATTTGAAATTCTTCTGATGAAGCCCTTTTCCATCTATCGCACAAAGATTTCGCTTCCACAATCACTTGATATTTTACCGGTGATAAATGTTTAAGTCATCATATATAATATTTTACAAGTCTCCATTCAACAAAATTCAGATGTTTATGCCGCAACTGACACAACTAATGATGACAAAACCATCTCCAAAGAAATATGATGGCATTCCTATATGATCCTTACTATACAATCCTTCATGAAGCCTATGAATAATCTGATTATTACTGAGATGCTCGGTTAGTATTCAGATTGAAGTAATTTTATTAATTCAACATTTAGAATTGTTTTTTCATTCGTTTGTTACTCTTTATCATATATGCAGCAGATTGAGATTCTGGTTTATTACTCCAGAATTTTTTTTTTTTGAATTTTTACCTTTTTATCAATCTCTCCACATGATCAGCAACCATTGCGGTGTAGGGGTGGAGCTGCCTACCCGCCAACAAATGCTGGTACGAGATGGAAATAGATAGGTCAGTTTCGTGCTTAGGATTAGCACTTAACGCGATTTTGATACTCATGATTAGTGATGCAATGCCGGATTAGACACCGAAGTCAACACAGTATTGAAAAACAGGATGAGATATTTGGTCACAATTAATCAGTAAATGAAATTGTTTTGCTTAATTTTGCATTGAAATGAAATTGTTTGAGTTTTGCATTCAAATGAATTTTTAGCGGGTTGCAAAATGACCAATGATTTTTTGTTAATGAAAATCTGGTGTTGTGGCCCCATTCTCTAAAAGGAATGAGGTTGTTTGAAAATAATGTGTAGGACTTCCAAATCCACTTGACATATGTGTGCCTGTTCTTTACACATACTTAGCGATAATTGGAGGCGCCTAAAGATCCCTCCTGAACGACGTGCACATATGTGTACTCCTAAAATTATTGTACGGAGTACAGTGTTGCTGATGGCAGAGATTTGGCATTGTTAGACTGAGGTGCACCGTGCACATGCTAGCTATTTGGCCACAAGCCAACATCCAATTTATTTATCACATACAGTATAATTTTTAAAAATACTACGGCGGAATGAGTTCTAAAATGTATATAACCACCCGAAATCCGCACTAAATTGATTTGAATTCGAGTAAATTTCATGGGAAAAAACGTGCATTTGCCCCCATCTTCTCATAAATTCTGTTTTTTTTTTTTTTGGTGGGGGGGGGGGGGGGGGGGTGGTGGCTCTACATTGTCTACAGTACAACTATCTGTTCGGTCCTACCCGTTGTCGTCCTCAATCGGACCACCCAGCTTTGCGGTCCTTAAAAACGGAGTAGAACGGGAGAGCTCAACGTGAAGTACGGCTACCGGAGTAGAGAATTGCAAGCTCTCCGGTTGTTTGAGGCTGGCCGGCTGGCCCTGGCTCCTCGCGTCAATCACGGGCTGCGCGCCTGCGCCCAATCGTCAAGAGGCGTATCATTGACGGATTTGTGTCTGATTCGATCGAGCTTGATCGCATGTATATTTGTCGTAAAACTACATGGCCCCCCTCGAAGCTTGAATGCCATCAATGCAAAGGAAAGGAGCCAACGAGGAAGAGGCGAGAGCGTTGAGCAAGAGGCGAGAGCGTTGAGTTTGGTAAGAAAAAAATAAAGAAAGCTAATAGAATCGACCATGCATGCGATGCAACCACTTTTTGATACTGCTGTCCGAATAGAATTGAAATCAACATTGATTGATGGAGGGACTTGGCTGTCTTAATGCTTTGGCTTATATGGCTAAGAAACAATGATAAGCTTGGAGGTTAAGCCCAGGAGCAAAGTGACTCTTCCCTCCATATGATGCCCTTAAGACCCTACTTATGTATGCATGTATCATCACTGTATTCGCTAGTCTGTCCTGTGCCGCGTGCAAGTGATGCAGTGCCACGTTTGGGTGAAACATGTCTTCAGATGTATCTGGAGAGAGGAGCCTGTCACTCATGCCATGCACTTCACCGACTTTGAGGGCACTCAATTCCATCCCAAGTTTCCAACCACATCCAGGGCCCGGACATATGCTGCTACCAATCCAACAACACAGATACACAAGGCTAGGGCATGGTACAGTTTGTTAAAAACACACCTCCTGACAGCTTGTATGTAGTACTACTAGTAGCTGTAAAGACCAATTCAAATGTGTGAGGCCAAGGGCATTGAATTGTTTTCAGGGGAGAATAATGGTCTCAGATCAGCAATGGTAAATTGGGTGTACTGCTGCTGATTATTGCTTGCATGAGGGCCATAGCCCATACAGCCTTGGGGTAAAAAACAAGGATGCAGAGAGCACACAACAAACTTGCAAAGGGACAGATGAACAAAGACAACAGGAGCAACTGGAGGCTGCTATAAAAAAAATGAAGTAAGTTTCTGTGCCAGATTGCTTTACTATGCATGTGAATCTTACTGACCATAGTAATAAATTAGTAACAAGTTCAAACCGAGATGCCATGTAGCAAGATCTAGTTTTGGATAAGCTGTGGTCCATGTTTAATGATAATGATATATTATAGAGATTGCCTTTGAGTTATACAGATGACATGGATAACATATAGCGATATCGGCTATCAAGCCCCCTTCAGAACGGAGAAATTTCACGTGAATTTCGAAGGAAATGAACCAATTCATGTAAAATTCATGCATTCCAAAAGAGCATCCCAGATTTCTTCAGATATTAATTTGTGCCTCACGTCGTGTACCCAACATTGTGAAATCAAACCATTTTCTAAACTTATGTATCCAGCTTGTGGTCTTATCTTTTTATTTATGCTTATGCTTATCAAATTTTGAATCTTCTTCAATTTGAAGCCGATTTTGAGAATTTTTTTTTCATTGAAGTTTATTTTCCATCATTTGCTTTTAGATTGCTAAAAACACGTATATAAAAGTTTTATTCATAAATAACTTTCCATTTGCAAATATATCGTTTGGCTTATTCGTGGAATAAGCCAAATGATGAGGCCTATGGTCTTTAAAAATACCAAATTCGCTAATGACTCCTTTGGAACAAAGTAATTTTGGAGGAATTTTTATAGGATTTGATGTGACCATGGCTACTATGGATACAACCGTTGTTCACATCATGGATCAACAAGAAGACAGCAACATCAAGTCCTCCAAGTGCTGGAATCCAATTCGGCCACCTGCAGCAGCGTTGACTTCAAACGGCCACCAAATCTTCATACGAACTCCGTTTTCGTCTTATGAGTACTTGATGGAAAGCTCTCGGAGTCCTCTTTCCAATGGATCCAGCCTCATCTCCAGATTCCATCTCAGATGGCCGCAATTACAGAAACAAGGTGCTGCGTCACCTATAATGGGCCTATGGGCTTGTAACTTCATCTGGGACCCCGGCCCATGTGGGGCCCATGTGGGGTGCGCCCCAATCTGGTGGAGCACGACCCTAGAGACCCCTAGGTCGTCCTCCCACCTCCTTAAATAGCTAGGTATCTCTTTAGAGTTTCTCGGGTTTTGTTAGATTAAAAGCTTAGCCATTGCTACTTGCTTGCAGCGCGCGTGTCGGCTAGACCGTCCGTCTGCTTGTTCTTCGGAACCCCAACTTATCATTTGTATTCAATTCCTATTTGCAATTCAGATTGATTTTATCTTGTTCTTGCTTGTTTCTTCGATTTGCTTGCAGGAATAAGGTTGATCTGCACCAGCAAGATCAACAACCCACGGAGAGGTGTATCGATCGCTAAGGCGCAACACAGCAACGTCTCGTACGGTTGTAGTCGGATCGTCAACGTTTCTTCCAAATCGTAGTTATCTCGACTCACCGAAAGATCGGGCCAAATCATATCCTTGAGCGTATTGAGTGGAGCTCAGGGTTTATTAGGATTCAAATCCTATGAAAAAATGTCCTGCAGGTCCTTTTGGAACAAAGGAATGGCTGTTTCAAAATCGAATGAAAATCTTTAGGATTGCCACAAACCAAAGTATTTTCGGAGGATTTTCAACATAAGACCCAACCTAATTAAAATCTCTCTCTCTCTCTCCTAATTCGTATATTTTCCCTGCGTTATATCCAAACAGTTATTTATGTAGTTTTCATGTAATTTTTCATTCAAAGGATTTGAGGTGCCAAGTCACTCGAATTCTACGTTTATTCTATTCCCGTGTTTTGGAAATTTTGGAACACTAAAACTTGCAAAAGAGGAGTAATTGCCCAAGAAAAAAAAGTAAGTTTGATACAACAGGTCAAGCTCAAGGTCAAAACCCATGGCTCAGGGCAGGTGCATGGAGGCGGTGACGCAAAGCATATACACAGGTACATGCAACAATGCCTTCACTGGCTCACTGCTCTGCCGCACGGACCTGCCATTGCCGTGGGATTCCTTGGAGTGGCATTGAAGCCTACCTCTACTCTACTGCTGTACGTTTGAGCTGCCCCGTGTGTGTACGTGCCTGCCCGCCGACCACCGGCCATCCCTTGATCTCACAGCTTTCTCCAGTCCAGTTTTTGCTTCTCCTTCTCCCACGTCCTCTCTCTCCCCTGAGCCAAAGAATCTCTCCATCCTTCCTTGAAATGGTTTGATTCCTGCAGGCTCCGGCCATGTCCAGTGACGCCAGAGGCATCATCCTCCTCTGCCTCTTCTTGATCTTGTCCTTCACTGTCCTCCACTTCTCGATCAGCGGCGGCGGCAATGGCGAGAAGAGGAGAGACGATGGTGATGATGAGAAGGTGAGGTTGTTGCTTGGTGCTAACGCTCTGGGAGAGCGGTCACCAAGGTTGGATAGGCGGCAGCAGCATCGGCATGGCCATGGAGGTGGTGTATCGTCGGCGCCGGCGCCGGCTCCGGCTCCGGCTCCGGCTCCTGCTCGTGCCCACCTGCCGCCGCCGCCGCCGCTGCTCCACAAGAACGCGCGGCTCCCGGACCCGGTCCCCGGTAGAGTCGGGCACAGGAGGGGGAACACCACCACGGCGCACAGACGGCGCGGTGCGGGAGGCGGCGAGCGGGAAGGGAAGAAGAGCACGCCGCTTGTCGTCGTCGCCGCGGGTGCCGCGCTGTCCGGCGCGGCGCTGGTGCTCCTCGTCGTCCTCGTGGTGTTCCTGACGTGCAGGAGGTTTCAGAGGAGGGCCATGCCGGGAGCTGACCAGAGCGGCACAAACAAGGTGAGCTTCGATCCTGGCCCCGACATGTTCTACCTGGACGCCGTCAAGCCGTACGTCGAGGCCGACCATGGCGGCGGCGGTATCAAGACGACGCCGGAGTTGGCCCGGCCGAAGGAAAAGGAGGAGCCCAGGTGCGAGGAGGAAGACAGCGGAGTGGCTCTGTCCGATGACGGCGCCGACTCGGTCCATTCCTCGTGCTGCTTCCACTCGTCGCACTTCTCCTACTCCGAGCTCCGGGACACGAAGGCGGCGGGGAGCACTGGTGTGTCGCCATCGCCATCGGGCCGGTCAAGACGCCGGAGCTCCGCCCCTGTGACGCCTTCGGAGAAGAACAAGGCTGCGAGCCCTTATTCGCTGCAATGCCCGCGCACGCCGAGCAACAGGGAGCGAGCGTCTCGCGCCCACTCCCCGAGCTCGTCGATGTCGGACTTGACATCGGTGTCGACATCGGTGCCCAAGGATCATGAAGTCCGGCGAGCCGTCCATTCCCTGAGGTTTCCAGAAGCGCAGAGCGGCGGCGCGGGGCACGCGAAGGAAGACGAAGCAGAATCAGGCTCCGCGCGTTCGGATGCTGCGAGCGGCAATATGAGGCCACCTCCTCCTCCTCCTCCTCCGCCGCCGCCACCGCCACCTCCTCCGCCGCCGGCAGTAACACAGCAGCAGGATATCAAGACAAGCTGTGGACCGACCGTTCCCCCACCTCCACCGCCGCCGCCGCCGCCGCCACTGCTCGCACCGAAACAGCAGAGCAGCGGCGGCCCGAGCCTCCCGCCGGCGCCCGCGCCGCCTGCTCTGTTCAGGCCGTGGGCGCCGGCGGTCGGGAAGAACGGCGCGCCGCTGCCGAAGCTGAAGCCGCTGCACTGGGACAAGGTGCGCGCCGCGCCCAACCGGCGGATGGTGTGGGACAGGATCCGATCAAGCTCATTCGAGTACGTACCCACCCTTCGTCACCCACCACCTCCCCTACGAACGAGCGCGAAGTGTTCGACCACAGGAGTACACGTTTTCGCGCCACACGCTGATCAGCCAAATTTGATTCGCAGGCTGGACGAGCAGATGATCGAGTCGCTGTTCGGGTACAACACGAGGTGTTCGACGAAGCACGAGGAGGTGCAGAGCCGGAGCCCGTCGCTCGGCCACCACGTCCTCGACACCAAGAGGCTGCAGAACTTCACCATTCTGATGAAGGCCGTCAGCGCCACTGCCGAGCAGATCTTCGCCGCGCTGCTGCACGGTAACCAAACCGCACGAAATCAACACGCCTCGCCTGCACGGCACAGTTGATGCGTATATGTTTGGTTTGAGTTTTTTTCTCTTGGTTTGGATGGATTGGTCGCAGGGAACGGCCTGTCGGCGCAGCAGCTGGAGGCGCTCATCAAGATGGCGCCGGCCAAGGACGAGGTCGACAAGCTTTCCGGCTACGACGGCGACGTCGACGGCCTGGTCCCGGCGGAGAGGCTGCTCAAGGTGGTGCTCACGATACCGTGCGCGTTCGCGCGAGTAGAAGCGATGCTGTACCGGGAGACCTTCGCCGACGAGGTCGGCCACATCAGGAAGTCGTTCGAGATGCTCGAGGTGAATCTTGGGTGTTCGTCGCAATGGCGGTCTCACTGATTTTGCTTGTGATTATAAATTTATAATACCCTGAGTTTGAAATTGGCATTCTGTTATTGGTGTCTGGAAGGACGCGTGCAGGGAGCTGATGTCCAGCAAGCTGTTCCTGAAGCTGCTGGAGGCCGTGCTCAAGACCGGGAACCGGATGAACGTCGGGACCGCCCGCGGCGGCGCCATGGCGTTCAAGCTCGACGCGCTGCTCAAGCTCGCCGACGTCAAGGGCACCGACGGGAAGACCACGCTGCTGCACTTCGTCGTGCAGGAGATGACCCGGTCGCGCGCCGCCGAGGCGACGGACATCGCCGCGGGGCTCGGCGCCGAGCTCACCAACGTCAGGAAGACGGCGACCGTGGATCTGGACGTGCTCACCACCTCGGTTTCCGGCCTATCGCACGGCCTGTCCCGGATCAAGGAGCTGGTCGGGAGCGACCTGTCCGGCGACGAGAGGAACCAGTGCTTCGTGGCGTTCATGGCGCCATTCGTCGCCCACGCCGGCGAGGTGATCCGGGAGCTGGAGGACGGCGAGCGGCGCGTGCTGGCGCACGTCAGGGAGATCACCGAGTACTACCACGGCGACGTCGGCAAGGACGAGGCGAGCCCGCTCAGGATCTTCGTCATCGTCAGGGACTTCTTGGGGATGCTGGAGAGGGTGTGCAAGGAGGTGAGGGGAGCCAAGAATTGCCATGGCGGGAATCCTGCCCTGAACCTGAACAATGTATGATACCGCAAAATTGTGAAAAAGAACAACATTGTAATTCTTGGCTTCGGATTGTTCTTGACACGATCTTGCCAGATTAGAACAGAGCTCGTTTAGATTACAAGCATCCAGATCTTCATCCTTCCGAACTTCCGATGTGCATTGCACAATCATGCAAGTATGTCAGTCAAATCACAGCGTACAAGCGTTCCTGATATCGCAAAGCAAATAGTACCACTACTATGTCTCATACACTGAATATCACTCTTGATCTGGGGGAGCCAGTGTTTGAACGTTGAGGGAGTTCAAAACAGGAACAAGACAAGGCTGAGATGGGATTGGATGCGCGAAAATAGCAGTGGTACTGGTCGAACCCGTTTGTTTGCTCCCGCGTTTCTTCCCCTTTTGTCTCTTTGCCATGATTATTTTTTCCCAGCAGAATTTGAATCCGTTTGCGTCACCTGCAGAGTATCAGAGCCCCACGTTGTCATCAGAACCGCTGTTTATTTCCTCTGCTGCTGTGTCTGCCTCGTGCTTCTTCAGGCCCCCCGAGGAGTTTTACTGCCGACTATACAACTACTATACTACTACAAGTGACAGTATAGAAAACTACCGTACTCATGTATCGTGATAAGATCAAACCTACGAGGGATATCATTATCACGGAAGTTTGAACTTTTGTATCCGTAAACAGAGACAGTATGCATGATATGCGCACGAAGTTAACATTAGTACTAGCTGGAGTACTTCAAAAGAGGCATCTAAATCTTGGAGACTAGCCTGAGGTTACAGCACAATGGTCTTCAGTTATATACTTCGATTCAGAAAGTAAGAGCTTTTTGTGATCTACTGTATTGATCTTTGTACATTTTATAACAAGCAGAGCAAGCGTGCTAAATGGCCTTGGCCCGAAGTCCCGAACTAATACTTGTCAGCCAAGACCATGTCAAATACTAGTAGAATCTTAGTGCAACTTAGGCCTTCATATTGCGTCGCGTAACTGAGAGCTCGGCCCATGACTTCAATTGTCACCACGAGCTGATGTCAAGGCCCAACTCGTTTTCCTATCCTGCCCGGTCCAATATCTAAAAAGCAGGCCGTGCACAGCACCCCAACCAGAGAGACAGTGACCGTTCTCTTACGACATGCTTATCTTTCTTTTTATTCACGACATGCTTATCCTTAAAGCAGCTCCATGGGAGGATAAATTCGAACCATCGAAAACAAGGACCGAACATAGCAATTGTAACAGTCGACTGCTACATGTTAGAGAAAAAATCGACCTTCAAAGAGGAGTCGAATTAAGCCGATTAAAACATCTATGATTTTATATCCTATTGCTATGGTCGCTGAGAACTCAAAAAAAAACTAAAAATATTACCAAGCAATCACCACAAGTGCCACATCCAACAAAATAATGAAGAAAGAGAAGGTATGGCCAGTAGAAGAGGGATAAAGATATGCTTGATGGCTGGTCCATTTGTTCAGTTACCTCATATGACTCTTTCTTCTCTACCTTTGAATGTTCACTGCTGGCTCCTCCATCCAAGAACCGTCAAAACAAGCGTAGAAGAGGCACAGATAGAGCACTGAGATTGCAATATTAAGAGTTCAGTGTTATCACACCGGGCTTATCGATTCATGTGGTAATATAAACCATCCATTATATTGACTAAGTTTTAGAAACATGATATAAATTTTAAAATGCTGGTTAGATTTAAAAACAATTTAAGTAAGAGTATATTTTAGAAATAACTGAATTTCGAAATAAAAAATAAGGAATAATGAAAGAGCAATCCATGTAAAACACAATAGGATATTAATTAAAATTCAGAATATAAAATATAATAAATTATGGAATTAGAAAAATAAAACAAGAGTTTAGGTCAGAATACAATTTAGAAATAACTGAAATTCAAAAAGAAAAATGACAGAACCATCCATTTGGAACACAATACGGGATAAATGAAAATTTGAAATAAAAATTAAAATAAAATTTTAAATTAAAAATGAGGGCTTAAGTATAAATAAAATGTAGAAATAGTAATTAGGTTCATTTTATAAATCCTAATAACCATTAATAAGAGAGTGGTGAGTAGGTTGTAAAGGAATAGGCTCGCAGTGGTTAATAAGACTTTTGAAAAGTAAAAAAGGAACTCCAACGTCAAGCAAGTTTGATTTTTACAATCCCAATAATGTAAATAGGTTCGATTTTTATAATCTGAATAATGTAAATAGTGGGAGGGGACAGTAGGTGCGTGTAAATTAGTACCATGATGATGTTTGATAGGACTTCTAAAAGTATAAAATAAAAATTTGACGAGACAATGAACATTGACTTTTAGATGTCCCAATTCTAAAGAGGATGAGAAAAGAAACCATGATAGACCGAGCAAACAAATAAAGGATGGTGATGGATTAAGTGGTGGTGATTGGTGGACTTTAAAACATATAAAATTGAAAACACGATGATGATAAATTTCAATTTTTAAAAATCCTAAGATAGTGAGAGATTATTTAACAAATTTAAAGAAATAGTGTGTAAAAAAGTTTAGATAATTTTATATGGGGCTAGCCGCGTAATTGCACGGGTCACCATGCTTGCTAGATGTTTGTTACACATGGCCATTGGCGCACCCGCTGAACCTAGCCAAATAAATTATGATTCGTGCAAGTGATTGGTTGGTCAACTTTTGTTGGCTTCTCCTCTATTCATAAGTTTAAACATGTTTGCTCACGGACACTACTTCATAATTTGGACCCTCAAATATGGGCAATGACTTCGTACATAATTTTACAAATTATCTGAACTCTACAGTCTCAAGTTCTGATCATCAAAACCACCAACAATCCCATTGTTTCCCACCGCATTTGTCCAGGAATTTTCCACCCCATCAGTTTGATCCCAACTTTCAACCATAACACTACCCATAACATTTTAACCCATTTGATGTTCCACCGGGTTACAACAATTCCAAACTTCTGTCCATGAAAAATTTTGTGGGATAGTATTAGTACCGGTCCATCATTACCAATTGGTTTTTCAACTTTGTTTAGAGTTGATGGTGGTAATGGTTTGAGTTGTGAGGGCTTAGTTTCTTTGATTACTTCTCCAATAGCTCCTACACAGAATACAAACAAAGATCCAAATAGAATTGAAAACACATGAGGAAAAGAAAGGTTGGTGCACGCATTGGTCTGGAGAAGACAATGTGTGGTTAATAAGTGCTTGGTTGAACAACTCCAGTGACCCAATCAATGACACTTAAATAAGTGGCCTTATTACGGAAAGCAAGTAGTAGAAGAATACAACACACGTATACCCTACAGGAATAAAAAAAGCACTTCATGCAGTGAAATACAACCAGCATACTTGTTCCAAAGTTGTATGGATGTTGGACAGGAAATAAAAACACATATTAAAGTGAACGGTTTGGTGAGCAACTTATGAAGTCGGTTCATGAAAAATACAAAGAGGTGAAGCAAACATTGAAGCCCTTCTCATTTGAGTATTGGTGAAGAGCGGCGGTGAAGGATACACCTAAATGGCTTAATCAAGATTATTTTATATGGGTGTCTCACAAATCTCTATTATATTATTAAGATAGCTCGAAAAAAATGCACCACGTTCGCTGTGGAGATTAGAAATTCTTACATTAATTGAAGAAAAAGAAAAAGAAGAGTCCAAATAGAAATACAATCTAAAAAATAACAGAAATTCGGAATTAAAAATAAGCAATATTGAAAGAGAAGTACATATGAGAACACAATACGTGATTAATTAAAATTTGGAATAAAAATAAATAAATTTCTGAAATTAGGAAATAAAAAGAAGAGTTAAAGTAGGAATACAATTTTGAAATAACTAAAATTCAGAGTAAAAAAGAAATATTGAAACAACAATTAAACTATCTATAACACAACACGAGAATAATTAGAATTCAAAATAAAAAAATAAATTCAGAAATTAGAAAAACAAAAATAAGAGTTCAACCAGAAATACAGTTTATAAATAACTAAAATTCGTAATAAAAAAATAAAGACTATTGAAAGAATAGACCATCTAGAACATACGACGAGATTAATTAAAATTCGGAACAACAAATAAAATAAATTTCGAAAATAGAAAAATAATTATAAGAGTTTAAGTAGGAATATAATTTACAAACAAAAAATATTAAAATAAAAAATATGGATTTTTCGAAAAGAATAGTTTATCAAGTGGTGGCAGTTAATGAGACATAAAAACTATAAACATATAAACAAAATCCCAAATAGAATCCCAATGACGATTAAGAGGAGGGACAACAGACAAGCCATTAAGCAATACGGTCGCGATAGTTTGTAGGATTCTAGAAAGTAAAAAATAAACTCCAATGATAATCATGTTCAATTTTTAAAATCTCAATGACAATAAAGAGTGAAGGCAGTGGGCGGGTCGCGCTTAGAGGAGTACAGTGTCAAAGCCGCTGACGATTTTGCAAGACTTCTAAAAAATGAACCCAAATGATAATTATGTTTAATTTTTAAAGTCCCAATGATAATAAGCAGATGAGGCAAAGGAGGGGTTGTATAGGAGTACAATGATGATGTTTGACGGAACTATAAAAAAAATTATAAAAACAAAACCCAACAACACAATGAGTTCTGAAAACTAAAAAAGTCTAATTTTTAAAGGTTTCATGGAAGATGAATAGAAATAGTGATAGATCGACAAGTAAATAAAGGCTTGACAAAATGAGTAAGGGGTAGCGATCGAAGCGACTTTTAAAAACTATAATTAGAAACACGCGGGTGATAAAGTTCGGTCTTTCAAAATCCTAAGATAACGAGATAAATATTTAACAAATTTTAAATAAAATCATATGTAAAAAATAAATAATTTTGTCTGGGTGCTAGTCGTGCAATTGCGCGGACCACCCAACTAGTTAATGTTAACATTGTATCTATATATCAAACCGATAAATTTGTTCGGCTTCCGTGAAGTGCAGTAGTCGATTGAGGACAGAAAGCTTCCCCTATCTATATATGTTATTGCTGTACTCCAATGCGTTCGAAAATAACGTTATCTTTTGATCTTGTTCTTGTGGGTGCAAAATAAGATGGAAGGAGTACGTGTAGCTTAGCTCGCCACGCCAAACACATGCGCATCCCTGTTTCAGCGCTGGTCCCGGCCGGCCGGCGTGGACGGAGTTTGGTTGGTTAAAACGCAGAACAACAACGGTTCGATGAACGACGGCCACCTAGACTGTACTGCCATCGACAGCTAGCGGCGTATGCACTCCGTGGATATTATGATACCCATATACCCACAGACATAGAATATTCGACTGATAATAGGAGTATATTATGTAAATAAAATATGATGTGTATTAGGATTCGGGTAAGGTATTGTCTTGTATGATAAGTTAGACCCCGGATAAAGATTGTATACCGATTATGAAAAATCTAAGCCGTATCGGACTAGATCTTATCTTGTAAATTTCTATCTTCTGGGTATATAAGGAGGATAGGGGGTCTCTTGGGGACATAAGCTTTTCGTAAGATCAATACACAACTCGGAGGTAAAACCCCGAAACAGGAGTAGGGTATTACTTCCTCGTGAAGGCCTGAACCTGTCTAAATCCTTTTGTCTCTTAACCCATCGACTTTTCTAGCTTGATTGCCACCCCTTTTTCTATTGCCGAAATCTAGTTTCGACAGTTGGCGCGCCAGGTAGGGGGCGTCAAGTTCATCGCCGATCAAGTACGATGGGATCTTCATCAGGTATCGACGACTTCGCCTTTCCTCCCGGGCAGGCGTACCGCTTCGGCAGCCTCGACTTCATCACCGACAACTTCGGCAAGATATCTCTCTCCGACTCGGCTTCGAACAAGTCGGGAGTAGATCGCATCTCTTGGCCACTCGGGTTACCGAATATGGCCAAGATCAGTACCAAGACGCAGTTGGGAGTAGATCGCATCTCTCAGCCATTCGGGTTACCGAACATGGCTGAGATTAGCATCAAGATCTTTTCCCGCTGCAAGACGACGATCCACTTCGGGAGTACGACTACATCAACTCCGGATTCTTCATCAAGCGCTCCTCAAGACGATCAAATCTACCCCACCATCACCATGGAGTTACCAACGGATCCAATCTCTGGGTCCGGCTTCAGGGACGTCAACGTTATTCTACCAAAACTCGGATCATGTTCCTCCACCGAACTCACCGCATACGCTAGCTCTTCGGAAGAAAGCGTGCACAGCAACCCACCTGATACAGATGTCGCAGATGACGCCAACTCGGACGACAACTATGCGCCAGTGTTCAACGGCGTTTTCATGGCCAACAACGGAACCAATGCTGAGATCGCTGCTAGATTACAAGCAGAAGAAGCAGTCCGAGTTGGAGTCGAACAAGAAAGAATTCAACTCGAGCAAGAACGCGCCCGACTTCAAGAAGACAGAGCAAGACTGGAGCAAGAGCGCCAAGCCCAGGCAGACCAAGAGCGACAACGCAGGGAAGCTGAAGAGGCAAGACGCCGAGAAGACGAAGAACGAAGAAACCGAGATCTGGCTGCAGCAGGTCGCAGGGCAAGGGATGCAATTGGGCAAACAGTGGTCGACAACACCAACATCTTCCTCACACCGCAACAGAATGCAGTCGGCGCGGTCACCCTCCTTGATACGTTGGCTGCAGCTGCACCGCCTCACATTACTCCGCTGATAAACCAAGTCAAGACCGTGGTCGCAGCAATAGTGCCATGTGCCGAATCCAGTCGGCGGCCTAGTCAGTCAACCTCAAAGGCGCCGAGTGGCAGTCGCGCACCTCCGTTAAGAGTCAGAGATAGCAGAAGCAAGACCAACTCACGCGCCGATCATCATAGCGGAGCACGACGAGACCAGTCGGTCCACTCTCCCCCGGCTAACCTAGCCCGACCACCACACTATGCCAGAGACCGGCGGATTCCGTCCGACTACCAGAGTCCTCCCAGGGCTTCAATCGACCTGAGGGACACCCTTAATCAGAGACGACGAGAGAGGGGTATCACAATCCAAGACGACGACGACTGCAACAGGGTTCCAGCTTTCACCCGAGATCTGCGTCGAGTGAATTGGCCGACTGGTTTCAAGCCGACCGGCATCGAAAAGTATGATGGTAAAACCGATCCAGAATCATGGTTAACCGTCTACACGCTCGCAATTCGCGCAGCAGGAGGCGATAGCAAAGTCATGGCAAACTACCTTCCGGTCGTACTGACTGATTCAGCCAGAAATTGGCTCGCTGGACTCCCAAGAGGCACGATCGACACTTGGAGCGAACTTCGCGACCACTTCGTCGCCAACTTCCAGGGCACTTTCGAGCGTCCTGGGACCCACTTCGAGCTCTATAACATCGTCCAGAAACCGGACGAAACCCTCAATGAGTACATACGGCGTTTCTCCGAGAAACGCAACAAGATTTCCAACATCACCGACGACAACATCATCGTCGCATTCACTCGGGGGCTACACAACGATCTCCTGATCCGCAAATTCAGCCGCAAACCTCCAATGACAGTCAAGCAGATGTTTGAGAAGGCAACCGAGTACGCTAAGTCCGACGACGCAGTCAAAGCATCAAAGCAGTCGGCGGGAACCTGGAAGAAGAAGGATCACGACTCCGCACCAGGGCCCAGTGGGAGCAACACAAAACACAGAGAACGCAAGCGCAAGCCTGAGGATCTGGTCGCTGCAACTTCAAATCAAAACTATCAGAGCCAACGCCCTCGAGTCAACTCCTACGACAAGATCATGAACGGTCCATGCACGCATCATCCCGGCAAGGGGCACGCTGCTAAGGATTGCTTCATCTACAAACAATTTGCGGAAAAATACGCCGCCCAAGTCAAGAAACCAACCGAAGGAGAAGATACCTCAACTCAGAAAAAGAAAGACGACGAGGAGCCAAGCCAAGGAGCGTATCAAGATCCCAGGAGCGAGCTCAACCATATTTTCGGTGGCCCACTCGCCTACGAGTCCAAGAGGAAGCAGAAGCTCATCGACAGAGAGGTCAACGCGGCGCAACCTGCAACCCCCCAGTATTTGCGATGGCCGGAAGTCCCAATCAAGTTTGACCGCTCGGATCATCCCGACCGAGTGGTCCACCCGGGGCGGTACCCCCTGGTACTAGACCCAGTCGTTCGCAACGTCAAGCTCAAGCACACCCTCATTGATGGCGGCAGCGCACTCAATATTCTCTTCGCCAAGACTTTGGATGAGATGCAGATTCCTCGATCCGAGATGAAGCCGAGTAACGCCCCCTTTCACGGAGTTATCCCGGGGCTATCTTCGACACCACTCGGCCAAATCACTCTCCTAGTAACCTTCGGGACCAAGGAGAATTTTCGGACAGAGAACATCAGCTTCGAGGTGGCCGACTTCGAGACAGCTTACCACGCCATCCTCGGTCGCCCGGTGCTTGCCAAGTTCATGGCAATTCCCCACTACACCTACATGATGATGAAGATGCCAGGGCCACGCGGAGTCATATCCCTACGGAGCGACGTCAAGCAAGCCCTCACATGCGACAAGGACAGCTACAAGTTGGCCCAGTCTCGTGAGAGATCACTCGGCCAGCAGGAAATCCGACTAGCTGCATCAACATCACAAGACGGTGAAATACAGTCGGCAAGGTGGCCAAGACCGGAGAAGGCGATGCCAAGACAAAGAAAATCCCCTTAGATCCTTCTGATCCTACCAAAACTGCTGTTATAGGCGCCGAGTTAGATAGCAAATAGGAAAGCGCGCTCATCACCTTTCTTCAAGCTAATAAAGATATCTTTGCCTGGAAACCATCTGATATGCCTGGTATTCCTAGAGAGGTGATTGAGCACTCTTTAAATGTTAGAGGAGACGCAAAACCTATCAAGCAACGACTCCGCCGATTTGCACAGGACAGAAGAGAAGCTATCAAGGAGGAATTAACTAAGCTGTTAGCAGTAGGTTTTATCAAGGAGGTTTACCACCCCGACTGGCTAGCCAACTCGGTATTGGTCCGCAAGAAGACTGGTCAATGGCGCATGTGCGTCGACTACACAGATTTGAACAAGGCTTGTCCCAAAGATCCTTTCGGTTTACCAAGGATAGATCAAATGGTGGATTCAACAGCCGGCTGTGAACTACTCAGTTTTCTCGATTGCTACTCGGGCTATCATCAGATCAGCCTCAAGGAGTCCGACTGCCTGAAGACTTCATTCATCACACCGTTCGGCGCCTACTGCTACATTACCATGCCTTTTGGGTTGAAGAACGCAGGGGCTACATATCAACGCATGATTCAGCGATGCCTAGCAACACAACTCGGACGGAATGTGGAAGCATATGTCGACGACGTTGTCATCAAGACCAAGCAGAAGGACGACTTGATTCAAGACATGGAGGAAACGTTTGCCAATATACGCGCCTTCAGGATGAAGTTGAACCCCGAGAAGTGCACTTTTGGAGTACCGTCAGGAAAACTACTCGGATTCATGGTCTCTCGGAGAGGAATTGAAGCTAACCCGGAGAAAATCAATGCCATATTAAACATGAAGCCGCCGAGTTCTCAGAAGGATGTTCAGAAGCTAACATGATGCATGGCAGCACTTAGCAGATTTGTTTCAAGACTTGGGGAACATGGAATGCCCTTTTTCAAGCTCCTCAAGAAGACAGATGATTTTCAATGGACACCAGAAGCTCAAAAGGCGTTTGACGACTTCAAGACCTTTCTGACAACTCAGCCGGCGTTAGCCTCACCAATGCCGCAAGAACCACTTCTGCTTTATGTCTCGGCAACTGCAAAGGTGGTGAGCACGGTTTTAGTCGTTGAGCGTGAGGAAGAAGACCACACTCAGAAAGTTCAACGACCGATTTACTTCGTTAGCGAAGTCCTTGTTGATTCAAAGACAAGATATCCTCAAGTGCAGAAGCTGCTATATGGAGTTTTAATCACGGTCCGAAAGCTGGCTCATTATTTCCAAAGTCACCCAGTCACGGTTGTCACATCTTTTCCACTTGGCGAAATCCTCCGCAACAAAGAAGTTACTGGTCGCATTGCAAAGTGGGCTCTAGAGTTAATGCCTTTGGACATAACCTTCAAGCCTCGAGTTTCAATTAAATCCCAGGTGCTAGCCGACTTCGTTGCCGAGTGGACCGAGTGCCAAGAGGATGTTCCCGCATAAAAAATCGAGTACTGGACAATGCACTTTGATGGATCAAAAAGAATTTCAGGATGTGGAGCAGGGGTTGTTCTAATTTCCCCGACTGGGGAACGCCTCAGCTATGTTTTATGGATTCACTTTCCAGCATCCCACAACGTGGCGGAATATGAAGCACTCCTACATGGATTACGGATCGCCATATCCCTAGGGATTCGCAGGCTCATAGTTCGTGGAGATTCTCAACTTGTGGTCAACCAGGTGATGAAAGACTGGACATGCCTCGACGACAACATGGCAGCCTACCGACAGGAAGTGCGCAAGCTTGAAGATAAATTTGATAGTTTGGAGCTAACTCATGTTCTCCGTCACAACAATGAAGCAGCCGACCGACTGGCTAATTTCGGTTCAAAAAGAGAAGCAGCCCCATCGGATGTTTTCATCGAGCATCTCCACCAACCCACGGTCTCGAGTCAATCAACTGATAAAGACGAGTCTGGAGAACAAGTTTTGCTGCTTGACGCCGACTGGAGGACTCCTTTCATCAAGTATCTCAAGGATCAAGAATTGCCCCCCGACAAGAACGAAGCTAAACGGATTCACCGCCGCTCCAAAACTTATGCCCTTGTGGAGGAGGAATTATACAAAAAGAGCCCATCTGGAATATTGCAGAGATGCATCTCCATTGAAGACGGCGTTCAACTTCTAAATGATATTCACTCGGGAGTATGCGGGAATCACGCGGCAGCAAGGACCTTAGTCGGGAAGGCATATCGACAAGACTTTTTCTGGCCTACAGCAGTCAGCGACGCCGACAAAATTGTTCGCACATGTGAAGGTTGTCAATTCTTTGCGAAACAAACTCACTTGCAGCACAGGAGCTACAAACTATTCCCCTTTCTTGGCCTTTCGCGGTTTGGGGACTGGACATGGTGGGCCCGTTCAAGAGGGCGCAAGGCGGATATACTCATCTTTTTATCGCTGTGGATAAATTCTCCAAATGGATTGAGGCAAAACCGGTGGCTACTATCACTGCGGACAAGGCGCGCGATTTCTTCATCAACATTGTTCATCGCTTCGGCGTACCAAACCGAATAATCACAGATAATGGAACTCAGTTCACTGGTGGAGTTTTCAAAGATTTTTGCGAAGACTTTGGTATCAAAATTTGCTACGCTTCAGTCGCTCACCCAATGAGCAATGGTCAAGTTGAGCGCGCAAATGGCATGGTGCTCCAAGGAATTAAGGCCCGAGTTTTTGACAGACTACGCCCGTATGCCAGCCGGTGGACAGAAGAGTTACCCTCAGTTTTATGGTCGCTACGCACAACCCCAAGTCGGGCTATGGGCCAGTCACCTTTCTTCTTGGTATATGGCGCAGAAGCCATGTTGCCGAGTGAGATGGAGTTCGAGTCCTTGCGAGTTCGCAATTTCAATGAAGAACGTCATGATTCTGAGAGAGTTGATGATCTCACCCGACTGGAAGAAGCAAGAGAAGCGGCACTAATCCAGTCGGCTAGATATTTACAAGGCCTACGACGTTACCACAATCGCAATGTCAAATCACGCGCTTTCATAGTCGGTGACATGGTTCTACGGAAGATTCAAACGACTAAAGATCGACACAAATTATCACCCTTGTGGGAAGGGCCGTTTATAATAGCAGAAGTCACTCGCCCGGGAGCCTACCGACTCAAGCGTGAAGATGGAACTTTGGTGGATAACTCGTGGAATATAGAGCATCTTCGAAGATTTTATGCTTAAGAGCTATTTTGTACATCTTTCCCTTAGACTACCCACTCACCTGTGTTGGCCGAGTGGTTAGTCGGGGGCTACTGATAATAATATAGTATTTCTTTTGTTTTGTTTATGACTTGTCATTATCCCTGTTTAGACTTAGGTCCAGCAGAGAAGGACTAAAAATTTTTCGATGATTGCAACAAGTTCTAGGCTTGAACCAATCAGACAAAAATTTTAAGAAATTTGAAACTAGATCCTTAGTCTATTTCATGGCATAAATAAGTCATCATACATTGCTTAAGAATATTGTACAATGTTTCAAACAAGAGTACCTACAACATTCAAGATTGGAAATTTTCTAATACATCCACTGCGAGCTTCTCGGCCGAGTCCTGAGCTTGGTTGATCAATTCAATGGCCTGCTCGTCAGTTATTCCATCTGCAAATCCGTCCCCGACTGCATCAATTTCTATTCGGGGGTACAACGACTTCATAATTGCCATGGCTTGACTGGCACCCATCATCGCAGCATCTTTGATGTTATTGAAGTATTTTGCCGAAGCAGTACGAAGACCTTCGAAGATCTGGACCGCATCCTTTTGACTGCTCCCGAGTCCGTTCTGGAAGATCGCATTTAGCACTGGGGCAGCAGCATTGGCAATATCATCTCTGACAGTCTCAGCCTTTTTAACCTTTTCGGCAAACACTTCAAATTGAGCACGGGTTTTGATTTTGTGCTCTACATTCAGACAAAGCAGTTCGAAGATAACATGGCATTATTCCATACTAATTACCAAAAGCTGCTATCATACCTTCGAGGGCGTTTTCAGCTTCAAGTTTGCTGGTTTCCAACTAGCTGTTAGTTTTCTCGAGTTCTTTTATTCGGGCTGACAGGGATTCTATCATTGTGGCTTGAGCTGAGGAATTAAAAGCAATTTGGTCATGTTTACAGCATGGATTCGCAGCAAAATACGATGAAAGGGTTCATACCTCCAATGGTACCCCTGTGGTTGAAGCTGGTTTCCATTAGCTCATTGATCTGACTTTTTAGTTTCTGCTCCTTCATTTGGGCGTCTTCACGAACCTTGGCTAGCTCAGCTTGAACTTGTTCGCGGCTCTCGAGGTGAGGCACAAGTTTTTCCAAGGCGCTTGTTTTGGCCTCGTTTCTCATATGAATTCTCTGAATAATACATCATATAAGTGACACAGTCAGAGTACAATGGCTGAGTACAAGTTATACTTACATTCATGAGACGGGTAGACTCAGTCAGATGCTTCTTTAGCAACGTGAGCTCCTCGTTCTCACACTGGCAATTGATTATGATGCCTTGGAGAACGCCATCCCGGTCTCTCCATTGGAGTTTAGTCGGAGGTAAAGAATCCTCGGCTGCCTTGATTCTTGGGATTTCTTCTTCTTTATCATCGATCAATGGGCCTAGTTTGCAAGATGTCAGAGAACAGCAATATAACAGATGGATCGAGTTCGAATTTAGTTATGCTGCATACCAGAGATAATTTTGGTTTTCCTTTTTGGAGCCTGGTTTAGTTCCTCGACTGGATCAGCCACTGTATCTGCTTCTGCCGCAACCGGACCTTGGTCGGGATTCTTGGGAATTGCTTTGGCTGGCTCGGCAGGTGCAGTAGGTGCATCAGCCGGGATGTCATCGTTTCCTTGTTGATTTTCCACTGGAGCTGTGGCTTCAGGTAGGCTAGAATCTTGCTCCGACTGGTTATCAGTTGGGGGCTGGAGTTCGACATCTTCTACAAGTTTCCCCGACTGACTAAAAACTCGGGGTTCCCGGTGTGGCTCGACTGGAATAGGCGGCACATCACCCTTTTTACCCAAATCAATATCTTGGGGTTTTCTGGAGATTGACAGATTCAGACTATATGAGTATTTTACAAGAAGTCAGCAATGAAGATACTATGGCAAGAATGTTACCTTATTGATCTCCGGATTTTGGGAGCAGGCCGACTAGCTGGGGACTTGGCTTGAGCCGGCTTGTCGCTCGTTTGCGGTTCGGTTTGTTCATCATCGGAATCGCTGATAGCGAGTTTTCTTTTCTTTAGCTTTTGCTTAGGGATGTTCTTTTCGACAGTCTCTTTACTTTTCTCGACTGGATAGGGTTTTTCGGGACAGATTCCTTATGAGCAGGAGTTGGAGGGTTTGAAGAGAATCGCTTGTTATCCTATTTTAATGGGGCAAGTCAATAAAGATAAAGTAATAGACAGACTGGAATTGGACAAATAACAAAGTGGCGGATTTTTTACCTCAGGAGGGGGCCGTACCAGGCCATATGGAGTTACTGGCAGCTTGTGGCTGTAGTCGATCGCAATCCCAGAAGAAAACATCTTGTACATCCGGCTGCACATGATCTTGTAATCAATGGAGTTCGGGTCTTCGCGGTTGGGATCCGACTGGCCCTCATACTCGTAAGCCGGCTTACTCCTCTCTTTGATTAGGGCCAGTCGGCACTTGATGAAATGCCGAGTGATTTGTTCCCCTTGTAAGCCCTGTTGTTTGATCTCTACCAGTCGGAGAAGTAATTCGTTGGCTTGGGCTAGCTCAACGCTACTCGGGAGATTTTTCCAGTTTTCTTGGGGTATGGGTGGAAGACCGACAAACTCGGGAAGACTGGGGGAAGGATTTGAAATATAAAACCAATTTGAATGCCAGCCTTTGTTGGAGGTTTTGAAAGGAAGAGAGAAGTATTTTTGTGTCAGAGTTCCTCGCAGTTGGAACCCGGACCCACCGACTACACCAGGGTTGTTTTTGTCGGGTTGGGGCTTGAGGTAAAAGATACGGCGGAACAGTGCAAAGTGTGGTTGGATTCCAAGAAAGGCTTCACAAAGGTGGATGAAAATTTGCAATATGAAGAATGGAATTGGGATTCAAGTGGTAGATTTGGATTTTGTAAAACGCAAGAAGACCACGGAAAAAAGAAGATGCTAGCAATGCGAAACCAGAGTAGAAGAATGAGGTGAATACCACGACTTCGCCGGTGTCGGGGGTTGGAAACTCCTCGCCGTACGCTGGGCGCCATCCGATAATTTCCTTGGTAGGTAGGACTCCGTCCTTCACCATCTCCAGCAAGTGCGTTTCCTTCACATCGGACTTTGCCCATTGCTCAAAGGGGATTTCTCTCTCTTCGGCCATGAGAAAGGTTGGATTTGGGCAGAATAAAGGGTTTTTGAGAAAGTAATGAAGGGGAGTTTGTGCTGGAGGCGGACCGCAAGAAAGATTGATGCGAGAGATTGAGGATTGGAGCTTGAGCGAGTGTGGATCGGAAACCCTAAATCGCCAATACTGTGCGCGGTTTGGGGATTTTGAGCAGAACAGATGAAGAAGACGAAGTGGCGTTTTCTATAACGGTCAGATTGCGTATAGTGCGCCAAATAGGCCGTAAATTTTGGATATACTGTAGCCGCAGGATATGGAAAGTCTGGTATATGTCCTTGGGGGCTCAATTTTTCCATGTGATGAGCAGGGAAGAATATATCAATGATATTAGCACAGTTGCGGTTTAATCTCTTCGGGGAGCAACAAATGTGCATATTGCCACGTCAGTGAGCATCTTAAATCAACCAAGTATTATTGCTTTGGTTTTTAATAAGTGATTGGAGAATCTTGTTAAAGATTTCTACCATATGTGCCTTGTTTCATAAATGTGCACGTCAGTGTACGAATTATCACGTAAGTGAGTATTTTTATTGGCCTATATTCAAGCTTTGGCTGACAATATATTTGGTCATTCTTTTTGGCAGTTGGTAAATCCTTTATGAGTTTAATTTACTCAGATTATATACCACATGTGCCTTATATCTTTCACAGAGGTGATTTTTTGTCATTTTACTGCTAAAGTGGTCAGTAAAACCACTCGGCTCATATATTAGTTCTGACTATATGTTTAGTTTTTCCAACTAAGCACATAGTCGGAGCTACACCTAATTAGGTGCATCTAGTCGATGCACCTGGAAATATTTTTTGAAACTTTTAGCCCTTCACAGTCGCGTGATTTTGGATTTGGTACCCAAGTACTTGAAGATGATGATTTGTTATTTGAGTGAAGATTGTCTCGTCGACTGTAAAGGTCTCAGGGGCTACTGTGGATATTATGGTACCCATATACCCACAGACATAGAATATTCGACTGATAATAGGAGTATATTATGTAAATAAAATATGATGTGTATTAGGATTCGGGTAAGGTATTGTCTTGTATGATAAGTTAGACCCCGGATACCTAGTATGGTAAGATTGTATACCGATTATGAAAGATCTAAGCCGTGTCGGACTAGATCTTATCTTGTAAATCTCTATCTTCTAGGTATATAAGGAGGATAGGGGTCCCTTGGGGACATAAGCTTTTCGTAAGATCAATACACAACTCGGAGGCAAAACCCCGAAACAGGAGTAGGGTATTACTTCCTCGTGAAGGCCTAAACCTGTCTAAATCTTTTTGTCTCTTAACCTATCAATTTTTCTAGCTTGATTGCCATCCCTTTTTCTATTGCCGAAATCTAGTTTCAGCACCCTCCCTGCCATCGAAGAGTGCTAACTGCTAAGGCCGTCCCCGCGGCAGGCGTACGACTCAGCTAAATAAAGCCGAAGCTCATCCGCGCAACAGCGTGGCGAGCTACGACGTGTGGTGGGCGGAGATGAGAGCGATCGAGGACACCTCAGCCAAGGGCCCTGGCCTGTGCCCTGACAACATGACTGTCGCAACATACCGTACCAGCCACAATTCTACTACGTTCAGGAGTTCAGAGCCCTTATGATTTTTTAGCTGTATCTCCGTGCATCTCGGTTGGTCAGTACACACGCCTAGTGGCCTACAGAAAAGCAAAAATTCGTGTAACTTTTGCTGCGCGTGTAGTCACTTGATCTGGAATCTGGATCGCACGCACCGGTGAGGGGTGACCACCTAGGACACATTCACACATGCTCGTGCCGATGCGTGTGTACTGGCACAGGTGACGTTTGTGCGTTGCGGCCCACACCGACGCGTACGTCAAAAACGAGCCCGTTAATTAACCACGGCGGCCGTTGTTAAATACGCACCCCCATCAGCCATCACCTGATCACCCAAACGGTTGCTCTCACACACACGCTGACACGCACACAGCCGACGGGCGGTTCTTGCATCTGTCCCCGCGCGAGTCCCACGGGTAATCGATCACACGCAACCGAGCGCGGCATCCATGGCGAGCAGCTACCCAGCGGGAGCCGGCGCTGCCTTCGGCGTGCAGGCGAACAACCCGCCGGTCGCCTCGTGGTCGTCCGGCTTATGCGGCTGCTGCGACGACGTCGGCGGCTGTAAGCATCTTTAACCAGATCGACCGACAACCGATCATGCATGTGTATCCGCTCCTCTCGCGATCGTTTCGCGGTGACTGACAATTTATGCCGCTGCATGAAGGCTGCCTGACCTTCTTCTGCCCGTGCATCGCCTTCGGGAGGATCGCGGAGATCGTCGACCAGGGAGCCACATGTAAGCGATCTGGCCGCACGGTTGATCAATGAACTGATTATCAGTAATTTTCTGGGAACCTCTTCGCTGAACAAAATGGTTTGGCCTGATGAACTGAAAGCGTGCTGCGCGAGCGGGACGCTGTACATGTTGCTGGCGACGGCGACGGGGTTCGCGTGCGCCTACTCCTGCTGCTACCGCTCCAGGCTGCGCCAGCAGTACGGGCTCGAGGAGAAGCCCTGCGGCGACTGCTGCGTCCACTGGTGCTGCCATCCCTGCGCCCTCTGCCAGGAGTACCGCGAGCTCAAGAGCCACGGCTTCGACATGTCCCTCGGTATGTAGTACGCGCGCACGTTGCCAACTGTACCATGTCGCCTGGTACTCCAGTAGTACATACAGCAGAGGGGGATCGCGTCGATTATTTTGTAGCGATCGAGCCAGCCGCGCTTCGTCTTTGATCTGCAGATGAGATTGATTCGTTCGTCGGTTCGTGGATTTTCAGGATGGCAGGGGAACATGGAGAGGATGGGGAAGGGCGGCGTCGCGACTGCGCCGCCGCAGATGCACCAGAGGATGACTCGCTAGTGCGTCTGCGTCTGCGTCCGCGGTCATGTGGGCTTGCGGTACGTTGCGCCGATCAAACGCGTGCGTAGGAAGCGTAGCAGCAGGCAGGCATGCCTAGGTGCAAGGTCGACGTCAAAATTGTTTAGCTTGTGCTTATTTCATCTTGTCGCGAGCCATGAGCTCTGATGTGTGCGTTTGAGCGTTTCCATTTGCAATATGTGTCGTCATCGGCTCATCGCCCTCGGCAGGGCACCCACCATGTGTGTTGTCTATATGTGTCCTTGCAACAGTGTCAGCCAGATCTGTATAAGTGTAAAAATTGCAAAGAGGTGTCTTTCATCTGATGAGTAGTATTAAGCGAACTCGTGCCTAATTAAACTGTACTGGATCAATGTAGTCTGTTTTATGATTTCGGTTAATAAGATGCCGTATGTCTCAATGTTCTAAAATTATTAGTCTGACCCGCGCAATTACGTAACTAGCACCCATAAAAAATATTTTTTAATATGGTTTTACTTAAAATTTATTAAATAGTTATCTCGTTATCTTAAGACTTTGAAAGACCAAACCTTATCATCCTCGTATTTCTAATTTTATAGTTTTTAAAAGTCATATCAATTGCTACCCCTTACTTCTGTCATATCCTTCTTTATTTGCTCGCTCGATCTACCACTGTTTCTATTCATTCTCCTTGGAATCTTTAAAATTGGATATTATAGTTTTTAGAGTTCATTGTCTCGTTGGGTTTTGTTTTTATAATTTCTAGAAGTCCCGTCAAATGCTGCCATTATACTCCTCTATGGTCGTCATCTACCTCTTCTCTTTATTACCATTGGTATTTTAAAAATCGAACATAACTATCATTTAGGTTTATTTTTTTACTTTCTAAGAGTTCCACCAAAATATCAGCGGCTTTGTCATTGTACTCCTCTACGGCTCACCCGCTACTTCCCTTCTTTATTGTAATTGAGATTTTAAAATCAAACATGATTATCATTAGAGTTTATGTTTTCTACATTTCAGAAGCCCGAACCTTGAAAAATGGGACCTTATAATTTTTAGACTTTATTGTCTCATTGGATTTCATTTTTTATAATTTTTAGAAATCCTGTCAAACGCTGCCACTGTACTCCTTTATGACCCATCCGCCGCCTACTCTTTATTACCATTTTGATTCTAAAAATCGAACAAAACTATCGTTGGAATTTATTTTTTACTTTCTAGAAATCCTACCAACCATCGGCGACACAACCATTGTACTCTTGTACGACCCGCCCGTTGCCTCCTATTTTTATTGTCATTGAGATTTTAAAAACCAAATATGATTATCATTGTGGTTTATTTTTTTACTTTCTAGAAGTCCTGCCATCCGCCTTGATCAGTTGCTTCGTGACCTGCCCATCATCCTTCCTTTTAATCGTTATTAGGATTCTATTTGGTGTTTTATTAATAGTTTTTAGATGTCCCATCGACTACCACCACTCTACTCCTTTATAGGCCTATTACTTAATTAATCTCGTCATTTGTTTTAGATGGTCTTTTCTTTTCAATAGTCTTTATTTTTTATCACCAATTTTAGTTATTTATAAACTGTATTCCTAGTTGAAATCTTATTCTTCTTTTTTTAATCTTAGAATTTATTTTATTTTTGTTTCGAATTTTAACTAATATCGTATTGTGTTCTGTTAATATTTTATTATTTATTTTCAATTTTAGTTGTTTCAAAATTATATTCCTACTTGAACTTTCTTTTTAATTTGTCTAATTTCGGATTTTATTTTATTTTTTATTCCTAATTTTAATTAATCTCGTATTGGGTTCTTATATGTACTCTTATTTCAATATTGCTTTTATTTAATTCCGAATTTCAGTTAGTTTTAAATTATATTCCTACTTGAACTCTTCTTTTCTTTTCTTTCTTCTAATTTCTAATTTCTTATTTTTTATTTCAAATTTTAATAATCTCGTATTAGGTTTTTATTTGGACTCTTTTTTCAATATTGCTTAATTTTACTTTTGGATTTTAGTTATTTTTAAATTGTATTTCTACTCGAACTCTTCTTTTCTTTTTTGCTAATTTCGGATTTTATTGTTTTTATTCCGAGTATTAATTAATCTCGTATTGGGTTCTTATATGGACTCTCCTTTCAATAGTGCTTATTTTTAATTCCGAATTTCAGTTATTTTTAAATTGTATTTCTAGTTGGACTCTTCTTTTCTTTTTCTCTTATTAATGTGGGAATTTCTAGCCTCCACAGCGAACGTAATGCCTCCTTTCAAAGTTGTTTTAATAATATAATAGATACTCTGATAAATTATGAGAGTTAATACAAGGAATTTAGCACTATTGGTGTTGTAGTTGTGGTACGTATATGACTCATTCATCGGGGTTTAAATTCTGATATCTATACATTTAGTTGGGTGCAGAGGTCGAAAGTTATATTTCCTTTTCTTTAAATAAAAACAAATGGCAATATTACTGGCCCCCTGCATTAATTATCTACACCAAATTCCTGAGCTGTAGGTGGTACATTTTGAGTACTTGAAATTTGTTGGTATGGTACAGCACCTGAGTTATGCCTTTTCTATTAACATGATTTTCAAATCACAGGAATAGAGAAATGAACAGAAATAGAGTAAAAATGCATGTGCAAAATAAACAATTGGCACACATAGATTTTTTTTCCTTCGATGATTGACACACATATATTTTCTTCGGAATGAATCCTTATGTTTTTTTTCTTTTTTTCTTTAATTCTATAAACTGAATGCATGATGAGTTGTGTCTATTCCAGAGAAATAGAGATTTTCAATAGTTTCCTATGCATACGCTCGAAACAGGCTTAAAATGCATAATCAAGCATTGGCAAGTTGCATTTTGCAAAGAAAAAGAATATACGGCGAAGTGTTTAAAATGTCATCCAAACATCTCTGTGCGTGTGGCAATTCCGTTCCCCGAACATACGCTTTCCGCTCCTCGATCATCTAACCCTCTCTCTCCTGGACAGGTGTCGCCGGCAGTGAAGATCTCGCGCATCCATGTCTCCATCCGACGGTTCTCGATTTCCCGCACGCGGACGCTTCGCGTGCCTTCTCGACAGGCAGAGCAGGAGGCGCAGGCCACCCACGCGCCCACTTGCCGGCGAACACCCCCCACCGCGGAGAGGGCAGCGGCAGCCGGCCGCGCGCGTGTCGATCGGCGGTGGCGGAGGGTACACCTGTCGGGGTGCCCGCAGCAGCGCCCCTTTGAAAATTGCGCCGGGGCGACGTGGCCGCCGGAGCGCCGCTCGTCCGCCGCATTCTTTACTCCCCCGGAACCCCCCACTTGGCGCCGCGCCTGCTTTGCTTTGGGTTTTCTCTCACTACATCTACAAGAGCAGCCACCACCCGCTCCGTCGCATCCGACCAAATCCAGCGCAAATCTATCGTCGCCTCCCCCCCTCGCGGCGGTCGTCGTCTTCGCGTCGTCTCCTCCGAGAGCCCCCGCTCGGATCGCGCCAATCGCGGTCTCGTCCTCCATGGCATCTGCCCCCCTTTAGATTGCCGCAGGAGCTAAGGTAGCTTTGCTGCCGCTCGTCGCATCCGTGCATGACCACTCCTCTCGAATCGTGGTGCCCACCGATTCGCTTCTCTCACTGCCGCTCCTGTAGCCCCAGCCCCATCTGCTTGCGTTGATTTTGATTCTGTGCCGCTTAGCGACCCGCCTCTCTTCATCTAGGGTTCAACCTCCGAGCCGGCTTCTCAGGTGAGACGTTTCACCGATTTTACAGCTTCTCCGCAGGCTCTCGTGTATATATAATTTTCTCCATAGCTAGGTGGTTAATTGCTGGTACTGAGTTAACTGAATGCCCTGAGTTGTGCGGTCGTTTTGGTGTGATTTGTGTGGAAAGTCCGATTAGTTTCGTTGTAGCATGAAATTACGAGCAGCTTATGCGTTTTGTTTCATGTACGGTTGTTAATGCCAGTGTCAATGTTAGCTTAGTTCTTTTCTTTCTTGATCAGGGAGTGCATTACTGTTTTTTTAGAGTTGCACTGATACTAGAATTGCCATTACTTTGTTTTGTTTTGGGAGGATTTTGCTGCTTTTAACCGTGGTTAGGATAAGCGGATAACTCTTGTATTGGTCTCTAACGAGCTTGCCTCTCGTACTTCTTTCTAGACTTTAGTGTCAGCGTCCTACATGTAGTCATGTACTGCACATCCACTCTGATGTGCCATCATGTTTGAGGTCCTTCACTGCGATATAATGAAAGCTTAAGTCTGAACCATTTTATAGTTGTTTTGGCTTGTGAAATGTGGTAACATATGTTTTCTAACTGAAGATGTACACAGTTTATCTGATCTGTGTATATATATGATGTATGTGTTCATTATGCGTAGCGCACATATGAGTATGCTAAAGTTATACTCTTGCATGGCACTAAAGTTTAACACTCCCTTCTATATGACATAATATAGTATAATTCATTCAAGAGAATGTCTTATTCTGAAACTTCCTGGTTGTAGTTATATTTCTTCAGATGCATTACTGAGTTTCAGTCAGCATGTTAGAATGCCCCTTTGGTGGTTTTGTAGAAATCAAAAGTGTTTATGCAATATATCTTATGGTGGTTTACTTTTGTTGATAGGCATGCAATAGTTTCGTATAAGTGCATGAATAAATAGTTAAAAATGCAAAATATCCTGCCAATGCTGGAGGTCAAATTGGTACGGCTGGCCATCTGAGAATTGATGAATTAATTCAGTAAAATATAAAGCATATGGTTTTAATGTTCAGACTTGTTGCTTCAGTAAAATATAAAGCATATGGCTGACCATTTCCAAAATGTTTTCACTGTTGGAACCTGGAAAGGATTCCGTAATACTGATACCATTCCAGTAATAAAAAAATGTGATGGCTAGAAATTATGGTGAACAATTTGAAATATAACCAACATCTTTGTGAATTTTAGGTTGGATGTATGAGTGTGATATGGGGATACTAGTAGTAGATTGTCTATAAGATCTCTTTGCCACGTTTTTGTGTCACGTCCCAAGAGGTGATGACTGATGAGCCCAATCTCAATGCAACAATACCAATGTGAATACAGAAACGGAGTTGAGAAGAGAAGCAAAGTAGACAGAAAGAACTCTATTCTATTTCATCTACTCTTCTGGACAAAGCAGTGCTCAGTTTTTGTATGGTCCTCATCTTAAACCTCAGATTATAACAACCATTAAATGGGCCTTGGCCCAAACACACTCGTTCCCAATAGCCCATTGCCTAAAGACTTTCATGTTCCTATTCCCCACTGCTGTCAACACAAAGAAACGTCTTAGTTTTTACAGATAATTTGAAAAATATTTTGTGCTCAAGGTTGTATTTTCGTGACTGTTTTATATCAACGTTTTCTCCTTGCGCAAATTGAGCTTAGTGAAAATTTCGTGGCAGATTGTTCTGGCATTAGTGCTATACTATCATTTGATTCTTTTTTGGCATGAGCATGACACTAGTATGATGGAGTTTGGTTAGTGTTGACACGTCTCATCATATGAATATCATCCTTGCTATTGGTAGGGTAATAAAACAAAAAAGATACTAAGTTGCATACCCAATGTGTTCTTTATCTGATGTCAAAGTTGTTATCTTCACAGTTTTGGAGTTTGGACCGGCACTTGCATTATGCAGTTCTTGAAACAGAGCATTTGAGTTGACTAGCTTTTATAGTGTCTGTTTGGCTGTGGACTCATAGCTTGCAACATGATCAGGCCTTCTATTTTTACAGCCCTGTATCATGATTGTCTTTTAATGTTCGATGGGCCAGTCAAATTAGTTCACTAAATTATGAATCTGGTTGTTTTGAGCATGTCCTACCAGTGTCAAATAGACTAGATTTTTTGGGGGGACCTGCTGGTACTATGGGGTGAATTTAGCTGAGAAGAGCAGTTGATTCTTCATATCTCCGATTGATAGTTTTTTTCTTCACTGATATGAGCTTTTGTATGCTTTCATGAACACATCGTATGCCCTCTGCTTTTGAGCATTTACCACTTCACTTTACAGTTTCTAATTCAATGAAGAAATGCTGGTGAATATAATTTTTTTTATTAACCAAGTTTCCCATACAAAACCTTTGCTAGTTCCATGCCATTTTCCTGATGATTATTATTATTCTGGATAGTTTGTACTACGTACTTCGTAGTAGCACTGCACCACTACTAGAAACACATGCAATGCAAAAGCTAGTTGTAGAACAATTCGTATGGCAGTAGTTTCTGTGTCATTTGAGTTACAGCAGAAGGTTTCTAGTTCTGCATTTTGAGCAAACATCAACTTGTTTTTTCACTGAAACATAAACTTGTTTTTAACATGAACTCTCGTGGTTCATAGAAAGGGAAAGGGAAAAGGAAAGGCTGCATTACTGCAACATTTAAATTTGTTAAGCAAATATTTTGTGTAGTATATCAGTGAACTTTTTGTTGTATGTTTGCAATTTTTTTAACTGCCAATAGCACTAGCAACTAATTTCAAATATAAGCCTTTTTGATCCAACTAACTAATTCTTCCTTTGCCTTCTCTGCCAGTTGCTGCAAGTGGAGGCGGCAAGCTAGGGACAGCAACTGCATATCTTGCAAGAAAATCGTAAGTCTTATCACTAAATTATTTTGCTAGTGTAGTTAACCACCAAAACATTCTTTTCTCTACCCCACAAGCTATTAAAACTTGATTAATTCACTCCCTTTGACACTAGTCTCCTTGTTGATGCCTCAATACTCTATGTTGATATTTTTATTGGAACTGTCCATGAATGTTACTTTATTTTTGAAATCTTCTATGTCTTCACATGCATATTTCATTCTCATATCTCGGGGGATTCGGCGCTCCCAACCTAGTGAAGTACACACTACAAATTCCAAGAATTATTTGGAACAAGTTATGATGTAATGTATCACCCAAGGTCTCGTGCCTAGTATAAAATAGTTTTTTCTGATATAGATAACTAATAATCATTCTATCCGGCGGTACGAGTTAGTAATATGAAAGTGCATGAGTATTTAAGAGGCACAATTAGAGTTGTAGGGTCCAAGGTCTTGGGTCTAGGACGAAATGATTCTTTTGCCATAAACTTTCTGGACATATCAAATTGTTATGCTTCTGATTATTTCTGTGTATAAAATGTTTAGTGAGCACATATGTATCTAAAATTATTAACAAGAAAGGTTGAACGCTGATACTCAGTGGCGAATCCAGGATCTAAGTATGAGGGGGGACCAACTTCATAAGTGATTAAGATTATAAAATGAACAGCGTAGGAAAATATATGTGAATCTAAAAGTTCCCCATAGGTAATATACCGTATCGATATAAAAAAACACACATGACAATTTAGAAGTTAGGCAGGTAGCTATACTGCATATCAATTTAGCCCAATGAGCAGACAAAGCAATGATTGTACCATTCAAGCTAAAGTGTAGGTAAACAGGGAAAAAAATCAAACAAAAAAAAAACTAGATTATGGGCAAAAAGAACAACATACTATCTATCTGTTAACGAGTATTAACTAATAATTTAGAAATTTGAAATTTAAAAGTTAGCCACCTAGTGATGTAAATAATACACATGATTAGTACATACTCCCTCCGTCCCACTCACTAAGGTGCGCACGCATTTTAAAATTCAACTCTTTAAGTATTTGACCAATAAATAGTTTATTATAAATTAAATTTTATTTGATGAAAATAATATCATTTAATTGTCATTTAAATTCACTTTTATATGATTATGATTTAGTTGCTACAAGCATTATAGTATGTGAGAAATTTATAGTCAAAAATTACTTTTGAAGACTGTGCAAAGTTTAACCGCGCCTTAGTGAGTGGGACGGAGGGAGTATTACTCAGTATTCTAAAAGTAAAAGGAAATAAATGGCTGTTGTGTGCCTACAAGGCTACAATAAAGACCTTATCGCTCTTGCTAAACATACGTACGTGCAAGTACAGTGCCTACCTAATCCATCAGCAGATTAAAGGGGGGAGGCGGAGGCGCCCCTGCTGATACTTTTCTTTATTCTGGTATATCTGCACAGATAAATTCGGATGCCTTTTCATCTCTTCTGCTTGCTTATGGCTTTTTAAGATAGAGCAGAGCCTTGATTTTGCATGATTTACACTTTGTGCACTGTTTGTTTTTGTCAATAAGTTTGCACACATATAGCTGTCATGTGGGTAAACAAACTTGCCGATAGTGCCAAATAGTTATAAGAAAATAATTTTCATGGGCTCTTCAGATAATACATTTTTATTCGAATGGATTTACAGTACCAGATATCAATAATCCAAGCATGCAAACTCTGTCTGTCTTGTTATGTGTTAGCTTCTTTATGACCAATACATTTTAACAGCTCTGAACTGTAGCCCTTAAGAATAGTGAAAATATAGGCAACACCTCCACCCCATAAATTGTCACGGATGCAATTGGAGCCTGCAATAATTCATTAAGTTATAACTGATGCTTCACCAAAGAACTGAGAATGGAATAGATCTGAGTTTTCATGTGCAGAAAATCTGAGTTACCCTAGTTTAGGAGGTGCAGTTTGCTCAGCATCATTTTGTTGGCTTGGGGGATTGAGTTCAAGACGAACAGGAGTGTTGGCTTCCTCGATAACCGCAAAGTTGTATGGAGTTGTGGAATCTCGGTTCGCTTCAGTTTCTGCCCCTGTCTCATAGAGCTGAGGAGAGAGATTAGCTGTCATCATATAATGAAGCGCATATCCTGTGAAATCATCTATCAGCTTTTATCAAGTACCTTCTTGTACAACTCAGCATTTTCTTGGCGAATCAGGTTGACCTTTCTGTATAGTTCCATGTTTTCTTGGTGGATGAGACTTCCCTGCAAATAAGCCAGCAATAGAGTTAGCTTACTAACCGATTCAAAGATTTAGCGCTTGCACATGATGTTGTAGAACCTTTCTATTCAGTTCGTGGATTTCATCAATCATGAGCTGGTCCTGAAAACAACATATTGATCTCAAGTTAATCCATTATAGAATCAATCAGGTGCCCAGCAAAAAATATGGTTAGTAGGTTGACCTTTTTTGTCCGGATGCAGCGTATGCTCATTTCTAGCTGATTTTCTAGAGTTTGCAGTTCCTTGACACCCAATCCAGAAAGATCTTGCCCCATCAACTGCCTGCCATCAACCAATGGATCTTATAGTGTTGTTCTGATGATGTACGGAATGAATATCTACACTTAATTTTAGCTGATCAACAGACAGCTGTTAATTGATAATAAAAATAATTTGTACCTTTTTAGTTTAGTTATTGTAAATTAGGCTTGAAGGACAGAATGGAGTGTTTGAACAATAATTTACCAGGCAGAATGCACAGGTGAAGAAAATGTGATGTTCACTCTCCTTTGTAAATTAGGTCTGTCCGCCTTTGATATGTGCTCAATTCTGTTTTCCTTTTAGAGGTAACCGGAATTGCGTAAAAATATGGCTGAAGGTATATATTTCGTACTTTTAAATGATATAGGTAATTCACGTGCCTTGTACATTTCTTTTGTTTGTGAAGGTTAAACAATGGATTATCTATTGGAAATCTGGAATCAGCATATGTCACTTTCATAGTATTTTTTTTATTTCTTTTTGCTAAGTATCATATACCCAAGCACTCTTTTTGTGATCTGGTACTAGTTTATATTTACTATACAATTAGGTGCTGGAAGTATTATTGTCGCTAGCAGTGACCCCACAAAAAAAAGTTCATCATCAAGAGTTGTGAACAGTGACATGATGCATGTATCTCATAGATATATGGTTGTTTATTTTTCTTCTATCTTGAGGAATTTTCTGATGGAACATTGAAAAACTTGCAGGGTTTTCTGGCCATACCGATGATTTTCTTGCAAGTTGTGCAGTTGTTGTCTCAAGCTTGCTGCCTCCCTTTGCCAGAACTATTGGATATGAAAACAGAGTCAATAAATGCCGTATCCAGGTTTGCCAAAAGCAGCAATATAAATATGTTGCATATACCCATAGAAAAATGCTGGGTTATGAGCTCACTAATTTTGTAAAAAAGGGAAACTCAATTTCATTAGACAAGAAAACTATTTGAACTGAGGAAGTTATGTGTACAGTAAAAGAAGTAACAAGAGACAAACAAAAAATTTGTTGTAAACAAATAAGGAAAGTAGTAGTTCTTTTCCCAGTTTGAAGACAGTTTTTTCAGATAAGACGATGAGCTACCAGCTTTATTGAATTTGGTACTCCATTATCGGTCCTTTTTGTTTTGCGGGGTGTTACTCCCGTATTGTAAAAAGCTTATTTGTCTAAGCAAAATGCTCTCAAGTTCCACCAAGCTAGATTAACCATAAAGTATCTGCAGAGTGCACAAGTCAGGTAAGTGATGATAATCATCCTGGTACAAGCTTTTGTATTGCGGTGAAAGATAAGCAGTTAGTCTGAAATTTGTGCAGATCTGTCAGCTGTTACCGAAGCAAAAGGTTCAATGTGAACAGAAAGGATACAGTACTGATCCTTTTTAGAGGATTTAACACAGATTGACAGGTACTTGTTTTCTTTCTCCCAGTGCCACTTGTGATTCTTTGTCGGTTGATCTTTTATTGTTATAATGATCTTTTTATCCTCTAAATTCAAGCAAGGGTGCTCTGTATGCGAGTCGTGATGGGATGGTTCTCTTCAGAAGCAAATTTTTTTAACGAAATTCAGAAGCATTTCGAAGGCATGAGGGCTGTTCGGTTGACAATTTGTGTATTATCTGTACATTTCCACCGTTTACTCAGCTTAGGAATTGAACCATTGTTAACTGTGTACCAGCAGGTTCTGTATACGAATTATCTTCAAGGGTGTTTAGTGGATTGAATTTTGCACTTTTGGTTGTTTTACGCATCGTTGATGCGGCTGCTCTACATTTTTTTTTTAAAAGGAAATCAGCTTCTGATAAAAGGGATTATTATCTGCGTGACTTACTTACTAGTTTTACTTACTAGTCGATATTTTACTTATCTAGCTGAGTGTTAAGCCAATTGATTATCGAGTGGGAATGTGGGATCCTGTCAGCAACACATTATAGCTTAGATTGACTACAGATAAAGCTTCGACGACTCACATGAGCATGAGTCTCTTTTTCTTTTTCGTTTGTATTTTTTTTAGTAATAAGCTACTATTATATTGTTAAGCTAAAAGCTAGGTTATAGTAGCTTTTCTGGTCTATGTGAAGTGAAGATAAGACCACACCACTGAACTTAAAGGTTTAAAAAACACTGGCTCATAGACAATATAAATCAAAAGGTCAGTCTAAAAGCCAAAGCCAATAAACCAGAGCAAGAAGACGTAAATGGTTCAGCCTTAATTTGTAATGGTAACTTTTTTGGAAAGACAAAATAGCAAAGCTGATTGTCACCCATTATTATCCAATTTCGACTTCTGGACAAACCCCCAAAAAATAAAATTTTAAATGATCAAAAGTAGTTTACTAAATAAGATATTCCTATACATGTGTGGGGTAGTTTTTATAGCCTGGAACTGAGGACTAGGGCTGTCAACAAGCTCAGCTCGTCTACCCAATCTCGAGCTCGACACAAGCTCGAGCTGAGCCTATTGTACTTTTGAGCTTTTAAGCAAGCTCGGTTCGAGTTTGAGTTCGGTCATAAGTAGTATAATATACATTTTAATAATAATTTCTTGATATGTATAATTATTTTTTAATTAATCACATTAATAAAAGAGTAGAAAATAATTAAAATAAATATATTGTGTTAATACTTACTAATTTATTGTTTTATTGTGTAAATAGATACTAAAGAGTAGAATTTATTGTGCTAAATATATTGTGCTTGACTCGGTAAAGCTCGTGAGTTTTTTTCAGGCTTGTATTCGGCTCGTTTGGAGCTCGAGCCGAGCTCGAATCGAGCCTAGGATGAGCCAAGTTCGAACTGCTCGTGAGCTTCGAACTCTTTTGACAGCCATACCGGAGACCAAGATCCGGTGTGGTTGTTTACTATAACTAGAACTTGGCAGCTAAGTTGTACTAGCACCGCAGGATGAGAAATCTAGGTTTAGATAAATGCATCATTGTAGCATTGTTTTACTACGGTAAAAACGAATTTTGTATTCTGTAATACATAATTGAGATCATCGAATCAAAATCTGGAGTAGCAAATCTACCCTAGATTGCTTCCATCCTTATTGTGCGGTTGCAGTAAGCATATATCTGATCTCAATGAGGGGACTAGAAAGTTGGTTAAGGTGAGCAATGCTAGCCTTTGAGGAAGGCAACATAGGCTAATTCTAGTGCTAATAGTTGTGTTGAAGAGAATAATTTATTATCTTCTTTATTTCCCTTTTTCCAAGAAAAATATTGTGCGTGAGTCGTGACTTGTTAGTTGTAAGATATAGGTTCACTTGTTTTAGCCGGGACTCCCGGGAGGATCTATTTTGCACACTACAACAAAAGTGGGGGAGCAAACATCTGATTTTAGTAACCTTGATAAAAACCAGAAAGGTTTCTCTTTTTAAAATAAAAGTTTGAGAAAGTGGTGATTTGGCAAACCCAAATCAATGGCACACATGGGCTTCCGTGATTGTGAAAAGGTGAGCTCTCAAAAGATTTTGGGTGGGTGGATGTGTATAAATGGAGGAGGTTATTTATTTTTAAGTTTTTGCTATGTACATCTTTGTTAATGTAGAGACCAAGTTATAATCTATTTTTTAAAAAACTTGATTCGGGTGTAATCAACTAAGAGTCGAGAAGGCCAGCACATATTTATTCCTTAGCACTGTCAATGTATATTTACTGCAGTAAAAACCACATTACTAACATTTACAACAAGAGAAATTATGTGTTTCGTTATTGACAAACTACCGGTTCTAAAAATTGCCATTAGAAAACTTGAGTTCTAGAAAAATACCATCGTGCAAGCGTTTTCATCCCGTTTTGCCACTGCCATTACTTTCCATCCATAAACCTTCATTAAGTCTTTAGAAAACCAATTTGCCCCTAGAACTTGTTAATTATTGCACAAAAAAATGTCTGCACACTTTCAAATGCAAATTCTGCATAATAGTCTTAACAGAGATCTTTTTATGCAAAATGGTCCTTTTAGAAGGTATAATGGAGGTCTATGGATGGAAACCTAGCGGTGGTGATAAAAAGTGACAAAAATGCATGTACCATGACATTTCGTAGAACTCACATTCATCGATACCAATTTATAGGATAAGTCACTTGTCAATGGTAAAACTCTTACAACAAATAATGCTTACTTTTTTCATCACAAATGTAGTTAGTAATAAAAGCTATAAGCCTTGTTATTCCATGGGTTTACCCTGAGAAAAATCACGAATAATTTACTTAAGTGTAAGTTGAGCTAGTAGCTAATTTTTTTAAGAAAAAAAGGGTTAGGCTACTAGCTTAGCCTAGATAGTGTCGACATGATTGAGTCGCAAAAATGAGAAGAATGCAATATTTTGTGCAAGCTATGCTACCTTTATATGGCATGCTTCTACCTATTACATCCCTATATCATAATTTTGCACCTATGTTGGGATGAGCAAGATATACTTCAGTTGGCACTACTTAAGATAACTCCTTACATACCATCCAAAAGCTACTTTATATCCCAATACGGCAAAACTAACCGTAGAGATTGCTTGCACGGTAAGCATTAATTAGCTCTATCAACTAAGGTTCATTTCACTTATTGGAAGGCTAGTTGAAGAGTAAGGATAGAGGACACACCACTACAACAGAAATGCTCATCGTGGATAGGCTATTAGGAACTATTTGAAATTCCTCTTTCCCATATGAATATCAGAGATGCTTGGTTACCATGTCCATCTACATTTGTCGATACCAAGCTAAACACTGTCTTTGGTGAGAGTATTATCAGATACTTTTTTGATCAATTGTCGATGGAATGATGCTAATTACCAAGCATATGTCTAATAAGGTGATTTTTTCCAAGCCACTTTAACAAGTAGATTAATTATCAGAGGTGGGATTTTTGAACTATTTATGATGAAGTATATCTAAGACATTTATTTTGAGCTGTTCAACGTTCTGCCTATACAATTTTGAACTTCCCGCTTGGCTTGTGAAAAACTTCTTTAAAACAACTAGTTTTCTTGAGTCTCTCCCTCTTCTAATCTTTCCCTCCTGTTACTGCTACTGCAGCCCTCATCCTCCTCTTCTCCTCTCGTTGTCCTTTTTGGTCAGAGGCATTACAGTACAGTACCCGCCGGTTGCATATCCCGAAGGGCGGCAGTGGCACATGCATCCCCATGACTACTAGGTACTTCTCCATGTTTTCTCATCCATACTATGTTTTGGATACCCAAAACTTTGTTTAGAACCTATAATGGTTGATGTTCAAAAATACTTGGGACAGTTAGCCCTTTTTGTGTGGTTTCATTTCATGATCCCTCATGGTGTTTCTTATTAGTTTCATGATTAGTTGATGGGTGCACTTTCATTTGCATTGCTTGTGCGTATAAGTAATGCATACTCTTTCCATCCGCAAATACAAGGATTTCTTAAGTTCTGCACAGGTATTAATGAGTAGGTGATATTGAACTGGGACGGTTGTGTATGTGGAAAATTAAATAAGAGATTGTTGTGACTGGTTGAAAGGGATGGTTGTGTATGTGAAAAATTAAATAAGAGATGGTTGTGACTGGTTGAATGATATAGAGAGTAGTAGCTTATCCTATACATAAGGTTCATCCTCACTATATAGTTAATGCTAATTCTCTCTTCTCTCCTGATTCCACATCATCATAATTATTTGCAGCCTTTGGATCATTCATCTACGATATAAATTGTCTCTATTCTCTAGGTATACACCCATCTCATTTATTCCTAGAATTTTTAATAAACCATCTCAATTATTTGTACTCTTTGATCTCATATGAAGATACATTAATTATCTTAATAATTTTAGCATGAGATAATATATAAATGATGTTTACTTATATGATGTCCAATCATTAAAACAAAGCAAATCTAATTTGCATCTCATGATCTCATACAATTTTTCCACGGCAACGCGTGTGGGGGTTCCTCTCTAGTAATAAGCACAATCATTGTTTTTGTATATGCATACATGCAGATCATGAGAATTATAACGTAGAGGATGAAGCAAGGTGCTTACATGCAATAATGGTGAAAAGTGGTCACTAATTAATTGGCCAAAATGGGAATGCATCCTGCTAGCTAAATAGGCAATAGCTCCGCTAACAAAGTCACTGCAATATGTACATATGCAGTACACACCTATAGGTAGTTTTTTTTTTCTGGGCCTGGCTAAATTAAAAGCCTAAAACCATTTTCGTGTACTTTGGGCCTTAGTTTTGCTACATATAACTGCAAATTAATATATAAACTTGCCTTACATGCACAGTAAAATTAGAGAACTTTGATTGTGTTTTCTTTTAAGATAATGGAAGTAAACACTCCCGCTCTACACCTAAAGGTGTATACGGCTGCTCGAATGCTCGATCAGCTGTTATCTCTTATTACGTAATGTACTCAAACCAACGGAGATTTTAACTGAATAACTCTGATGTGTCCTTACTCGAAATTAATTTCTTGGTAACAGTTGAGATGATGAAGAGAAAGGCAAATAAAGGACGTTGTCAACACAATCAAAATATTGAACATTTATAAGTTTGTGCATGTTTGCCTTATGCATGTTTTAAATATCAAACAGTATCAGTGGGGAAAATTAATTATGGATATCATAGAGGGTTAGATATCGGAAAACTATCCTTCAGACAGACTGTTGCGGAGATTTGTGAATTCTGAATAAACAGTATCTCTACCGGAAACCAAATCAGACTTTCATCTGTGCCAGATCAAATTTATCTTGTTGAATTACACTTGAAAAGAGATATATAAATAATACTCCTACAGGGTGGTGTAGCTGCACAACCAAAACACTGGAACTAACCCACATGACCACATGAATAGATGATGTCATAGGATTATTTCGATCTGGTTCTCATTTTAATTAGTAATTAAGTACTACATTAGAACAACTTGCTCTTGCTTCTTTATTATTCTGTTGAGTTAATTTCTCGCAGGTTAGAGTTTAGAAAGGTTAATTTTGTTATAGGAGGACGCTTAACAAAACTCCTAAACAACACAGATGACAGATCGGCAGAAGATCGAGGAAATATGTCTAGTAACGGTTATGCAGCTTTTTGCCAACTTCGGATGGAGATTCACAAATAGAATTCAATAATTTTGTAATCTTCTCTTGTGTTGGTTTGTAGTACTTACCGTCTGTTTCTATTCTTTTAGGCCTATGTTTTTATAATTTGTTTGTCATGTGTTTTTGCTTCGCTTGAATTGATGTAATAATTGACGGTAGCTCTCTGAGCAAAGACCGGGATTATATTCCATTATTAAAAAAAAACAGTCATCAAGGCATACCTTCAGCTCCGAGTTGGGGTTCGCGACGAGCTGCTGCTCCTCCTTAGCTCGTCCATATCGATCTATCACTGACTTCATACTGCACAAAACGAATGGCCGGCCGGCACACTGTTACTAAGATTATCATGTAGTCTGCAAGCACATGCATGCATGCTAGCTTTTCATTGTAAGAGTACGGCAAAAAAGGGTAAATAATTATATGAAGTGAGCACATAATCATACGCGTATAGATGTACAGTCGCACAATTTATTCCAAGAGGGCTAGATCGATCTATTATTGCTTCACTGCAAAGCATAGTTGACATATTTATTCCTTCGAAAAAATTGCATGATAAAATAGTAAACACGCAACTGACATAAGGCCATAAGGGGACCCCAGTTAGAATCCTCAAGCCGGTTATAACAAAGATGATCAACTAAGCTAGTTAATCTGAGACTGACAGGCAATTAAAGAACCTGACACATGTATAAGTTCTTGAACACTCAGGACCGATGTATACGTACGTAATATATGACAGGGAATACTATGTGCAAAGATGCACAAAAACATATAAATTTTCACGACAACTTTTTGTACTACTGAAGCTGTCAATGGTAGAACTCATTCATAAGATTCTAATCTTTCAGAGAGGAAAAAAAACCGTAGAAACGGAGAATAATGATAAGAAGAAAGATGCCAACCAAATAAAGTGTTTACGCAAGGAGTTGAAGACGAGAAAACATGCTAATAATCATAAGCCAAAGCAAGAACGGAATCTAGGAAAGCTAAGCTAGGGCCGGAGAAGCCATTGACCTGGTGCTGGCATACTCGTAGAGGCGGCCGGTGCTGGAGAAGATGATGAGGCCGACCTCTGCGTCGCACAGGATGGCCAGCTCCTTGGCCTTCTTGAAGATCCCGTTGCGCCGCTTCGAGAACGTCACCTGCCGGCTCGTCGAGTTGTCGATCCGCCGGATCACTATCTTGCCCCTCCCCATCGATCTCTCTCTGGCCTGATTCCCAGCAACCTCGCCTCCGGCCGCCGCGCAGGCAAGAGCACAGATAGAAATGGAGAGAGAGAGAGAGAGAGAGAGAGAGAAAGAGGAGGAGATCTACCTAGCAGGAGCTCTTGAAGGAGAAAGCTCCCAGGTTTCCCAGAAGGGGGGGGGGGGGGGGGGGGGGGGGGGGGGGGGTTGAAATTATTGGAGGGGGGAAGAGAGGAAGAGGAATGGAGGTCTTTTGTTGGTGCCTTTGCAAGTTGGCTTTCCTTTAATTGCTTCCTTCCTTTATTTAGTTAGGAGGGAGAGATATCCCCCCATTGGCTAGGATCACAAGGTGGGTTATTTTAATTGTGACTGCTAAATAAATGACTGCAATTAAGAGGCCAGGGCAAGGCCAAGCCAGGTAGCTTCTAGAAATTGTGCAGTGCCTGGAATTGGTCGCACTGACGAAAGGTTAGAAAGGTGATGCTAGGTTGCATTGTGCATCCATAGATCATAGTTGTACTACTCCATATATATTGTTAGGTCTCTTAGTTTACTTATCCATAAAGAACTAATATACCTTCTAAAATATATGATATTACTCATCTATATCTTCTAGCATTTTTAAAAATTTTGTGTTTGCAACAACACTAATTCCAAGTTTCAACCCTTCACCGTGATTTATATATTAGATATATATACACAATATTGCTATTATGCTTATCTGGTGTACACATACTAACAACATACCACATGTGATGTACCGAAGAACTAATCACATGCCTAGTTTCATTGGTTTCATATTGAAAATTTTTCCTCTATTTTTTTTGCATATATATCTACTCTCATCCTAGAATATAGCAACATCGAAAGTTTACTATATTTTAGAACAGATGGATTATATACTAACTGAACACTCTAATTTATTTTAGTCAATCATAAGAATTGCCAGCTAAAATTAATTAACTACACCAGTAGGAGGTCATCGATTACGGGTGGTTTAAATCTTTTCCTAGCATTAGAGAAGGTTGGATCAACCACATTTACAAAAGAGTAAGTGATAAAGAGGGTAATCACTGTCTTTCAAAACCGTCTTAAAAACCGCTACAGCTATAGTTTAAAACTAGAACAGTATTCGCACATACGGTTCTAATTAAGTCGAGAACAACCATGATAGGTGTACTAGGGCGCCAGAGAGAAATGATTTTAACCTTTTACAATGGCTTTGGATTGTGCATGCTCACTAGATTTTCATAACATAGCAAGGTTTATCATCTGCCTACCAAAATAGTTTCAACTAGAAAAAGACTTGTAGGAGGAGAAAAGAAAATAATGTCATTTAGAGTAAAGTGACCCAATTTTAATAATGCTGGTGATAAAGTGATCCAAAGATAAATTTTAGTTTGCAGGAATGATAGCTGCTGCGTGAGCAATCTCTACTATGGATGCATGCTGTCATCCTTTTTCCATGGACAATTTAAAACATAAAGCCTACTACAATTTAAAATTCTTTACAGTAGATGTACATGCATGTTCATCGATCGTCCATGCATTTTTGTACATTTAAATGTAGAACTTGATCTCCTTAATTAGCTGGTGAGGTCAGGCATCTCTATCATAGCTAATGAGGTGGTCACACAAACCTCGGCATCTCTCCCTAATTAAGCTCCGTTCGTCTTAAACAACGTTGGAGTACTAGAGTACTAGAGTACTCCAAGCTGCAAATTTTAATTAATCGGTACTAAAATTGAGACGTGCATCTCGTAAAAATTGTCGCGCTGATCACATGGGAGCCTAATATAATGCACGCCCATGAGAGGCCACCGTGCCCCAGCCAACGAGAGCTAGCTAGCTAGCTAGCACTTGATTACTTGGTGGTTTTTAGTTGCTTCAGGTTTGGCTGAAGAAAGGCAACAACCTGTATGTGGTTAGTGGAGTAGTTTTATTGTTCTAAATCGAGCAAAACGGCAGAGTGCGTGACCAACTATCCTCTTAATTCCGACCTCAAGAGATTAATTAGTCCTGTTTAATTTGCCCCGTAAGCTAAACGGCGGCATAATTAAGCTATCAAGCTATACCTCATACTCCATGTGACTAGTCAATTGATTGGCTGAGACGGCTACTACTAATAATCGGGTATAGAACTATATATAGATTAATTTGTACAGATTGATAGATCTATGGACTGCATCTTTCGGAGTACAGCTAGCTCTAGAGATCGTGCAGGGTTTCTGAATTGGGAAAGAAGGGGAAATTGATGGGATCGATCCGCCATTAAGTGGAGGATTAGTTATAGCAATTTGATGCCTTCTGAATTATTACGTACCGTCCATCCTCTACTTACAGTTATACTCTCTCCATTCCAAAAAAGATAACTTTAAAAATATGTAATATAATACAACGAATCTAGATAAAAGGACTATCCAGATACATTGTCTTACTAGATTGTATCACATCCTTCCTCTTAGTTTTTTTGGATGGATGAAGTATAACCAAGGAATGATGCTTGTCAAATCAAGATAGATAGGTGACCGAACTTTTGCAAGAGAATCACACTAACACTCCTTTTTGGGAGCTTCTCACAGTCATAGATATGCAACTTTTCTAGAATCTACACTCTATTTTTCTCACTTACATTTTAAGAATATATAGTTGCAGAAGTAGAAAATAAATTAAAAGTCAAAACAGAAATCTAGATTTTCCATATTCTCACCAACTCATCTCAGAATTTCGAGATCCCCAAATAGGGCCTTAGTATATCTCAAAATAATAGCAATAATATGTCCCACATTAAGTTTTTGAATTTCCTTGATTGCTGTAAGAATATTTAATTCCCTACTAATTAGGTCTGCTATGGGCTTTTTTTAATTATTCTAGAACTTGTTTTATTGTCATGGTCAACAACTTGCATGCTAGGATCCCCATTTTTTTTAGACATCATTCTAGGAACTTGTTCGTCAGGTAATGCAAGTTGCTAAAAGTCAAGATATAGGTGATAAAACCATGATACACACCCTAGGTATTCCTCCGATCATAAAAAAAAAGGCTGTCTCCAATGATGTGTACATGTAGCTAGTCAATCCGCGTTAACCTTAACCATATGTAGTTACTACTCTATCGAAAATGCAGGTTTTGGGTATATATGTGAAAATAATTAATATAGTCACATTTATCATAATCATATATTTTTTATTAATACTACATTTATACCACTGTCCTTTTAATTTATGCAAGAGAATTAGAATAATTAGATGATCAAACTCATGCCATTCTCATCTCATCTCTAAATTAGAATATATATATATATATATATATATATATATATATATATATATATATTAGAAATAAAATACATAAGCTTTTTTTTGTGAGGGTACCTACCATTCTCATCTCTAAACTCTAAATTAAGCTAGCTACCCCGAGGCATCCTTAAGAAAGGATAGATACTCTCTTCCTCCGTTCCAAAATGAGTTATGCTAACATGGAATGAGATAGATTCATAGTATTAGGATGTGTCGTCACATCTTTTACTAGGTAAATTTATTTTGGTACAGGGAAAATATCTAAGGATTTGCATTCACCGATGACTTGAAGTCTTGTCGTAGGAGAAGCACTAGGTTCGTCTTTTTGAGTGAATGTGTTTCTGAGTTTGAGCTAGCCACGAGGTTCATGATGCCAATGCTCTACTCCCTCCGTCCCAAAAAAACTTAATCTAGGTGGAGATTTGATCCCTTCTATCCAGATTTGTTATAGGAGGGTTCATCAAATCCTAGTACACGTGAAATCCTGGTAGACGTAACATCCTTGCCTAGGTTAAATTTTTTGGGACAGAGAAAGTATTGCACAAGAGTGCACGTGAACACGTCGACCTGCGCAGTGCGCACGAGAGAGCCAATACATTTGGTTTTGCACCCTTTGTTTATCACGGGTTAATCATATATTATTTGCTCCACACTTCTAACAATACAATTTCTCAAAAACAATTCTAGTATATTTAATTTATACCTTTAATAAATATATAATGTGCATCAATAATATGATAAATTAATAATTTGTTTCAACCACTGCCATAGATGAGCAAATGTAGCAGTTGCTAGCTACTAGTAACTTATGTTAGGTTCAGCTCTATGCTAGTTGCAGATTGCATATGAGGGCCATTCCTTTGGATCCATGAAGCCATATATGAATTATATTAGCACTTTCGTGCGCGACTGTTCTTCGTATCTTTTTTAAAACGAATTTCTTCCTATCTCAGAAAAGAAATAGAAATAGTTGGTTGTAACTAAACACGGCATCTACAAAACCTTAATCTTCACTAAACCAGAATGATTAAAAAACGGTGGGCGCGACGCATAACATTGCTTATAAAGCAAGCACAAATAAATGATCATTCCAACGTATCTAGATAAGTTTTAGAACCGTCGAACCAATCACAGATGCATCTGATGTGATATAGGGTCCACCATGTTGGAATTCAACGTGGATGGCCCCTGAATAACCTATAATATATAAAAAAAATTTATCCGTTGTCGTCTTGCTACACTGACCATATAACACAAATTGTTTGTCGTAGTTTTAATAACTTGGGAATAAAATGTTCACACTTCAGAATGTTTTTGATCAATTTACTCCTATCGCAAGATATCATTTCTCATAACTTTAGGTGACAAAACAAGACATATATTAGAGAGTAAATAACTTTGAGAAATGTGGATATATATATGCATCCCTGATCCCTGCGTTGTTGGTAGCTCAAATCATTCGCCACAATGGATCTCCGCTAGCAATTCCTCGGCCAACTGCTCTTGCACTGTTTCAGGCTTTGGTGCAGAGCTCGAAATCGACCATGTCTGGCCAATGGCCATACGCCAACCGTAATGGCTGCAGCCATTGTCATGTGACGGCCATACTGATAGTGCCACACAGTACAGGACTTGCACGTTGCAGCGTAGCAAACGAGCATAGGATGCAGCCTTCCCGATGTAGCAAGGAGCAGCTGCAGCTGCAGCTAGCGGCAAGCCGCGACTTGGCTTTTCCGGGAACAGTTAACTTTTGGCCATGCTAAAGTCTCGTGGATTCCAACTTCCAAGTGTCAATCATCGTCTGCACGGCAGAGGGCAAAAGCAAGATCTTGTCCAACAAAGGTAACCATCCGTGGTTATAGCTTTGAGTCTTTGACCATGGGTGCAAAGCACAACAATGAGTATCGTTGGTTTTCCGGCGTTTTGATTCCGTTCTCTTGGTAATTGGTCCTGTAGAGCCTAAGTAAACATACTTTGGAGAATTACGTGGATTAAATAAGTATTACTAGTTTGTTGTTTTTTAATAGTTTGATCTGGTACAAATTAAAATAAATCGGGTGGGTGAATATAGCCGTGGAAGCTCAGACAAATTAAAGTAACCTAGCTAGCTAGCGAATATAGGGCGTATTGTATGAGTTTAACAGATGAAAGATAAGCTTTGGACTCTTAACCACCGTTCAACCACATATACTTTAACCCATGACGTGGCGTCCAAGAGAAGTTTTTCGAAATATAACTGCTATGCATGTGCCTACAATCAATAAGATAAGAAAGGATAGCAACCACATATACTTTAACCCATGACATGGCGTCCAAGAGAAGTTTCTCGAAATATAACTGCTATGCATGTGCAATCAATAAGATAAGAAAGGATAGCATAAATATTAACACCAATCAGGTCGATCACATGCGGGAGATTCGCGTTGTCAATAACCTTTATTTGTATGACCAATTTTCAGGCTATAGGTTTCTTACTTTGTCTATATTGGGTCACTCTTTGTTTTATTAAAAGAAGTATTTTAATTCATATAAAAATCAATTTTTATTTCTGTAGGATAGCCTTAGCATGACTATGAACTGCATCATTACTTCGGCTTGAAACCTACTATGTAAACATTATAAATTTTCAAATAAAACTATATGCATAGTTATATATATATGGTGAATTCCCCATTTTAAAGAAATGAAGACCAGACTGGGTTTATCATGAATGCTACAAAGGTTTTTAGGTCAATATGTTAACTCAATAACTGTCGTGTAGTACTTGCAAATTCAAGTGGTATATTAATTATTTCCAATTTACGCATGACCGATGCTGTGTGGTGGACTGGTGGATCATCAAAACACGCGCACAGAAAAAAAAAAGTGGTTATTGGTGACTAAAAGGATGTGGCTTCATATTAGTTTGAGTTTGTTGCATGGTTTCTGTTTTTTTTAAGACTCGTTGCATGGTTAAGTTTCCGTTAATTTGTTACCGCAATGACAACTAACAGCACAATAACGTGCATGAATATATTGTTTTCTCTAAAAAATTATCATATATTAAAACCAGAAATATGGTACCCACTAGATGAGTGGAATCATATTAAGAAATGTAGCAATAACCATCATTAGGCACAGGATGTTCTTATCATAAATATGCATTTTGGTAGGACCTTTGATTAGAAATTGTTCTGTTTATAATATATTAATTTGCAAAACTGGTTATAATAATATTGAATAAATTAAGCAAATATAGGAATAAAGGAAACGCCATAGTCAACATTAACAGACCACGAAAGGATTATAACATACTACTCTAAATGAAAAACTCCAAATACAACATGGAACAGTGCTCTTAATTAATTGCTTCATTGGCCATATAGGATACGGGCGCGCCGACTGGCGTGCACTCGCTAGTGTACCTGGTGCATATTATTTAGAGTCCGTTTTAAAATGCAGAGCATAATCTTTTTTGTTTTTTCAATATAAAAAACTTACTACATTTGCTAAATTGGATACATACATTCTTCTAATTAAAAATTATGATTGATAAATTTACATTCGTAAAATAAACAAAAATGTGTATATGTAAACTTTTTATCCTACTTTTGTCCTTCATATATCTATACATTTAATTATATTATTTACTATTTTCTATTTTCGATACATGTAGCAAATTGTTCAGATATCTTCGTGTACTCTTGCAAAGGGGATAGATAGTTGGGAAGTATGTAGAATCTGATTTTTGTGCATTTTCTTTGATTTTGGTTTTCTTTCTTATGGATAATTTACCTAGATTTATCTCAAACGGGATAGATAGTTGGGAAGCCTCAAGAAATTGGATGTTGTGTTGTTTTCTTTTCTTTTGGCTACTTTTTCTTTTGAACTATTTATCTAGGTTTATCTTACTAAAACTAACATTGCCATGTGGTCCAATAAATTGGCTGGGAATCAACCAGCTTTAGGAAGAAATATTATTTTAGAGATGGTTCGTATCTTTTTTCAATGGTAAGTTTATTAATGCCTTTTTCTTTGTAATATTGTCTGGTCAGTTTGGATCTTGCTGGTCACTACTACAGATTTTGTTTTTCCGTGCGGTCAAAACACGTTTTTCCGTGTGGAGGTATTGACCGTCTGCACCCAGGGGTCTGAGAAAATAAACATTTTCACGTGCGGGCGGCCCAATTGCACGGAAAAATACATCTTCCCGTGCGGTCCACTAAACTCGTCCGCATAGGATAATCGTTTATCCCGTGTGGTCGGTCTAACTCGACCGCAGATGGTTGCAGATATCGCGACGAATGAACCGGCACAAGTCCGTGCACAAGTTGAGATGCGTTTTTTTTTATCGAACCGATTTGCGGTACACTGAATGCTCGGGAGCTATTGAAAATAGAAGAAAAATGTATTTTCATTGAAATCAACTTAAACGAACTAGTTTGTATATACAAGGAGCACGATAACTTACATCTGTAAACCCAATTCTGTATCTCCCGCAGACTATGAGCATCTCGCACATGTAATATCTGCATAGGCTAGTGCCGAGGGTTGCTTGTAACACTGCGTAAGAATAGTACACACGTCAGTATTAAAAACTAACAATCGCATCATTAAGTTAACGCATATATGATCACATACCGGCCATCGTGCCTTTACGAGAAGCTTTGTTCTATTTTGATCCTTTACGAACCCGCCATGTCTTTTGTAATAGTCGTGTCCTCTATAAAGATAAAATATTTGTTTGAGCTAACTTTAAAATTACATCTAAGCAGTATGGTATGTAGGAGATTTGTTTGAAACTTACAAATTCAGTAAGACAAGGAACTACATGAACTTCTGCTCTTTGTAGTGGGCCGGATCAAGAACTACGACCAAGTGCTCCCTTGGATATACGAGGAATAGTATGTAGTGATCGCTGCAAACACGGTTTATGAATTACATAAGACATCTGGTAGATATTTTGATGTGCTATGATATTATATGAACGGAACAAAGGGAATGTTGCTTACGTTAGGTGGTATGGGACCATCAAGACTCTTTTGCCCGCGTGCGTGAGCATAGCTTGTCCCAAGTAAGTTGTCACCTCGACCCTTTTATTCTTGTGCAACCTGTCGACATATGCTTATCTTTCCTCCGGCATCTTATCCTTCAGTTGCGGACCATCCAAATTTAGTTTCACAGTGTGGGCCGTCATGCAAATCCTCGTCGGGTTGGCGTAGCCTATTGAGGCCCCCGTTCTTTGGGCGTCTACCCATTGTGACCTAAGGAATTGTGCAAGTTAAATGACTTATAATTTGTTGACACACATTCGTAAACGTTAAACAAGAGCAAAAACTTACAGGCACCACGCGCGACGAGATTGATATCCATTTTTTCCATCTTAAAGAACGCGTATAGGTCATTGAAAGTGATGATGAAGTTTCTGTTGAGTCCCTCGACGAAAGCGTTATCCGGGACCTTGACACTAATCATCCCGAGACCCTTCTCACTTGCTCTTAGATACCAGTCATGCAGCAACCTCATTGGCCATGGGAGTTCGAGCATGACGTGGTATGGCAAGAACGGCTTGCCATATTCGTACACCTTTGGCACTTCTGTAGAATCCCAATATTGCATTTTGTTTGCATGACCTAGTACGCTTTTCTGTGCATCCGTTTGCGGTTTAGGTTGGCCTGGCTTTGGCGGACCCTGTCCCCTGAATGACTTGAAAACTATCCTCGCCTCATACTCTGCCATTTCCATCGGTTTGTACGTGGAAACCATTTGTGGTATGAGCTTGCGGGCTTGCGAAGTACTTGACTTTTGGATAGATTCATCTTCCTGGGAAGGTGGCACAGGTTGCACGAGAGCAGATTGTGGAGTAGGAGGCAGGTGATGAGCAGGAGACGGCTGCCGAGGTAGCGGAGTTGGGGAAGCTGGTGCGACAGGCTCTGCAGGTGGAGAAGGTACTATTTTTGGGGACGGAGATCTAGGTGGGATAGGAGATCCTGGTGGGGTTGCAGAATTCGGTGGGGATGACGGTGCTGGAGGGGCAGCCGTCTGTGGCACTGATGGAGCCGAGGTCGTCAATGTTGCCTGTCCCGTGAGGATGATGTCTCGATGATACCAAAGGATGAACTGGTTCACCGCATCTCTGAGTAGTTCTATCCCCTCTGGTGTTGGGATGTCCAGCTTCAACGACATTTGATCGGCATTAACCCTTGATACTTGCACCCTTGCATAGTCTTTCGGAATTGGGATATTATGGAACTGTCTCCCTGGTATCGCTAGTCCGGACCCAACCTCCTTCGTTTTCCCGGCTCTGCTTATCGGAATGACAAGGCTGCACGGTGTCGGACCGGTAATAAGATCAACCGAGTAAGGTGTTGTTTCTACGGACCCGACACTCCTCGGGATCTGCACCGTCTGCTTGACTTGAGGAACTAAGCCCGGGAAGGCTTGGGGATGTTGTGTGGCTAGCCTGCAGAATTGTTGAGTTACTTGTTCGGTGACTTCTTCGCGCAACTTCGCCTTGTAGACGTCCCACTTCTTGTAACTTTTGAATTCCGTTGGAAACCCTACCTTCCAACTCGTCCTTCAAGATTTTCCTCTTATCCTCCCGGAGTGTTCCGCAGTCCCCAAAGCAACGGTGAGTTCGTCATGCTCCCTTCTGGCGACAAACTCCCCTAACTTCTCCTTCTCGGCGATCTGTTGGAGAGACGTGGTCACATGCTCGATGTCAGGAGACTCAAAAAGCATCTCACCCTCATCCGTCACTTGCCCCGTACTTCGTGCCCATACCCAGTTTTGACTGCGCGGATTTAGGGGCTGGACCAACAACGGCTTCCCTTGAGCTGCAAACTTTTTGCTCTGTAGCTTGCCATTGGTCCACGTGACCGTCGTATCCACTAGACCCCAATCGGTGTGGATATTTGTTTTTCTTCGCCAGGTCCGACATCTTCAGTTGTTATCATCTTGGCCACAAACTTGTCCCATTCAACTGGCGGGATATTGCAGTATTTTTCAAATGGAGACTTGTTTTTCTGAACATAATTAGTGTTCATGTCAGACATCCACTGGCGCCGCCGATGGACCATTGTACTCAACGCAAATCTGCTCCCAATAACCTCTGATCCAGGCGGATACACAAGGTACTTCTGCAGCTCCTCCCACATTAAATTATTGATGTATTGGTTAACATCCTTCCACTCATCCACGTTTAGCGGCCCATGAAGCCTTGCCACTGTCCCTCATGCGCTGCTAAACTTGGCCATAACGTGTTTCGGCTCGGCGGGCTTCTCATCTTCGTTCAGAGCAGCAATGTAGTAGGACTCCTTCGGCAGCTGGTTCCTGCTCCTCTCACCGCGCCATTTCTTTGCACTCCTCCACTTGCTGACGTGTCCGTTGGATCTGGCCCTGATGTAGCTGTGTCGGCCTCTGTTTGAGCCCTGGTAGTAATCTGGTCGGCCTTCCGTTTCGACCGACACCGAGTAGCCATCTGCACGAGTAAGCCATTAGACGGCTATGATCGGGAACATTAACAAATGTAGAACGGTTAGGATTGTGAACTTACTGCTTGCTCAATAGGAGTATAATCAGGGTCATTCTCGGGTTGCTCGATGGCCATTTGAGCTAGTTCTATTTCAAACGGGTCGCTCGGTGTGCACCAAGATTTCTCGCTCGGCGTCGCTTCATTTCCGCAGCTGCTTCATGTGTCTCTGAGCGCGGATTGTTCGTGGGCTCTGCGCCCGATGCAGCTACAGGTGTCGGGGAGGGCTGATTGACCATTGGTCCTGTGCCCGATGTTGGTACAGGTGTCTCAGAGGGAACTTTATTGTTCGACATTTTCTTCTAGTCAGCTCATTCTAGACACACAAAGTCTACAAAATGCATATATATACATCAAAGTTAGTTATCTTTGGATAGTACCTGAAGCAATTAATACTACTGAATTATTATGGGTGTTTGGAAGGATTCCAGATGCATAATAATTTACTAATTCAGATATGTCTCCGGAGGGATCGATCTTCTTCACTGCGGATTTGGATCTATGCCAAAATAACTTTTCTCTAGATCTTAATTTTTTTAAAAACATATGTACAAGATAAAAGATAAATGTAGAGCAGAGTTATGGAGCAGGGTTAAAGGTTGCTCTGACACTGCTATGCTTCTGTGCATTATTGTTTTAAGCTCCACTCTACTAAATTTTATCTATATAACTTAATGTTTGATCCATGTCAATTTAAGATTTGTACCTCAACCAAACACTTTACTAAATTGCAAAAAGACAATAAATACAAATTAATATAAGACAATAAATCCAAACACTTTACTTCTAAAATTCGCTTACTTATATATATCCACAGTGTTCGATAATTTTTTAATGCAACTTAAGAAATATGAAACATAAATGTATCACAAATCATTAAGAAATATGCGACGACGACGACGATGGCGGCACCTGCGAGGAGGCCGAGGTAGCCGAGGAGGAGAGGAGGCGGCGGCGCTCGGCGAGGCGGCGGCGCTCGGCGAGGAGGCCGAGGTAGCCGGGGAGGAGAGGAGGCGGCGGCGGCGGTCGGTGAGGCGACGACGTTCGGCGAGGAGGCCGACGTAGCTGGGAAGGAGAGGAGGCGACAGCGGCGGTCGACGAGGAGGCAGCAACGGTCGCGAGGAGGACCGGAGGCGGCGGTGGCGGCCGATGAGGAGGCAGCGACGGTGACGAGGCGGCGAGGGGATGTAGGCGGCAGCGTCGAGGGGACCAGCGGCCGGCGGCGAGGACAAGGAGATGAGGTGGCGGCGGTCGATTTTGGCAGCCTAGCTGCGGGGTCGAAAAATTCTCCGGGGACTAAGATATTTTCGGAGCCCGCCCATACCTTATATAGACGGCGATCATTGCGTGCGGTTCGCTTAAGTCGACCGCACGGAAAAAATATCTTTCCGTGCGGGCGTCTTAAGACACCCGCACGTAAAATTCTTATCGCGTGCGGGTTTCTTAAGGGCCCGCACGGGATAATAGTTATTCCGTGCGGGCGGCTAAGACGCCCGCACGCAATAACTATTATCCCGTGCGGTTCTTGTAAGTGGACCGCACACAAAAATAAATTTTTCAAAAATTTTTATATTACACAATTATTTATTTAATTCCTAATCTTTCTTTCTTTTAATAGTTAAAGAAAGAACCATTAAAAAAATACCAAATTTTTTTTAAAAAATACCACATATATAATTGTGTTACAAATTTTTTTCACATAAATAAACCATATGACAGAAGACACACATAACATTTTTCCGCCGATAAATAAACCATTACAAAATATTTTATTTGCCACGTGACAACGGCATCTCACATATTTTCATAGAGATAAACGAGTACAAAATAAACTATCGTTTTACACTTTTTACAACACCATCCGTCCGCTTCTTGCAGAAGTTGTCTTCATCAATCTTTCGCTCTATGTGTTTGATCCGGTTAGGAAGATCTGTGAATAACGGTACGTCCTCGTATTGGTTATAATCTGATGCGTATTCGATGTTATCAATGCCAACGATTTGTTGCTTTCCCGGTACAGTAACGTCCATCCGCTCATCGGATGGGTCCTTCACATAGAAAAGTTGTGCAACACGCTCAGCGAGAACCCACGGATCATCCTTGTGGCCTAGTTTACTGCGGTCCACAACCGTAAGGCCGTAGTAATCGATGGATATGCCTGTTGTGTCTTTCACCCATTGGCATCGAAGCACCGGGATCTGGATGTTAAGGCTGTAGTCAAGCTCCCAAATGTCTTGTATGATGTCGTAGTATGACTTCTTCTCGCCTGTTGTGTCCAACGCCTGCATACGAACTCCACTATTCTGAGCTGCGCTTTTCTTGTCCTTGCCTATCGTGTAAAATGTATATCCGTCGATGTCGTACCCTTGCCATGAGGTCACAAGGCTACTTGGGCTAGTTGCTAGCCTCTGCAATGTTTTTTCCTCGAGCGATTCACCGCACGGTAGGTTTTGATCCTTCAACCATTCAGGAAATTTGCACTTTTGTTCCTTTGAGATCCAAGGAGCCAGTCTTCTGGGATTGCAGGATCTTATCTCATTCATGTGTTTCTCAATGTACGGCTCGAGGATGGCGAGCTATTGAAGCACACTGCTATGTGCTTCGGCTACAGCAATATAGTCGTTATCGTAGAACCTTTTCTTGCCTACGATCTCCTTCCCAGTTAGCCGACCCTCGTGTAGAGCGGGGAATATCCCAATGGGTGTGGCATCCTTCATGTAATCTATACAGCAGTCGACCACCTCCTCAGTTGTGTACCCCTCTATCATTGATCCCTCCGGATGAGCTCGGTTACGAACATATCCTTTCAGAACCGACATGTACCTCTCGTACGCCCACATCTGATGTAGGTATAGGGGACCAATTTCGATAATCTGAGGGACGATGTGGACAATCAGATGCTCCATCATATTGAAGTACGATGGAGGGAAAAACATCTCAAGCTAGCACGCTGTCTCGATTGCGAACGTTTGAAGGGGGCCTAACTCTTCAGGATCAAAAACCTTCTGTGATATTCGATTGAAAAAGTAGCACAACTTTGTTATCACTACCTTAGTGTGAACTGGCTTGACCGCTCTTATAGCAATAGATAGGAAGACAGTTAACATCTTGTGACAGTCATGAGCATTGTACCCAGAGATGGTCAAATCTTTCATGGATACAAGTATTCTGATGTTCGATGAGAAACCAGTCGAGACTTTCAAACTATGCAAGCATCTCCATAAAACCTTTTTCTCTTCTTGTGTCAGTGAGTAGCATGCCGGAAGAATTTCGATCTTCCCATTTGCCAGCTCTTTTGGGTGAAGGTCATGCCTTATGTCCATATTTACCAGGTCGGTACGTGACTTCAGCCCATCTTTCATCGTACTCGGGATATCTAGTAAAGTGTCAATGGTGCTGTCGAACACATTCTTCTCAAGATGCATTACGTCAATGGCATGACAAATCTCCAGGTCTTTCCAGTATTCCAGATACCTGAAAAATATTGAGTGCTTCTTGAAAGGCAACGTATTTTCCTGATCTGTTGCATCTGTATTATCTTGATCCGTTGCTTTCTTCCTCTTGCCTGCCTTCTTCTTTCCCTTCTCGAACACGACCTTAATCTTCTTTGTCATGTTGAAGACTTGTGTACCAGTTTGTGTTTCAGGAGGAAGATCGTTCTCTACTGTATTGTCGAGTAATCTGGCCATCGCACGCCACTTGTGCCTCTGTGGTAAGAACCGACGATGACGCATGTACACTACCTTGCTTGAGGCGGTGAGGTACTTGTACGACGTGTTGTCGATACATATAAGACATCCAAACTTTCCCTTAAGCTGACTTGAGAGCGAAAAGTTCACTGGCAGGTCGTTGATGGTAATGAATATGATGGCACGCAGAGTAAAATATTCCCTGCAGTACTCATCCCACACTGGTAACCCTTCTTTCCACATTTCTTGCATGTCCTCCATCAATGGTTCAAGAAACACATCTATGTCAATCCCAGGCTGTTTTGACCCTTGTGTAACGATAGTCAACAAAATGTATTTTCGCTTCTGGCAAATCCATGTAGGCAAGTTATACATGGTGAGCAGCATTGGCCAAGTGATGTGTGAGCTGCTTAAGTCACCGAACGGGTTCATTCCGTTCGTGCTCAAGGCAAACCTTACATTTCTCGGGTCCTTTGAAAATTCCGAGTGTAGTGCATCAAAGGTTTTTCCACTGTCGAGCATCAGCGGGGTGTCGGATCATACCATCTGTTTTCCGACCCTCTTGATGCCATCTCATCAACTCGGCATCGGTACGGTTTGAAAAAAACCGCTTCAGGCGATCTTTCACTAGCAGGTACCACATCACCATAGCCGGAATCTTTTTCTTTGCTGGCACCAATGAATCTTGGTCGACCACCTCTCCATCTGAGGCTCCGTTGCCCATCGTGTACCAATTCGTCCCACATGTTCGGCAACAGTCTAAATCTGCGTATTCCTTGCGGTACGGTATACAATGATTTACACATGCATGAATCTTTTGAACACCTAGAGATAATGGACATATCAGTTTCTTGGCTTGATATGTGTTGGTCGGCAACAAGTTCGGCTCCGGAAGCATAACTCTCAACAGATCCAACAAATCGTTGAAGCTAGTGTCCGACCATCCATGTCTGGCCTTCAATCTGAGTAGTTCAAGTACAGAGCGTAACACCGTGTACTCCCTGTCACATCCTTTCGATTCGTCGTAAAGAAGGTCCTTCATTACTTTTTCCAATGCTTTCCAATTGTCCAACCCTTGTTTTGTCGAAGTCAGGACCTCTGGTTCAATGTGCCGCAACATATCCTCTATATCAAAATCAATATCTGCATCATCTATACCAGAGCTACCAAATTCCAGGATCGTTCCCTGGGACATGTCTTCGATTATAAAATTTTCTCCCGCATCAAAGCAAAAAACATCGGCCTCCTCATTATGAACGGCGACTTCCCCGTGACAAGTCCATATCTTGTAATCATCCTTAAATCCACGCTCTACAATGTGCCCCAGAATTATCTTTGGGTCTTGCAACATATTTTCGTTCTTGCAATCGAAGCATGGACAAAAAAATGTCCCTCCTGTTCTCCCTCAAAGCATGTGCCTTTGTCTGATCAACAAATTTGAATGCTTCCTTCAAGAACGCCGGATAAGTTCTTCTTGTGTCGTACATCCATGCCCGATCCATCTCCTAAAAAACATCTTCGATGAGTCGAATTGAACTTTATTAAATCATATAAAAACGATACGACTTAAATGGACATTATATTACTCTTCGTACACTAGTGAGTCCAATAACATTAATTTAAAAATGAAAAATTAACTATAATTACTAGATTCGCAAAACTATTATATTTGTCGCATTGCACCGAACAAATTTGAAATAAATGAAGGAAACTAAACAAAGAGTAAATTAAAGTACTATGCACTACTAAATACTATTCAAATTTATTTATGCAAACAATCTATTTAATCGATAAACAAATAGTCCATTTTCAAAAATGAAAAAAATTCTTCGCTTTTAACCGATGAAAATTGAAATAAATGGAGGCAAACCTAACCAAGAACCCATTAAAAAGGTATGGACAACTACACACTTTTTAAGACATGCCATGCAAATAATATATGTTAGCTAAAAATAAAAAAGTATCTACACTACTCCATTTAAAAAGGTGCAAATTTCATCGCATTGCAACGATAACAATTGAAATAAATGGAAGCAAATGAAGGAGGACAACAAGCATGTCACCTTTTGTATGGATCCTAAGCAAGGATTTGAGGTTGAAAACCTTCCCCCCTAATTTGTGTCAAGTTTAGGAGAGAGAAAACGCCAGGCTTGAATGGGGCAAACTCGGGCTTGGGCGCAATATATGGCATGCATCATCGCGTGCGGTTGCATTAAACGGCCCGCACGGGATAATCTATTATCCCGTGCGGGCGACTTAATAAGACCGCACGCGATAATGGATATTATCGCGTGCGGTCGTGTTAAGAAGCCCGCACGGGATAATGCGGGCGTGACCGGGCCCTGGTGGACCAGTTTTCCAGGCGGCGCCACTTACGGCCCGCCTGGAATTTACCGGGGGCCTCGTACAGGAAAAAACTTTTCTGTGGTAGTGGGTGAATCAAGCCACTGAGCGTATTTGTTTTAGGTCTACTAATCTGACCTACCAAATAGGTTGAGCAGTACACGCAAGTAGATGTACTTTTATTGATGGTAGTCGTAATACAACCCCTCTATGTTGATCATCTCAAATTTTGTTCAACTCCTACGCCGCTTGTAAATGTATTTAGATGAGTGTTTTTTCTTTATTATCCCCATAAATGCATCGTGATTCGATAAACATATAAAATTATTTCTTTTTAATAACTAAAGCTAAAACCCAATATCCTTCCCTTTATTTTAAAATAATCAAACACACAATTACATAACTATGGGAGAGAACAAGCTTACTGTGAATATGTAATATCCCAAACGGTTTTCTTTGCCAAACTCACGGCAGTGCAGCCCACATGCGTGACACAGAGAATCGATCTAGGACTAGGACAGCAGCAGATCCGTACACCGGAACTTTTAATTTGATGAAGTACAATACCAGCTACTACTACTAAACATGGCAGCTCGAACAAAACTAGGTTTAGAGATCCAATTCGTGGTGGAGCCCATGCATGTGAGCACCACAGGGCGATGCCTCACCAAACCGCCGTGCTTATCTGACTCAGCGCCCCGCCCCCTCCCCCCTTAAAAATAAGAGACAAAGACCACCTGATCATGTCGAAAACGCCCTAATCTCGATCGATCGCCCATGGCGGCAATAGTTTAATCCCCAGAAGCCACAAGTGTCAATCATCAGATGGGAGAAAAGGGCAAGGCGACGAGATTGACGCCGTGCAGGGGATTCCCAAATGGGGCTGATTCGTCCTTTTCAGGTGTACATTTCCCATTTTTATACTGCCTGCCTGGAGCTCTGCGATGACCTTGGACAACTTTATAGTGAAGCTATATACTTTGCCAGCCTCTCTGTCCGGTTATCACAAGTAATAAAGCCTAAAGCGGCACGTTGCTCTGTAAGGAAGTTGAGTGTTATGAAGGTAAAGATGCCATCTTAGCAGTCCATTACACAAGTCACAAGAATAGTAGTACTACTACCTTTTCTTATGGGAGGACAGTCGGTAGTGCTAGCTAGCTTAACATTACTCTATTTTGATCATAGAAAACTGTACTAGTACTAAGTTAGTACTACGTCGTCGTCGAAGAGAAAAATAAGTTATCTCTTTGGGACTTGACAATAGTCTATTTCCTTTCATTAGAAAGAAAAACAGTAGTACTAAGTTAGTACGCCCTGAGAGAAATAAACAACTTTATCTTCTGGTACACGCGGTGCAGGTTCTCCATTATTTTTTCTAGGCGAGTCCAGCTTCCCTACCTAGGAGGTCCAACTCCAACCCAACGCCTCCATGTGCCTTGCCGCACCCCCCCCCCCCCCCCCCCCCCCCGCGGGTGGCCAAGATGATGATAAGCTTGCTACGGCTTGCCCCATGCCTTTTGAACGCTTTTGAGACGCGACCAAGCTGCGTTGCATGATCGAGCTACTACTACGCTCAAAATAGCGTAGCAGCACGAGACGCGGGCACCGCGACTCCACGAGCGTTGCGCCGTTGGTTGCCAGCTTGTTTCGCACAGGCCCACGCGCGCGGGGGCTCGTGGAGCCGTGGGGTGCAGCAGACGAGCGTTGCCGCAGCCCGTTTTGCAGAGGGCCTACGCGTGGACGGTCTAGGCTCGTCGTGCGCAGAGCGGGCCGGGCGGTGCACTAGCAGCGCCTCGCTGGCCCATAGATCTATAATCACGCGGCCGCGACGGTGCCTCGTGCGGTCGTGCCGTCGTGCGCGCAGCCGTTATACCCTAACCCCCAGCCCCCTCCTCCTCAGCGGTTTCGCATCAGGTGCGACGCGGGGCGGGACGGCGGACGTGCGCGTGCTCCGCCGACTCGCCGAGCCGAGATAGGCAACGGCGGGCGAAACTAGCGGAGGCGTCTGGGAGGGAAACCCCCACTCTTTGGAGAAACGGAGTCGCGTATGCGTATTTCCAGCTGATCCATCGTCCAGTCGCATATGCGTATTTCCAGCGGATCCTTCGCCTAACCAGGTTTGTTTGTAAACTCAACAATGCTTTCAGGGCATCACCGGTGGTTAAATCGCAGTAGGAAAGTATATGCCCCCGCTGTCATAAAACTCGTAGGCCTCAAATCTCTTCGGAAGTTCGAAAGAAAAGAAAGTTAAAGCCTATAGCCACAAGTTTCAAAATCCTCTTTTTTCTTCAAGTTCAAAATATCGAGTTACATTTATTTAGTTGGATCATGGTATGGTAGTATCAAGAGGTATTGGTATCTTCCCTGCCAATGATTGAGCCCAGATCGTTTATCTTACAGAGATCAATCACAATTCATTTCCACAAACAAAACCATATCTGAAAACAGTTTGAATCGATCTACAGGATGATGTACCACCTGGCCTTTAATTAACATTAACAACAAAGAACCGAGTAACCAAAAGAAAGAAAAAGGAACAAGGGTTCTCAAGGCTGGGAGAATTGAGATATCCTCTCAGGTTGACAAACTGCCACCACCCTGTTGCCAAAGGTTGATGATATCAGTGGCCTGATTCAGAAGGATGATCATCTGCTTTTGAGAGATCCACTCCTTCTCCTCCAGCTTTGCTCTTAGCTCCTCCCAGGCATCTTTCCGTGGCCAGAAGTAGTATGGGCTTAACGGAATGCTGCCATAGCCGGGAACCAACTGGTCGAGGGCTATGCCGATGTTCTTCTCCATCCATATGAACTTCAGAACAAGCATTGGATCCTGCCTTTCAGGCACCTTAACTTTGTACTGCCATATATAATCGATTCGTCTCAAAATTCATAACGCTAATACTGATTTTGTATATCTCAGTAATATAAATTGTGCAGTTTTAACACAAGTCATAGCAAAATAAATTACAACTACTGTACGTGTGCCATTGACAACTTTATTTCTCTACAAATGGCACCATTTCTCATCTGCGAGGGTAACTCCCATAGAATCAAAATTACATTTTTAGTACATCTATGAGGATTGATAATACTTATCGTTTTAGACAAGACTATTGTCAAACTTTAAAAACTTTGACTATAAATAATATCTATAATATTTGTCTTAGAAATATGGTGACCATATGTATTGGTCTTAAAAAGCGCTTCAATAAAATCATAATTTATTGATATTTCTATATATGTTGTATTAAAAAAATAGTAGTCAAAGTTGTTTTTTTTTTTTTGAGACCGTGTCCTTGTCCAAAATGACAAATATTATCAGCTCGGATGGAATACCTACTAGTAAATAGATGAATGAAAAAAAAAAACTCCTTCAAGACCACGTCCTATCAATCCTACAGCTTGCTCAATAGTTCAGTTCTTGCTTACACATACAGCCAAAAATGACAAAGGCTCAAGTTTGTGGACATGCTTTCATGTGCTCTTCAACACTAGCAATCTAGCATACACCTTTTATCTGCAGAAGTGCAAAATTATGCCCAACTGACTAGAACTTCTCTAATTTACTTGCGACTTTCGTTAAGCTTTCAACTGTGCATTGTGTCTAAAGATTTACTCTACTGGTGAAACTTTATTTGTAAATTCACCAAACAGACAACTCGTGCTGCATTTCACCTATGAGCCTAGTCAAGTTATCAGTTCAGTAACCAAAATCGATGCAAGCAAAATCAAATTCATTCGAAACCAAATGTGTTTGAACTCCCCCCCCCCCCCCACCCCTTCAAACAACAACACACTTTCTTCGGTGGACTGAGCTAGAATCGGTAATAAAGAACCGTAATTTAATTTCAGTTAATAGCCCATTACCTCCTGCGCTTCCTCGCCGGCGCTCGCATCTCTACCTCCGACTTGCTGTTCTCCTTCCCCTTCTCCGGTGACGGACTCCTCCGCTTCGACAGCGCCAGAAGCGGCGGGGGCGGCGGCGGCGAGGCCACGGAGCGAGCAAAGGGGAAGCCTCCTGTTGCTGAGGTGGACGAGGCGTGGAGTGGAGGAGGAGGTGGTGCAGGGGGAGGCGGAAAGCTTGGGCCGGGAGATGCGGGCGCGCGAGGCGAGGGCCGGCGTGGCGGCGGGGTGGACGGACATTGCCAGCATCGTGTCCGAGGCTCCTGTGCGGATAAGAGCAGGAAGACGATGGTGCGCGGTTGCCTCCTCTTATCTTCCCCCTAATCCCCTTCTCGTCAGCTATTAGATGTGCGTGTCAGACCCGTGGGCTATAAAGTTATGGTAAAGCCCAATATGGCCCAGCAGAAAACGGCCCAGTAAAAGCTTCGTTTGCCTTCTTGTAGTGCCCAGTTGCCAACCTCTGGGCACAGTAAAAACTGACAGTGAAATGATCCGGATACAGAGTAATACTGTAAAATGATCGTAAGTTTTGCAAAGAAGAAGAAGAAGCAGGAGTAAGGATGCTACATTTTCTGATAGTAGTTTCAGTGTTTTACACATTCTATAAGAACACCGAACAAAACAAGCATCGAATTTCAAATGTCGATACAGCCTTGAACAGTTGAAGTTCTTGCTCACAAGTTTAATCGAAAGCACTGTCAGGTTAACTCAAGAGCGTGATTAATAATTACTAACATTAATTAGTCCATCTTATTCGACAATCATTGCTAACTATTTACTGTGTCATGAACCCCCGTTTGATGCCGGCGAGGTTTTGTCCGCTCAGAAGTCCGGTGCCGGCGAGTACGCGTCGGAGGCGGGAACAACAACGGCCGTCGACATAGGTGCCGACGCGGAGTTCACCAGGTTCAGTATGCTGTTCCAGTAGTTTTTCTCCTCCTCTGTCTCCTGGAACTCGCCGTCGGCTTCCGCGTCTCTCCCCGCCGGCCTCGGGATCTGGTTCAAGGAGCCGTCGAGGAGTAGGCCCGTGAACCCCGCTCCGGCGGAGAAGCCCACGTCGGCGGCCTCGACGTCGCCCCAGTGCTGCTCCTTGCACGCCTCGTCGTACGCCTGCATGGGTTGCATGGCGGCGCGCGCGGCCGCGGCGGCACCGTGCGCCTCCAGCACGGTGGCGAGCGCCGCGCTCTCTGAGAAGCTCAGCGTGGACGTCGGCGAGTCGAGGCCGTGAGCAGCCGCCGCCGCCGCGGGGGGAGCCGGGAGGTGCGGCGCGCCTGGGGTCGCGGAGGCCGCGAGAGCGCGCAGCTTGGCCTCGCGCGCCAGGCGCGCCTCCGCCTCGAGCCGCGCGCTCTCCCACTGCGCCGTGTGGCTGAGGTGCGCCGCGGCCTTGGCGTGCTGCGCGCCCGCCGCGCCGCCGGCCGCCCCTCCGCCGCCGCCGCCGCCCGCGCCGGCCACGTCGGAACGCGGCTTGTGCGTGACCGGGTCTATCCCCATCTTGGCCAGCCGCTTCTTGAGGTGCGTGTTCCAGTAGTTCTTGATCTCGTTGTCCGTGCGCTTCGGCAGGTGCGTCGCGATCGCCGACCACCTGCAAACAACAACGACAAGGCCGCGAAGAAAAAGATCAGGAAAATCGCACATCAAAAAGCCTCCATTCGCAGTGACAGAATTTAAAAAAACAGCATCTTGAAAACGTAAATAATCGGCGGTGAGATTTAAGGCGTTCGTGGCGTAGTACAGACAGAGGGCAGAGATGATCGGAAGCTGTGAGTCAAAATGGGGAAGAGGGGCAGGTGGCAACAGTGGACCAAAGCCCAGTTTTGGTCCACAATGATGGGGGGCTCGCCTCCTTAAATGACGAGCTTGAATGCCGAATCATATGGGAAAAAAGAAAGGAAAATTCTGGGATGAGCTTCTCACTGCTCAACCTTTTCACACTTTTTCCCTTGTTGATGCATGCATTGATTGGTCTGTGCTCACAGCTAATGCGTGGTTGTTCGACGGGCAAAAGATGAGCAATGCAGCATTACGTATGAACAAAAGGAAAACAAGTGATAATTCTGTTCTAACATAAGGACTTTTAGCCTAGCTTGTGTGTTAATCTATGGACAGTACGGCTGTTACGGACAAAATGCTGAAGCAGGTGTGTACGTGACAGCAAGTAAGTAGCACGGCCTGCGAAATTTACCCATCCCATTAGCTAGTCTGCTGTTCCAACCCTTGCATAACCCTTTCATAAATGTCTGCCAAGACTACGGTGCAGAATGGTGGCTAGCTACTGTGTTCTTGACCTGCCGGTCAGCAACAAGTACTAGCAGTCAAAATTCTTGCAGGGGAATCAAGGGTTTCATCGCGATTACAGAATTAAATGAACTCCGGGTGCAAGGCGAAGAACGAGTGAGCTAGCTATCAGGAGAGGAGTTCTGTACTAACTTGTATGCATGATGCATCCATGTGAAAACGCATAACAATCACCTGTTGCCGAGAAGGGCGTGGAGCTGGATGATGGTCTGCTCCTCCTGCAGGCTGAACTTGCCCCTCTTGATATCCGGGCGAAGGTAGTTCGTCCACCGGAGCCGGCAGCTCTTGCCGCACCGCTGCAGCCCTGCACACGATTTGTCACAGTTTGCACGTCAGATCAGACAGTAGCTAGCCTTGAGGACCGATCGTCTCGATCGCACATTGCAGGTAGGATTGCGGAGGAGGAGAAGAAATTAAGGTACGTAGCTGTAGCGGCGCTTACCGGCCTTGGAGGGCAGCGAGCGCCAGCAGCCGTGGCCGTGCTGCTCGATGTAGGCCAGCAGCTTCTGGTCCTCCTCCGGCGTCCATGGCCCCTTCTTGAGCCCCTCCTTCTCGCAGCACGGCGATCGCCCCATCGCTGGACAAGTGCAGCAGCGAGCTCTAGCCTCTAGGAAAACTCCTCCCTGATGATCTTTGACTCCCTCTAGTTCTTCCTCCCCTCCTCTCCTCTTCTCTCGGGCTCAACTAGTAGGGCTGTGTGTAGTAGTACGTGATCGAGGCAATTCACTACGAGAGATCTTCTTTGCAGGGAGCTGTGACTCCCTGCGAGTGACTAATGCAGCAGCAGAGTGAGTGAGTGTGTGTGTGTGTGTGTGTGTGTGTGTGTGTGTGTGTGAGAGAGAGAGAGAGAGAGAGAGAGAGAGAGAGAGAGGCCAAAAGCGAAAGAGTGAGGCACATTGAGCTGCGTAGAGGCATAAATAGAGGAGAGGAGAGGGGTACGGTGTGGCTGGCTGGCTGGCTCGGCACGCACGAGTCGACTCGGCTCGCGCGAACGCGATATCTTCTTCGGGCGCCGCGATCTCCTGCCGGCAAAGTGGCCTCTCACTGTCAGTGTACGTACCACCCGCGTGAGAAGTAGGGGCAGGAGCGGGATTTCACCCCGCGCCCGCGGTGTGCCCCACCCCTGGCGCCGCGGAGGAACGAACGAACCATCGCTGCCAATCGCGATCCCACTTCATCCACCCGATCAGAGGGCGTGCATTTAACTCGCTCGGCGCGGGGCTCGTCTCTGCCTCTGCCTCTGCCTGTTATGTCGACGCTACATGTCTACATGGTCCTCTCCTCTCGATCGTGTGCTCGATCCCTCGCGCTACCGCGAGTGACGTGGACGGCGTACGGCGCCGTGTCGTCTTCCCTCCCCTTGCCCATCCATCCATCTGCGTGCGCGTGCATGCATGCATGCCATGCGCTTTCATGGCGCTGGCCTGAACAGCGCTGTTGCTGGCGCAGGGGTGGAATCTCGCGCGCTACAGCTCGCTGCACCAAAGTGTGGTCAGGCGCGCGAACCCGATCGATCCAACGTGCTCGGCAACAGTAACATACACAAATTCCAACGCGGTTCGTTCGAATATCGTTGCGGGAAGAAGCTGGCACAACGTGCGTGCGCGCAGCCGCGCAGTGGCGCCGGCCGGCAGTCCGAAGGGAGAGAATTACTGGCTGGTCCAGCGATCGATCGATCGAGCGGAGGAGAGGAGATTGGATGCGTGCTGTTCCTTGTCGATAGTAGTATACGCTTGGCCCGGCCCCCGGCGTGGGCAGGTGACCAGTAGCTAGCTAGGCTAGCTCGCTCGCTTGCCCCCATCCGTTTGGACGATTGACTTGATTGCAAATCTCGCGGCGTTTTTGGGAACAATTTGTTTTACTCATTCAATTCGGTGCCGTGCCCGCAAGTCACGACTGGTGGTGCATGGTTCATGATTGCGTCGCATCGCATCGCGTTGCACTGCATGCATGCATGCCGGTTTCAGTTGTTTGCTTGCTAGCTCGGTCGATCGGTTGGAGTGTCAGATCCCCGCGCCGCGTCCGTCGCCCCTAGTTCCTGGTTTCTTTGCACATTTCACTTGCCATTTCGGGGCGCTAGCCATGGCCGATTTGTGGATCTCCCCCTGCAGATTGTGCAGGCGATCGTCCCAGATTTATTTTGCTGTGTTGTTGGGCCCTGTATGTGTTGCTACGAGTCGCGGCTAACGTGGTCTCTGAAATTAGCTGGGTGCTCGTTTGTGGTAGGTACTCTATTCCTAGCGTTCCCATTTCTCAGTAAAGCTTTTGCTCTCCTGGAAAAACTTTCAGTTTCCAAGGAGGACAAACGGAAGGCTCCAGTCCATTTTCTGAATCTCTGATCTCGCCATCCTTAATCACGTACTAATCCAGTACTGTTTATCACGCCATCAAGTCCTAGTCCAACTTACTACTACCCACCAGATCAGCAGCTTACTGCTGCGAACATTGTACGGGAGGCTGAGAAAAAGGAACAGTACTGGCAGTGAAGGGTGATGATGATGTACGGGGTAGAGAGACTAATGGAACACTCTGTAAAATTCTGCCAACCTGCAATTGCAAGGCCTGAGCGCAGGGATGGCTTTTGCCATTTATTCCGCTGTTCCCGGTGCCCAATCGCAACAGTAGTACAGGAGGACCACCGCTGTGAGGTGGGGGGAATCATTCGATCGAAACACAGCCGCATGTGCGTCTTCCCCAAGAATTCACCGTGTTCTTTTACCCCATCGCTGTAAACTGTAAAGCAAAATTAGCTTCGCCTGTTCTGTTCTTCCCTTGCACCATCACCCTTCAGACTTCTTCAGACTTTAGAACTTGCTCTGAATGTCAGTATGTCCCATCACGGCATATAATTATAGGCACCTGCCAGCAGTTGCTTATTACTGTACTTGCTTGATCGAATGCATGGCCATTTCTCAACGAGACTCCGATGCTTGCTTTTGCTTGATTTCGTATGTCCATGGCCTACGTTGGGTTGCAGATAGATGCTGCTGTTAAGGCCAAATACTATTCTACGGCTAGCTACGATGGGTATATACTTATATATGCATGCTAGTAGTATCGATCAAATTAAGTCCTGAACGAACAGTGGAACGCACAGTACGTGTTGCGGTGATTTGGCACTGGAACCGGTGTTTAATTAGCCATGCATCAGTAGCAGTAGGCAAAAAACTTCAATTGCCTACTGAAGTAGATCGACGCCATTAGTACGTAGTAGTATATAGTATGAGCTAACCTCTGTCTAGTCTGCAATAGGAAGGTGAGTTAAGCCCATCCGCTCCGCTGCCATTGCACCGTTTCGGAAAGACGATGTGGCCTCGCCACCAGATCATCTGAAAGCGAACGTTTTCTCGGACGGATCGGGTAGAGGTTTTACGTCCAAGCTTGTGTCCAGAATTGCTCCGTCCTAGGAACTGAAACTCTGAAAAGGCAATGCGCGAGAAATGGGCACGGCATTGATTGAAGAAGAGGATCGATATGATGATCGTCTGCATGCAGTGGAGTGTAAACCAGAATGTTTGCCTCTAATGCATGGGTCTGGGATGCAGACTTAATTTAAAGTCGATCGATCTGTTCCATGTGTGTCATTCAGAGTCGAGTGATTGCCTGGAAAACGCATCATGGTTCATTACAAACTCTCTATCGTTTAGCGTGCAGACCGAACAGTAAACAGACAGTACAGGGGGTGAAGTTTGAGTTAATTCAACTGTAGATCGCCTGACACGGTCATTGCTCATGCCGGCTGGACCAGCTGATTGACATCGAGAGGGGAATCTGATCATCTTTATAGCGCTGACGATTTGCAATAGAGCTTGTACTACTGCAGCATCAGAGCAGAAGTTTTCCATCTAATGTTTTGCAGAGAGCAGAAGTTTTCCATCTAACTAGCCTCAAGAGTCGCACGTTCGTGAGACCGTAACCTCCCTTTTATTTGTGTTTACTTGTTGTTTCTAATTATTAGCTTAAATTTGTAATAATAATCAATAACATAAATATGTGTTTGTAGAATATACTTGGAAAGAAGTCTAGTAATAATATTAACAAATTTATATTGATTTGTATTTAACAATATTATCATGACAACTAATAGTTCACCATGCTTTCACGCTCTAATCCTATCCTTCTTCGTTAAATTTATAAATGTGTCATTTAATGATTTAAAATAAACAATATTACCATAACATTAAATTACCATGGTTATGTTGATTTTGTAAAATATATAGTAAAGCTCATTACTTATGTCGAAGCAAATTTTATTTATAGAAAATTCACTATGCACATTGTCATATCAAATTTACTATGCAAGTGTTGTATTACATTTAATTTTATTATACGTACCACTTTGCATATATCAACCTCCACTTGACAGCTCTCGCTATTGCCTTGCATTATTAATTGGTTACTTTTTTAAACATAAAATTCCTAGATCTCTTTCTAAGTAAATATGTACATTTAATAAATGGGCAGAATATAAGTAACCTTGGAACATATTTTTTATTTAGAGGACTATACAATAAAAAATCTTTGCAGGGGTGCATGGATACTAACATGAGAACGTAAAAGACACAGGTTGGATTTCCATCCGAATACACGTGAACACTCGCGATTGCTCCCTTCTATTTACAGTGATCTTCGATTCCATCATTCTTTATCCGACGGTCCACATTTATTCCACCTATTCTGTCTTCATATTTATTTCACCTATTCTGTCTTCTCATAAATCTGACAGCCATTATTAATCAATGACGTGGCTTATTCAGGCAACATCTCAAGTTTCACTTTTCACTTGTAGAGATGTTTTGCAGGATGCGATCATGCACATATATATTTCCATTAATTTTGTAAAGTCTTATATGTATACATAGATCGAAACATAAGAACATGCAAGGCAGCAAAAAAGCAGCTCACCACTTGGTAGATGCGTCTGCGTGAGCTTTATTATTGCGCAAAAACGTGGTCCTGATGAACCTCTTTCTAGGGTCCTTTTCTTCTCCGGCTCTGCGTGGTTTTCCTGGCTTTTGGCAGCAACGTAGCACCCTGGCCTTGTAGACAAGTATTTAAAGTTGTGAGCCCTTTACATTTTCGTCCTACGAGTACTACTCTTCTTATCTTCTTTTGAAAAGAAAATGGTAGCAAACGTACTGAAGTCCAATCCCAGTACATTAATACTCCGACCTCTGTTCTCAAGCCTGGTAGGACCGTAGGACTACTCAGTAAAGTAGTACTTGTACTCACTTCTTTTGTTCCAATCCAACGGCATATATACTCCCTCCATCCCATTATATAGCTAAAATCTCTTATATTATAGAACGGATGCACTACTTCCATTTCAGCATCAACGCAGCAGCAATATTGGTCTTTAGACTAGAAATTTAGCCTAGTTCACTCAGCCTATTTTATTCAAGTTAAAAAACCCTACTCCCTACTGTCATAAATATGTGGCATTTCAAACTTTTTCTATATAAGCTTGAAGGTCAAAGTGTTAAGCTTTTGACCAAACTTTGTGCTAAACGTTCAACATTTATGACTAGAGAAATTAGCTCATCCATGCTATTCTTATATATTTAAACGGCCAAACTAGTTTGAAAGGTCTTGTCTTCGAATTCTTATAGAATCCTCTAGAATTACTAACTTCCGCACCCCTCCATACCCCCCCCCCCCAAAAATAAAAATAAATCAAAAGTATAGCTTTTAGCAAGGGATTATCTTTAAAATGCTCAAATGAAAAGGCCCAGGGAAGCTGCTTGAGGGCACCTCTCCTTAGGCCATGTACAATACACCACGCTGGCCTGTGGTCTCAAGCCTCCACGTCGGAGCCGAGCCGAGCTATCAGCCGATCGTGTGGTTTCGCAAGGCGTAATGGTTCCGCAAGGCGTAATCGTGCTTGCAGAGCAAACAATTTCCTCTCCGTTCTTCAGCTCGAGAGTCGCGAAGCCACGGCTTGAGGCCTCGCGTTGGCTGAGCCCGGAGCCCCGTGTCGCGCCTCACCCTGTCGGTCCCCTCCGGTGCACCTACCCAAATCCTCATCGCGCTACGGCGGCAAGATTGCTCGCCGATCTCCATCACCTTCGCCGGTGTACTTGAGTCTCCACCATATTCACTGGTCGACCTCATGGCCCTCTACTGCACGGGGCTCGTCGGCCTTCAGGGCTCGAAGCTCGCTACCTTCGATCTCACCACCCTCCAGCGAGCTTGTGGTTGTATCCGGCGTTGACCTTGCTTCCTCGTGTAGCGGGGAGATGGCTCGATCTCGATAAAGAAGGAAGAGAGCTCGATCTCATCGGTCGGAGGGGAGATTGCTAGCTGCCGCCGGCGGAGAAAGAAAGAGGGGAGAGAATAGCGGTGGAAGAGGAGGACGGCCTAGCGGTGGATGGGGAGGAGGGGAGAGACGACGCTGCGGGTAGGGATGAAAACGGTTCGGAAACGGACGGAAACCACCTTTATCGTTTTCGTTTCAATATTTTTTCAGAATCGGAATCGGAAACCCCGGATACAAAAACGGAATCAAACATTATCGAATACGAAAATGGAGCGAATACGAATCGGAGTGAATACGGTAAAGGATATTTATCGGAATATAAAGAACCCTTAAACTGAACTTCTCAAATCAATGAAAAGATGTAGCTAAATATTTTTTTCTAAAAATAATAAATCAATATTTCTATATTTATCAATTAATAATAGGGTTAATTGGATCCATGCCACTGCAAATATGGCATATTAGAAAAATACCACTACTATTCGTGATATCGGCTATGTGCCACTGCAATTTAGGGAAATTTGAACCATGCCACTCCCGTCTAGTTTTCTGTCAACCTCCGTCTAATCCACCTGTGAAAGTCACTTTTGCCCCTTCCCCTTCCATCTCTCTTCTTCTTCTCTCCCGGCAGAGAGACGAGATGGGCGTCGGCAGCGGCGGCGATGAAGATCGGGGCTGACGGAGGCGGAGCTCGAAGCCTGACGTTTCCTCTATCGGTAGCCCAAAGCTGCTCTTCCATCTCTCTTCTCCCTCTCTCTCGACCGGCGGCAAGACGAGATGGGCGACACAAGCGGTGGCGACGGAGCTCGGGGCCGACGACGGTGGAGCTCAGGTCGCCATCCCCAAGCCCATTGACCATACGGAGGCCGACCAGTGAGCTCGGGGAAGGGAAGGCCAGTGGCGGCACTCGGTCAGATGGAGAGGCAACACAACAGCGATGACTTGGATCTCTTCTACCGCCGCCGTCGCCATAGACTACACCGGCGGCCTCCTCGCCGGATCTGGGTGGAGGCAACACCACTGGCAACGGAGATCCGATGCCCCCACCCCCGCCGCTCCTCAATGACGAGCTGCCGCCATTGTTCGAGGTGCTCAAGGGCAAGGAGGAGGCGGCGCGGCTCACCGACGACCATGACATCGGCTACGGTGGGGTGTATGTCCGGGAGGCGGCGGTCAGATGGTCGTTGCGCACCGTCGCGAGGCTAGGCTTCTCCGCGCGGCCGCGCTCACCATCGCCTACCTCGACCGTTGCTTCCTCGACGGCGGGCTCTGCCTCGGCGTCCGCCCCTGATGTCGCGCCTTGCCGCCAAGGTGGAGGAGAAGCGAAGAGAGAAAGAAGGAGAGAGCTGACGGAGGTTGATAGAAATCTAGACAGGAGTGGCATGGTTCAAATTTCCTTAAATTATGGTGGCACATAGCCGGTATCGCGAATAGTAGTGGTATTTTTCTAATATGACATATTTGCAGTGGTATGGATCCAATTAACCCTTAATAATAATACAATTAATTGTACACTTTATTCTTCGAGAAAAAGAACTATATTTATCTATAACTAAGTATGACATGGGCTAATAAAAATTAAACAAATAGTCGTTAGGTAAATAATATCTAAAGTAATGGACTAAAGAATATATCTATTTAATTAAGCACTTCAAATACATAGTATAAATCTAAACATTTAGAGCAGAGAAAGCTGAACCTAATCAGTTGTATATGAGGAATTTTCCGTTTCCGATTCCGGAAAAAACCTGAATTCATTTCCGGAAAGTTTCCGATAGATTCCGGTTTCCGACGGATTGTAGCCTTATCATATTCGTTTCCATTTCTGAGAAAAAAAATTCCGAATTCGTTTCCATTTCCGAAAGTTTCCGAAAAAATTCTGACCGACGCTTTCCGTTTCCGAAAACACGTCCGGAATCCGGAAACTTTTCGAACCATTGTCATCCCTAGCTGCGGGCGCCAGAAGAAGAGGCGTTGATTTAGTGGCGAAAGAGGAGGAGGCAGCGGTGAGAGAGGGGATTGGGTTTGGTGGCCTGTGGGAAATCGGGGAGGGGAGAGAGAATCTGGTAGGTGAGAAAAAAAAGAAAAGGTGGAGAGGCTGACAATGGGTCCACTGTTGCTTAGGGGTATCTATCTATTTCTTTTTGTTGTTATAAGGTCCGAAATATAAACTTTCTAATTCATTCAATAACTACGGGTTGACACATAAATAACAGGGGCTGAAACGGAAAATATACTCAGCGGTGACCTCCATTGTAGATTGCGTGGCTTTCATGTGTCTTATCCAATTTAGCATGTTGAGACCACTAGTACCATGGCCTCCATTGTACATGCCCTTATGGCATCTAAATATTCTCCCTCACACCTAATGACACACTGTCCCCTACTAAAGCAAGTCATCCCCATTGAAGATCGACGCTACCATTCCCTTAAGGATATTGACATGCCTTCAGCACCATAGCCCAACAATTTCATCCTTGTTGAAGCCCGACGACAACCTTCGGCAAAAGCTCACCACTTTGTCTTGTGATGGTCGCTTCTACAAGCACACAACCTTAAAGGAGATCACCACCGCCATCCCCTTGCAAAAGATAGAATTTCATAAACAATAGATTCTTCAAGCAACATGTTGTTTTTTTTTTTTGAAATACCTTACATGGCAGTTTCCTCATATGCTACTAAATACGTGGTATTTCCCTCACAAGACACCAAAATCTCCTACGTGTATACAATCTCTAACTGTACCGTACCTCTTGGTTGAAAAGTAATAAATCATATGTTAAATTATATCTGTGTATTTGAACTTTGGCGAGAAACAGTTAGGGAAAACTTTTTAATTTTTTTTGAACTTTCGAGAGTAGATCGAGTATGTTTTAGGGACTCAGGTGTGTACATGTGTTGGTGTGTGTAGTGGTAATTTAGCGAGGTTAGGGATTTGGGAAGGTGAGGGGCGAAGGCAGGAAGTTATTAAGGGTAAGGCTTAACCATGTTGTTTTATTCATTTTGTTCAAATTTTATATGATGTTTAGTGTTTTTTCTTTGATTTTTTTTTGTCCTCTGTGGGGCTTAAGCCCAAGCTGCCTCAAACTTGGCTTTGACCTGCGGAGGGTGGGAGTGACGTGTATTCATAGAGGTAATTTTTTGAGGCAAGAATTTATCAATGATTTCCTTCTTCTTTTAAGCATGTTTTAGAGACCGGGCACAATTGTGGGTGTGTCTAGAGTACATGTGTGCATAGTGCCATGGGTGTGTCACACTTAAAGAACTAACCTCACTAAACTCTATTAAAAAAGCACTCATGTGTACTATATACATAATTTCATGGGCACTATTAATTTGAATCATAGTTCATATTTCTTTTTATTTATTTATTTTGAATTTTTCTATTCTAAATTCAGTTAATGACAAGATTTACCATCCTTTCTTCTACTTTAAACTCGTGAAATGCCTGAGTTGTTCCAAATTCCCTAATTTACTAAATGATGCATACACTACACGCACGTCTCCACCATCACAACACGAACGCTTCTCTTGCTCGAACCCACTTTGGCTGCAAATAACCTGCAATATTGCACACCGTCATCGCTAACTAGGGTTTTCTTAACACGTCATCCCAACCGGCCGTAATTGCAGTTAAGGAAGTATGGGAGCACCGAAGTTAAGGATACACCGGATACTTGTGTATAGGTTTCTGTTTAGCTTAAGAAACTTTAGCTAGACATCACATTTATGCCCTTTTAATGGTTGTTTTTAGTTGTTACCGAGCTTAGATACTACTAAAATGGTCCTGATCAAAGCCTACATACAGAAGCTAAGTGCCAAGTAAACTCCCTTTCCTGATGCACGTAGAATTGTACTACTTGTGTCGCGGTTGTCTCACTAGGCCAGGCATTCAAACGGGTAATTTATTTTAGGGGTAATTTCATTCTTGATATCCAATATTGATTTTACCCCTACATTTTAGGGTTTTTATTTTTACCCTCATTTTTTAAACGAGTCCAAATTTTACCCCTATTTTGAATGGTGAAGTTAACGTTGTTAAATTATTGGTAAAAATGAAATTTATACTCTTACTTGATGTTGTACATTTACCCTTAATAATCGTGTTTTTACCTCCATTCTTGGAACGTGATTTCAAAAATAGAATGATTTTTTGGTAAGCTTTGACTAATATAATAATTTAGATAAAATATCAACAAAATTCTAGGGTTCGCGATGGGGAATTGGGGATTAGGGAGAGGAGGCAGTGGTAGAAGAAAGGGCCTCCTGACATTTGCAAAATACTAGGACTAGAAAGGTCAATTCATATTTTGTAAAATCATTATTTTCATTTTTGTCCATTTCTTTATGCAGTAGCACCGGCTCCACTAATTTCCTAATTTCCGTCAAAAGTAGGGGTAAACGCCCCATTCGTTTCAAAAAAGTAAAGGTAAAAACGAAAACCCTAAGTAAGGGTAAAATTAATATTAGACACTAAAGTGGGGGTAAGAACGAAATTATCCCTTCATTTTATTATTGTCTTGCATAAAAAGTTTTACTGTAAATGTATGTTGTACATCACAATCATTTGTGCCTTAGGGGTAGCCGAAAATTTGACAAATTGACCCCGCTCATAAAACTTATTACAATAGTATATCGTGTCAAAAACTAATTTCAAAAATGAGCCGTGACCTTAGCACCGTCAGGTAGCGTCATCGGGTTGGCGCTAAAAGTATAACTCCTCAGCAACAAGATCTTGTCCGAGGTGGCAAGATATGCAGTACTTTCTTTATCCCAAAATAAGTCGATCTAGTAGGAAATGTGATATATTTTAGTAGTATCGAAGTACTCCCTCCGTGCTAAAATATAAGAGATTTTAGTTCGATTTAACACATCATATTTAGATTCGTAGTACTGTAATATCTGCCACCCAATCTAAATCTATTATATTTTGAGACTGATGGTGTACTAAATTAGTAACTGCTCTCTCTGTGATTACTGATTGTTTGGATAGATAACTTGTTATTTAATCACCTCTTTCGATCGGATCAGGCAGTTGAGTAGTACTACGTACGGCAACGACGTACTGTACCTACTACTACTAGTCTACTGTTACTCCATACCTAAGAGACACTCCGTGGTCAATGTAGGAGAGCGACGTGACTCGCCTTACATTTCAGCTTAAATGCTTAATGACAGGGGGTACTGTATAATTGCCGTACGCGTGTAGTCGTATGTTTTGACGTAGACCTACGTACAGAAACTAGTTACGGCAATAAGTTACTGCTCCATATATCTCATAATAAGTTTATTTTTTCACTCCTCCTGTTTATCTCAAAATAAATTTATATTTAATAATCATCTTGCAATGGAAAAGAAATAATTATATTGAGATTTGATAAAATAGAAGTATTGTGATTTCTTTGGTTTTGTATTGGTATTTGTGAGATGGATGAATATGCATTTATTTTGGGACGGAGGTAGTACTCCCTTTATCTTAAGATAAGTTTATTTTTAGCTCCTACTATTTATCCTCAAATAATTTAATTTTTAAATAATCATTGTATTGGAGTTTGTGAAATTATAGGATAAATACATTGGAAGAAAATAAAGTGGGAAATAATTGTATTGGGATTTGATAATATGAGGGTGTTCTAGTTTCTTTTTATTATTGATATGTGTAGGATAAGTGAAAAATGAATTTATTTTGAGATGCATGAAGTACTACCGAGCTTTCTTTTCTACTCACGATATATAGAAAGTGAGCTCTTTTTTCACGGAGGTAGCACTCCCTTCCTCCCAAACAGTAGTGTAAATATTTATAGAATTCAATTTTTTACATAATATAAATAATTTTAGATCTTATTAATAACTTCTTATTTAAATTTCTTCCCGTTTTATCTCTAACTACCCCTCCCCTCAAGACAGGCTATGTATTTAAAATTTGAAGTGGTAATTTTTTTTATAGCTATCCTTCTTTCCAGGTTGATTACAGTCTCTTCTGCATTTTTCACGTACGCATACATATTACATACTGTATGTACCTATTTTTTTTTTAAATCTTAGGTATATATTTGAATACCATCGCATCTTGGTGGACATGCCCCTGACCCTCTCTGATGGAATTGGGATGTCCGATCTTTCATTAGGGGAAGATAACTATTGATTTGGCAGGAACTTGACATACACAATCCGGCTTCCGATAAATACGATCCGAACCCTACAACTGCAGTACCACATTTTCTCTGATTATTAACCATGCCGAAACACGATTGACCTCACCGAGAAGGCTAATTCCTGCATGTGAATCGAAGAACACAAGCAAGAACGAGAAATACAACAATTGAATTTTAGATGAATGTTAATCAAGAACTCGAAGTTGGGGTTTCACAAACCGAACTAGCGGTGAAACTACAATGACAAAAATAATTTAAGCAAAACCCAATCCTAACTCAAAAATGACTACTGAATATATAGGTTATAGGGTCCACCTTAGACCCACAGACACGTATTGATGCAAAAAAATATGAAGGTCTGGGAGATTTTCTTAGCTCCAGTGCAGATCCAAAATATTGATGAGATGCGGGCATGCCAGCTAATTTGATCCTGCAACCGATAAGATATATAAATTGAAAGACAAAGAGCCGATCCAAATGTTAGCCGATGTCGATAGGGTTTTGAGCAATCGGCTATATGTATAATGTAGATTCTGATATTTGAGTAAATAATAATATAAAGACAATCGACTTATGATAATGTAATAAAATAATAATATAATCCAATAGAAACTAATCGACTAATAACAATATGATGATGATTAAAACATACATCGGCAGGAGATCCGATGTCATCAAATCCAAATGATTTAAGTAATCAATTATGTCTTTGCTGCAATTGGCTAAAACCAACTTGTATGTAATCCTTATAAGCCAATGCAACACCCAGATAACTTATCGACAGAAGCCTCGATGAAACCCTTATTGGCAATCAAATGCAGATTAGTTTTTATGATTCTAAGCACGACTTAGTAGGTCAAACCCAATTGATGCAAAACTAAGTTTGAAAAGAAACATAAAGTCTAAAAAATTAAGTTTTTGACTGATTTTAGGATGATGGATATCCTAACCAATCTAAACTGACATGTACAGTTTAGTTGATACCGACGAACCCTAGAAAAAGTCAAGTTGATATAGGTAAAGTGCATCATTGATTCAGATTGAAGAAGATATATGATAGATAGGTAGGTGAAAATATCAATCGAACCAGAGCGATCCAAGAGGTCGAAACGATGTAACTTTGAACAACACCAATGTAGCCGATACAATTACCAGGGTTGGCGGAACGTAGGACTTACCCCTTCGCTGATATCGAAATCGATGCAACCCCGCGTCAGGTGCCAAGTTCCACCGGTGATAAGTAAAAACCTTGGAAAAGAGAGTGGTGATGCACCTAGAGTAGTTGTATTGATCATAGAGATAGATTACAAAAATCCCGGGTGTACATATTTATACACATTGGTAGATATTAGTCCATATCGAACACGATACAAGTTTCCTAAAAATAAAAGGAAAGATACACGTCTTAATCGGAAAATAGACAAAACTTCCTAACGATAATGGAAAATTACTAAATCTTAACTAATTAATAAATAGAATTAAACTACCATGCTATGGTCTTCATGGTAGCTTCTTGAACTTGAACTTTTCTAAATAATCTTTCCATCGACTGATTGTGTTCTTTCCTTAACCAAATCCACTAAAGAATCTTACCAAATTTTAACGTTAACAATGCGTCCCTATTAGACCTCCGACACGATACACGGCCCAACGGATCCGAAGACGGTGATGCAGCACCCAGACAGATTCTGGACGCCTTCTTGTTTTGATGATTTCTATTTACACGACAGGAATTTTAACGTGGGACCAGAATACCACATCCACTTGAAAGATGGTCTCATTATTCCATATATATGTAGAACATCGAAATCAGAGTTTGAATACAATCTGGACGATGATTTTAGAGCAGATTACTCTAGAGTTTGGGGTGGACTCAAACTTGATATATTCTATCTAATCCAACCAAAACTTCTTATATCTTAGAATAGAAGGGACTATATTCACGATATTCACGATAATTTTACTCCCAACTCGGAGAAGCAGGGGATGGAACGTGCACGTACATATGCGTACGTGGTGCTCAGCTGCTAGTGTCAAATACAATTTTTATCCTTCGCTGACCAGTAGGACTGTAGTAGGATACAGTACACACGAGGTACTCATGTACATCATCCCCACGATCGTGCAGTCAAGTCGTCGTTCGCTGCATGGACGCCGTCGCGCGCTGGCCTGGGACAAAAGTGCAGTGGTACGAGTGCGACCGATCGGTGGGTGAACCTGACCTGAGAGCATGCTCACGATCGGCTGCCCGTCCAGATCCATCGGAAGATCGGCGAATCAGGCCAGAGCACGCATCCGCCGGCCGCCGCTGTACGGCGCGCGTATACAGCGTACGTAGGTAGGTAGTACTACTACGGTACAAGCAAGGAGACGGCGCAACCGACGGCGAACGCGCCGCCTCGTGCTGTGTGGATCGATCGGATGGATGGATGGATCGATGGGATCAGGCCGGACGACAGCGTCACATGGCCAGTGGTTACTGCGGCGGGAGAGGACCGGCCGGCTGCCGGATGCTCGGCCAATGGCAAGCGGAAGAGGGTACAGTAGGCTAGCGATGAAACAGGAGCGGATAGTTTCCGTTTGTTCCGGAGAAAAAGACTACGGATACCTTTCGAAACGGATAATTTTCAGATAGTTTGTATATGGATACGAATACGGATATTTTCTCCTAGATACGGATACGAATATGGTATCGGGGTTTTCGTCGGATACGGATAATAATACGGATATCCGGTGAACAGTGCTATTTGGATATCCGCATAAGTCATGAGACATACCCTATTTCTTTATAACTCTACTAACTTTAATATATCTTTTTAAATTTTAATAGTAGTCCATCTCTTAACACTAGTCCATACTATTAATATTATTTTAACTTTTTAAAAAATATAAATTATACTATATTTTATATAAAATGAGCTAATTATATTTTGTTTCTATTAGAAATCGAGTTGGTTTTTGTGTTCCGAGAAAAATATGTTTTCGTATTCATGTCCGATCATATTCGATTCTTATTCGTATTCGAGATAATTCGTATTTATTTCCGTATCCCAGTTATTCGTATCCGTTTCTGTATCCGGTAAGAAATATGAAATCGAATATGGTAAGTATTTTTATTCATTTCGCTCCGTTTTCATCTTATAGTAGGCTAGTAGCCTACTACTGCCTGCCTGCCGGTTTCAACGGCCGTCGCCCGGCGGCCTTGCTCGGTTCGCAGGCGCGCCGCCGCGGTTAGCGGGCCAGCGGCACTCGCATCGGATGCTTCTCCCGTTTCGCCGAGCGACAAATCACGGCTCGGACAAATCGGGCGGGGGTGATTTGCTGCCGCTTTGCCGGCTTCTCCTCGTATTAATGGCACCGCCAGGGTGCAGCGGATGCGGTCAGTCAGTCGGTAAGTCAGTGTACCTTGCAGTGTTTCGTTCCTTGCTTCATCGTTTACGGGAGGACTCTGGTCAAAGGAGGCTGGGTTATGCGTGGAGGTACGATCTACCGTGCACGGTGCACGGTGCACGGACAGAGAGGGTCAGGGCGTTAGGGTGAAATGCTACGTACGTGCTCCTAACTAACGTACCGCCTGCCTCTACGAGTCTGCTGAGTCCGGACATGGGACCATGTATGCATGAGTCAGAGTTTGCCCGTGGAGTCGAAAATTGATTCAGGAAAGGAGCTCAGGGAATACCGGAATAAATTGTGGAGTAATATATGCGACTTGTACATTTCGCTCATTTCTATACAGAGACCTAACATTCTTCAAACGGCACCACAGGATCCGTGGCGCAATGGTAGCGCGTCTGACTCCAGATCAGAAGGTTGCGTGTTCGATTCACGTCGGGTTCAATACCCCGATCCAATTCGGATCCCTTTTTTTTTCTTTAATGAACGTGAACTGTTCTCTTTTTGTTTGGGCTGCCTTTCCTATTGACGGGCCGCATATGACTTCTCACTCAATTAATGGGCCTGACGTTCGCAAGGCCGAGATGCCCGGCAACGGACCCAGATGCCGCATACGGCAACAGGCTAATCTTCACTCTTTAGATGGGCCTATGTAACAACGGTTCATCAGTACGGCTTATACAGTACTGCTACATCAATGTCTCAAAGACCTGACAGGTTTACATGCTTGGCTTTGCTTGTCAAGCCTTCTGCCTGGCCTACGATCTCGAACACCCGTGTGGTGAGTGGTGACGGATGATCTTTTACCGCCGTCTGTGTCAGTCTCGCGGCGTGGCATGCCATGCAATCTGCAATCCCCTTACGACCGCGTGGTCGCACGCCGTACGCGTGCCGGGCGACCGACGCAAATGCTCCGGCCGCTCGCAGATGGGCGGAAAGCGACGCGTCGATCGGTACACATTCTATCCCTCGCGCAGTCGCGCCTACGTACTCCTACGTGCGTATCAGCCACAGGCCAATTTTTTCTTTTAGAAAATGATCCGCCACAGGCCAATGGACTACCTTAGCTAGATTTGCATCGAGGGCGCGCGTGTTCTCCCCCCCCCCCCCCCCCCCCCCCCCCCCCCCCCCCCCCACCCCATGGGATCGTTGTCCGTCGCGCCCCGTGAACGACACATCTCGGCTTGCCTCCCTGCACGCGCGCAGATCGACTCACCACCGGATGGATCGGCGCGCGACCAACGACCAGCGTACGTACGTACATGCAATGCCCTTTTCTCGCTGACACCATGCACAGCAACAAGATCGCGCTGCATGCAGCAGCTGCTAGCTGTAGCTTCGTATACATGTGCAGTCGCCAATAAGCTATAGGTCGGTAAGTCGGTTAATAATAATAATATTTTAATAATCTACTACTAGTAGCTTTATTAGTTTTGTGCTAGTTAGCGCAAGGGAACAAGCTGGGGTTACTGGTGAGCAGCAGAAGCCTACAAGGCGCTGATCTGATGAGGGGGTTTGGAATATTTTCTCGTGGAGAGATTGATGGCATGGCTTGACAGTTCCAACGACACATCAGAGGTGGAATATATCTATCTAGCTATGGCCAAGTTGTGGCTTGTTCTTTTCATAGACCGATAGGCGGAGAGCCAAGAATTTGCCGGTTTGCACCCCCTCTCGACCCCTTTCTTTTTCTTGGTGGGGTTCCGTGATGACACAGCAGGGGTTGGGTTTGGGCATAAATATAGCGGCCGGTCGATTCTATAAGTGAAGATCGAGTTGCTATATATATGAACACCTGTATAAGAGTTATGATCGAGAATAATATTGTTTTGGTGTCAATTTCATTCGTTTATCAAACCGCTAATAGCTTTGCCCACAGAATCCAACCTAGTATTTCCGAAACTCTAAACTAACCATTTGCCTATTCTTTCTTGAGTTCACATGAAATTCTCCACTTGTTATATCCTAACCTGACCGGGTTGGAATCACCTAATTAAAGGTGCATCTTGCATAAACATCAAAGGTATAAAATGGCAACCTAAAAAGTGAGGGGGAAAAGTCAAGTTAATTACCCACCTACACCCTTCTCTTTACATCTACAACAAATAACATACTTACTTCTTTTACAAATCAAAGCATTCACTTGGAGAAGCACCATGTATTAGAATGATGGTGGAATTGCGGTGTATGACTTTAACCATCAGAATTCAAATCCTTATATCCACAAATATAGTTGTGTGCATCCTTAGTTGGGGTATAGGGCGGAAGTTGTACTACCGTACCATTGTTAAAAGCAAAACATTCACCTTATGAGGCACTATAAGAGAGAACCAAGAGAATCTCTTATTGGATCTCTACCTAAGTACTATGTTTCTATTTTCAGAATCATTCTCTGTCTCATGCGCAAAGACGAAGAGATGGCTCCATCGCGTGCAAAGCATCATTTCACATTTGACTTAATCAAAGTTATCAAAAGTTACCAAAGAAGATTGGTCAGATCTAATATGTTAACCAAGTCAACACTTTCTGTCCCACTTACTAAAAACTAAGTAATTTTATTGTAGTATTTTAGGGATATTATCAATATCTCCTTATATCTGTTAGTTATTAGCTATAAAACCAAAATGTTTGTTTTGAGCATGTAGTGATATTAAATGGTACACTGAATTTGCACAATAGCTAAGAATGACAAGTGGCACCACCATTGGAATCCCTGTTCATTTTTCGCCAGGTTGGTGGAAGATCGCCGAAGAATGAAATTGTCAGAAAAGCATTACAAACACTCAGAGAAAAAGGCTTACCAGAGCTCATACCACACTTACAACAAATTCAACACACTAAACAAGCATTAATTGGTTAAATTAACAAATATTCTTCTCCATTGCGAAGAAGCCTACCTTCTTCCATGTTTGTCATTACTCCGGTATAACAGACGAGCACTCAACAACATATTTATTTATAGAGTGTTCCATTCGAATCATCCACAATTTACAGAGTGCTACATAAAACCTGTAACACTTTGATGTCCCTGGATACAATCCCATCCTTGTAGTAACTCCACCAAATATAAAAATTACCTAAAGTCAGGCATGACGTGAGGTGTCTACAAAACTCCATTTTCCCATTGCATAATGGGCAAGTAGCTTTATGGGGCCATCCTCAATGCTGGAGGTTATTGGCAATAAGGTTCATCTATCCACTCATGCCTGACTTGCTCACTTGCACGTAGCTCACAGTACTAGTTAACACCCCTCTCTCATGAGTCCCATAACAGTCGTTGTGCAGAACTTCAACATATATATACATGATTTTAGTTCTGAAAATCTAGCATATTTGTTACTTATTATTATCCATGATCTGCTAGGCTACTTGTTTGGATAATAGAACATGAAAATAATTTCCCACGCATCAAGGGGTTACTTTTAATATATACTAGCTATCCATTTTTCCCACCTCATTTCATCCTAACTCTTAACTCATTTCTCTATCCCACCAGCCCTCATATCTCATTATTCCAAGGCAAAATAGCCCCTAGTGCTAGCATTGTGACCAAGCTACACTACCTTCAGGGAGGAGAGGGGTCCCAAACCCTAATGCTGATCCCCACATTTTTTTCAGCTACTCGCTCCCTCATTGCCATTGATGGTCTACACTCACAATGAGAGATGCTGCTTTAGGGGGCTCGCTTTTGTAGGATGTTATCTTGATTGAATGAACTAGCTTGTTCTATTAAAAAGCTTGAATGTACACTATTTTGTTCTTCATGATTTTTTTTGAAAATATCTTTGTAGTTTTGGAGATCGGAATTCGTGGAATCGAAAGGTAGTTTTGATAATTGAAATCTGAAAATTTCCATGTTGAAAGTTTTACAAATTAATCTAGCTAATTACAAATATTTAACAATGACAAATTAAAGGATGACACCTAATCATCATTGTTTAAATGCACCTGATCCTCGAATCCCCTGCCTAATATTTAATAATCGACTGTATATATCGATATAACTACTACATGAATCTTCTATTTGATTTGTTGATGTTGTTAGAGATATTTACATAATATTAATAACTTTGCTAGTTTCACATATAAGATATTTTTATATTTTACTTTCTTTGTTCGTTTAGTTTTTTTTCTCTTATTCTTTGTCGGGCCGGGTTAGGAAAGTACATAAACAATTGAGATTATTTTTTAAAAAAAACTAGCTGATTGGCCTATGTGTTGCAACGGAATCAAAATGAAGGATTGGGAATTAGGAATCAGGAGCATTTGAATTAGGGAGCACAAAAGTTTCACCAATATTAGGGCCCACTCACACAAGCTATAGGGGGTGGTGGTGGCCCACTATGAACATTTAAAGTAGTATAAAGAAATTAAAAGCTGGACTTCTAGTGGAGAATAATGGAAATGAGACTAGTAAACCACAAATAGTTCTATATATCTTGGAGTAATATCTCTAATACTCCATCAAAATGTCCAATAAACTAAGCGGATGCAACAATCCGTTGTACGAGTACAATCGACATATATATGCACACTGATTTAATTTGATCGAGCAACTAGCAATGAATATTGCGTTGGAACTTGGAAGTACAAAGCTTTATCAAATGGACAGTTGTCTTTGCTGACATCTTTAATTGGCAGGATGGAATAGAATTCCCAAGGGAGATGATGTCCAAAGATACGAGACACATTTACAAAAGGGGATCGTACTCGTATAAAATCTATGCGAGCTGCCCTACATGGTTACAGCAGAAGAGTTTTTTTTTTCTATAATTCAGGACTAGTAGTCATAAAAGATATACTAGAAGCAGCACAGTTGTCCTTGCAGCATTTGCTAGCTCACGGCAGGGGAGGCAAAATGCAGGAGCTTTGATTAGTTGACCTAACTGGCCCCTGTTAGCTGCCACATATAATTATATTTCTCAGGATTTTGATTGAAAACAACATATGGGCTAGCTCTATGGAGAAGCCACCATCAATCAGGGTGGGTCCCACACATTCATATGACAAGTGCTTGCTCATATCATTAGGGGCCCCATGCCTGCGTAGAGACAAGGCATGGGAACCAAATTGGTGACATGTAGGGCGTTGTGTGTGTTCTTGTGTGTGCCAACCTAAGCTAAGCTGCATAGATAGCTAGCCGGGGCCACTGTTGTGTCATGTGCACTGTATAAGGGTTGCGATGTGATGTGATCGCCCAAGGACAATGGAGCTACTAGCTGATCACTAATTGGGGATTAGAGCTTTGTGTACGATGGTTGAGATGTGCTAGTCATGGACCAAACCGAATCATGCTTTAAATGCTAGATTAGCTATAGCTGATGGTACCAGCTACTATATCACACAGCAGGTCAAACTTTTAGGTTCAGGATGAGATCACAGTTAGCTATTAGTCTCTGCTGGCTTTTTAGAAAGAGCTAATCAAGCAACTCTTAACTAATTGACTGGCAACTGAAGAGTGGCCAATTGCTTAACTGACCCTCCAAACAATACTGCATCGATCATTCTGATACGAATTACAAACAAACAATGCTAATTACATCTCCCAAATCACCAAATAATCTACACCTATAGGTACAAGCAAATTGAAGCAAACCTTGGTAGATGCCTCGATCGATCTCACGGTTTTATTTACAGTAACCGCTACTTCGCTAATCGCCCGCGATTAGCGCAGTGCTGATCAAACCTTAGTAGCCCCATAGCGCGGCCTCGTGATCGAATTTTTGGCCGGAGGATGACGAGATCTCGGGGTTCACGTCGGAGGTGAGGCCGGTGTCCTGCGACGCGCTCAGCCTCTCCCGTTCGCCGCCGCACGCCGCCGGCTGCAGCTGGCTGCCGGCCACCGCCAAGTCGACGAGGCTGTTGTACCCGTTGCAGCTCTCCAGGAGTTGCACCAGGCTTACGCCGTGGTGCAGCTGCCCGTACTGCGTGAAGCTCGCCATGAACGGCGAGGAGCTGTCGCCGCCGCCGTGCCCGTGTACTGCCGTCGGGTTAAAGAACTGGCCCTCCAGCGCGTTGGAGAAGCAGGTCACGTGCGCCGTCGTCGCCGGGTCGATGGCGCCGGCGCCAGCGCCGGACATGTCCATCAGAGGAGGGAGGACGGACGACATGGTGATCTCGTCCGCCACGGACGACGACGTCGACCCTCCCCTCGCCATCTCCACCACGGCCGCCTTCCTCCCTCCCGCCGCGCCTACCTCCACGAGGCTCTTCTTGAACACCCTGCACAACACCCACTCGTTCTACGCATGCCCAACAAGAAAAAAACACGGCGTGTCAGTCCGGCCGGCGCGATCTCGATCGATCGATCAAACTGGTCACAACCAAACACACTTACGTGGCGTGCGTGCGTGCGTACCTTGGACGACGCGGGCTTGCCGGGGAGGAGGCCGAGGGCGGCGGCGTGGAGCTTGCCGTGGAGTCGGTACTCGTGCATGACCCAGCCGGACTTCTCCCCCTTGGGTGCACGCCCCGTGTAGAAGACGAGCGTCTTCTTCATGCCGACGAGGGCCTTGCCCCTGAAGATGTCCTTGTCCTTCCCCGTGGCCTTCCAGTACCCGGACTCCGTCGCCCTGTTCGTCCTCAGCCCCGTCGGGTACTTCCTGTCCTTGAGGCAGAAGAAGTACCACTCCTTCTCTCCCATCTTCGCCAGAGCTGCCAATAATTCCATCGCAGCATCAACAGAAGTTAGCTAGCTACCCAATCCAATGATCCGTGTATCAATCATCACTGCATGCAGAGGTAGGTAACTAAGTAGAGGAGCTTGCTTACATGGCAGGTCCCAGGGCTCGCACTTGTTGAGGTCGGCCTCGGCGACGGCGAGGGCGGCGAAGCGATCGTCGGCGACCTTCTTGGCGAGGTAGTGCGTGATCAGCTCCTCGTCGGTCGGGTGGAAGCGGAAGCCAGGGGGCAAGTCCATGCCTGCCTGGCCCTGCTGCTCCATTGCTGCCTAATTAAGCTAGCTAGCTAGCTAGAGCTTTACTGGCTAACAGCTCCTTGCTTATTGCTGCTATATATGTAAGATTTGTTAGCTGTTATGCCAACTCCTGTCCTGAAACATTTGTACACATATACACACAGATATGCATAAACTAGGACCGGAGATTCACACACTTTTAAAAGGTAGAGCAAACCAAATCAAATTAAAGCTGGTATGTATCCATGACACCTCTTCGCTAGCTAGCTAAGCTAGAACAAAAACAAACCACACAGATGCTTAGAAAATCGAATCGAACCAAAAGGACATGGTATGCAAGCACATAGAACACACAAAAAGAATCAGCATATGAGATGTTTATATGCACAGAAAAGTTAAAAAAGTACACATAAGAAAGTAGAAGAACACACTTGAGGGATGAGGTGATAAATAGTTAGGATATGATAATTACCTTTTGGAGCAGAAGTAGGTTCAGGGTGGCAAGAGGAAATCGTTGTATAGAGGAAATAAAGTGGGAGGGGAGGTGGTGCTCCTTAAATACTAGAGGCGAGCTACATGATGGTCTTTTTAGTAGAAAGAGACGTGGGTGATGAAGGAAACTCATCAGAGGTTACTACTAGCTAGTAGGTGAATGCATGGGAAGAGATAGATGAGATGGCTCTACAGGACAGCGTAGTTGTGTATACCTTGTAACTCGCCAAAACTTGCTTCCAGGCATGATCAATCACCAGATTAATTTAGTGGCTAGTGATCCATCAGATCAGAGAGTGTTTTACCCTAGGATGACTTTGATCTGATCTGGCTGGATTTAAGGATTTGTGCATTACTAATTAAATGAGTCTTAATTAATGGAAATTATGAGTACTACGAGCAGCATTAAAGTAATTAAAGCGTCATATGCGACACGCGAGCCGGGCAGCAACCGATCGAAAGCGACCAAACCAATCCTTTCTGCGTCTCCAGAAGCTTTTGAGGACGAATTAGAGCAGACTCCATGGCGAGTAGTACACCTACTATTTGTATTCGAGTACTGCAATAAACGGGAGAATTTATTAGCTTCATACTAAGCATGAGCTGGTTCGATCATTTGGTACATAATCACTAATTCAATTAATTAATTAATATCTAGGCTAGCTACCGACGTCCAGGCGCAAACAAAAGATATATGCAGTCCAAAGCAAACCTTGATATTTGGTCTTTGTGTAATTTTCTGCAGGGATTGTACAGTAGTACATATAATCATTGCCTGAACTTGATTAGAATCAGGGATACTTAAATCCTTAAAAAGAGAATCTCCCAGGAGATAAGCCAATCAAATCGGTGGCAAACTGGCAATGGCACGACGATCCTGTAGCCCAGTGACAGCACATTGGTCACAGGCTAACACTATTGTGTGTAGTAGGGTGTGCACAACATTCTGCTGCTGCTTGTACATGCAATCCAATGGGGGCGAATGATTCTCTCCGTTTATTCAAAGGCCGTAATATGCAGATCTGCAGAGCCAATGTACTGGTGTTCTCTTTGCAGCCCTGCAGGTACATGCAATGCACAGCACAGCACAGAGGATCCACTTGGTTTTGTGGGGCTTAGAACGGATATGTGTGACAAACGCGATGCTACTGTGCATTATTCTCCGCGGCTGTCAGAAATGGGGCAAACGTCTGAAATGTCCCCGGCCCCCATATGTTCAGGCTGCAGAGGATACTGCTGTTGAGGAATTCACATGTCTGGTTAAAGAATTCATGTCTAATTTACACTACATATTACTTCATCCACTGTATCAACCAAACGATGTGCCTAACATGGTCCATGCATGATGATTATGAGTGTGATTTTGGTTAATAAACCAACAGAAACAATGAGATATTTAATATCATTTTCGTGCGAAATATCTGCTACAGTGGATTCTTCTGCTCGCGCAATAAATTCACCAAGAAGCTCTTATCAGTTTGCCGATGCATCCTGAATCCTCGGTTAGTGCTATGTTGCTGTCAACAAACTTAAGGAAGAGACAAACTGAACATAGAGGAAAAGAAAAACGCCATCTCCAAGACGAGTTCGGAGTTCCGTCTAGCAATTAACGCTTTGCGGAAAACGCAGAAAAAGACCGAATATTACCACATAAGGGACTTGAAAAAGCTAGAGCCGCATCTATCTACAAATGGGAGGAGCCTGCAGCCAGTTGCAAAACACCATCATCAGTTGGTCATCTGCTACGCTACTGCAAATATGCAATGCAAAGAAGAGAACGCTCTGCGATCTCTCCAACGCGTGCATCAGCTGATGCTTAAGATGTGTGACACGATGATATGTGCTCTCTGTGTGTGTGCCCAATGGATCCTACACGGGATGATTGGTGTCATGTCGATGTGGCATCGAGGCAATCCTCGTCTCTGAATTTCTGAAATCTCTGGAGCCTGCCCCCTTCCATGCTGTCATGCATGGCGATCATGGGTTCTGCTCATCAGCAGCCGACAAAACGGCTTCTTTCAAAGTACACGTCCAGCACAATGCGCTGCTGGATCAATAATCGATAGTGCTGCTACCCCCTCTGTCATGAGCTGCGGTTTTCGGGATCAAAATCATTGCGTGGTCTCAGTCTCCGGATGTGAACTTGACCTGTGAATTTCGGACACTTCACCGGGTATGAACCCGGGCTGTGATTTTCTAGGATAGACAGAGAAAGCTACTGTGTGCAATCCTCACTCATATTGCAACGGATATTCCCGTTCAGGGCCGCTAATGTGCCTGTCACCACCGTACGTTTGGTAGTCAATTTTTACGCGTCTTCGCTAGTAAATTTTGTACCTACGTGACAAGTGTTTATCGTACTAACAGTCGTGTGATTGTGTCCGTCAACCAAACGACGTAGCCCTCCTGCAAGCAAACAAAACCCGCGCGCGCGAGGCCTAGCTAGCCCGACACGGACGTACGCGACGCGTCGCGGTCGATCGATTCGATCCTCCGCGCAGCCGCGTTCTCGCCGAGACGCCAACCTCCGCGGAGAAAACGCATGTACCACGGCCGATCACCCGGTGCTCACGCGCGGCCCTTTCGCGCGGCGAGGAGCCGGCACGCCGAAACGGGCAGGTCAGAGCGGGAGGCGAGACCGATCACGCGAGCGCCACGGCTTTCCTTTCTCGGTGGGGGCGATCACCGCGACGCGTGTCGTGGCGGCCGCGCGCGCGCGCGCGGAGAGGAGTCCCGCCCGTGCGGGGGATCTCACGGTCGTCTCACCGGTCGACGTCCACATCCACCGGGAAAAAAAAAAAATCCCCGCTTCTCACGCGCGCGCACGCACGGCACTCGCATCGCCAATCGCCATGGGTGCCACCCGGCTAGGTAGCGGGGCCAATTCTTCTTTTTCTTCTTTTTTTTTTTATCTCCGCCGGTAGAACGGCTCAGATTGCCAGATCGGCTTGGTGTTACGATAGTGGCGAACCAAAAATAACCGGGGGGATATGGTATCACGCGTACTTACGACTTTAGGCATGTTGAGGTGGCCGAGTAGGCTTGCCCCGTTCCGTTTCGATCGATCCATTTCCTCGACGGGGACGTTTCGTTATAGAATGATATCTGCTACTTTGTCGTGGTTGCATTGCTTGCTGATTTCTTTCCCGTCGTGCTGATCGGTTCGGGCAAATGCTTCATTGCCATGTGTGCGCACGTACGGTTTCTTGGGTATATATGATATTGCACGTACGTAGAAAAATGCACCGTAGGTGATTGTACTCGTGACTCTTAGGGAATTGTAGACTTCCACGCGTCCTTCAGCAAAAAAAAATGTAGTATACTATAGCTCTGAGTTGTTAATCCATAAAACTACTGATTGTCACCTCATGCCACGGATCGGATTAGGCGTTGAAAAATTGTGGACATATTTTAAGCTGTCAAATAACATGTAGGAATACCTGATATACGGACAGGAGTTGTTTAGGTGGCTGCTTTGGTACCACTGAACACATACCTTTTTTTTTATTTGGCGTCCAATTCGGTCGCGTCAAGTTAGCCAGATTCTGGCAGAGCAATGTTTCTACAAGTATGCTAGCATGACAACAAATTGTGGCTCAAACCATGCAAATCCCAATACCAAATTCAAGTCTGGCAAAAATGTGGCTACAAACAATTAATATGGCTGAGATGTGAATACGGTTGCTGCTAATGCCATCATAATGCAACTGTCAATCTGTTGTCATTCACACGCCGATCAGACAGGACACGAATGCTTTCAGTGAGAACTTTGTTTCTTTAACGATATAGGTGTTCATAGCATGCATTTTTGACTCGATTCCTTTTTCGAATCATCACGTCTCTCGTCTTGTAGCACGCACAGATATGCATTTCATTAGTTTCGCCAAACCTCCCGGTGCAACATTCTGATAAGTTTGGCCCCTTTATAATCATATCATATTTGACGTGGCAGCACTTTCTCATCACATCTGTCAACTTTTCCATAAGGGCTTTTATACTTAACTCTCTTAATTGAGATTCAGATAGATCATATCAAGCCAGTAGCACCTGATAATTCAGGGTGAAGGAACCAGGGAATCACTTGACTGACATGACAAGATGCTAATGTTAGGTTGTCAACAACAAATAGCAGAAAAGGAAAGAAGGCCAAGTGCTTGGATCTCTCTATGCTTTAGGGAAAGACATCTTTCTAGATCAATTATGTGTAGTTTGCTCGGTTTCAAATAAAAGGATCACTAGTTATTATTGTTGTACCAACAAGGTCTATTCATTTCTTTGCAGACAGACAGCATAATGTGCATGCATAAGAAGTCAGAAAGATATGTGGTTCATATATGACTCATAATGCTGAAATATTAATAAATACTCCATCTATTTTATATTGTAAGTTTAACTTTTTTCCTAATTAAACTTGGTTAAGTTTAACAACATCTAAAATATCAAATTAGTTCCATTTAATCTAAAATTGAATATATTTTAATAATATATTTGTTTTGGATTGAAAATACTAATATATTTTTCTATAAACTTGATCAAACTTTAATTAGAAAAAAGTCAAACGAATTATAATATGAAATGGAGAGAGTATTAGATAAAATCGTACTTACTATCCTGAAATGCTGGTCAAATCAAGATCCACAAGATCTGTTAGGGAAGCAGACACCAGGTGACCAGGGATCATTGATCGAAAATGTGCGTGTTGCATATTTCATATGCTTATAGCTGCTTACTCTCGCTGGCCAGAAGAACTGTTTCTGAGTGGTTGGAACGACGCCTTGCAGGAATTGACCTCTTCTGATGCCATCATCAGAGAAAAGGGAACATTTTCCAATAGCCGATCTGTAGGGAAGATAATAAAGAATTGGAATGTCAGATAGTTGTTCTATATAGTGTCGGCTTCAAATCGAGTCAATGGCAACGGTGGCCAGATTAAAGGAGATGAACAGCAAACTAGTGCAAAACCTGCATGCCATCCAATATGCTTTGCTCAGTGTATAACTTCCATCCAGGTGTTCATTTGTCAAAATTTGGAACAGAAAAGAACAAAAGAACCCAAGTCCCAACTACTCCAGGGTCATGTCAATATGTCACGGTCCGTTTTGATCTGTTCTGTATAAATTAAAAGTTCCATACCATTCACAAGTGTTATGTAAATTGTGTAATTACAGAAGAAAATGGTCAGCCAAACATCACGTAGAAATGATTTTGATGTGCTAAGTCAGTTCTGTCGTCCCTTCTCAGTCATTGTCTCACCTCTAGCATGTCCGGCCAATAGGTTTAACAATCATCATGTTTAAGAACATCAAGATAAAAATGTTTTCCCTGCATCATAGGAAAGTGATAAGTTTATCAAAGTAACCAAATGCAAATACGATACCACCTAAGGAATTAGGCACAGACAGGACTACGATTTTGTCACTGCCTGCAAATATGTAATAACTTCATCATATTGATACGAACTAGGCCGAGAAGTTTGGATGTTTGAAACCTTGCATTCTTCATTCAACGAAAGTAAATTATTACCTGCTCTTGTTCATTAGGATTTCCAGCTCCTGAGTTTTTGTGAAGGGTTCACTATAAACAGAGTCCATACTAAGATGTATGCCCAAGTATAATAAGGCTGTTAAGATTAAGATTAAGATGTCATAATATATCAGCTAGTTGGCTATACTGATTGAAGGCTCGAACTAATGCATTTTTTTATCATCTGACATGGCATATAAACATGCCATGTTTTAAAGCAATGACATCTAAGTATTATGCAACAGATTAGGTTGACTGAAGTGCAGAGAAAGAGAACTGCAGGAGACCGATCATTCCTGATTTCCTGTGTTTCACTTTATTGTCCATGTGTTTATGGAAGAAATACATTCTATCACGTTGTAACGAAACATTAAAACAAAAAGCACCCTCAGACCGATACTACTATCAAAATTATAATTCTGTGAACTATGTCTAATGTACAACTAAAACCTGTATGTTTATGCACCTAAAACTCTTCCGACACAGTACCATAAATATCTCACCATAGTTACCTCGATTGCTATCTACCTTATGTTGATAAGTCATGCGCGTAGCACATCAAAACTTTATATAACATGCAGTAATAACTGGTGAAGAACTGATACCACATCAGGGAAAAAATGCATTTCGCATCAGGTAATATATATCCAGTCATCCTAAAATAATTGAACAGTGTGTTGTGCAACATTAGAGAGTAAAATTAATCTGATTACTAGAAGTAAAAATATTCCAACAAACATTTATTGAAGCCTCAAAACCTATTGGTATGGTGGTTATGAAATTTGGTACCCAAGTCATTCTTGTGATTCACATAAATGTCTAACTTCTGGACCAGCTTCCACTCTTTCCACCAGATTTATGCTGGAGACAGATATCTGTTATGCAAATGTTCTTTGAAGCAGCTTTGCACATGTCATAAACTGTGAGACCAGCAATGGCAACTGCTGTCATTGCTTCCATCTCAACCCCTGTCTTCCCACTGGTTGAAGCTTCTCCTTCTATCATAACACTAGAATCTTCTTCGTTAAGAGTAAGATCAACACGAACATGGGAAAGATTAAGGTTGTGGCACAGCGGTATGAGGTTGCTGGTTTGCTTCGCACCAGTTATTCCAGCAATCTTTGCAACAGTTAGAACATCTCCTTTGGCAATCTTGTTTGATGCTACCAAATCAAATGCCTCCTGGCCTAGCAAGACCCTGCATGTCGCTATAGCAACTCTTGTGCTGTCATGCTTGGATGAGACATCAACCATCTTTGCCTGGCCACTCGTATCAATATGAGTAAGTATTGGTTGTCCATTCCCTGATCCATTACTGGGCCTTGCTGGTTGCTGAGGAGGAGTTGAACCTAAAGGACTGGGTGAAGGAGATTCACCAAACACAGATTCCATTTCCTGATATTGCAAATGTCGAGATAATTAATCATTTATTTTAATGACAAATGATAAAATAAACTAGATGGACATGTTTTATGATGATGCTGCACAACACCAAGTTACAAGTAAAAAAAAAGAAGCTATATTGTGCATCATTGTAGTATGGCTAAAAGATGGCAAGAACTCAAAAGTGCTTCAGGACTTGTTAAGATCCTGACTATTTTGTTCCTGCTGTGGTGGAGTTTACTTGTTAAAATGATATAATTTACATTACTAGTTCAATTAAGTGGTTGAATAGATAACCACCAGCTTACAGTTCTGGCATAAATTAGAAACTATCTGATCAGGTAACAGTTCAGGTACTTAGAGTATGAGCAATAGCCAGTTTAGCTTCAGTTAGCAACTCTATTAATACTCTCAACAAACAATAATCAATGTGCTCTGTATTCAAAAACATGTGGTTGCGTTCGTTAAAAATAAATCTTGTGGTTGCACATTGGAGTAACCCAACACAACGATATTAAAATCCCAATTAGATATCGATGAGGTCATATACATCATACTCAGTTTCAGTGAGCTTTATATCAGTAAACACCAAATGAAAAAAAAAGGGTTTATAGCAGCCATTAAACAAATCACCAAGCCACAAACATACACGTTCATGTCAGTAACACCAAAAACTAGCTGCAAAAGGAAAGATTCAAGGCAGAGATAGAGCTCAAATCCCTGACCTTATTGAACTCCGCTATAGTATCGGAAGGAAACCCAGTAGCAAAGCATCTCCAACCATTCTTTCTTGCTACTGTTGTGAGAATGGAGCGGAAGATTGACATTGTAATCAAGCTAGACTGTTGTTTATGCTTCTGCAAACAAGGAATCATCGCCAAACGTGTGAACAGACCAAACACACACAAAAAAAGAGCACATGGTACTCAAATCATAAACAATATTGAGATCAGTGCCTCTCGAGAAAAGCTGCAGGTCGCCGAGAGAGAAGATGGGGCAGCAGAACAAGCAGCAGAACAGGCTGACAAGGGCTCACCCAGATGGAGGTGATGAATAGATCAGGGAGGAGCACGCTCGAGAGGGGATTGACCGATGGCGGTGCAGATTGCACGCCAAAGATCCCACTTGGGGCACTTCTCTACTCACCTCGTCACCATTGGCGACCACCTCCTCGAGCCCGCGCACTGCTCGTGACGCCCTTGCCGTCCGCCACCCCCCGCCGGCGCCGCCGCTCGTCGACGCCTGCTCGTGCTGTTCACGAGAGGGGAGGAGGTGTGGGACTGTGGGGCCGTGGGGTTGGGGAATAGAGTGACAGATACGAAGTCCGTCGTCCAGAAAAATGGTCCATACAAACACATACAGTCCAAAACTTATGGACCGGTATTTCTTATACGACCCAAAACCGGGCTTCCAAGAAGACCTTACACTTCATAATATTTTTATGCCCCATTGTACTATACTACTACCGAATTACAAAGTAGTACCACTCAATTTGGACCGATACTACTGATACTAGAGTTCACATCAATATCAAAAGGGATCGCTTATACATTTACTAGCAAAATGTTCGTGTTTTCCAACGAATGAAAACAATTTTAATAATTAATCTATCACATGGTAAATCATTCGTTTCACCCATTAACACTTAAATCAATAGTATGTGAAAATATTTAGAAATACATCAATATAATTATTTATTAATAATATTTTTTCTTTAATAATTTTAACTTGCATTTTATCATATTATCACTTATATATAAATTTATATTTTTCTTTAATTTTATGTATGAATCATACTTAAAAACTTATAAAAATATTGAATTCATATTGTTTCTAACATTTTATTGTTATTAGATTGTACTTAGCATAAATCATGTTGCTTTTTTATTCTAAACTATAGTTGATTTGAACTTATTAATTACCTAATTTAAATATCTATATTATTGGTCTAAATTTTTTTCAAATTAAAAACATTAAAATATTATAGATATATCACAATGTTTTAGAGACGGGAAGACAATATGTTCGATGGTTTCAATTCATAACCTGATAAATAAAAAAATGTTAAATTAGATTCATGCCAAGTGGTACAGTATGTCCTTTAGAAAATTTATAACCCGATCAAGAAAAAAATGTTAAATTAGATTCATGCCAAGTGGCATAGTATTTCCTTTAGAAAATTTTGTGGAGTGATAACTTCTTATAAGAATATTCTTTGATAAAAAGATATTTTGTGTGACTAAGAGTAGTTTGTGGTCTAGATTTTTCTTAAGAAACTTATGTGAGTTTGGATGAGTACAAATTATGTGAGCTTACATTTTTCGTTCTAATGCAACCATTCTAAGGGTGTTTGGATGAGATTCAGTAACCAAATTACATATGCTAAAAACAAGAATCAAAATTAACAACTTGGAAGTAGGTGGAGCTGGGGCAGAGGCAGATCTAACCCTGTTTCGGTTGAACCCCCAAAATTTTTGAGGAATAACGACGCAAAATACCTGATGAGGTGTGGGTAGGGAGGGATGCTCACAGGCGAGCGACGATGCGGCGGAAGCAGGACTGCAGGAGGACGCCGGGCGCCACCTCTGCTCGCAGGATGGGGTTCGGCACAAGCGGCGGGCGAGGAGACGAAATTCGAGGCCGAGGCCGAGGCCGAGGTCGAGGCCGGATGGGATGGATTAGGATGCCCACCGGTGAGCGATGATGCGGCGGGAGCAGGAGAACGCCGGCGCCACCTCTGCTAGCAGGATGGAGATCGGCACCGGCGGCAGGTGAGGAGACGGGAGTCGAGGGCGGCGGGCGAGGAGACGAGATGGCTTGGGGAGCCGGAGCTCGATTGTGGTGCGGCGCCGTGCAGCGCTCTGCTGCCGCCTGCCTATGGGTCATATGCACAGGCTGGAAATTTTTCATCTCGGAAAAAGTTCACCATTGGTCCCTTATCTTATTTTCGAGTTTTAAAACTGTCCCGAACCGGAAGACAAGATATAATATAATGTATCCTATGCTCTCCGGTTTTATTGATATGGTGGCTAAGTCAGTATGGGATCCACGTGGACCCCATATGTCAATTGACAATTGACGGAGAACAAGCTCCTCAACAGGGGACAGTGGGAGCCCCTTTTGTGAGTTCGGCATGGGGTGTAGAACGCGATTCGGCTCTGGGGTGCGCCGAGTTCCGGAACGTCCAGAAATGGGAAAGATCGCGACACGAGAGATTATACAGGTTCGGGTTACCGATGAGATGTAACACCCTACTCTTGTGTGTAGTGGATTAGATGTGTTTTTACTCAGGGATCGAACCCCTTTTCTCTAGGCCTGGACCTCCTTTTATACTCCCAAGGGGACACCACATGGACCAAACAGTCTACTTCTCTAGGGAAAAGGAAAAAATCATTTACATTTAAAGGCAGCCCTGTTGCTTGGCGCAGAAGTCGCCTACACCGTAATGACGACGTGACCCTTGTCAGGCTGCCCATCAACGCACGCGACACCGTGCATCATTCTTCATTAAACGGCCGGAGACTTACGTGCTCCACCCGTACAAGGCGGCACACGACACGCGATTGGACTTGTCTTACCAACTCCGACTGGATAAGAGAGCAAAGAACGGCTCTCATGGTTTTGATGTGACCCAACCGGACGTGCAACGTACCTAACGGCGTGCGACCGTTACGCCCGGCACTGTGCCGCGTCCCATCGGTCATTCGCACCGGTCACAAACCGATCAGCCGGCCACGACCGGTGTGAGACACGCGCGTGCGTGTCTATTTGCATTTAATGCAGCACACGTGCGCGCGCAGGCGCACTCCGCCTGTATCCCCATTAATAGGATTAGGTAAGCGCTAGGGGCGCTCACCTACCCCCGCGCACGTGGCGGCAGCCCGAGGGGGTCGGGGGAGCCCGACCCCCGCTATAGTGGCGAGCGGGGGGAGCTGGGAGGTAGAGAGGGCGGCCGCCACATCACCCCCGGGCCCGATCCCCTCGGGGGAGGGCCACGTAGGCGTGAGGGGAGGCCTCAAGCCCTAAATCAGCATACCCCTGGGCCCATCACGCTGATAGTAGCCCCCGGTGTAAGGCCTGTGGGGGCCACTCAAGGGCGACCAGGCTTGACGCCACCCTGTCGGTCCGGTGTCACGTGGGCTCAGGTTCTCAGAGAAAATGAACGGTCGCAGTTTTTACGCAGGGGAGAACCGCCTCTCAGCGATAATGGGCCATCACTTTGTAACGACCCCATTATCCGGGGCGGCGCGCAAACCGGGGCACGTCCATCTATCCATCCGGAGTTGTGATGATGGCGTATATTTCGGTAACCGCGCACAATTAATGCGGACGCGATCTTCCTCTCTATCACCGTAACAGCAACGGGATTTCGCACGCGCGCCGGAAACGTGGTAGTGAGGCTAGTGGAGGGAGTGCGTGCGATAATCGAGGGGGCGAGTTAGTGGGCGCGGGGAACGAGGAGCCAGGCGCGGCGGCGGCCAGGGTATAAAGGGCACGGAGAAGGGGATCCATCCCTTCCTTCGCCACTTTCGCCCAACACAGCCTACTTGCGCCGTAGCTTTCCCCGTTTTCCAATAATTCTCTTCGCCTCTCACTCTCTTTCTCGCGCCCATCCTATCCAATCAGATGGCACGGGGCTCCTCGCCAGTTGACGGCAGCGTGCTACCACCTTCTCGCATCACCAAGGCTAGCCTGCCGCGCAAGTTCATGCCGGCGGTGCCTAACCAGGAGGTGGTGGTGCTGGGCGAGGCGCGCCCGGCGCCGCAATATCCCCACCGGTCAGTATTCTTCCTCTCCTTCGCCACGGCGGGGCTAATCCCGCCATTCTCACGCTTTTTCCTGGACGTCCTGGAGTACTACGATGTCCAGATGGCGCACCTCACCCCCAACGCCGTGATGACGTTGGCCATCTTCGCACACTTATGCGAGATGTTCGTGGGGGTGCGGCCCATTCTTCGGCTGTTCCAGTGGTTCTTCACCATGCAGTCCGTGTCGCCGGCGACGGAGGTCGACGGCTGCTACTTCCAACCACGCGCGCAGGCGGCGCAGCGGTATATCCCGTGCGTCCTGCGCAAGAAGTGGGACGATTGGAAGAGTGACTGGTTCTACAACGGCCTCCCCGACGAGCGCCGCCTCCGGCTCCCAAGCCGACCACCGTCGCAAAAGACAACCTGGCAATCGACCATCACGCTCGGGGACGCGTACGACGCCGTCCTGGACCGCCTGGCCGGCCTGCGCCCAGGGCCTCACCGGCGCTATGGTCTTGGCGGACTACCTTCGCCGCCGCATCGCTCCGCTCCAGCGACGTGCTCGGGGCGCCTGGGAGTACACCGACTCCGAGGACCCCATTAGGTCGCATCCAGGCCGCAACTGGGACTGGGATCCGGAGGACCTCCGGGTGGTGATCCAGCGCGTGCTGAACCTCAGCACGGTGGAGCCATCTCTGATCCCAGCAAGGATCCTTCCCCTCTGCAGCGACCCCGACCGCGATAGCATCCGGGCCATTATGGACGCGGTCGGCACCTCGGGGGACCGACCCCCACAGGGCCATGACGGCAACGGTGGCAGCCGCAGCGGAGGAGGAGAGCGGCCCTCTTCCGGCAAGGGCCGCACGTCAGGCCACCACGGCTGAAGTTCCAGGAGCAACCGCCCCGGCGATGCCAAAGGGAAGCGCAAGGCCGGGGAGAGCCCCCCTCTCCACCCTGAGGGGGTGGCGCCGAGCATGCCTCGGGGAGGCGCTCGGCGAGCGGCTCACCGACGCCCCCGCCCAAGGGGGAAAATAAGAAGAGGCGGTTCCGCAAGCTGGCGGAGACCACGCCCAGCAAAGGGACCGAGCCCAACAAGGGGGGCTTCATCAAGCCCCTAGAGTGGACCTTCAACCATCCACCCCGCAGGTACGGTCTCGTTACCAACAGCGGTCGTCTCTTTTTTCCCTCGTTATTCATGTGTCCACTGTTTTTGGTTTGTCTGTCCAGTGAGCTCCCACCCTAGAGCGTTCGTGGCGGTGACGCCTCCCGCCAATCCAACACCGGTCGGCCCGCGGGGGGCGAGGCCAAGGGACCAGCGCCTGAGGAGGCGCTCCGGTAGGCGGCCGACTGGCAGGCGGCCGAGGCACGCCTTCGGGAGGCTGAGGTGGCCACTCGCGAGGCGGCCCGCGCGCGGCAAGCCGAGGCGGTCACACGGGAGGCGGACATAGCCCGGGCCCGGGAGGCCAAGGCGGCCCGCGCTCAGGAGGAGGCCGAAGTGGCCCGCGTTCGCATGGCGGTGCTGGCCGCCAGGTTCGCGGGCGGCTATGGCTCGGGCACGCAGCGCTCAGGGCCCGATGTCGCCTCGCGGCTCGAGGCTGAACAGGCCCCGGGGGGAGGGCCAGACCTTGGTGGGGACCCCGAAGTCGAGCCCGGGACTCGCACCCCTCGGGTCCGAGCCGGACCCCGCCGACTCAGGAGCACGCATCCCCCTTCTTCGCCTCCACCCCCTTAGGCACGGAGCCCCTCCTCCAGGCCCTGGCGACGGCCAATTCCATCGTACTGAAGGGGCTCAATGCCCAAATACAGGCCCTGCTAGGGGAGTGGGCCGAGCTGGAGGCGGAGTGGGAGCGGGTCATCGAGGGGCGTCGCTCCGTGGAGGCTATGGTGGAGGTCGGCCGGAAGGCTCACGCGGCCCGGGTGACCTCAACCAGGGCCGGCCGGAAGCTGTCACCGAACAGGCTCACCTCCACGCGGAGTCCGAGGCCGCGACGCGACAGCTTACCGACGCCCTCCGTGCCTGGCAGGAGCGCGAGGCGAGGATCGCTGAGCGCGAGGTCGAGACATCCCGCCTCGACGCGCAAGTTCGGCGCCGCGAGGGCTTTCTCGCCAAGCGTGAGGAGGCCGTGGCGGCGCGTGAGCGCCAACACCTCGGGAATGCCCGCGCCGAGCGGGCCGCTCTGGAGCAGCGCGCCGTTGAGCTCGAGGCGCGGGCAAAGGAGGTAGAGAAGCGGGCGCGGGACGTCGGGGCGGCCGAGGCCCAGAGCGGCCTGGCCGCCCGTCTCGTCGCGGCCGAGGAGTCTGTTGCAGGGCTGCAGCAGGCTCTGACTCCCGGGCCGGAGAACTCGAGGCCCTCCGGTTGGCAAGCGAGATGGGCCCCGACATGCTTCAAGACACCGTCGCCAAGCTAGAGAGCACCGGGCGTTGGGCCGGCGTCTGGCAAGGCCGGTAGCACAAGTTCGGTGTCACCGAAGCTGGGGTCGCCCACCGCCTTGCTTACATGGCCGAGGACCTGGGGAGGCTCCCCGAGGAGATTGAGGAGACCATCAAGTCTTCCTCGAGGGGCCTCGCCGAGGGGGCGGTTGAGCTAGTGCTAGCAAGCTACCAGGCCCGCGACCCCGAGTTCTCGCCGTGGGCGGTCTTCGACGACTTCCCACCGGGGACTGAGGTAGCCGCATGCGCCCAGGTCCGGGAGATCGTCCACAGTTTCGAGGGGATGTCTCCTCGGTTCACCTTTGCGCCGGCCTCCGACAACGAGGATGATGGCGATGATGATGGCGGCAATGGCGAGATGTGACTGGGCAGGCCCTACCCCGGCAGTTGCTACTGTTCCTCTCTTTCTTTTTCTAGCAAATTTATAAGGCCTTCGTGCCGACCTTGTAACAATCAGCGCTTTCTTTAAATTCGCTTCGTGTCTGAATACTTTGCTTTTGCCTGCAATGGATGAATAATTTTAATCCTATGTTAGTTTGCTTATTGTGTGTATGGGGTGGCTGGACCACCTTGTTGACCTTGCCCGATTTTTGGCTCGAGCGGGGGCTCGGGCCCGGGTTCCTATCCCAAACGACAAGGGCTAGGACTAGTGCACTTGGGGAGTTCCACGTGTCGAGGCTGGCCAGGCCGGGAACACGATGACCGGCGGTTAGTGGTGACCCGTTCGTGGGTCATTGCCGATTCCCCCCGGGGTTCGCCGTGTCCCGGGGCACGGCTTGGTCTGGGCCCCGTTGGCATCTAGGCGACACGCGTCGCGAGGAGCAAAATGAGCACGAGCACCCCAACTTAAGCCAAAACATCCGTGAAGGAAAAACAACATGGTTACATGTAACGCCCTGGCACTCGTTAACTGATAACACCAGCTAACTCATACCGAGGTGCTACGCATTACCTGTGATATAGTACCAGTCCCAGGATACACTAGCTGGTACTCACAGAATAAGCATGGAATCAAAGTAGATTAATAATACATCACTGGGTTTTAGTCCTTACATAAGTTGTCATCCTGGATAGGCCCAAAGATGAGCAATGCAACAATACAAAAGTCCATAAAGCAAAAGTCAAGAGCAGCGGCAACTAAGCGTCTAGGCGACCATCTTGATCCACATGCGACGACTTGGGGCTAGGCACGATCCTTCTAGAAATCCTCGTACTCGGCTTGCTCTTGGAGACACTCCTCGGCGGTCAGGTCGACGTCTTCATCTCCAAGCTCTATAGATATTATATATAGCAAGAGTGAGTACTTCACGTACTCAGCAAGCCGGGGAAAGAATGACATGCTTGGTTAAGACAAGGAGAGCTACGGTTTTATTTGCGAAAGCGGCCTTTTTGGCAAAGTGATTTATTTCACAAAACTCCTAGTGAGTGAGTCAAGTTTTAGTTGTCGGGAGGAGGCTCACGCCTCGACCCATTCCACAAGTTGCTTTGCAACAACTCGTCACGATTAACGAACAACAATTGATTTGTCTCCTCTATCGGTTCCTTCTCACTTTCACAACCACACATAGTCCACACGGTTATCTCGGCACTGCACCGCCATCATGGCCCTAACAACACCTCGGTGTCGGTCGACACCCCAGGTCACACAGACCCGTTCCTAACCACAAAGGTTAGCCGCTTGCCACACAGGCAAACTCTGGAAACGAATCCCTTTCCACCAACCATTTTCATCAAACATTTGTCAAACAAAACTACGCTATGAGAAACACCTTACACTCGCCCTTGACCGTGGGCACGGCTGTTCGAACAGTTCATTAATCTCTGCAGAGGTTGCACGCTTTACCCACACGACACGAAACTGACATCGTTTACCCGTCGGCAACGAAAGTTCGTGATAAGGCCTTTCCAAAGCTAACCCATGAAAATTGCATGCCACCTAGTTGGGCTAAGATCCATAGCCGAGTATCAGGCAAAGACAGCCGTCGTCCACTCAGGAAATACCGAGGATGCCTCCTACTCCTACTGGTACCATGCCACAATAGAGGCAAAAAGACACCCATGATGGGCAATAAATGTGTAACACTTCGTCTCCTCATCCTCGGCATTCCACAACCATTGGCACACCAACTCCCATGTGATAACAATTTACTTAGCCAGAGGCATCCCATAAATACCCGTGTGGTCGCACTATAACGTGTTCGGATGGACTTCTCAAAGGAATCGGTCCTTAACGATAATACGTAGCCAAACCACAAAGGCTTGACTCCGCATCATCACTATTTTCACAACACATTTTATTTCACAACACCTCGGTACGACGTACCGGATTTTTAAACATGTAATTTGGAATAACCCAAGTTTCCCACACGGCAACAACGTAAGCATGGCTAAGCGAAACTACTTCGGTAATCGTATAACGATACCGGCGCCAATATTTGTGGAGCTATCAAAGGTATGGAAACATCAACCTATGTAATATAAGTGCGACTATTAGGTTGGTCCGTCGGTTGTATAAACAATCCGAGGCCTAAACATGTTATTCGTGTGTACTAAGCAATGCATTTTTCAAACAACATATCATTGCAAATATAGGGGCAATGTGATCAAAGAGGCTTGCCTTGCACGAGATGCGGGTCTTCTTCTTCGAAACCGGCGTCCGGAGCTTCCTCGTACACGTGCTCTATACGCGGAACGGAGAACAAATAAATAAAAAGGCAATAAAACAAGCTCAAATCAAATAAACAAGTGTGCCACTGTGTAGATCTCAATTTTAGAAAAATTTAGAGACTTGAACGGGGTCAAACGGAGTTACGGTTGAATTTCTATGATTTTTCAAAGGTTAAAGGGCTTTTCTGAAATTTTTGGGGATTTTTATTTAAAAGGTAACGGAATATTCCGTTAGGGTTAGGGTTAGGGTTTGGGGGGCCCACTTGTCGGTTAGAGAGAGGGAGAGGAAGGGGGTGGGGCCCACCTGTCGGGGGGGTTCTTCTTCCTCCTCACCGAGCTAGCTCGGGCCGGCGGTGGCGTCGGGTGGCGGGGCGGCCGGGGTGGAAGGGGAGGGGGAGGCCGGCGGCGGCCGGTGGCGGTGGCGGCCGGAGAGGGGAGAGAGGGAGGCGGCGGTGGCCGGAGAGGCGGCGGCGGCCGGTGAGGGGCGGCAGCTGGTGAGAGAGAGAGGAGAGGGAGAGAAGGGGAGGCCGTGCGAGGATGGGGGAGCGGCGGCGAGGGGGATTTCCCCCTTTTATATGCGGCGAGCGGGGCGGCGCGCGGCTCGGGGTGGCGGATGGGACACTAGCGTGGTGAGGTGACGCGCGCGGCGCCGACAAGACGCGAGCGGCGATGGGGACAGGCGCAGCGCGGGGCTCGGGGTGGCGGTGCGGGACAGCGTGGGGCGCGAGGCCGAGCGCGGGGCACGAGGCCGACAGGTGGTGGGCAGGCGGCGCGGCGCGGTGGCGCGGCAAGCGGCGTGGGCGCGGTGGCGCGGCAAGCGGCGTGGGCGCGGTGGCGCGGCGCGGCCAGAGGAGGAAGACGGTCCACAGTAGTGGGCCGGGCCGGCGCGGGGAAGAAGGCCCGTGGGCCGGGAGGGAGCTGGGCCGGAAGGGAAATGAAAGAGGGGAGGGGAGGTTGGGCCGGCCTGCTCGTGGAAAGAGAGGGAGAGGGGGGGAGGGAGTTGGGCCGAGGGAGAAAGGAGAGAAAAGGGGCCCAACAGAGGTTTCCCCCTTTTTTTAAAAAAATTGGAATTTGGGGAAAATAAAATATGAGATCCATTTGGCACAAAACAAAATAAAATCCAAACTTTAAAATCCAAAGTTTTTAATTGAGATATTTCTAAATAAATAAATAAATGAAAAGAGGTGTTACAAACCTACCCCCCTTAACAGAATCTCGTCCCGAGATTCCGCGACTACGCGAACAACTCAGGGTGCTCGGCACGAACGTGATCCTCTTGTTCCCAAGTAGCCTCTTCTTCCGAGTGATTGCTCCACTGAACCTTGTAAAACTTGATCACTTTCCGTCTGGTGCTTCGTTCCTTTTCATCAAGAATCCGAATCGGTCGTTCTTCGTAAGTCAGATTCTCCTGCACATTGATTATCTCAAGTGGAACTTGCTCTTCCGGAACTCGAAGACACTTCTTCAACTGTGACACGTGGAACACGTTGTGTACACCGGCAAGCTCTGTGGGTAACTCAAGCTGATAGGCAACTTCTCCACGACGTGCAGTAATAGGATAGGGTCCGATAAAACGTGGCGCTAACTTTCCTGCCATTCCAAATCTTTTCATTCCACGTAGAGGTGATACTCGCAGGTATACATGATCTCCAACTGCAAACTCTAGATCTCTTCTGCGATTGTCTGCATAGCTTTTCTGCCTAGACTGGGCCACTTTCAAACGTTCTCTGATCACTTTCACCTGTTCTTCAGCTTCTTTTAGAATATCTGGTCCAAAGATTTTCTTTTCTCCGACATTCGTCCAACAGAGTGGCGTTCGACACTTACGCCCATACAAGGCTTCATTCGGGGCCATCTGTATGCTTGCTTGGTAGCTGTTGTTGTAGGAGAACTCTGCGTAGGGTAGACACAAATCCCAAGTACCGGCAAAATCCAAAGCACAAGCTCTTAACATGTCTTCTAGAATCTGATTCACCCTTTCTGTCTGTCCGTCGGTCTGAGGATGGTAAGCTGTACTGAAGTTGAGATTGGTACCCATGGCTTCATGTAACTTCTTCCAAAAATGGGAGGTGAACTAGGTACCTCTATCTGACACAATCTTCTTTGGGACACCATGTCGGCAAACCACTTTCGTCATGTATAGCTCTGCTAACTTCTTGCCAGAGTAGGTAGTCTTTACGGGGATGAAATGGGCAACCTTGGTTAGTCGATCCACTATTACCCAAATGGAATCATAACCCGGAGATGTCTTTGGAAATCATGTTATAAAGTCCATTTCTATTTCTTCCCACTTCCATTCTGGAATCTTTAACGGTTGTAATAAACCTGCGGGCTTCTGATGTTCAGCCTTTACCCTTTGACAGATGTCACAAAGGGCATCATACTCGGCAATATCTCTCTTCATTCCAGACCACCAATAATGACTCTTGATATCTTGGTACATTTTGGAACTTCCGGGGTGGATGGAATATGCAGACTCATGGGCTTCTTGCAGTATCAGGTTTCTTAGCTTCTTTTTGTTGGGCACACATATGCGCTTTCCAAACCAAATGATTCCTTTATCGTCTATGGAATATTTTGAGGCTTTGTCTTTCTTTATCAACTCCTTTATATTCATAATTTCTTCGTCGCCTTCTTGGGCTTCACGAATTTGATTCTCGAGAGTTGGTTGCACCACTAGGGTTGCTAGTGTTCCTGGCTTAACCATATTTATTCTTAGCCTTTCCATTTCTTTGCATAATGTTGGATGATGTGGCGAGGTCAAAAGGACATTGCAGTGCACCTTTCGACTTAGAGCGTCTGCGACAACGTTCGCTTTTCCCAGATGGTAATGTATTCCGACATCGTAATCCTTGATTAGTTCAAGCCATCTTCTTTGCCTGAGGTTGAGCTCTGTTTGAGTGAAGATATACTTCAAGCTCTTATGATCCGTGTATACTTCACATATGTTTCCGATCAAGTAATGTCTCCATATTTTGAGGGCATGAACAACTGCGGCTAACTCAAGATCATGGGTAGGGTAGTTCACTTCATGCGGCCTTAACTGCCGTGAGGCGTGAGCAAAAACCTTTCCTTCTTGCATAAGTACACATCCTAAACCCTGCCTGGATGCATCGCAAAAGACCTCAAAATCTTTCCTTATGTCCGGTAGAATTAAGACTGGAGAAGTCGTTAGCCTTTTCTTTAGCTCTTGGAAACTCTTTTCACACGCTTCGGTCCAAATGAACTTCTTTTCTTTCTTGAGCAATTCTGTCATAGGCTTGGCGATTTTTGAGAAAACCTCGATAAATCGTCTGTAGTATCCTGCCAAACCAAGAAAACTCCTGATCTCGGTAACTGTGGTTGGAGACTTCCATGAAAGCACATCTCTTACTTTCCCCGGATCCACTTCTACTCCACGAGATGAAATGACATGTCCTAGGAATGCGACTCGGTCTAGCCAAAATTCACACTTGGAGTATTTTGCATAAAGCTGATGTTCTCGCAACTTTCCCAGAACCAATCTCAAATGTTCTGCATGTGTCTGTTCGTCCTTGGAGTAGATGAGAATGTCGTCTATAAATACTACGACAAACTTGTCGAGGTATTCCATGAACACCTTGTTCATGAGATTCATGAAGAATGCTGGAGCATTTGTGAGTCCAAAGGACATGACCGTATACTCATATAGACCATAACGAGTTGAGAAGGCGGTCTTCGGTATGTCTTCAGGTCTGATTTTTAACTGATGGTATCCAGATCTTAAATCAATCTTGGAGAAGACTGAGGCTCCTTGTAATTGATCAAACAGGTCATCAATCCGTGGTAACGGATACTTGTTCTTTATGGTTACTTCATTTAGAGCTCTGTAATCCACACACATTCTCTTTGTTTTATCCTTCTTCTCAACTAGGAGCACTGGAGCTCCCCATGGTGACGTACTGGGTCGCACAAAACCAATTGCTTCCAATTCTTCTATCTGCCTTTTCACTTCGGCCAATTCATTAGCTGTCATTCTGTAGGGTCTCTTGGTGATTGGAGCTGTGCCGGGTGCAAGTTCTATGGAGAACTCTATTTCTCTGTCTGGTGGCATTCCGGGCAATTCATCTGGGAAGACATCTGGATATTCGTTGACTACAGGCACTTCTTCCAAAGGAATGACTTCGATGCAGTTCAGCATGGGCTGACCTCTAGGGTCCTTTGACGGAGTAAACCTTACTTCACTTCCAGATGGTCCTTTCATCGTGATAGTCCTTGTGGCACAATCTATCTGACCCTTGTACTTAGCTAACCAGTCCATGCCTAGAATCAGGTCCAGACCTTGCGACTCTAGGATAATAGGGCTAGCCATAAACTTAACACCTTCTATGACTAGGCTAACCTTCGGGCATGATCGATCAGACCTAGTCTCCTTTCCTGGGGAGTGAACGATCATAGGTACCCTTAGGTTCTTAGTAGCCAAACCATGTTGTTGCACAAAAGCTCGAGAAATGAAAGTATGCGAAGCTCCCGAATCAAATAAGACAACAGCAGATACATTATTAACAAGGAGCTTACCTATCACGACATCTGAAGCCTCCTGGGCTGACTTTGCCTGAACATGGTTGACGCGGCCTCGTCCAAAGCTTGGAGTAGTACGGGAGGCCTGACCACTAGCCTGAGTAGTGGCTCGCGCTTGTCCTGACGCTGGCACTCTGGCAGTACTGATGTTAGAGGCTCCTGAAACAGCGGGACCTTTCTTCTGGGGACATTCCCTAGCAAAATGTCCAACTTCTCCACAGCGGAAACAACCATTTCCATTTGTATTCTGGGGATTCCTTGGCTGAGTGTTGAAAGATGTCGGGTTACTTCCTCCTGTGTTGCCACTATAGGCTCTTGGCGGAGCTGGTGCAGATGAACGGGAAAGAACTGGGCGGGTAGGGAATCCATGATGCTGCTGTGGGGCTGGCTGGCGAAACTGAGGAGATGGGTTGGTCCTAGGGCGGGGACCACCATGAGACTGATATCCAGTCTGAGCCATCTTGCGCTTGCGAAAAGTCTCCACTTCTTTCCTGGTATCTTCGACTATTAATGCCCTATTAACCATGTCTTGGAAAGTAGGGAAAACATGAGCAACAAGCTGAAGCTTTATCCCAACGTTCTATCCTTTTAGAAACTTTCTGATCTTTTTCTTGTCAGTATCCACCTCATCTGTGGCATAACGGGCCAAATGGTTGAACTTGCTGAGGTACTCGTTGATGCTGGAGTTTCCTTGCTTGAGATTGTTGAATTCTTCCCTTTTAATATCATAGATACTTTCTGGCACATAAGCAGCTCTAAAAGCTTCTGCAAACTCTGCCCAAACAATGCTAGCGGCATCTCGGTGAGCGGCACAATAATTCTCCCACCAATTGGCGGCGGGTCCTCTGAGCTGATGGGCAGCATACAAGGCCTTCTCTCTAGGAGAGCACTGCACAAGGTCAAGCTTTCTCTCAACGTCTTTCAACCAATCGTCGGCTTCGACAGGCTCGGAGGTCTGCGAGAATTCTGGCGGACGGGTTCTCAAGAAATCAGTCAACTTGGAGCGACCATTGTGATGCGGAGCTGGGTGGTGCTGGGGATTCAAAGCAGCAAGAGTCTGAGCTATGCCTGTAGGATCTGAGTCTGAATGGCCATCATCTGCTGGGGATCCAAATGAGGGGGTGGAGGTGGAGGTGTTTCTCCTTGGGCGGTAGCTGTGGCAGCATGTGTCCCTTGGGTGGCGGCTGGCTCATTTTCTGACACCTGATCATTAGCTTGCTCGTCTTCCTGATCTTCAGCATTTCGAGTTGCGTTGTTGTCATTCTGAACTTGGTCCTCATATCTGAAGCGGGCTGGGGTGCGAGCATTGCGACGAGGGCGTCCTGCCATCTGGTTTGTTTGAAAGGGCGGGGTAAGGGGAGGGTATTTCATAGATAAAACTATTTTCGCAAATCGGGGAAATTCCGAAAGACAGAGACATGGCCAGCCCAAAGCTTAGCCAAGCTTAGCTGGACGCACATCAAGAAACAAATCAGCATTACATAACCCACCAACACACTAGTTTACGAACACTAAGTGCCACAACCCCTAATGGGTTGGCAACGATACGACAGGTCTGACGCACAACAACCACTACACTTCTAAGAACTGAGGGAAAAGATCGACGGAGTTAAACGTAGCGTGATTCGTCTAAAGTTTTTAAATGAAAAGGGATTAGTGAGTAGTTTGTAAAGAATCCTATAGCAAGGAGAAGAGTATAAGCATTATCTAACTTTTGCAACTATATATAAGATTTTAAAATAGTCCTTAGGGTCACAACTAAACGAAGGTTTCGTCCTAGGGCCAAACCTACGCTCTGATACCACCTTTGTAACGCCCCGTCACTCGTTAACTGATAACACCAGCTAACTCATACCGAGGTGCTACGCATTACCTGTGATATGGTACCAGTCCCAGGATACACTAGCTGGTACTCACAGAATAAGCATGGAATCAAAGTAGATTAATAATACATCACTGGGTTTTAGTCCTTACATAAGTTGTCATCCTGGACAGGCCCAAAGATGAGCAACGCAACAATACAAAAGTCCATAAAGCAAAAGTCAAGAGCAGCGGCAGCTAAGCGTCTAGGCGACCATCTTGATCCACAGGCGACGGCTTGGGGCTAGGCACGATCCTTCTAGAAATCCTCGTACTCGGCTTGCTCCTGGAGACACTCCTCGGCGGTCGGGTCGACGTCTTCATCTCCAAGCTCTATAGATATTATATATAGCAAGGGTGAGTACTTCACGTACTCAGCAAGCCGGGGAAAGAATGACATGCTTGGTTAAGACAAGGAGAGCTAGGGTTTTATTTGCGAAAGTGGCCTTTTTGGCAAAGTGATTTATTTCACAAAACTCCTAGTGAGTGAGTCAAGTTTTAGTTGTCGGGAGGAGGCTCACGCCTCGACCCATTCCACAAGTTGCTTTGCAACAACTCGTCACGATTAACGAACAACAATTGATTTGTCTCCTCTATCGGTTCCTTCTCACTTTCACAACCACACATAGTCCACACGGTTATCTCGGCACTGCACCGCCATCATGGCCCTAACAACACCTCGGTGTCGGTCGACACCCCAGGTCACACAGACCCGTTCCTAACCACAAAGGTTAGCCGCTTGCCACACAGGCAAACTCTGGAAACGAATCCCTTCCCACCAACCATTTTCATCAAACATTTGTCAAACAAAACTACGCTATGAGAAACACCTTACACTCGCCCTTGACCGTGGGCACGGCTGTTCGAACAGTTCATTAATCTCTGCAGAGGTTGCACGCTTTACCTACACGACACGAAACTGACATCGTTTACCCGTCGGCAACGAAAGTTCGTGATAAGGCCTTTCCAAAGCTAACCCATGAAAATTGCATGCCACCTAGTTGGGCTAAGATCCATAGCCGAGTATCAGGCAAAGACAGCCGTCGTCCACTCAGGAAATACCGAGGATGCCTCCTACTCCTACTGGTACCATGCCACAATAGAGGCAAAAAGACACCCATGATGGACAATAAATGTGTAACACTTCGTCTCCTCATCCTCGGCATTCCACAACCATTGGCACACCAACTCCCATGTGATAACAATTTACTTAGCCAGAGGCATCCCATAAATACCCGTGTGATCGCACTATAACGTGTTCGGATGGACTTCCCAAAGGAATCGGTGCTTAACGATAATACGTAGCCAAACCACAAAGGCTTGACTCCGCATCATCACTATTTTCACAACACATTTTATTTCACAACACCTCGGTACGACGTACCGGATTTTTAAACATGTAATTTGGAATAACCCAAGTTTCCCACACGGCAACAACGTAAGCATGGCTAAGCGAAACTACTTCGGTAATCGTATAACGATACCGGCGCCAATATTTGTGGAGCTATCAAAGGTATGGAAACATCAACCTATATAATATAAGTGCGACTATTAGGTTGGTCCGTCGGTTGTATAAACAATCCGAGGCCTAAACATGTTATTCGTGTGTACTAAGCAATGCATTTTTCAAACAACATATCATTGCAAATATAGGGGCAATGTGATCAAAGAGGCTTGCCTTGCACGAGATGCGGGTCTTCTTCTTCGAAACCGGCGTCCGGAGCTTCCTCATACACGTGCTCTATACGCGGAACGGAGAACAAATAAATAAAAAGGCAATAAAACAAGCTCAAATCAAATAAACAAGTGTGCCATTGTGTAGATCTCAATTTTAGAAAAATTTAGAGACTTGAACGGGGTCAAACGGAGTTACGGTTGAATTTCTAGGATTTTTCAAAGGTTAAAGGGCTTTTCTGAAATTTTTGGGGATTTTTATTTAAAAGGTAACGGAATATTCCGTTAGGGTTAGGGTTAGGGTTAGGGTTTGGGGGGCCCACTTGTCGGTTAGAGAGAGGGAGAGGAAGGGGGTGGGGCCCACCTGTCGGGTGGGTTCTTCTTCCTCCTCACCGAGCTAGCTCGGGCAGGCGGTGGCGCCGGGCGGCGGGGCGGCCGGGGTGGAAGGGGAGGGGGAGGCCGGCGGCGGCCGGTGGCGGTGGCGGCCGGAGAGGGGAGAGAGGGAGGCGGCGGCGGCCGGTGAGGGGCGGCAGCCGGTGAGAGAGAGAGGAGAGGGAGAGAAGGGGAGGCCGTGCGAGGATGGGGGAGCGGCGGCGAGGGGGGTTTCCCCCTTTTATATGCGGCGAGTGGGGCGGCGCGCGGCTCGGGGTGGCGGATGGGACACTAGCGCGGCGAGGTGACGCACGCGGCGCCGACAAGACACGAGCGGCGATGGGGACAGTCGCGGCGCGGGGCTCGGGGTGGCGGTGCGGGACGGCGTGGGGCGCGAGGCCGGGCGCGGGGCGCGAGGCCGGCAGGCGGTGGGAGGCGGCGCGGCGCGGTGGCGCGACAAGCGGCGCGGGCGCGGTGGCGCGGCGCGGCGGCGAGCGGCGCGTGGGGCGGCCGGAGGAGGAAGACGGTCCACAGTAGTGGGCCGGGCCGGCGCGGGGAAGAAGGCCCGTGGGCCGGGAGGGAGCTGGGCCGGAAGGGAAATGAAAGAGGGGAGGGGAGGTTGGGCCGGCCTGCTCGTGGAAAGAGAGGGAGAGGGGGGAGGGAGTTGGGCCGAGGGAGAAAGGAGAGAAAAGGGGCCCAACAGAGGTTTCCCCTTTTTTTAAAAAAAAATTGGAATTTGGGGAAAATAAAATATGAGATCCATTTGGCACAAAACAAAATAAAATCCAAAGTTTTTAATTGAGATATTTCTAAATAAATAAATAAATGAAAAGAGGTGTTACATTACAACCGTTCGGATATATAAGGGAAATGCCTTGTTATTTAGAAAATAATGGCAAAAGGGAGTATACTGAGAGTGGGAGCCCCCGGTTGCGATTTGTAGATAGGGTTTAAGGAGATTTGCAGATAGGGTTTAAGGAGACCTGCTCGTGGACCGGTTAAATAAGCCGCAAGTGGTAACCAACCCCCGCCAGTGGATATCCACCTACTCATGACCATTCAGACTCAGATTCTACAAGGAATAGCTCAGCATCTGGCCTCCATGCAACAACAAATCCCTCAAGTTCATCGACCTCAAATGGTTCAAGACAGTGGTAGATCTAAACTAAATGATTTCCGGAGATCCCATCCGCCAGAATTTTCCCAGACCACCAAGCCTGTGGAAGCTGATGACTGGATTAAGGATGTGGAAAGGAAGTTAAATCTATTTCAGTGCAATCCTGTAGAGAAAGCCCTGTTTGCTACCCATCAGTTGAGAGGACCCGCAGCCGATTGGTGGGATAACTACTGTACTGCCCACCCTGATGCTACCAACATCACTTGGACAGAGTTTGCCGAAGCCTTCCGTACAACTCACGTTCCAGAAAGTATAATTGATATGAAGAAGGAAGAATTTGCAAATATCAAGCAAGGACCCTCTTGCATCAACGAGTATTTGAGTCGCTTCAATAGGTTGGCACGATATGCCCCAGAAGATGTGGATACTGATAAGAAAAAGATAAGGAGATTCTTGAAGGGAATGAATGTCAGCTTGAGAATGCGATTGTTGGCTCATGAATTTCCCACATTCCAGCACATGATCAATAAGGCACTACTGCAAGAAGATGCACAGAAAGAAATGCAAGACTATATGAAACACAAGGTATCGCCTTTAGAGTTCGAAGCAAGAGAAAGTCAGCGCCAGAGAACCACCTCACCAGCACAGTACTATTGTAGCACCCCTCAACATTCCAATACTGTTGGTTCTATCCCCTGCTCGACAGTGTCAGGACCTGGTCAATAGCCCACAAGGACCTACAATAGCAACCATGGTAGAAGTAACTCTACTACTCACTCAATAGGTACTGGAAAGAAGGCAGGAGTTGAGTGCTACACTTGTCATGAGATGGGACACTATTCATGGCAATGCCGCAGTAACACTCGTACCCTAATGGTACAGTCAAATGCCACCACCGGGGCATCCATGCAAGGAAATGCGAGACCATAGAACAGCAGATCGATCTCCTATACCTCGCCAGCCGCAACACAAGGACGTCTGAACCATGTGCAAACAAAAGCAAATAAAGAAGTTCTAGAAGTTGACACCGTTGGAGAAGCCTACGAAGACCAGGTTCCTCAGGAAGAAGCAGACCCACAATATGAAGAGGCATGCTAAGCGAATCAAGGTATCAGTTCATTTTGTGGCAACAACACAACCATGACTAGAAGAAAGACCAATAGAGTATGAAGCTGCGAAGAAGTCGGAAGATCCCCTTTTGGTTTCGTGTGTGTGGTCCACCTTTGAATCTCGGGGACGAGATTCTTGTAAGGGGGTGGATTTGTAATGCCCCGCTTTTTGCGAGACATTAAAAACTAAATCAATAAAACCCTATTCGCGAAAATTTCATTCTTTGTATGAGAGTCTAAGTCGTGCCATGGATCTCAATTAAAATCTATCCGTGATACCCTCTCCTCGCTGGCAAAAACCACCTCCTCAAAAATTTACGTTCTAAAAATCCTCGGGAGTTCGAATTTCCATGTTCGAATTTTTCTCCTTAAACCCTATCTGCAAATCTCATCGAATTTTTCCCCTCACACTCTCACTCTCATAATTCCTTTTATCCCCTCTCCTTGAATCCTTTCCAGTTAAACTTCTCTGCAGAAATCTATTTTGCCTCCCTCCTCACTCTTTCTCTGTCATCTCTCTCTCTGTCTCTCTTTTCTCTCTCTCTTTTGCCTCTCTCCCGGAGCAATTCTCTCTCTCTCCGCCAAATTTTGCCGCCGGTGCCGTTTGAACCCGGCCGCCGCCCGTTGGCCCACGCGCGCGTGTCGTGGCCAACCAGCCCGGCCGCGCCATCCCCCTTACTCTCTCCCTCGGGCAAGCAGCAGAGAAGAAAGAGGATAAGAAGAACGAAGAGGAGAAGAAAGAAGAAACGAGAAGAACAGAAAAGAAGAGAAGGGAAAAGAATGAAAGAGAGAAGAAGATTAGAGGAGAAAGAAGAAGGTGGTGGGACCCACCGTGGGCCCTACACCCCCCTTTGACCGGTCTTAGCCCTCTCCCTCTCTCTCTGATGCGCCCGTGGGCCGCATCCCCTGGCTTGCTTCGCCCACGCGCAGTTGGGCCGCCCCAGCCGGCCCACTCGCCCGGCCGCCAGCCTGCTCCCGCTCGCGCGCCGCTGGGCCGCCCCGGCCGGCCCGCTCCCTCCCTCCCGGCCTGCTCTCATCCGCGCCGCCTTGGGTCGCTTCCACGCGCGCGGCCCATTAGCCCAGGCCGCGCCGCGCCAAACCATTGGGCCGCACCTTATGCCGACCGAAAAAGTCCAAAAGCAGCCCCTCCTCCCTTTTTCCTTTTCCAGGGAATTTATAATTCCTTTTCCTTTAGACAGAAAATCAATTAATCTTAGGAAATTCATATCTCTTGATCCGTAAATCCGATTAACCCCGTTCCACTTCCAAAATTCCTCAAAAATTGAGATCTATCTAATGGCACTATTATTTAGTCTAAATAGGGTCCTTATTTTGGTCCTTGTGTAGGTTTTCTTTGTTTGCGTATAGTTGCGGGTTGCGGATTTTTGTTCGAGTGCGGATTTCAAGAAGCTTCGTGAAGACCTTGAGCAAGGCAAGTCACCCTTGATCATATTGCCCCTATAATTGAAAAGTCATTATTATTTTGTTTGCAACATGCATTATTAGGAGTACACACTTAACTTGCTTGGCGTCGGTTTGCGTGCCAAATCGACGGACCTACCTAGTAGTCGCACTACTTCCTGTAGGCCGATATACCCTGATTCCTTGTCGCTCCACCTTTGTGGTACCTCGGTATCCGTGCTCTCTGAGCACGAGTACCAATTACTCCACATACATCGTTGCTTGTCGAAAACTTGGGAAATGGGTTTGAGAAGCCTTGAAAACCCGACACGTGGTGTCGGTGTGTTTGAAAATAAAAATGATTGTGAAATCTCGCGATGCGGGTGTTGCGCCTGCGTGGTGCTGTTCCCATACTCGCATATAAGGACCGATTCCTGTGGGAATTACATCCGAGCATAGCAAGTGCAACCACATGGTGGAATGCGACACCCTAGCTAAGTAATTAGCTGCTTCTGGGAAATCTTGTATGCCAATAGGGGTGGAAAGCCGGGATGTGGTGGTAGAGACATCCTGGGAGTCCTAAACAGAGGAAGGCAACCGGGAGTCCTGTATGGAAAGCCGGAGTTGGCTTGATGTTTGTCAGGGAGACCCTCTATGTGGCATGAGGTGACCTAGGATTAGCTTTGGAAAGGCTTTGTAATGAACCTCTGACACCGGCCAGTGTCTGGAGTAAGTTCGTGTTATGTGGGTAAAGTGTACCCCTCTGCAGAGGTTAATAAACTATTCGAACAGCCGTGCCCATGGTCATGGGCGGATGCAAGGTGATTCCCGTTGCGTAGATTTGTTTGCCTGTGCTTTGTGAAAAGAGTTGTGGATTGGAAATCGTTACCAGAATCAGCCTATGTGGCAGATGGATGACCTGAGTGGTCAAAAACGAGTCTGTGTGATCCGGGATGTGTGAGGGCATCATAGACTAGGCTTCCCGGGAGGAAGCAGAATGTTGTGCTATGGAGCAGCAGGACTCTTGGAGTCCGAGAAAAATGAAAAGGGCTCAGGGAGTCGCTTAATCAAGTGAAATGGCTGTGTGAGCCGAGAATTAATGAATCGACCTGGGAAGTCGGGGCATTACCAGTTGAGTTGTTGAAAAGCATCTCTTAAGTCGATTTGAGACGCAAGTCTCTTTTCGACCTAAACTTAAAAAGAAGAAAGTCACTTAGTGGTTTCAAAATGTTTCCAAATAAAAGATTTGCAAAACAACCTTTCCCCCATTTCAAGCTTGCACTAAACACTTAAGTTCCCGTGACTTGCTGAGTACGTAAGTACTCACCCTTGCTCTATATATATATATATAATTCCTCCATCCTGAAGGCGAAGTCGAAGAGAAGGGAAGATTAGGGTTTCGTCCTGGTTCCCAGCCGCCGCCTGTGGTGTTGGGTGTTAGTTCGTTGATTTCCGCTGCCGTGGTCTCTGATGTTGCTGCTTCCGCGTCGTCTGTTGCAATCTCGGGTTCCCTCGAGACTTGCAACTTAAGTTAAGGTAAATAAGTCCCCTATTTAAATTAAGGATTGCAATGATTCATAATTGTCACCGTGGGTACCAGCGCTATGTCCTGGGACTGGTACCGATATCGCGGTCTCGTAGGAAGCGGTTCGCGCTGTTTTCCTACGACACGCTCCTGTCAGGTGCCGTTGTACGGCGGTGCCGGATTGGGGTGTGACAACCCTGCATGCCTGAGGGGGCATGCGGGGTTGGCCCGAGCCCGAGGGACAACAATGACTTCTCTACGGGTAGAAGCGACGAAGGTGCTCGATGTTCCACGGGTTAGGCAACTCCGTGCCATCATCCGTGGCTAGCCTGACCGAGCCCGGCCGGGGGACACCGATTACTCTAAACGGCCCCTCCCACATGGGTGAGAGTTTGCTCAGTCCAGCACGCGTCTAGACGCGGCGTAGGACGAGATCGTTTACGCTGAGTGACCGGGCTCGGACATGGCACTGATGATAGCACCGTAAGCTCTGCTGGTAACGCGCAGCCCGAAGGGCAGCGCACCGCCTTCGCTCTTCAAGGTAGTCGAGGTCGTCCCGTCGGAGCTGCTCTTGAGCAGTCTTGTTGTACATAGTGGCCCGAGGGGATCCCAGGGTGAGCTCGGATGGGAGGACCGCCTCCGCACCGTAAACCAGGAAAAACGGGGTTTCTCCTGTTGCACGGCTCGGGGCAGTCCGGTTTGCCCAGAGCACCGCTGGTAGCTCGTCGATCCACGAATCGCCATGTTTCTTGAGGGCATTGTAAGTCTTGGTCTTGAGGCCTTTAAGGATTTTTGCATTGGCGCATTCCACTTGACCATTGCTCTTGGCGTGGGCGGGAGAGGCGAAACAGAGCTTGATGCCCATGTCATCGCAATAGTCGCCAAACAGTTCACTTGTGAACTGGGTGCCGTTGTCCGTAATAATACAGTTGGGCACCCCGAACCGGGCAGTGATGCTCCTGATGAACTTGAGGGCCGAGTGCTTATCGATATTGACGACCAGGTAGGTCTCGGGTCACTTGGTGAATTTTTCGATGGCGGCGTATAGGTACTCATATCCGCCCAAGGCTTTCTTGAAAGGACCCAAGATGTCCAGCCTCCAGACCGCGAAGGGCCATGAGAGTGGGATGGTCTGCAGGGCCTGGGCCGGCAGATGCGTTTGCTTGCCGTGAAATTGACACGCCCTGCACCGCCGGACTAGATCGGCTGCGTCGTGGAGTGCTGTCGGCTAGTAGAAGCCCTGTCGAAAGGCCTTACCAATCAAGGTGCGTGAGGCGGAGTGGGCGTGCACTCGCCTTCATGGACATCGGCGAGAAGCTCAATGCCCGAGAGATGCATTTGAGGAGGACTCCATTGGCACCGCGTCGGTAGAGGGCCCCCTCTATCAACACGTACCTCTTGGAGATGCGGGCGACTCGCTCGCTCTCTTTGCGATTCTCGGGGACAGTCTCATCTTTGAGAAACGCCGGATCTCAGTTATCCAGGCGATTTGGCGCGGGGGGTCGGGCTCGACCCCCTCGGACCTCGGGGCCTGGACTCCATCGAGCCCCGAGGGTGACTTGGCAGCATCCGAGTCCCCCGGGGGATCAGGACGCGCCGATGGTTGGGTAAGCCTTTCTTCAAAGGCACCCGGTGGGGTCGGGGCGCGTGACGAGGTGAGCCTTGAGATCTCCTCAGCGAGCGCGTTGTCCCGCCTGGGCATGTGCCGTAGTTCTAACCCGTCAAAATGGCGCTCCATATGCCGCACTTCACGGACGTAGGCCTCCATTTGCGGGTCGGAGCAGCGGTATTCCTTGGAGACTTGGTTCACGACAAGTTCAGAGTCGCCAAGAACCAAGAGGCGACGGATCCCCATTCCAGCCGCCGCTCGGAGTCCCGCAAGGAATCCCTCGTACTCCGCCATATTATTGGTTGCCCAAAAATCCAGGCGAACCATGTATTTGAGAATGTCCTCGTTCGACGAGGTCAAATTGACCTTGGCGCTAGCACCCTGGAGGGCGAGCGAGCCATCAAACTGCATCACCCAATGGGGGCCGGGGGCCTGCTGCGAGGGATCAGCTCTGGCCTCGCGGTCGGGGAACCCGAGGTCGGGTTCGGGGGTCGGGGTCCACTCTGCCACGAAATCAGCGAGGGCCTGACTCTTAATTGTGTGGCGTGGTTCGAAGTGTAGATCAAACTCAGAGAGTTCAATGGCCCACTTGACCACTTACCGGGTCCCCTCTCGGTTGTGGAGGATCTGCTCGAGGGGGTAGGATGTCACCACCGTGACCCGGTGCGCTTGGAAATAATGACGCAGTTTTCTCGAAGTCACCAGAATTATGTAAAGCAATTTCTAGGCTTGAGGGTATCGGGTCTTGGCATCCCACAACACCTCACTAACGAAATAAACTGGCCGCTGCACCTTTCGGCGGGGCCTAGCCTTTTCGTTATGGGCGTCAGATCCCGCACACTGATGGTGGGAGGGGCCTCGCTGGGCCCACTCCATCTCCATGTCGGTGGCCTCGGGGTCAGAATGTGTCAGGCCACTCCTCCCCTCAGTGGCCTTGGGGCCTTCCTGGGGACCGGGGACGCCTGATGCCGTCTGGCGAGGGGACAAAGGGCCACCATCAACCTGGGAGGCCCCGGGGCCCTCGCCTGGCTGAGGGGCTCCCTCGTTGCCCTCAGGCCTGGGCCGGTCCAACATGGGGTGGTGGAGCACGGCCCGAGGGTCTTCCTCGGCGCGCTCCACCACTAGCGCCGCGCTAACTACTTGCGAGGTCATCGCTAAGTAGAGCAGCAGCGGCTCATCGGGCTCCGGGGCTACTAGGACCGGGGGGAGCTGAGGTAAGCCTTCAACTGGTTAAGGGCTCGCTCAGCTTCCTCCGTCCATCTAAACGGCCCGGAGCACTTGAGGAGCTTAAACAGGGGTAACGCCTTCTCTCCCAGCCTCAATATAAACCGGCTTAGGGCAGCCATGCATCCCGTGATGCGCTGCACATCCCTAAGTTTGCTGGGGGGCGCATCCTATTTATCGCGCTAATCTTCTCGGGGTTGGCCTCTATGCCTCGGGCAGAGACCAAGAACCCGAGCAGTTTGCCCGCAGGCACGCCGAACACACACTTTTCGGGGTTCAGCTTCATGCGCGTGGAGCGGAGACTTTCGAAGGTCTCCGCCAAATCCGAGAGCAACGACTCTTGGTTGCGCGTTTTCACAACCAAGTCGTCGACGTACGCCTCAACATTGCACCCTATTTGACTACCCAAAGTGATACGAGTAGTACGCTGAAAAGTAGGGCCTGCATTCTTTAAACCAAAAAGCATAGTTGTATAACAATAAGTACCTACAGGAGACGCTCCTGATATATGACCTCTCGGATGAATCTGGCCTCTAGGAGACGCGCCACCCCATTCACGGATGAAGGCCTGGCGCTCGGGGGCCTATCGCCGCACTTTTTGCCGGACGGGCCTTGCATCCGGTCGCACGGCCAGACGGTGCTCGATCACCTCCTTGGGGACCTCGGGCATGTCCGACGGCTTCCACACGAAGACATCGGTGTTTGCCCGCAGGAAGGAGACGAGCGCGTCTTCCTATTTGCCGTCCAGACGACCACCAACCTTGACGGTCTTGGACGGGTCGCCGGCCAACGCCACCTCCTTCATGGGGACCTCGTCACTTGTGGTCATCTGCTTCCTCGGGGCACGAGACGAAAAGGCCTCGGGCCGCTTGTCGCCGCCCGCGGGCTCTAGGACCGCGGCGAGATCGCTCGCGTGCTGTTCGCGCAAGCCAACGCCGTGGATGGTGATGGGCCACGCGGTCCCGGCATCTTCATCTGGAGGTAAGCGTAATGGGTGGCCGCCATGAACTTCACCAATGCGGGCCTCCCCAGCACCGCGTTGTAGGGCAGATTGAGATCCGCCACATCAAAGTTGATCCGCTCGGTGCGAAAGTTGTCGGGGCCACCAAAGGTGGCCGGGAGGTTGATGTGGCCCTGGGGCCACGTGTGTCCTGGCATCACGCCGATGATCAGCAGGTACGGCCGGAGCTTCATCCCCGGGGCCTTGATAACGTCAAAGGCCGTGGGGGAAAGGATGTTGAGGGTGGCGTCGCCGTCTATCAGGACACGCCTCAACTTGACATTACAGATGATGGGGGAAACCACCATCACAATCTGCCCACCCTGGGCGACGCATGGCGGGTGGTCGGTCTGATCGAAGGTGAGTGAGACCTCCGACCACTATGCCCGCCATGCAGCCTCGTGAGTGGGGACCACAGCCAGAAGCTCACGTTTCATGGTCTTGAAGCTGCGGCGGGAAGCATGAGTGCATACTCCCCCATCTATGGTGGCGACCGTGGCCTCGGGCTCTTGAAAACCCAAATCCTCGTCGTCACCATCGCCGGCGGGGGCCTTCTGCTTGGCCTTGCTTCATCGGTGGCAGCAGGACCGTCGGGGCCTTGCCCTCATGGTGCCCCTGCTCCCACTCCTCCCCCCACTTCCTGACGCGCTCGGCCAGGCTCTTGACCGCGCGGCAGTCGGCGAGGTCGTGGTGGGAGTTGTTGTGCACAGAGCACCATTTGCCAGGCGGGTGCTCTCGGCTGGGAGCACCGGCGTCCTTCCTCCCGTCGCCCGCAACCCTCCCCTTGCGCTGGGGCCGCGAAGCGGCTTTGGCGGCGAGGACGTGGCCCTCGTCGTCGGAGCGGGCTGACCTTTTCTTCCTCCTCTTTTCTCGCCGCCCGGAACGGGCAGCGGACCCGGGGGCAGCCGCAGCCGTCGCGCCAGAGCCGGAGGAGTTCCAGGTCCAGGCCTCCTCCTTTCGGGCCACATGGTCCGCGAGCTCGAAAAGCTGCACGGTGGTCTAGGGCTCCTTGGAGGCTATCTTCTCCAACATACGGTTGTGCCGCACGCCTCCCCTAAACGCATAGATCACCGCGTGGGCGGGGTTGCAAGGGATGGTGTTGCGGACCTGGCAAAACCACTAGATGTACGATCCGAGGGACTTGTCATCCCTCCGCTGCACAGCGTGCAGGTCCGCTTCCTCCCCTGGGCGCGGATATGTGCCCTGAAAGTTCGAAGTGAACTATTGGCACAAATCCTCCCAAGAATGGACCGAGGCGAGTGGCAGATTCATCAGCCAACCCTGCGCTTGGCCCTTTTGGGCCATGGGAAATAAATTCGCCATGACCCTATCGTCACCCCCCACAGCCTCTATTCCAGTCGTATAGATCTGGCGAAACTCGGTGGGGTTGATGCTGCCGTCGTATTTCTCGGGAACGCTAGGCCGAAATTTTGGGGGCCATCGGACATTCCGAAGACTCGCCACAAAAGCCCGGCATCCAGCCCCAACGATGGGAGAAACGGGGGGCCTGCCCTTATGGCCGAAGGGGTGCATTGCTGCCGAGGAGGCGGCGCCCTCCCCCGTTTGGATGGCGCGACGCTCGTCGCGCCGGCGCTCAATGTTGAGCCGGGCGTCTGGCCCGCCATACATGCCCTTGTAACGCCCATGAGCGGGCGTGGGCGTCGACGAGGGGAGTGGGGACGAACAGCGGGCGTTGGCCACTGCCCGTCGAGCTCTCCACCTTGCAGACGAAGAGGCGGCAGTTGCGGTGCTGGACGATCCAGCCACCGACGATTGCCCGTCGGCGTCCAGCTACTGCTGCGCCACCTTGACCAAGTTGGCCATATCGTCCAGCCAGCGCTGGACTGGGGCTTCCGGGTCAGAGGCGATGGACGGGTGGCGCAGAAGCACTACCATAGCTTGGAAGGCACCCTGAGGAGTGCCACCGTCACCGTAGACCAGACGGCGGCGCACCGTACCACAGCGCCGCCCTCCGTCACCAGGCGGTGGTGAGGTGGCGGATCCCTCCGGTTTCTCCGGTGCCTTCCCCCGCCCAGGACTCCGGTGAGGGGGTGGCGATGGAGTGTGAGCTCGACGACGAGGGTGCAGCTCCCCGCTGTCGTCACTGGCACTCGGGGAGTTGGTGTACACCACCGCCTCTTCAGCCATAGGGCTGACTCGGCGAAACTTGGCGCACACGAAAAGGAGTGGGAGCTGAAAATGCGTATACGCGGCCCTACCTGGCGCGCCAACTGACGGAGAACAAGGTCCTCAATAGGGGACAGTGGGGGCCCCCTTTGTGAGTTCGGCCTAGGCGCAGAACACGATTCGCCTCTGGGGTGCGCCGAGATCCGGAACGTCCAGAAACGGGAAAGATCACGACACGAGATATTATATAGGTTCGGGCCGATGGAGAGGCATACACCCTACTCCTGTGTACAGTGGATTAGATGTGTTTTCACTCAGGGATCGAACCCCTTTTCTCTAGGCCTAGGCCTCCTTTTATACTCCCAAGGGAACACCACATGGGCCAAACAGGCTACTTCTCTAGAGAAAAGGAAAAAATCATTTACATTTAAAGGCAGCCCTGTTGCTTGGCGCAGAAGTCACCTACACCGTAATGACGACGTGACCCTTGTCAGGCTGCCCATCAACGCACGCGACACCGTGCATCATTCTTCATTAAACGGCCGGAGACTTACGTGCTCCACCCGTACAGGGCGGCACACGCCACGCGATTGAACTTGGCTTACCAACTCCGGATGGATAAGAGAGCAAAGAACGACTCTCATGGTTTTGATGTGACCCAACGGGACGTGCAGCATACCTAACGGCGTGCGACCGTCACGCCCGGCATTATTCCGCGTCCCATCGGTCAGTCGCACCGGTCACGAACCGGTCAGCCGGCCACGACCGGTGTGAGACGCGCGTGTGCGTGTCTATTCGCATTTAATGCGGCACACGTGCGCGCGCAGGCGCACTCCGCCTGTATCACCATTAATAGGGTTAGGTAAGCGCTAGGGGCGCTCACCTACCCCCGCGCACGTGGCGGTAGCCCGAGGGGGTCGGGGGAGCCCGACCCCCGCTATAGTGGCGAGCGGGGGGAGTTGGGAGGTAGAGAGGGTGGCCGCCACGTCATCCCCGGGCCCGATCCCCCCTCGGGAGAGGGCCACGTGAGCGTGAGGGGCCGCCTCAAGCCCTAAATCAGCACACCCCTGGGCCCATGACACCGACAACAATCTTCTTGCACCTCTCTTCCCTTCTCAACCCAAACCTCCAGGCAACCGCCAATGGGTGGGGAGAATGGTGTTAGCTGGTGAGGAAAAGCTTGACGGCGGAGGCCGCTAGCAGACTTGGCTCCCAACGGTCGGGAGCGCTCGCATCATGGACTTGCGCGCGCGGTGTGGCTAGGTCCCAACTGCAACGGCAATGTCGTCTTCACCTAAGCGCACGACGGCTCTATTTAATTACATCAATAAATTTCATATTTTAAATAAAAAACTTTTAAAAAAAGCTTAAAACTATTAGAAAGTTTGAGTTTAGAGACGTGTACCAGATAATTCATGATGACAATACGATGAATTAACCCAGAAGAACATATTCAGGTTGATGAACAAAAAAGCAAAGGACTCAAAGTAGGCACTGATGGTCGTCGGTCGCCGGCGGCATCGTAACATCATACCAGGAAGTAAAGTGCCAATTTATTTTATTTTGGTCCATCCTGGAACACATGCCAACTCGATTCGTCCAAAAATAAACAAACCTCCATCCTAAAATGAACAAACATAGTACATGGACGTATGAAATATCGAGCAAACACAAGCACAGTTCAACTATCGAGCATTGTGATCTTTCTGACAATAAATATGTTTGGTCTCATTTGCATCGAGTAAGCAATTAGTTCAACAAAGTAGGGTGTGGGAATCCTGATACAGAATAGAAGCAAGCAAAGCACAAGCGTTTCTATCAAGTTCAGGGCATGATTCCTTGGCATAGCGGGGAGAATGTTCATAGCAAATTTGTATCTTTGCGGTAACTGAAGAACATAATCATCAATCTAGTCCTTCCTTGGGTTGTACTCTCGCTTCATCCCAGCTTTGTTGGTGACAACGATCTCCAGCTTGTCACCCTACAATATTTGCATGCTTCGAGCGTCAGTAGAGTGGAAAATACAACGGTGAGAAACATGTTACTGATAGTTGCACGTACATTACAACGAGGGTAAAGACTAAATTTCAAACCGCACCGGTAAAATAATACTATCAAATAACCATTTGAGTGCAACTTCATTGCAGTAGAAACCTTATTTTGTTACAAACCAAAATTGTGCCTCCTCTTTATAGTTCTCACATGGTAGTACCAGGAACAACAAAATTTTGTAAAATAGCACATAATTATTCCTGGGTTATCAATAAATATGAAAATTCGGCATTTGGTAATGACATGCATCATAGCCACACGCTCACACCAACTAGAATAGCGTTGTAGAATACACAAGCTAGACTTTATTGAGATTGAGACTTGAGAACACACGTGGAGCTACATATCACATTACCAATCAAAGATGTTCTATTTATTCCAAATAGTATTAAAAATAGATGGCCCAAAATTACATCGTAGAAATCAGGCGATGATTCATGACCATCTCTAGCCATGAATAGCTCGCTGCCAACATGAATCACCGTCACAAAGCAGTTATCCTTCTAATGTGCCACCGGGGACATGTCTGAGGTTTTTTTTTCTCAATCTCAAAGAAGTTGAGGATGTAGAACTTGGCATCACTCATGGTGGCATATTCATTGAAAAGTATCCTGGTCAAAGATTTACTGAAATGTGATTGTTTCATAAAACAAGTAATAGCAAGAAAATGTTCAGAAGTAGAGTTTTAACAAAATATTGAGTTCACAAGAGAGTAACGCCAAGAGGTTGGTGTGATGGGAAATACTGATGAACTTACCTTTTGACCGACTATAAATATAGCATGGCTTAACAAACTCACTTTTTGTGTTTTGGATTTTAATCATGTAATATATTGAAGGTCAATTAGAAGTTCTCTAATTTTATCCTAGAGATATTAAGTATCCAATAAGCATACCGTATATATGGAGTTTTGAAAGATAGCAAAATGAATTGAAATCTGATAAGATATGCATATGCTTGGTGTGGGTACGATATGTAAATATAGAAAGAAATAGAATATAGCAAATGGGTTCATTACTGGCTGATCAAACCATTTGGTCATTACTGGCTGATCATACCCTATATCTTTAAAGGGACAATTTCTTATTTAACCCTGTTTCGAAAGCTAACTACGGATATGACCCTACCTTTTTTAGTTTGCTTATTTGACCCTACTTTTCCAAATCGAACATATCGTTTGATCCTATTTGCTCTACACCGTTAGGGTTTCATTTAGAAAAAAGAAAAAAACATCAATTTACTATTCAAACAGACCAAAATACCCTCACTTCATCCTATCCATCTCCTGCCCCGGCTCTATCTCTCTCTCTCGCATCTCTCTCAGCGCGAGCAGTGGTAGCGGTGGCGCCAGCGTGAGTGAGGGAAGCGGGCTCGACGGTGCAGGCGCGCGGAAGGAGGGAGGCGGTGGCGGCGGCTGGCACCGGAGGGAAGAAGCAGCGTCGTGGAGAGGGAAGAGGAGGCGGCGCCGGTGCAGGCGCGCGGAAGGAGGGAGACGACCACGGCAGGCGTGCGGAAGGAGGGAGACGGCGACGACAGTGGCAGGCGCGCGGAAGGAGGGAGGCGGCGGCGGCCGGTACGATGAGGGAAGAGGAGGCGCCGCCGGCGCGCGGAGGAAGGCGACGGGCCTGTCGGTGGAGCTCGAGTTGTGACGGGTGGATCCGGTGAGGGAGGGGTGATGACGGCTCGACGGCGACGAGCAGTGTAGTGGCGGCGCCAGCGCGAGAGAGGGAAGCGGGCTCAGCGGTGTAGGCGCGCGGAAGGAGGGAGGCGGTGATGACTGCCAGCGCCGGAGGGAAGAAGCGGTGCCACGATCGCATAGAGGGAAGAGGAGGCGCCACCGGCGCACAGAGGAAGGAAGGAGGCGGCACCGGCGCAGGCGCGTGGAAGGAGGGAGACGGCGGCACCGGTGGCAGGCGTGCGGAAGGAGGGAGATGGCGGTGGCGAGGAGTGGCGGTGGTGCTCGGGTTGTGCCAGGCGGATCTGGCGGGGCCTGGGCGTGCGAGTTGCAGGCGTCCCACGTGTAATAGGGTCAAATGAGTAAGGGCAAAGGGACATTTTGTGCTCTAGTTAACACCGTTAGATGCCCTTAACAGAATAGGGTCATACCGTATCTTCAATTTTAAAAAGAAGGATCAAATGAGCAAAGTTGATAAAAGAGGGTTAAATTGATAGTTAGCTTTCAAAAGAGGGTCAAATGCGCAATTGCCCCATTTTTAAACTACTTGACATTTAAAATTCTGGATGCAAACAAAGGAAATTATCTAATAGTAGATTTTGTTATTAATGCCTAATATTTAGCTTGAGCGCTAGAAAATTCAATAAAAAGCTAAAGATAGATCATAATATTTGGTTTAGCCTAAACTTAAAATATAGTGATGATCTTAAAAAACATCATCACCTATAGTCTTACAGAAACAAAGGAGAAATGTTAAGGATTTTCTATAAGTTATATGTAAAATTAAACATCCATTAAAACATCACTTCTAGTGTACAAATTCTGTAGGATTTAAAATACCCTACCAAGGCCATAATTCTTCACTGCAGGTTTCTAGAAGAGGACTGTCTATACAAGAAATCATGCAAATTGAAAAAAAATCATAGAGGAATTGTAGTGCAAGTAGGTTTTTATTAAAATGTCAAGTAGAAAACCTTCCTTCCCTCCCAGATCACAGAAAAAAAACACTCACCTTCAGTTGAATGCAAGGAATTGTGTACCGCACCTCACTGCAGAAGTTCAAGAACATTCATTGTTTGGTTCGGTTTCAATTCTATTAAATAAATGTTGAAGAAAGTTTAATTAAACTACAAATAATATAAATCTCTGATTTGTCCTCTAGGGCCAAAAAATATGTGATTTGTTTCTTGTCCATAACAATTTGGTCTCATAGAACTAAAATGGAAAAAGAATCTGAAAAGCAATGCATCGTAGCAAAAGTGAACTTCAACCAACACAACTCTGAATTTACTCCGCACTACGGTCGAGTACTGATAAATCCAGTCCAAGAATGCAGCTTTTCTGAGCCTAACTTAACATATGTGCTATTTCATTTAACAAATGAATCCAATCAAAGGACTGCTTACTTCTTAGCACTATGATTTTGGTCTGTATTAAATAGCCGACCAGAATTAAACCTGATCAGAGCTATTGTTGCAAGACTTTAGTTCAGAATCAATTTGGTTGATGGAGCCATTTGAATCACACGATTGCAATTTATTCATGCTCTTTTCCTCGGAAAAAAATCCATGTCCCTGCAAATTTCAGAGTTCAGTTGGTCGCATGAATAATTTATAGATTGACCAACCCATCTCACCAGCGTCGTTGCCTCTACGAAGTCAAGACCATAACCAATGTTGGGGCTCCCCATCCGCTGCTGCAAGGGAAACATAGTGAACACAGACAAAACATAGTCAATAGTTCCATGGAAGAATACTCCTAGACTATTGTGAAATTGTGACTTTTTAACAAAACCATTCTAGTCAAAGAGCTAATAATTGAATCGAAAAAAATAACATTTCAATAAAGCAGCCCAATTACCAATCAAACCAGGAGATAATGAGATAGTATTATGATAGTATTATGGTATTATGGTAAAACAAACGTGAGGTGGATTGTGTATTCTCGATTAGAAAAATCAAGATGACATGCTACACGCTGATTGTAATTCCATTCTGTGCTATACAGGAGATAGGGTTAAGTCTTCGACTGATTAAAATGAAAAAACGATAACATGCTACTAAAGAACGAATTGATTTATATGGCTGGAAAAAATTAACCTCCTCCTCTCCCAATTGATGATGTTGAATCGGACAACCATGTCTTCCATTGGTTATTATTCTAACAAATCAACAATGAAAATCAAATCAATTTTCCATGAACTTATGCAGAGCTGTAGCCAAAATGAGGATGGGCCGAGACTAAATGGGTATGGGTATGAGCGATGAAGAGGGGTGGAACACAGCAGTGGCAGGAAGAGGCGATGAAGAGTAGTGCCACTCATCTGGGAAGTCGGGTAGCATGCCGTTTGCTTGGTTTGGTGTCGACATTGCCTGCGGCTGCCGTGGCCATGGTCATGCCAGATGCCATGCACCGGTTGTTGTCACCTCACAGCCCATCCGAGGTTGTTATCGCATAAGCTGAGTGAGGCAATCTTCTCTTAATGTAAATATTATTTTCTTCTAGCATGCAAACTATGAGCAAAAAGCGTCAGATGCTCCAAATAATGCAAACAATAAGCTTATCAAAATATAGAATTGATGGACTTTGGCAAGAAGTCCAAGTTGGGACTCACTGTCCATGGTGCACACTTCAGAAATGTTTTACGCTTGTAAAGGATTTACACTTGTTTTTCTTTAAAAAAATCTCATGGTGATAGAGGTAGCTTTTCTTGTACTCATTTTTGTTGTACTCATAAGCACGCAAAATAACAAAAGTAAAAGATTGACTAATATATCCCTACTGTCATTTTGTTTCAAAAATCAGAACTTTTTCTCTGGATGGGAGAACAAGTACATAGACAAATATGTTGACCGGTTCATTCCAGTCGGTGAGGTATAGCCTCACTGTTTGCTCTAAATTCAGGTTGGAAGTTGAAAGAGTGATTCTCACCAGCTAATCAAGCACTTGTGCGGCTAGCTCGTGGTAGACCGAATCATGATGGACAATGTATCTAGCTGCTAGGACATATCTGCATGCATGACACATCCATGGTCTTGACTCTGCAATGTGCCCCTGCGATAAAAAAATGTGCCGATAATGCTTGCCATAGTTGTTTAATTTTAAACGGTCAACTAAAACCTTGGGAAATTGCACCTAGAAAGTAAGGCAGATTGAGTTGAGAAATAATATCCACCATGAAATTCCAAACACCACAAGGAAAAAACGCTTGACCATCGATAAAGCAAACAGGAAAAAAAAACGAATAGAAGAAAGAGAGTGCTCCTGGATTAGATCGGTAAGGCAACACCAAGACATGCTATCATTCTCATGCCGAGCTCTAGTGGGAACATCACAAGCACCGTCCACGATAGGGACGCCACCAATGACTGGTCCAATAGCTTCCCAGAGTTCGACATCACCAAGACAGGTCGCCTGAACGCCTCAGGCAATGACTGGTCGAGTCGCTCACCTCTAGCATCGGCCGTCCCGGCCCCGCCCCTCCCTCCGCCACCAGCGACACCAGCTCAATCTCCAAATACCCCTCCCTTGCACCCCCAACCACCACCTTGGCCGATTCCAATCGATCAAACCCAACCATCCACACACCAAGAGAGAGATAAAAACCATCCACCAATAAAAAAAGAGGGGTGATACCTTTGTCAGCGGCGGTGGCCATCGCGTCGCTAGGGGATGGAGGTAGGGGGCGGTGGCGACGAGGAGCCGACAGGGAGGAGGCAACATGCGCAGGTGTGGGGAGTGGAAGGGTAGGTGCTGGGCAGGCGCATGTGTGGAATGGCGTGGCGGTAGGACGAGAGGAGCTCGACATAGGGATGGGGCAGGTGTGGCGTCGTGGGTAGCGGGGAGTATCGATGGCGGCGGTGGTGGGGGAGGGAAGGGAAGGAGCTGGTGTAGGAGGACAGCAAGGGCAGTGGCGAGGGCGGCAGGGAGGATCGATGGCGGCAGTGGTGGGGGAGGGAAGGGAAGGAGCTGGTGGCGGAGGATGGCAAGGGTAGTAGCGAGGGTGGTGGGGGAGGATCGATGGTGGCGGTGGTGGGGGAGGACGGCAGCAGTGCCAGCGGTTTGGAAGGGGAATAGGCGGTGAGGGGAACTGGCGGCAGCGCGGCGTTCATCGGGGCTACGACGGCACGGCGGAACCAGACAGGGATGCGGCGGTGCGGCAGAACCATATAGGGATGCGTTGGCGCGGTGGAGTGTCGCTGGAGGAAGAAGCAATGCGGCGGTTTTTGAGGTGGTTTTGGCCTTGCGGGGGAGAGAGCGGAGCGGAGATGCGGAGGGAGCGACTGAGAGAGGGGGAGGAGGCGTGCGCTGCGTGGATCAGGCCTGCGACGGCGTGCGGAGGAAGAAACGCGATATGAGCCTTTGGATCTTGCGATCGTACGATTAGTATTGCGTGTGTCTATCAGGGTTGAGTCACCGCCAATACTATGCTTTTTTTAATTAGTATATAGATATATAGATATAGATGTAGATGAAAGGAAACACATAGAGCTAAAGCAAAGAAAAAAAAAAGAAGACGTGCATTAATATTGGTGCACGCATAATGGACCGCGCTGGTCGGGCTGCGCAGGATGGTGGTCATCGTCTATGATCAGTGGCGCCTGGCGAGAGCGAATGCGGAGAGGGTGATGAGGACGACGAGCAGGACCATGGCGGCGAAGGAGCCGATGAGCGAGCCGGAGATGCGCTCGCAGAAGGAGTCGAACTGCTGGCAGATGGAGAACCAGTTTGCCCTGACGTTGCCCTTGTGCGCTAGGTACACGATCGCCGCCGCCGCCGACGCGCCCGCGGTCAGCAGAGCCAGCATCGCCTGCACGCACGCTCAGCACAACACGTATATCCATCACGAACAAGAGTAATTTCGAGCAGCTAGCTGCAACAAGTAATGTCGTGTCAATATCCTTTACTCACCGTGTCGAAGAAGACGAGGAACAGCCTGCTGTACCGCGCCCTGGGCCTGATGATGTGCACGATGGACACCGGGACGGACAGCACCAGGTACGTGCACACCACCGCGTTCGCTGCCACGAAGAACCTGCCCAGGCAAAGAGCTTAGCTGCATCAAACTTCCTGCGCCTTTGTAGTAAAGACACTTGACTAGCTGTGAGCTGTGAGTGACATGTGTGTAGCTGATCGATGGCTTACGTGAAGGACGGGAGGTCGCTGTACTTGGCCTCGAACTGGATGAACTGCGTGAAGAAGGGGAGCGTCTCGTTGGTGGTGCCCATGGCGATGGCGCTGCCGATCGTGCCGATGATGGCGATGAACCGGAGGAATACGTCCACCACCGCGACGGCGCGGTTCACGCCGGCCGCCGCCGGCGCCACCAGGGGCGCCTTCGAGCTCTCCCCGTGCTCCATCGTCACTCCGTCCTTCGTCATGACACGCACCACGAACAGCAAGCAGCTGGTAGTAACTAGCTAGCTTGACTGCTTGAGTGACAACAACAGTTAACTACTGCGATTGGGTTGCTAAATCTAAGTGATCGTTGCAGCTCAGAGATGTGATATTGCCTGATTAATTGCTTATTGCTTGAGAGAACCTGCATGTGGCAAGACCTTCTTATACTTGACAAAAGAAGAATTATTTCCGCTAACAAAACCAACATGGTCTGTGTGGTCAATCATGCAGCAGGGGCCAAGGGTGGTGATTTAGGTGGCTTTGACAATTGATTGTTAACACCAACTAAAGCACACCTTGCTATTGGTTGACTCTGCACCTGCTCTTACTTGCTCGAGTGAGGCTATGGTATGCACGTACCAAGTCGCAAATATTTCTGCTTGAACTAAGCACTCTTTAGCTCCAAATCCACAGCGTAATGTCGATACTCCTAGTCTTTTTTCTACTTTTGGTACCCCCTGAAAATCTGGAGTTTGTAAGGCTCCCGGCTCCCCCCTTCACAATGATGCAAAATTCTTTAATTTCTTCGGTAATCTAAGGCTGCGTAGCGAGCTGGTTGCGTGAGAATTATTGTTGAAGCAGTTCAAGATCACACCGATACGATCTGCTGTATTTGATGAAACATATAACAGTCTCCTCAAATGCAGGACATACTTTCTGGAGTCTGGACAGTGCTTGCCATCTCATGTTAAAGCTACTTGCTTCTAGTGCCCGTCTCCACTATGTCCGGCCCACCTTACAACGGACGCGCACGACCGATTTAATGGCCCTCCAGCCCAGCTATATGGGCCTAAACAGAATGGGCCACAAAGAGGCCTGGATCCCGTTCAGGTCCAAGATGTATATGGGGTCTCATGTCGGCCGGAATCTCGTCTCGGCCCAACTTATATGCGCCGCACGCTGACCGCAATCCCTTTCCAATTAGGCGCATTCTTGACCTTACGTACCGAGACGAGATCAAACGAAATCACATGGATAAACAAAGCAATTTTCCAATTAAAATTCCGCTCTGATTCGCAAACTAACACCAAACGGGCGTTGAGATTGAAACTCGTGAGCACCATCCGCAACCGCAAATGACGCTTCCCAGCCGCGAAAACGACATCGGTGACCTTCCAAACCCTCCATAAGCTTAAGCTTCCATGCCCTCTCATCGTCACCAAAGCCGTTGACCTCTCAGCTTTTAATTCCCCAACCTCTGTCTCGTGGACTCGCAGCAGCACGCAGCATCCGAAGCCGAGGCGGAGCAGGGATCGACGAGCGGCGAGGAGGCAGGCGAGCGACGGAGCGAGAGGCATGGACCGGAATCTGAGCGGGTTCCTGATCGGGTGCGTCGGCGCCGCCGTGACGCTGCTGGCGTACGAGCAGACGCTGGTGTCGAGCACGCAGTGCATCGCCGCCGGCTTCGTGGTCCTCCTCTTCGCCCTCTTCGTCAAGGAAGGCTTCATCTCGCTCTGATTTCTGCGTGTCGGCGGCGAATTTGGTCTGGGTTCTCCTTCTCCGCAGCTCGTTTCCGTTTTCTGTACCTCATGTCTTGTAGAAGTGATAGAGTCGCCTCTAGCTGGAAAAGGAATAGCTTTTGCAGCAAAATTAATCCTTTTTCTGAACTATGAATGCGAGTTCCATGGTTGGGTCAAGTGACCCTACAATCGCTGAAATTTATCGCTAATCAAATTGTCCAAGTAGATGATTACTTGTATCTCTGTATGTACCCTCTTAACACGATGAATTGCATAGTCCTTCTTGTGCCAATTCATACCTGTTTGGTTAACTGAAACATAATTCGATGGTTGTCCGTGGGAGTTCATCTCCAGCTGAATTATTGGAACAAAATAATCAGAATGATCAAAACATAAATTGTCGAATAAAATCCACCTAAATTGTTGACTAAATTTACTCCCAGAGTTCTTTTTTTTTTCCGAAGAGACAATCTTTATCTGCTAGTATTCAGCCCAAATATTTAAAAGCCGCAATGAGCAACAAAATTCACACAGCTGCAATAAAATGCTTCAATACATTCAAGTTCTTATAAGATACAACAGATTCGAATGGAGTGCTCATATCCTACAATAGCATTTGGCACTTTGACTAACTGTACTATTTCTGACAGACAGAAATACAAATACAACGCCAATAGCTCAAACGTACTTAAGATCCCGAATGAAAGCACCCTAATCCTCCTTATCTGTACTACCATGCCTCCTCTACAGAATCTCGGGATTTAATTAGAATACTCTGCTGACTGCTGGCATACACCAATTTGGACATCGGTGTTAGTTACCATGCCTGATGTGAAGCTGTTGAGTTCAGAACTCGTAGAAAATCTTCTTCAGAGAAGAGTACGTCCCAGTCGCGGCAACCAACGAACCGAGCACGATGATCGTGGCGATCAGCAGGGTCTCGCCCCTGCCGCATCGCGTCAGGCCGAAGATCTTGAGGTAGCAGATACAGGGGAGCAGCATGGAGGCCATGACGCTGAGCAGCGAGCCGACGAGCGCCATGAGGTGGCCGAAGAAGGGCACCGTGAGGGCGATGACCACCGTGCTGACGACGATGAGGGTCCTGATCAGCACGTTGACGGATCTCTTGTTGCCGGCGAGCAGCTTCTCCTCGATGGCCGTCGCGACCGGGGTCACCATCAGGGCGTACTTGGAGAACGGATTGATCAGCGTCGTGTAGATTGCCAGCTTCGAGCTGATCTTCCCCTCCGGGAGGTTTAGTGTCACCTGAGATTTGACGTCGTCGCCGTACATGAGGTAGCCGAGTATGGCCATGGATCCGTAGTTGACAGTGCACGCCACGAAGCATATGACCAGTACCTATGCAGGTAGAACCGTAGAAGACAGACAGTTCAGCCAATCAGGGGTTGTAAAATGAGCTACTGTTCAGTCATCGTCAGACATTTTCGCTTTCAGATAGCTATTGACTATCTAGTGTCAGATTCATTGCATAATTCCACAGTTCATATAAGAACTAAAGCATTTTTCTTGTAAAGCAATAATATGCGGCAGCGGCCACTTCAGAGCTATTTGATGTATATTGGCGTTGTTGAGCTAGACAGGAATTATGCGGTACGTGATGCTGCAATGTGCACGACTGAATTACTACATAATATATTCAAGGTTACTTCAGAATTCAGTATAAGATAAATGAAGTTAAATGAAATAAAAAGAACCCAAATTCACTAGTCATGCCTTCAGTAGTTCATGACATGAAAAGTGACACCAGTAGTAGGCAACTCACCCTGGAGAACTTGTCCTTTTCCTGCATGGAATTGCAGAGTGTGGGGAATATGGCATGGCCGCAGTAGCAGAAGGTGTACAGGCCCAGAGCAGTAGGCAGGCCACTGACATTCAGCATCCTCCCCTTCCCCTGGAACCCGACGCCGTCGACCACCGCCGCCCACAGCACGCAGAACACCACGACGACGGACGCGAGCACGCCGCTGGCCGACACGTAGGCGAGCACGGCGAGGCTCCTCAGCCACGTTGTCGGCAGGATGACGACGGCGACGACCACGACGAACAGCTGCTTCCCGGACACCACGAGCCCGCCGACGGTGAGGCTGGTGCCCGGGAACAGCTTGTCCAGGTTGTCCCCCTCCAGTATCAGGAACCCGATAGCGACGAGGTAGAGCTCGGCGTAGAGGAACGCCGACACGGCGAGCCGGCCCTTGGCCCCGAACGCCAGGGCGCCGATGTCCGGGTAACCCCGAACGGCCGGCGACGCGGCCATGCACCGCCGCAGGAGCAGGCCAGTATAGCAGCAGACCATGGCAACGGCGAGCAGGAGCACCAGGCTCAGCCACCCGCCCTCCGACAAGGCGTACGGAATCGACAGTAGCCCAACGCCTGAACCCCAAGAGATCAAGACTAATCGAGTTAAACAAACCGAGCGAATAGTCTACGACCAAAGATGGAGTGTTTCTTGTGCTCGCCTGACAGCGCGTTGAGGCCATTGAAGCAGGTGCGCACGAAGGTGGCGCCGTCGCCGTCGGCCTCCGGCGAGCACTGCGCCTCGTGGTCCCGCTCCGCCGGCTCCTGCTTCCCGCGAGCGGGCACGGCGGCGTGGGCCTGGAGGAGGGGCTGCTCGAAGTCAGGCCGCTGCGCGGCGCTGTCCTCCGGCGAGCCGCCGCCACGGGGCGGGTGCGGCGGCGCTGCTCCGCCAATGGCCATCCTCCTGCACGCGACGCGACGCTGTGGGGGGGGGGGGGGGGGGGGGGGGGGGGGGCGCAGAGAACCGTGGAACGAACGGAACAGAGAAGCAAGCAGAGCACGGCGCGAGTCGTGCGGTTTGCTAGTTTTTTGGCGTCGCGGGCTAACCCGCAGCTGTATAAAAGGTCGAGACCTGCGCTGTTGTTTTCGTGAAATTCTTGCGTGCGGCGCGGCGCACGCGAAGTTGGAGAGCTGCACTGCATCGCGGGGGATCTGCTCGACTGCAGCTAAAAACCGGTGGTATTTAGTTCTTCCACGTGGATTCAAACAGCTTTTCAGAAAGAGAGATTGGGGGATAGACTCATAGACAGCTAATGATTTCTCTCGTTTTTTCAGTTCTTCCATTTCATGGAATCTCCGAAGCTTGAACCCTGGAGAAAAAAAAAACAGGGATTGCTCTATCTCTCCAACCAAATAAAAAAATAAGACCATTCTATCCAAAAATTAGGTATGAACCTAACCTATCTCATCTCGTTTCCAAACCAAATATATGCTTAGAGGTTGTTTGGTTGGCTCCCAAATATTGCCATGCCAAATCTTACATATGTCACAATTTATTCATATAGCTTTTGGTTGGTTATCACAATTACATCATGGCTCACTTTACTAGTTTTTGGACCTACGTGCCATAGACTTAAATTCTTGCTAAACTTAGCTACATTTGTGATAAATAAATTGCTAGCCTCACTTTTATGTGGTATGATACACTTGTGGTAAAGTGAGGTGTGACAAACTTAGCCATCAATCAAACATCCCTTAAATGTGCTAATAATCAGAAAATTTGGAAGCAACAAGCTCACTTCTTCTACGTGTGCTTGGTATCATCTAGGAGTGGTGTGTCCACATGAGTATGACTTATGAGGTTCAGACTACACCTAGATGGTCAGACGGAAGCATGCATACAGATATTTCCGAGAGAGTATTGTTGATTGAACGGATTGCATTGGATGGATGTGGTTAGCTAGCTACCGGTTGCAAAGATTTCATTTTGATTCTTGGACTTGGCTGCAGAAGCTGGCTACTTGCTAGCTACAACGTGACAGGCCGCTCATAATGATAAGAAATGATCTACGGTATATGGAGAAACCGGTCGGCACCTACTACGTTGGTGCTGGTCATCGGTCAATCTTCTTCCCTTGAGCGTACTGCGTACATGTCGTTCTCGACCAAACTGAAACTGAAAGAGAGCCAGTTTACATTCCCGCGTAGCTGAAACTGAAAGAGCATTTCACCGAACTACAAAACAGAGCAAGCTGTGCCCTTTCTTTTTTTCTGGACATGAGGACATGGATGCTTATCATCAGCTTAGAAAATTGTGACTCAATTTGTAACTAACTAAGCAATTTGCACCTATTTAACACTTTCTAGTCATAGCTACGTGGCACTATGTTCACTTTTCGCCCGGTAATTAAGCATGATTAAAGCGTGAATTAAGTAGCTGCAAGGAACATCGGCATCATACTACTATAGTATACACACACTAGCTAGCTATAGACGGAGAGTCGTATCATCCTATAGTACATGTGGTTCGAGCCGTTGCCAATTTGTCCTTGCCGTTGAGTTCTAGCCATGTGAGCTATGAGCAGTCTCGGCCAGGACTCCCTGTCCGGCCTGATCCTTTTAGCGAGATGGATCGTTGCGTATTTCGTCGTGATCGCCCCACAGAGCTTGGAAAAAGGTTCGTCCGTCCGGCGCCCGCCGCTAGCTAAAGCTGCGTGACTGCGTGTCACGCCATGTGGTTGTTCGATTATTCGTCGTCGGCTCGTCGCTCGTTTCAGGTCGATTATTCGGTGCTCGATCGGTCGATGGTTGCGGTACATGCTCGCTCGGTACAACGAGGGAGAGCCAAAAAAAAAAAAAAAACTCTCGCTTTCACCATCGTCGTGCAACGTTTTTGGGCTAGCACAACCCCGATCGAGCGGTTTTCAACGATTGAGCGGGCACCAGATGGAATCGAGATCCCAATAATTCACGAGAGACCTTGTACGTACGTTTGCTGGAGACTTGCAGCTAAACTTATTCTTCTACCGCGTGCAGACACGTATTGATACGTACGTTGTCGTACGCTCTAGGTGAGCAGCTATTTGCGCTCACAGCTCACGCGCTGAGTGATTTGCACCATAGAAGACAGGAGCGCGCTGGCAAGGCAAGGTAACGTTGCTCAGCAGTCAGCACGATGTGACGATGAACTGACGGTAGTGCGTGCCGTTGCGTACCTACGAGGGATGGGAGGTTGTTGTGCGTGACCAGGCCAGGAAGCATGCCGATGTCAACGAGGCCCATAGATGTTTCGGTCCTTCTCCAGGCAGCCCGGCCCATGTCTGCCTGCTCAACCGTCCCCGGCTATAAGCGACCTCGGCTACGGTGTAGAGTAAAAATCATGTCACATGATGAACGCCAGTTACATGTTTCGTCACAACAACTCGTAGATAAGTCTCATTAGGGAAGAGTGCGTCCTCGTGACAGCCACAAGCGAGCCCAGCGCTAGAATCCCGCTGATCACCGCGGTCTACTTGGCGGCGGTGCCCGGCGCGGGTCATCGAGGTGGCGCCCCGAAGATGCGGAGGTAGCACACACAGGGCAGTAGCATGCACGCCAACCATGCTGAGCATCTATGGTTGATGGATCCGGCTCCTCTGACTTTAATTGCTAAAAGCAGAGAAACACAATAAATTGTATCTTGTGCAACAATGCGAAAGAGTGATTTGCAGTTATTTATTGTAGCAATAGCGGTAAACAGTAAAATATATATATTGTACGGAGATATTATTCGCGTGTTACTGTAGTGCATTGTACCGATCGAGCTCATCCGTTCGCTGCAAATCGAACGAGTACTCTAAAATCACAGTTACTGTGCTTCTCTAACTTTACTGTATGAAGTCAGAGGATCTCAATCCACAGTTGATCTACCCAACCAACGCCATAAGGTACGTACGCCGTGATCTACCCAACCAGCGTCATAAGGTACATATGCGAAGAACGGCACCGTAAAGAATGGAATGCCATGAGGTAGCAGACTCTGGGCATTTTAAATTTTTAATCCAATCTTTTTTTTCTAAATTTCATTTCTACATGGGCTCTTCGTTTTTATTATTTTCATCCCGAGTTCCAGATATTTAAAATTGTATGTCTAGTTCTCGATTGATGTGGGAAATTTTAGGCAGTGAGAGTAAACGTGGTGGCTCCAAATATCAATAAAACCATCAAGTGAAAACTAGATCTAAAAGCTCTCTAAATTCATAAAAAAAACATTACTAGAGATTAGTATAAGAAAGAAATATGTTAGCACCAAATCTCAATTTTAAACGTGATTTTATTCCGTAGAAAAAGACTAGGTTTCAGTTGAATAGTGTTTTCACAGGTTTTTATTTATTTGATGGTTTTCATCAGATATTCCCCTAATATAATATTGTAGATAGATTAATAGATAGATAATGGTGAGACACATGCATTGGAAATTATATATCAATATTCAAAATGACAAGTAAAAAGACCCTCTTGGAAATATACTACTACGATTTTTCTAAAATTAAAATATACAAATTAATACATGCACACATCCTAAAAAAATAAAAAGACCCTTTTGAAAGCATGAGCCACCGACCGTGTGCCGTATCCTAAAAAAACGCTCTCACAGATAGCGTTAGGGTTGTATATATGTAATACTTTGAAAATAAAATTATTTTTGTAAATATTTTAATAAATAAAAATCAGCTAGCTAGCGAGCAGCCGATATTGGGCCTTGGCCCAACTACCGAGGAGCAGCAGTCGGCTAGTTTGCAATAAGATGGCCGAACTGGCGAGGAGCAGCGCAGTAGTTGTAGCAGCAAAGCAGTAGGTCGCAACTCGCAAGTCGCAAGGCAGGAGGCAGCAAAGCACAGTAGCTGAGATGTGTTACTCTCCCCCTCCTGAATGCTTTGTACTTATACCATTCCAATCATCCATATCATCTGATGTATATAGTATTTAATACACTACTACGTAAACAAAAATCTGATTTAGCAAGAGAGTTAATGAGAAGAAATGTAAAAAGATGAAGATATCATTTCTCATACAAGAAATCATCTCCACACAAACCAAGAATGAAAATAAGGGGACATGTGGATAAAAAGAGAGAGAAAAGAAATGATTGGATGAGAATTTTATTTAAAGACACCATCCATTGGATATATAGTTTCTATACATAGGCTTTGTTCTTTGTTCTTTCCCCCCTTTTCCCAACTCACCTCTCTCGTTTTCCGCGCGCACGCTTTTCAAACTGCTAAACGGTGTATTTTTTACAAAGTTTCTATACAAAAGTTGTTTAAAAAAATCAAATTAATCCATTTTTGAAAAAAATTAGCTAAAACTTAATTAATCACGCGCTAATGGATCACTCCGTTTTCCGTGTTTACTGTGCTGGTTTGGAAACTGCTGCTGCGAACGCAGCCATAGTATCTATATGACATGACAAGTATGAAAACTAGTTGATAATTTCATAGTTAGGATGACTTTATACCCTTGGTGTCCTTTATCAAAGTAGAACTAAGAAGGTAAAAATTTGCATACAAATCCAAGCAACCCTAGCTATCTCCGTGTAGGAGAGTCAATCTTTTATTGTTGGGGGCTCCCTTCTTATAGAAAGTTCGTGATATTCCAACTTATATATACACACACGTACATGAGGTATTCCATATTTAGTGCTCTAACACAACCAAGGGTGGACCTAAGTGTAACATCATGATCCAATTATAATTTGGCATGTGTGACCCATGAGAGTTGTGCACATATTTAGTACCACACTGCTAGTTTAGCAAGAGTGAGATCAACTTATAACAATTTGTTCCTCCAATCATATCAATCCTAAGTTGACCTTTTTAAACGAAATGAGAACAAAGTGTAAGTGTAGTGGTATATGTAAGTAAGATCACCCGTTAAATGGGCTGGACTATGCAGTTCTATAGGGCAGGATGGTACACTAAGCCTCGGGCATCCCAGGCCCACTATAATCTGCATTTTTCCATCATACAAAAGGCTTGCTCTACACAAAATACAGTGGGTCGGCTTAGGTTTGGGCTATACCTGGACCCGACACAACTATACCTTTAAATTTTTATATCTTGATATTGTATCACTAAGAGAACAGTAATTAAAAAATCATCATGTGTGCTTTATATACAAGGAACTACCGTGTTGATCAGAGTAATAGATACAACCTCGGTTATCTCCATGTAGGAGAGTCAATCTTTTTTTCTTTGTTGGGGCTTCTTTTTTATTAATTTACTCAACACTTTACCTGTTTGGGGATTTGTTTCGTATAGAAATGGTTTGTATTATTCCCGCCGAGATATGTACACGTATATCAGGTATCTCATATTTGATGCATTGACACAACCAGGTTGGACCTAAGCATCGGGCCATCAAGGCTCACTATAGTCTGCATTTTTCCACCATACAAAAGGCTTGCTCAGCACAAAATACAATGGGTCGGTCTAGGTATTGGCCATACTTGTACCCGACACAACTATACCTTGAAATTTTTATATTTTGAATGTAGTGTATCACTAAGAGAACAATCATTAAAAGAAGGCATCATTTGTGCTTTATATGCATAGGAATTACCGTGTTGATCAGAGTAACGGGTACAACCTCTGTTGCAAGATGTAAGTTGCTTTTACCCCCACTGCTAAAGCTACTTACATTCTGTGACATAGGAAGTATAAAAGTTTGATTAAGTTGTACTGGAGTTCTGTCGACGTTGTAGATCACAACAAGTATTTTGCATAGTACGAGGATCGTTGGTACCAGGGTATACGCGAGATTGAGATAAAAAAGACATAAGACAAGGATTTTTATATAGGTTGGGCCCCTCGTAAGGTAATAGCCCTACTCCTGTTGACTGAAGTTGGTGTTGCTCTTATTCATCAGAATCACTCAAGTATAATATTTGGGATAACATATCTAGTCGTCATCGACACAGCTGCATGGACCACCACTCGTAGTCGATGACGGGGTAGTCTTCATCCTCGAATATGAACTCGGCGAGATCAGAGATAGCGCTAGATCCCTCTTGTAGGCCTCCGCAGGCACTAGATTGGGTATATCTAGGTTTATCTCTGATGTTGATATCTGGCGGCGTGTATTGATGTCTATTTTGACTGTTGCGTCTCTCCCTACCTGCGGGAACTCGCCCTCCCTCTCCTCCTAGGGGCTCTTATATTTGTACCCTTTGATATCCCCTTATCCAAGGGAAAACTATTTTAAACTCTCGAGGGGCATTCCCTCATTGTTTGCATGTCATTCAAATGGTTAAATATTTTTTTAAAAAAATCAACGAGATAGATTAATATGTGATAAATCACTCCACAAACATGCAAGATTAAATTTAACTTCTACGAGTTGCAACGAAAAAAACAAATTTAACTGCGAATATACGTTAACTAGCCACAAATTAATTTGTTTTTTGTTGCAACTTGTAGAAGTTAAATTTTAACTTGCATGTTTGTGGAGTAATTTATAATATATTAATCTATCTTGTTGAATTTTTTCAATTTTTTTCATAACCATTTGATAGACATGCAAACAACGAGGGATGTCCCCTCGAGAGTTTAGAATCCACTCCCTTTTCCAAGTAGAACTAAGGAGATGAGTATGAATACGATCTGAGTAGTCCTTGTAGTTTCCATATAGAACTTTATTTTTTCCTTCCTTATTCGCAATACCTTTTGTATGCGAGACCTGAATCCATATAAGACTTGTTATATAGTGGGTTTTACCGAACTTAACTCAAGATCAAGTTTTACAAGGTTCAGTGGAGTAATCACTCCGAGGAAGAAGCTACTTGGGAACAAGAGGATCACCTTCGAGCCGAGCACCCTGAGTTGTTCGAGTAGTCGCGGAATCTCGGGACGAGATTCTTTTAAGGGGGTAGGTTTGTAGCACCCCATCTTTTTCTTTTTATTTAAAATTTCTTTCAATTAAAAATTTGATTTTTAAATTTGGTTTTTATTTGATTTTGTGCCAAAATAGATCTCAAAACCCCTCCTTGAAATTCTTTCAATTTTTGTTAAATCCCTGCTCAAATCCAATTCAAACTCCCCAAATTTTTCCTCCAGATTCAATTCCTAAAATAAAAAAAAGGAGGACACCTCACTGTTGGGCCCCCTTTTCTCTCCTTTCTCCCCCGGCCCAACCCCTCTCCCCCCTCTCCCTTTCTCCCCGAGTGGGCCGGCCCACTCCCTCCCCCTCTCTCTCCCCTTCCCCCCGGAGCAGGCCAGGCCCATCCCCCTTTCCTCCCTTCTCTCTCGGCCCGGTCCACCCCGGGTCATCTCCTACCTCTCGCCGCGCCGCCGCCGCTCGCCGTTGCCGCGCCACCGCTCGCCGTTGCCGCGCCACCGCTCGCCGCGCCCGCCCCGAGCCCCGCGCCGCGTCCCGTCCCGGTCGGCGCCGCGCCTTGTCATGTCGCCGTCCCGTCCATCATCGCGCCCCGCGCCACGCCGCCTCGAGCCACCCGCCGCGCCGCGCGCGTCACGTCGCCGCGCCCTCCCCGCCGCGCGCCGCCTATAAAATGGGAGAGCCCCTCCCCGCTCCCGCCTCCACCCTCGTTGCCGGCGATCTCCTCCCCTCTCTCTCCCGGCTCTCTCTCTCCTCCCTCCCTCGGCGCCGCGCGCTGCCGCTTTCCCCCCTCCCCCGGCCGCCTCGCCGCCCAGCGCCATCGCCGGCCCAAGCCGGAGCTTGAGGAGGAAGGAGCACCCGACAGGTGGGCCCCCCTCCCCCTCTCTCTTGGCTGACCAGCGAGCCCCACGCCATGTGGGCCCCCCACCGTCAACCCTAACCCTAACGGAATATTCCGTTACCGTTTAATATAAATCCCAAAATTTCAGAAAAAGCCCTTTTAACTTTGAAAATTCCTAGAAATTCAACCGTAACTCCGTTTGACCTCGTTCAAATTTCTAAATTTTTCTAAAATTGAGATCTACACAGTGGCATACTTGTTTCTCTGTTTTGAGCTTGTTTTATTGCCCTTTTATTTATTTGTTCTCCGTTTCGCGTATAGAGCACGTGTACGAGGACACTCCGGACGCCGGTTTCGAAGAAGAAGACCCCCATCGTGTGCAAGGCAAGCCCCTTTGATCACATTGCCCCTATATTTGCAAGTTATTTTGTTTGAAAAATGTATTGCTAGGTGTACACGATAATTCTTGTTTAGGCCTCGGATTGTTTATACAACCGACGGACCGACCTAGTAGTTGCACTCACTTTACGTAGGAGGTTGTTAATACCTTTATCCTTGTTAGCTACACATATTTACACCGGTATCGCTATCCATTGGATACGATTACCGAGGTAGTTTGCTTAGCCGTGCTTACGTTGTACTGTCGTGTGGGAAACTTGGGTATTTTCCAAACTTTATGCTTAAAAACCCGGTACGTGGTACCGATGTGTTGCGAAATAAAATGAGTTGTGAAAATGGTGATGATGCGAGGCCATGCCTTTGTGGTTCGGTCGCGTATTATCGTTAAGGACCGATTCCTTTGGGAAATTCATCCAAACATGTGACAGTGCGACCTCACGGGTATTTATGGGATACCCCTGGCTAAGTAAATGGTTATCACATGGGAGTTTGGTATGCCAATAGTTGTGGGATGCCGAGGATGAGGAGACGAAGTTGGATCATTATACCCCTTTTGGGTGTTTCATTTGCCTCTATGTGGCACACGCTACCGAGTAGGAGTAGGAGGCATTCTCGGTATTCCTGAGTGGATGACGGCAGCGACTGCCTGATACTCGGCTAAGGGACTTGGCCCAACTAGGTGGTGTGCGATTTTCATGGGTTAGCTTTGGAAAGGCCTTGTCACGAACTTCCGTTGCCGACGGGTACACGGTGTCAGTTTCGTGTCGTGTGGGTAAAACGTACAACCTCTGCAGAGCTTAATGAACTGTTCGAACAGCCATGCCCACGATCAAGGGCGAGTGTAAGGTGTTTCTCATAGTGTAGATTTGTTTGACAAATGTTTGATGAAAATGGTTGGTGGGAAGGGATTCGTTTCCAGAGTTCGCCTGAGTGGCAAACGGCTAACCTTTGTGGTTAGGAACGGGTCTGTGTGACCTGGGTGTCGCTTGGCACCAAGGTGTTGTTAGGGCCGAGAAGGCGTTTGTTGTGCCGAGAAGGCGTTTATGGTGATGTGAAAGCTAAGTTAACTATGTGAAATAGCGTTGTGGTGAATTTATGGTTGGAACAGAGTTGCTGTGAAGGCAAAAAGATGCTAATAGAGGAAACCAGTTATTTAATTAATTGTTACTCTTGTGACAAGTTGTTGCAAAACAACTTGTGGAATGGGACGAGGCGTGAGTCTCCTCCCGATAACTAAAATTTTGACTCACTAGAGTTTTGAGAAATAAACCGCTTTCACCAAAAGGCTGCTTTCGCAAATAAAACCCTAGCTCTCCTTGTCTTAACCAAGCATGTTATTCTTTCCCCGGCTTCCGGAGTACGTGAAGTACTCACCCTTGCTATATATAATATCTATAGAGCTTGGAGATGAAGACGTCGACCCGATTGCCGAGGAGTGTCTCCAGAAGCAAGCCGAGTACGAGGATTTTTAGAAGATTCGTGCCTAGCCCCAAGACCTCGCCTGTGGATCAAGATGGTCGCCTAGTCGGTTAGCTTCCGCCGCTTTTGATTTCCGCTCTATGGACTTTTGTTATGTTGCGTTGCTCATCCTTGGGCCTGTCCAGGATGGCAACTTATGTAAGGACTAAAACCCAGTGATGTAATAATTAGTTTACTTTGATTCCATGGTTATTCTGTGTGTACCAGCTAGTGTATCCTGGGACTGGTACTATCTCACAGGTAATGCGTAGCACCTCGGCATGAGTTATCCGGTGTTATCGGTTAACGAGTGCCGGGGCGTTACAGATTAATATGTGATAAATCACTCCACAAACATGTAAGATTAAATTTAACTTCTACGAGTTGCAACGAAAAAAACAAATTTAACTGCGAATATACGTTAACTAGCCACAAATTAATTTGTTTTTTTGTTGCAACTTGTAGAAGTTAAATTTTAACTTGTATGTTTGTGGAGTGATTTATAATATATTAATCTATCTTATTGAATTGTTTCAATTTTTTTCATAACCATTTGATAGACATGCAAATAACGAGGGATGTCCCCTCGAGAGTTTAGAATCCACTCCCTTTTCCAAGTAGAACTAAGGAGATAAGTATGAATACGATCTGAGTAGTCCTTATAGTTTCCATGTAGAACTTTATTTTTTTCTTCCTTATCCGGAATACCTTTTGTATGCGAGACCTGAATCCATATAAGACTTGCTATATAGTGGGTTTTACCGAACTTAACTTAAGATTGTGGGGTATGCCTTATCTATAATCCTGATAAGTTCAAAGTTATATTAGCCCCTCCAATATTTTTTTAATTCACAATAGAGTTGTCGGTTTTCATATAAGAAAATATCTAACAACACGCCAAGTGTGCACTCTGTGAAGATCAACCACCATACTTACAAGGATGTAAGTGGATAACTCATCAATTTACTTATAGATCAAAATAAACGGATTATTTTGATTTATAATTGGATTCATGGGTTATATACTTACACCTCTATCCACACTACTCGATGAAAAATCAATCGAACATACTCCCATAACAATTCGATCAAATTTTCGATGTATTTGTCACATCAACTCGTGGATAATTTTCATGAGGGAATGGTAAGTTCCCGTAACAGCCACCAGCGGGCCCATCGCCAGTATCCCGCCGATCGCCGCGATCTCCGCGCGGCTCATCGACGGCGCCCCGAATATCCTGATGTAGCAGGCGCAGGGCAGCAGCATGCTCACCCCAACAATGAGCAGCGATCCCACCAGCGCCATGAGGTACGCGAAGAACGGCACCGCGAGCGCCACGGCCACCGTGCTGAGCACCAGCAGCGTTCTCACCGCCACAGAGACGCCGACGGCGCCACGGATCCTCTCTTCGATGGCCGCCGCGATCGGCGTGACCACCAGCGCGTACTTGGATAACGGGTTCAGCAGCGTCGTGTATATGGCGACCTTTGAGCTGAGTCTCGCTGCGATGAGGTTGAGCGTCACCTGGGACAGCACGCCGTCGCCGTACATGAGGTAGCCGAGCACCGCCATTGCTCCGTAGTTGAGCGTGCAAAGCAGGAAACATATCGCTAGCATCTGGTTGATGATTTGGTTAATCAATAGAAGTGTTCATCAGTATATTGATCATTAACTAATCGATTCACACTTCATGCGTATACCTTCGGAAACTGAGATTTTTGCTTCATAGAGGTGTACAGTGTCGGGAAGACGCCGTGTCCGCCGTAGCAGAAGGTGTACAACCCAAGAGCCGTCGGGAGCCCGGTGATCCGCAGCGGCGTCGTCGTCCCTCGTCCGGAGAACCCGACGCCGTCGATGACCGCTGCCCATAGCACGCTGAGCACGATGATGGCAGACGCGAACACGCCCGTCACGGAGACGTAGGCGAGCACGCCGAGGCTGCGGAGCCACGTCGTGGGCACGATCACGAGCGCCACTAGAATGACAAACAGCTGCTTCCCGGCGAGGGCCACCGGCCCAAGGCTGACACTGACGCCGGGGAAGAGCTTGTCGAGGTTGTCACCGTCAAGGATGAGGAAGCCGGTGGCGACGAGGTAGAGCTCGACGTACATGGAGGTGGACACAAGGATGCGCCCGGCGTGGCCGAAGGCGCGCTCGCCGATGTCCGGGTACGTCCGGATGGCGTCGTCGGCGTCCATGCAGCGGCAGAGGAGGATCCCGGTGTACCAGCAGGCGACGGCCACGGCAGCGAGCAGCGCCAGGCTCAACCAACCCCCCTCGGAGAGCGCGTACGGCGCGGAAAGCAAGCCAACCCCTGGCAAGAACAGCGCAATGAATGCACACGGAAAATAATCAACGGAAGCTTAACTAGAAGAAGTAGAGCAACATGTACACACCTGACAGGGCATTGAGGCCATTGATGCAAGTCCGCACGAAGCTGGCGGTGCCGTCGGCATGATCATCACCCCTGTTCTTCGCCATGGACGCTGCTGCCTTCTCCGGCAATGAGGCGTCGTACTGACCGAGAAGCGGTACATCGATGGCTTGGTAACCCATTGGTATACGGCGTGATCCGAGCTAGGGTGCGCGCAGGCCAACCAGCTTATCGGCTTCATGTGTGTACGTTTCTATATACCCCTTTAGCAGTGGAGGAGCCACTGGATGCCTAGAGCTCAAATTAAAGGTTAAAACTACCCACAAAAATTCATACACCAGGAAAAAAGATACAAGACTAAACTGAAAATTCATTAGAATACCTTAAGGGACGTACCTTCATGAATTTCACTCTTCATCATCAATACTCCATAGGGAGAGAATCTGAACTTGAATCTGCAAAAATGATATTACATATGGAAGCGATACACATAATGAAAACTTAATTATTTACAAATTACAAAGCAGTGCATGGTACACCTCTATCAGTAGGTAAACTATTTACAAATTGTGAGCACTGTTGACACCATCAACATAAGCATCAAAGAAATGAGTTGCATTTTTTCAAAACCTAAACTCTTCAGCCGTGTAGCATTTAAAGCCATAATTTTCAGCTCGGGGGTTGCTTACAAATAAAGCAATAAAAACAGAAAAGCTGCAATCTCAACGACACTGTACTCCAACGAATTGTGTTTTTTGAACCATGACTTTTGAAAGTTCCTCTTCACACCTCCTATATTTGTTTGTGGCAACTTGTTGACATGGTCCCAACAATAAATACTCCCCTTTCTAGCAGCATGTCCACTGTGTTGAGGTACGATCAAGTGTTCAACCCGGATCAGAAAAAAACAGTGGAGATACTGAAATCATATCATTTCAACCTTCTTCACTGAATAAGAGAAGAAAAACTGTGGATATATTGAAAGCATATCATTTCAAAATCCTTGCGCCGAATGAGAGAGATGATCCACGGAACCACATCTACCACATGCGCAAAGAACTGATCGATAATGGTATGTGATGCAGGACATCGGTGCGACGGTGCTAGATCACTAGGATTCAAACGGACATAATTTCTCGGTCACTTGGGTTTAAACATACATAGAAACAAGAAATTGTAAGATTTAATTGGGTAATTGATCCATTTAAATCAATTAAATCAAATAAATTCCAATGCTCATTTTGCTAGGAGTTTATATGTATTCATTCTTTTATGGGATATCAATAGGATGAAGAGTTTTTGAGAATAAATTCATTTGATTAATGAATTGGTAACCAATATCAATTACACCTAATTGATGGTTGGTTGATGGTTGTGTAGTAGAGGATGGTTGATGGCTAGTTGATGACAATTAGTTACTCTATTCCTCTTCCTATTTCATGACTCTTTTACTCTTCATCTTCCATTTCTTTTATAAAATGAGAATGGATTTGATCTCCCGCGGGATAAGCAATACACACTTTTCATCCACTTTCACTGTTGTTGCTACTACGGTGATCCCATCCTGACGAGTGTGTGCACATGCATTGGGAGAGTAGGCCTCTGAAACCACGCCGCGCTGCTACGTTTGCACGGACGGGTGGGTGATCAGGTTTTTGGGAGCGCAAAGCACGACTACTTACTATTCATCAACGTTTACTTCATCTTCATCAACATGTCGACCGGTAGAGGCGTCAACCGTGGACATGTCGGTAACAGTACTGGAGAAGGCGAGAACGATAACACCAATGGAGGCAAAAACAACAATGCCTCATCCTCAGGAGTGTTCTCTGGGTATATTACTCTAATCACCTTAGTGTTAAACATGTTACTAGATAATACTATTACTGTTACTAGCATGTTCATGTTTAGCACTATAACTGGATCTTTTTTTTCACGTGTCATGTTTATTATCTTGTTTTTCTGAATTAAAATATATCGAATTATGATCATATTTCCAACAGAAATCATTGCTTGCATGTTGTTGTGAAAATACTCCAGAATGTTGCTGCTCGCATGTAGATGTAGTAGCCCACTCATCTACTATCACCTTAATCGTAGTAGGAGTTTCATCAGCGATAAAAAAGATGAATGAAAAGAAAAGGTGAAATCATGTTTTCCCCAATTACATCTTATACATGTAAATGCATGGTCATCTTGAAATTGTGAACAGAGTGCAAAATTTTCAAGTCAATTCTTAAATCAGGTTTCTTGTAAAATTAATAAATCTATAATCTAGAACAGAGCAAAGCTCGCAACAAGAGAAGTGTGTTAATTAATTAGAAGCCACACACCTGATCAGCGCGAACGAGGAGGTAGCAGAGATGGAGCAGGGCCACGGCAATACGGCGATTTGGTAACGGAAAATTCCATCACACAAGCTTCTGCGACTAAAACAGACAGAAACAAAAAAGCTTCAGTGCAAACTGAGGAATAGATATAAGAGCAAGACTCTGACTAGCAGTATGTCAAGCTTTCTGAGTTAGCTTCAGACTGCCAACTTCATAGCAACTTGAAGCTTTGACCTATAGGGTTCTGGGAACAGATGCAGCGTATACTCGCAAGGTGCTTGACAAAATGCTGCATCCATCAGTCCGAGCGCCGAGCCACCACGCCACTCCTCGCCCCATGCGCTGCCGCGCCTCCGCGAATCCCGCCGGCCCCTCACGGTGGCGAGTCACCCCCGGCCTCGCCGCTTCGCGTCAAGACCATGCCCCTACTCCTCGCCCCGTCGCTCTCACCTGCTCCCGCCTGCCCGTCGCACGTCGCGCTGCCATGGCGTTCCCCGCTTGTCCCCAGTCCGTCGTCGTCGCTCCTCCACGCCACGGCTATAAAAGCCGAGGCGCCTCCGCGCCATCTCGCTTTCGACACCACCGACGCCCTCCGCCCATCGATCTCCCCCTCTCACGCCGGGCGAGCTCACCACCAACTCCTCCTCCACCCCTACTATCGACCCTCATCATGCTGCCATCCCCGCCGCCGCCTCCACCCTCTTCCTTCCCACCGGCCGCCCGCGGGATGTTCTCCCCGAGACGTCTAGACGTAGGGGAGCCCCACCCATAGCCTCCCCACGTCAAAGTGGAACTTCCGCCACCCTTTCCAGCCTCAGGACGTCGCCGGAGCCCGCGGCCTCTCCGCTCCCGAACGACGCCCGCCACGCCGGGTCGATTCGTCCCCGCCCGAGCACTGCTCCTCCGGAAACCGTTCGCTGCCGACCCGGAGGCCTCTTCTCCAAGCCCCGCACCGGCCACCGCCCGTCGCCGCTGCCGTCCTTGCCTCGTCGCGCCGAGCACGCGAGGAAGGAGAGGGAAGAAGGAAGAGAGGAGGAGGAGAGAGACTGCCAGGTGGACCCCACGTCGGTTTCACCTCCTTAATCCAATTTCACAGTAACTAGCTCGGTGGCTCGCGTAATTGTGCGGCTAGCACCTATACAAAATTATTTATTTTTTTACATATGATTTTACTTAAAATTTGTTAAATATATATCTCGTTGTCGATTTTGGAAGATTGAACTTTATCATCCGCGTGTTTCTAATTTTATTGTTTTTAAAAGTCGCTTCGGTCGCTACCCCTTACTCATTTGTTAGGCCTTTATTTACTTGTTGATGTATCACTATTTCTATTTATCTTACATGAAAAATTAGACTTTTTAATTTTTAGAGTTCATTGTCTTGTTGGTTTTGTTTTTATAATTTTTTAAAATTCCGTCAAACACAGCCACTGTACTCCTCTACGGTCCCTCCATTGCCTCCTCTATTTATTATCATAGGGATTTAAAAAATCAAACATAATTATCGTTTGGGTTCATTTTTTACTTTTTAGAAGTCCCACTAAATTGTCAACGGCTTTGCCACTGTACTCCTCTACGTGCGACCCACCCGCTACCTCCCCTCTTTATTGTCATTGAGATTTTAAAAGTTGAACATGATTATTATTAGGGTTTATTTTTTTACTTTCTAGAATCTCGCCAGCTATCGCGACTGTGCTGCTTAACGACTTGTCCGTTGTCCATCCTCTTAATCGTCATTGGGATTCTATTTGGGGTTTTGTTTATATGTTTATAGTTTTTATATATCCCATCAACTACCACCACTTTACTCCTTTATAGGTCTATTGTTTTTCCCATCTTTATTGTCATTTGATATCCTTGTCTTATACATGAACTATTCTTGTCGAAAAATCCATATTTTTCATTTTAATGTTTTTTATTTGTAAATTGTATTTCTACTTGAACCCATATAATTATTTTTCTATTTTCGAAATTATTTTATTTGTTAAATTTTAATCAATATCGTCATATGTTCTAGATGATCTATTCTTTCAATAGTCTTTATTTTTATTACGAATTTTAGTTATTTATAAATTTTATTTCCAGTTGAACTCTTATTTTTATTTTTCTAATTTCTGAATTTATTTTTTATTTCAAATTCTAATTAATCTCGTGTTGTGTTATAGATGGATTAATTGTTGTTTCAATATTTTTTATTCTAAATTTTAGTTATTTAAAAATTGTATTCCTACTTGAACTCTTCTTTTTCTTTTCTAATTTCAGAAATTTATTTATTTATTGTTCCGAATTTTAATTAATCACGTATTGTGTTCTTATATAGACTCTTTTTTAATATTGCTTATTTTTAATTCCGAATTTCAATTATTTTTAAATTGTATTTCTTTTTCTTCGATTAATGTGGAAATTTTTAAATTTCACGGTGAACGTGATGCCTTCTTTTTAAGCAATCTTAATAATATAATAGATAGATGAATCCCTTTAATCCCTTTCCAATATCTCCTGATACATGGGCCTGGATTAGTTCAAGAGTCTAATATATACACTCTTATCCACTCAGAGACTATGTAGCCTATGGGCGTGTTCGGCTGGTATTCTTCAGCACTCAGCAGCGGCTGCAACAGTTAAAATTTGGTGTATCTTATAGTGATTATGTGCTACAGTAGCTGCAGCTCCTATACTCTATGACTGCTGAACAGAGCCTATTCTTCTATAACATTTGGGACGATAAAATACTTTTAACAGTTATTGTACGATAAAATACTTTTAACAGTTATTGTACTAAAACTACTTTTGATTATCTTTCTTTTCTTTTCTCCTTTCTCATACAGTAAAGTTTCTTTTATAAATACTAAGAGTCGATGTTAAGTCGTTATCATGCGTAACGACGATATTTCTCTCTATTCCCCCTCTCTTCTCCATGTCTGTAAACTTACCTTGTTAACAATTCTAAGAACTTGCTATTAGTTGTTATTATACATGTCCTAAAGTGCATATCGGATTGGTTACTCTCTCATTTATTGCGAGCATGTTTCTTAAATTACGAAATGGTGCGTTTTTAAAATACTTTCTATATAAAATTTGTTTTAAAAATTATTTTTTAAAAATTTTATAATACTCAATACTTAATTAATTATGTACTAATGTCTATTCTCATTCGTGCGCCCCTAGCCAACTGAGATGCTATCTTAGTTCTTTAGTCACCGATATGCGGGACCTACCAAGCCTGACAAATCCTTCCTTACCATTCGACCTACTAGCCACGGCTGACTTACACAATTGACAGCCTCAGCCAGCCCACTTGCCTGGTCTATGGAAGGGCTAAGCCCAATAACCCTTAAGGAGAATATTCTCTGGAATATTTCGCTGGGAGTAATATATTTTATATTAATTTATCTTAATAATTTTTCGCAATTTTTTAACTATTTAATTCTTTTCATATTAATTTATCTTATCAATCAGGTAAAGAAACAAATTAAATTCAACTTAAAAAACATAATTTTGTTTTATTACAATTGTAAAGTCGAATTTAATCTTACATGTTTATATTGCATGTTTATAGAACGATATATCTCATACTATTATTTTCAAAATATAATAAACAACGGGATATTTCCCTTATAAAAGACAAAAATCCATCTCCGTATAACTTCTACTAATTTTCTTTCACAATACTCTACTAATTTTCTTTCACAATACAGTTACTTGATTTATATATACAAAACTTATAACAACGCCACTCGTGCAACCTATGCAGGCCACCACACTAATCGACGAAAAAACAATCAACACACTCCCATAACAATTTGCATCAAATCTTCGATCGTTCGATGTATTTTCAAACCAACTCATGGATAATATTCATCAGGGAGTAGTAAGTCCCCGTGACAGCCACCAGCGAGCCCAGCACCAGTATCGCGACGATCACCACGGCCTCTCCGCGGCTCATCGACGGCGCCCCGAAGATCCTGACGTAGCAGGCGCAGGGCAGCAGCATGCACACGCCCACGTTGAGCATCGACCCCACCAACGCCATGAGGTCCGCGAAGAACGGCAGCGCAAGCGCCACGGCCACCGTGCTGAGCACCAGCAGCGTCCTCACCGCCACGGAGACGGCGGCGCCCTTGCCAACGGCGCCGCGGATCCTCTCCTCGACGGCGGCAGCGATCGGCGTCACCACCAGCGCGTACTTGGAGACCGGGTTGAGCAGCGTCGTGTATATGGCGACCTTGGAGCTGAGCCTCGCCGCGGGGAGGTTGAGCGTCACCTGGGACAGCACGCCGTCGCCGTACATGAGGTAGCCAAGCACCGCCATTGCACCGTAGTTGAGCGTGCACAGCAGGAAGCATATCACTAGCATCTGGTTGATAGTATTTGATAATAATCAATACAAGAGTTGATCAGTATATTGACCGATGGTTAATTAATGCATGCTCTTTTTTTAGATTATTTACACTAAAAAACTTTATTTTGTTGCATTATTTCTCGGGGTTATCAGTTTGTCAAGTAACTGAATTTCTTTTATCTATCAATCACTTTTTTAAACACTAGAACCAGAGGTGGATCTACCGCCCTGACACCTGGGCAACCATCCGACTCGTCGCCTGATAATTCATTAAAATTATAAAATCTGAAATAGGATTTCGTAGTAAATATTAATTATAGTAAAGTTTGCATGAGCTTTAAAATTTTAAAATATTTCTAGATCGTTGTCTATAACAATATAAACAACTCACCCTTATGGTAAAGCAAATAATATTCTGACTTAAAATTTAAAAAAAAATATCTAGTGTATCGTTTTACCAGTATGAAAAATTATGATTATATAAGCATAATAATGCATCTAGCTAGATTAATCTAGAAAATTAAAAACAAAGCAAGCTAAATGTTATATTTCGTTTTTACAGTAGTTACAGTGTTTTATAGTGTGCAAGTTTAGTAAATGACCTTTGCAAGTTGGTTGACTAACGGATAATAACAAAATAAAAGACGACTGATGATAAATACTAGCAAAGTGTTATGCGTAACGTGTGTATACCTTTGGAAACTGAGACTTCCTCTTCATAGAGGTGTAGAGCGTCGGGAAGACGGGGTGTCCTCCGTAGCAGAAGATGTACAGCCCGAGAGCCGTCGGGAGCCCGGCGATCCGTAGCGGCGTCGTCGTCCCTCGTCCGGAGAATCCGACGCCATCGACGGCCGCGGCCCATAGCACGCTGAGCACGATGACGACGGACGCGAACACGCCCGTGGCGGAGACGTACGCGAGCACGCCGAGGCTGCGCAACCACGTCGTGGGCGCCACCACGAGCGCGACGAGCACGACGAACAGCTGCTTCCCGGCGAGGGACACCGTCCCCAGGGTGACGCTGGCGCCGGGGAAGAGCTTGTCGAGGTTGTCGCCCTCGAGGATGAGGAAGCCGGTGGCGACGAGGTAGAGCTCGGCGTACATGAAGGCGGACACGAGGAGGCGGCCAGTCCGGCCGAACGCGCGCTCGCCGATGTCCGGGTACGTCCGGATGGCGTCGTCGGCGTCCATGCAGCGGCAGAGGAGGATCCCGGTGTACCAGCAGGCGGCGGCCACGGCGGCGAGCAGCGCGAGGCTCACCCAGCCCCCCTCGGAGAGGGCGTAGGGCACGGAGAGCAAGCCAACCCCTGGTCGATCAGAGAATAGCGCCATGAAGGCGCACGGTAAATCAACGCAAGCAAGCAAGGTAGCTAGAAGATCTCGAGCAACATGTACACACCTGACAGGGCATTGAGGCCATTCATGCAAATTCGCGCGGTGCCGACCGGCATTGTGTTCCCGTTTAGTTAGTAAATAAATCTGGCAATATTAGTACAAGAGGCTAGCTTTAGCATGGATTAATGCAGGGTCATCTTGGAGCAGTATATATAGCCTATATAGCCCCCAAACAGGTTGGAACTTGGAACTTTGGAAGCATTTCTGCACTTCTGCTTTTGTCTACCTATACCTACCTATGCAGCTATGCTAGCTAGCTGGTCACTATGAAAGATAGCTAGTTGGTCATTGTGAGAGAACTCCTATGTTACATTAACTTAAAAAACATGGTTATTGATAAGTAAATCATGTTATCCTAACTGTAGCTAGATTGTATAATTTAATTTGTGTTGTCCTGAACCACCAAATCAAACACGCTTGCTTGGTTCAGACTAGCTTCTCATGTAACGGGTTATGCCCTCCCACTGATCCTCCGGTGATCGTCCTGGTATCTCGTAATTGTATACTACTCTTTTTCTAATATATTAACGTGTAAAGTTTTTACGTGTTAAAAGAACCCGACCTAATTGCATACAATCTCGAGAGTGCTCTACCCATTGCACACCTGATGGATAACAAAATATCGAATGCCTTCCCAGCGACCCATTTCACATCCCTGTGACCATCCTCCTTTCCTTCCTCTCTCAAGCAGATCCTTGTGGTGGACCGAGCGACACTTCTTGTTTTCCTTGACAACGGTTCACCGGTGACAACGGCCTAACCAGGGCCTTGGACCGGTGAGGATGAGGCAACAAAGACTTGGGGAGTGGAAACTACCCACCTCGGTGGAGTAGAAGAGACTTGCAGCGTCCCGGCATGGATCTGTAGTGGAGATCGGAGGAGCTGGTGGTCACTAGAGAGGAGTGAGGTAGAAACTAGATCAGGGTCGTCCCTAATAAATGGGAGGCCCTATGCGAAGTATAAAATGTGATATTATCTTTAGAAAATATTGATTACAAAATAAACCAGCCACTACTACAGAAAAGGCAACAAGTGCCGGTTGGGAACCCCACAAAGGTGCTGGATTTCCCAACTAGCACATAGAAAGCGGCACTAATGTGGAGGGGAAATAGTTGCCACTTCCGAAGTCGGTTTAGAACCAACACCTTTTGAGGTTCCACGAATAAAATAAAACGGCTCGATACATCGGCTGAAATCGAGCTGATGCATCGAGCAACTCTCCTTCACCCCAACCAGATTTCATCGCACTTTTAATTACATTTAATCCAAGAACACTAAGAACACAAGAACATCAAGAATAATATCAACACAAGCAAGGGGAGGGCACTGTCGGGATGGGAGGGCGCCGCTGCCGCCGCCTCCCCTGCCATCGGATCTGGCGGAGGGGAGGGCACCGCCGCTGCCTCCCCTCCCGCCGATCTGGTGGAGGGGAGGGCACCGCCGCCACCTCCGAGACGTCGGGCCGCTGCCGCCGCTTCCCCTCCCATTGGATTTGGCGGAGGGGAGGGCACCGCCGTCACCTCCCGAGACGTCGGGCCGCCATCGCTGGGTGGTGCGGTTGGAGAGAGAGGGGTAATAGAGAGAGAGGGATGGAAAGAGAGTCGTGACTCGGCTCAGTCGACCGGTTTTTTAATATGTGTTGGTTTTTTATAAAACCGGCACATGTAATATAAATATGGGTGTCGATTCTTAAAAAAGGGGCCTATAATATACTATAGGTGTCGGTTTTTCTAAAAATACCGACACTAATACTATAGGTGTTGGTTTTTATTCTCTCCAGAAAGGTGTCAGTTCTACCTGTGGTTGCGTGTTTTGAGCTGAAAAAGCATTTAGGTGCCGATTTTAGTATTTTCGGCACACGTAGTGCCGACTTGTAGATGTCTTTTTTTACTAGTGACGCTATATATTATTTATAATAATATTGGGACGGGTCTCTGCTATATTTGTATATTTTTGGGATTGGGTCCGAATGTTGCACCAGATATTTTGACGATGGTGTTATATTGTTTTCCTATGTTTCTCGTACATCTATGGATGTTTTAAGGATTAAAGCTTGATGTTTCTTCTGTGAGAGTGAAAATGGAAATCTTTTAATCATGATTCAACTCTGTTTCACCATTTAATAATTTGAAATATTTTTGATTTGTTGGTGAAATATTTTTCTACTAACGGTGAAACAACATCTGATGTCCCGATTTATAGTCATGTCCATACAATCTATTGTCCACGGTAAGCATGCAATATTTTTCCGCCCTACATACTTAATCTATCGCGGCAATTTGGGTTGCCCCAATGTATGTAAGTATTATTTTCTCTTTTTCCTTTTTAGGCGTTGGTACTCTTTCTTCATTCTATACGAATCAATTCCAATACAAAAAATAAATATGAATTACTAATTGAAGGTTTGCATTGATAAGTGATTTCTAATTTAATTCAGTTCCTCATGACCCTTTGTTGTAACTCTTCAGGACCCATTTCTATTCAAGCTAAATATGTTTTCAAGACAATAAAATATTGTGAAAAGATATCCATACACACGTTTTCTTACATACGAGGGTGTGACACATTGTAGTGGATATTCGATTTTCTATAACTTCTAACTAATTGAATCAACCTGTAAGAACTTTAGATATTTACAATTTTAATGTGACTCTTGATATTTTTATATTTTATATGGACAATTGTTATACTTTTAGTGAAAATTTTACTTTTTTACTTTGGAGTTTGTACTGTAACCAAATTACTTATTTTATTATATTTTAATACAAAAATCAATTAATCCATATTATGTTCTATATGGATTCTTCTTATATATATTTTTATTGTTAATCTGAATTATGTATATTTAAGTTGTATTTCTGCTTGGAATTTTTTGTTTTTTAATCTAAGTTTTAGAAATTTTAAAATTATATTTTCTTCTGGTCTCTTCATTTTATTTTTTCCTTTTTTAATTTTTAAGTTATAAGAGTAAATACGGTGGCTCCTTTCCTTGTTTCTTTATTAATATAATCGATACCAATAATATACCCCATACAACACTCGAAGGCGACTAGTTCTTCTAAAAAAAATAAATTGAAAGAACACATTGGCTACACACAACCTTTGCCCTTAATTACCACCAATTTTACATAAAATGGTTTAGTGTTGAATGAGCTTTTTTTTAGAAAGCTGCATCCAGATCGAACAGAGTTTATCGTCTCATTTTATGCATATACTACCATCAAGCAATTGCTCCTTTGCCACAGTAGTCGAGAGGTCTTCTCTCTTTTACCATAAAGTTGAGTACAATTGTAAGTTTGCCACATAATTAGGTGGTATTGGTACATTTACCATTTTGCCACTTTCCCTCTATTTTCTTTCTTTTCCTCCTTTTATTGATTTCTGTTATCTGATTGACTAACATACCCCTACTGAAAAAGAAAATAATACCCTAGATTTTCTCTCCCATTCTCTCTCTTCGCTCATCTCTTTAGCACGACTTGGCCAGTTGGCAACTCCCGTCTCATGCTACACCAGCACGGCTCCCCTGTACTATCTATCTAAGCATCTTTACCATTTACCATTGTATATGCCCTGATGAGCTCCACCGCAAGTTAGGGATGAGAACGGTGGCAGATATTCCCAAAAGATCGAGTATTGTTTTCGTAAAAGTTGTGTCGTTTCTGATTCTAGCCATATAAATATAAATTTTCTAATTTATGTTAGCGTCGTATAGATGATGTTACTAAATAGTTAAAATTGACAAATATAGAGAATTCCTGACTAACCGAGGACCATTTTCTTGGACAAGATATCGTTTCCGACCGATTTATCACTACCATCTACTCTTATAGAAACAATGCTCGGTCAGGAATTTTTATCACCGTTTTCATCCCTTAACTATGTGGCAAATTAATAATTATACTCAACTTTGTGGCAAAAAAGAAAAGGAGACCTCTCAACTATGTGACAAATGAGCATTTTTCTCAATATAATAATGGATCATCTTAGCAACTAGCAGAAGTTTTATTTGAAAAACTTAGCCATCTAACTGCTATATTTTCAGATATTAGTGTTACTTAAGATGTATATATATACGTCATGTTTAATACTGTATGGTATATATACACATCTCAAGAACTAGAAAAATCTTGACATTGTCAGCTGCACACTTTTGTTCTAATCAGAACCGGTTCATTTTTTTTTCTTTTTACCTCTGAGTAGTTGCTAGCTAGGATAGTAGGATGGGAGAAAACCCCGTTTAAAACCGTTGATCGAGTTCCTGTCCTAAAAGAAAAAAACTGCTAAGGCATTCTTTGAACAAAAAAAATCGTAGTATTTTCTAAGGGAATTTGATTAATTCATGGAGAATATCATGTGAAACTCCTATGTTCAAAAAGAGCACTAAAGTCCCATGTAGTGATAAGTGTGAATATACATTTTTATAAAACGTATTACAAATCCAGACACTCATAATGTGCACATGCTCATCCCTATAAACGCACAAACGCACACGACACACCCTACCTCTACGAGAACTGCCGAAAGATTGGACCGATATATCTTGAGATTGACGTAAAGTAATTACAGATACCTCGATATCGACGGTTACATCGCTTACCACTAAAAGAATAATTAGTTATAAATGCGAGCATATGTGTTAAGTTTAGAACTTGAACGTGAGTGGGCTGGTACCACCGTAAGCAACCTAACTAGGTAATTAAGCTCAATTCGCATGTGAATGTATATAGATTGATGACACGGATAGGACATAGAGGTTTGACAATGTCATGAGGTCAAGAGAAAGAACAGAAAGCGATCACACTATCATTTGTCAAGTTTCGCTATAGAACTTATATTTCGTGACAAACAACGAAAGACTTCAATATATAACGCCTCCTTCGGAATGGATGATTTTTTTAGAGGAATTTCACAATAATGATTAAAGTAGTTCATGTGAAAATCATGCATGTAAATTAACGTCTCAAGGATCCCTAAATCTAACTCCAACTCCTGGTAATTTGATGCACATGTTACATGCTAGTAACTTCACTGATGAGAAGATTAAAAAAATTAATTACCATGAGTTACTAGCAACACTCCACGCTGAAACATATAATACGACAGCGACCATGCGTTCGGTGATCCGTTCCAACCTGAGATTTTGAGTGTATAAGCATTCGAGGTTGGTGGCTGGCCAACCAACTGTAAAATAATTCACGATCAGGTGCAGCGGGAGCCATACGTTCTTTTCCAATCAAGGAGTGATCAAGCACCTCGCGCACTGATCGACTGATCACACCAGGTTCAGGAAGCACTTGCGTGCTATCCACTATGCTGCTGCATGGTTCCATTTCTTTACAGTTGAAAACACAGTATGATACGTCTCTTCTGTCCAAGTATGCTTATTCCCTTCTATCATAAATACTTAAAACGTTTTGGATTAGATTCGATCCAACATTTTAAGCTCCAGCTGTAACAAATTTTGAAATATTTAGTTTAGGAGTAGTAGATTCGTCTTGAAAACCACTCCCTCCGCTTTTTCTCATAACGTGATTGGCTTCTAAAGTTAGCTACGAAAGTTAATATATTTTTATTAGCTTATTCTAATAACTAGCAAAATACATATACGGTATAACATGTTCTAATAATATATCTAATTAAGTCTAAACCATCAAGTCAATAGGTTGTATATCGCAAATAGATATTTCAAGGTAGTACTACCATCACATGGCCAGTGTCATATTGATCAAATTATTGGTCAAATAAAGATGGATCCATAGGAAGATGGTAGGGAGAAGGAGAGGTGGGGTGACTGATACGTGGTCTCCACTTACCAGACTAATGGTAGTGGAAGATACACGTTTATTATCACTGTTTTTTTTAATATTATACATATATAAAAAAGTTGTAATTGAAGTAAAACAAAAGAGTGAAACGCCTTACACTCTTACGTCGATCGGAGGGTGTACGTTGTTTCGCCACGAGGAGTTTACGAGGACGTCCGTGTGCTCAGTGCTAGGAATACAAGACAGATGTCAAGAACGAAGTAAAAGTAAAATTGCTTTGGTTGTGTTGGCAAATGGCATTGGCATTTGAAATCCCAACGATTATATGCTTCCATGACCACGAGAGTCCTTGTCAGACTTTAGTTTGTTCGATGAAAAAAGTAGTTACTACTACTTCGTTGGTCGCGTACGGCGGGTTTAGCATTAATGAGCGTTGAATTAGGACCAAGGTGATTATTTTTTAGCTCAGTTTGTTCAACGAAAAAAAGTAGTACTACAAGTAGTAACTACGTTGTGCTAACTACTGTGTGTTGGTCATGTTCGTCAGGTTTAGCATTTATCACCGTGTTGAATTAGAGCCAAGGTGATTGTTTTTGTCGTTAGTAACTTGGGCACGATAACCATAATTTTTCACTGTTTCAGATTTTGACAGGACTTGAACACAAAGATGTGCAGAACGCGTATATGGTCACCAACTCAGCGATGACCTTTCACTTTCAACGAGCTATCAGTAGTAACAGCATAATCAAAACAAAGGTTCTGCACAAGTCGGCAGTATTTTTTGCGCATAGGACATGTTAAGTGAAAATGCAGAGGAGGTAATTCCCTTTCATATCCTAACAACTATTTCCAGACTGCGTCGCCGAAGAATTTGAGACCAGGGACGCCTCTGGGCTCCACATCAAGAAGTTGCGCTTTGATTAGCTTTAAGCCGCCAAGTTCACAATCATTGCTTATCATATTGAGCGCACGTGTTTCTTCCTGAAAATAAGAAATTTCTATTCAGATAGGTAGACCCAGGTTGGAATTCTGAAAGGAAATTACAAGTGACTTAGCTCGCTATATTCAAATTTTACCGGGTGAGGAACAAAGCTTGGAAGCGTATATATCGTACCATCCATTACAAAAATGCAGTGCATATTGATTATCTCCTTCTAAGTTGTTAGGGGCAATGAGAAATGTTGTGACTTGTGAAACATGATAGTAATAGTTTACATACCTTCCGTTTTGAAGCCCAAAATCTGCAGTCCGATTCAGATGATGGTAATAATTGATTTACAACTAGTCTTCTCACCAGCACACCATCCTTCTTTAAAGATGCATGAAATCTTGATGATTCATTAACTGCCATCACCTGAGAAATTGAGCGCACGCACAAGATAAGACTGAGACTCTGCCTGCTGCTAGACTCAAATGTAACAACTATGTCGTGATCAGGATGTTTCTTGCATCAAATAATGGTTACTGGTACTGAAAAAATGACACGAATATTTACCGTAGGAATAGTCACAATGACAAATTCCACTGATTGTGGGTCGTGGAAAAGCTTAGTTGCTCTGCCCATCATCTGTTTTGTTTCCTCCAGTTTGGTTATGACAGACTTGGTTGAAAAAGATGATCAGCTTGCAGCCCTGCACTTAATATACTCTAAGGCAGTGGTAACTAATGTGAACTTACATTTAGTTTCTCTTTTCCAATGGTTGATTCAACAGCTGAGTCAGAGGAAATTGCACTCATAGCCTGAAATATCCATGTGCGGTAACATCCGTTATACTTGCACATTCACATAAACAAAAGGCAGATTGCGAGGTCCCATAAAAACCAAAATGCAAGAAATGTTCCAAAAAATATTCAATATTGATTAAGAAAAGTGTTTTTGTTATATTTCTTGGATCAATGCGATTGAACCTTTAACAGTGTATGCCTGGACCTTTGCCTTTAATTTTCTGATAAGATTAAATACCAGTAACATGCATTTACAACAAAAGGACACTGCCCTCAGTCCCATTGCACCGTAATGTAGTAACGGAGTAACAAATATTTTTATTTGTAGCTCCACAGCATCTGCCTCTACCACATATTTCACATGAGTGTCTATTAAGGCATTTCTGATGATATTCCATAACCCAAGGAAAGAAGTTGCCATATAAAACTGAATATAAACATAGCAAAGGATGTTTTTTTCTTCTTTTTTTGACTGACAAGACCATCCTTTTCTATCACAAACTACCAGCACCACTACACCCTGCCCCCCCCCCCCTTCTCTTTTTTTTTTCTTCCTAGTAGGCTCCTACTGCTGTATGCCTGTATCTGCTTGCCCCGTCCATCATGCAAGACTCAGGTAAGGATACAATACTAGTTACATCAGAGCTCACCTTGATCAACAAATCAAATGACTTCTCCATCCAGTTAATACCACGCAAAAGATGAAGTATATGTTGCTGCACAATAAGTACAATAACCCGATTAGTAGTGGAAGAAACAAAAAGGAAAAAAAAAACTAATTCAGGATGGTCAGATGTACGCGTACAGTGGTCACAGTATCCAGAACTATCCGCTTAAAATTGTTGCTCTCTTCAACAGATATTATGAGCTGGAAAGGATTTGTGAATAACTCCAGAAAGTGTGCAACAGATGCTAGTATGGTACATTTTCATAATCTGTAAACTTTGATTGATACCTGTGCAATCGCCATGAATTCTGAGAATACACCAGGGACTTTATGCAGCATCTCGTGCAGCGCATTCTTTAGAACATTGGAAGGCCGGGAATAGTATGCATAAGTGTTGTGGTCCAGTCAGACATTAAGAACAAAAGGCTGGTTACAAAATCTCCGAATGTAAGTGAATCACCGAACCAACTCACCACTGATATAAAAACATAGGCATCAATGTGCAGACATCAAAACAGAAGCCTCATCAGCGTTCTAAAAAGCATCTGCGCAGCTGCTTAGCTACCGGGTTGTGAAACCTTGCTGACTAGTGTAAGAGCTTGGTTTACAAGGTTAGCAGGCCGCATATACAGATTATGGATATGCAGCCCGCTTACCACATACAAGGATGATTAAAAAGTCCCATGTATGACTTTCATGTACTAAAAGGCTCATGTACTTCTGTATGACTTTCATCCTTTACACCTATGTTCATTGTTCATAAAGAAAGATGGATTAGATACATTGTGGTGTGTAAAAATATACATGTATGTTCAATATATGTGTGAATAAATGTTAATACATACACTTCATATGCTAGATGAAATAACCTTAAAACTGTTTACAAGGACTGTTTTTAGAACCTTGAGCTTTAATTTAAACGCAGATAATTGTTATTAGTATTTACTATTTAGTAATGCATCAACAGTCTATTGAAGTTATTTATGTGCCTTTATCAGCTGGATTGTGGAATTTGATAGCATCATACAAAGGAAATATAAATCACCTAAATGCATCAAACAAATGTCCAATACTTGGAAGTTCACATATTTATCCAACCATATTAGTGGTAATCCATCAAAATGCAAATGGGGAAGGAACTACAAGGTTTCTGAGGTAATGTTACCGGATCAACAATAGCTCCAAGCTTGGTCCTGCTAATTATACCATGGATCCAAGATAGATAAGACAAATTTTCCTCTTCCATATGGCCAATCTATAAAAAAGGAAAAAGCTATCACACAAAAATCCAACATAAAACAAAAGAAGCAAGAAGATAAATGGATCTACTATATGACTTCACAAATTACAAATATGTCAGAACTCATGTGGAGCCAACTAACTGGGAGTAGGACTCTGCAAATAACGCTTTAATTGGAAATCACTGTCACCAACAAATTGAAGCATCCTATTGCTCCATAATCTACCTTCAAGAATGATATAAAGAGTTTGTTTTCTGATTGAAAAGCTCTGGATGCCTATTTAAACCACGCATTGATCACAGCACTGCAGAGGAATCACGATGAAGGGGCATCACAACACATTCCACTGGACAAACCAGAACATATCCTACCTCAGTTGCAAAAAGAGAGTCGACTCCACTGACAGGTACAATTTTACCACCACCCATGTCCTGCAGACAAAATAATCAAGAGAAAAGATTAACCAAAAGTGCTAAGGAATCAATTCAGCGTTTTCCTTTTAAAAAAACAGCATTTTTTGCTATAACAATTTTAGGCAATAAGGGTCAAATTACTTGTTCGAACGAATCGGCCAAGGAATGTGGAACCGTGGACACTATGAGCGTTGGTTCACCACGGTTTGCAAGCTTCACAGCGAGCGATGCCGCCATGCTTGTTTTCCCAACACCCCCTTTGCCTCCCATCACATAGTACCTCGGTGATCCGGAAGCAACCATCTCACCGAATCCGCCATCATCAACCTTGACCAGATTGGAGTTGTATCTCGCTGCTCGGCACACAGGAAGGAGCAGGGTTAGTGTGTTTCTTCAGATTCAGAGCAAGAGGCATGTGATGTGCGGCTACTCGTGCATTGGTTTAGCGCTGCGGGAGAGGAGGGTGGACACGAGGGCGAACCTTGGGATGTGCAGTGAGGCACCAGAGGCTCCGCCGCCGCCGCCGGCGTCGGGTGGCGGCGGCAGGCAGCGAGAGCGAGGCGGCGGACGGTAGGGTTTAGGAGAGCAGCCATGGATTTTCCTGGAATGGAATGGACTGGCCCGGAACGGGGATTTGATGAAGCCATCAAGAGATGAGATCTGAAAAATAATTAAATTACAATATAAGAAACCATTAAACAAAAAAGTCAAGATGGCCGAGTTGGTCTAAGGCGCCAGTTTCAGGTACTGGTCCGAAAGGGCATGGGTTCGAATCCCATTCTTGACAAATGATTGTTTTTGTATTACAAAACAGTTCAAATTTGCTCCTTTTATGTTTTATGATTTTTTTGTATTACAAAATAGTTCAAATTTGCTCCTTATATGTTTTGCGTTTATAGAGCACTTCAAATTTGCTTCTTTATTGTTTGCACAATTTTCAATTTTCCAAATTCCAAGTGCTTTATACATGCAGTTGTTCATTCATTATTTTCAAATTTGCTTCTTTATGTTTTGCACAATTTTCCAAATTCCAAGTGCTTTATACATACAGTTGTTCATTCATTATGTTTACAATCGTCAAAATACTTCAAATTAGCTCCTCCTATGTTTTCTAGAGTTTCCCAAATTTGCTTTATACATACAGTTCATTCATTATGTTTACAATCATCAGATATTTTTAGTTCCCAAAATTATGCATACATCCAAGGGAGAGCCGGAGGATAGTCAGAGCTGTTGCAGTGTTGCTTACTGGTACTGCGAGTAAGGTTTGCAGCAGAGTTTGCTGTCTGATACAATGCTCATCTCCATGTTTACATCATCTGGCACGGGCAATTAAGCCATGCGTGCCATACGTGCGCGCTCATGAATCATGATGGGTTTGTACTTCCCTTCGTCATTACAGGAGCAAACTACAAGCTCGGAGCTCTCAAAACACGTTAAACATGTACAACGGTGACGGGCAAGACTGCAGAAGTAACAAGCTTTGCTGCCCGGGTTCAGGAGTAAACTTGCAATCTTGCAAAACTGTGCAGCACAGATCAAAATGAGAAGCCCACATACCAACAGAATGCGGCCCAGAGCAAAGCATACCTGTTTCGAAGGTGAGTCGAAATAGTGCGATCGATATTGGATAGCCAGAAACCATGGTATATAAACGTAGTACTTAACCAAAAAATAACAAGGGAAAACATGTCCAGATTTTTCCCCCAACTTGTAACACAGGGAAAATGGATCGAAATCTCTAGCTTAATTCAGTAACCACCACAAGCTTGACTCAACACTGATCACCATCACCCACCAAAAAATTTCAAGAGTATAAAGAGCTTCAGCCATTTCATTTGGAGGTTTGCTTCTCCTTGGTCTTTTGGATCTTCAAAACCTTCTTCACGATCTTTTGCTCTTCAACAAGGAAAGCACGGATGATCCTGTAATTCACATTTCAGAAAGATGAGCGTTATTACATATACCATAATCACCTGTGCTTTAAAACAGGGACATGTGCTAACCTTTCCCTAACAGCCTGACCAGATAGAACACCACCATATGGACGGTTGACAGTCCTCCTGTTCCTGGATAGCCTGGATCTTTTGTATTCAGCAGGCCTTAGGTGTGGTATCTACATGAAATCGAACATTAGAATTTATATACTCCAATCGCTAACACTAACAACATACAACATGGGACAAATTGTAACATTAACAAAAAAATATTTACATTGTAGTATCGCAAGAACATATATAACAAACAATACGTTTATTTTGATCTAATCTTCTTGTGCTCCACATAACAAATTAAAAAGAGTCCCATGTATAAAAAAGAAGCCTATGATACACAGCTAGGAGTTCTAGGAACAGATCACGAAAATATGAAAACTAGATGTAAAACTATTCTTTCACAGGAAAAACATGGACACAAGTGCTAAAAACACACCCTAAAGTCACAATGAACGAGTTCAATATTAACTAGCTAATTAATACAAGAAGCTACAATAAACAGAACAAAACAAAATACCATTGCAAAGGACATTTAACATCTTAAGTCCACCAGCTATTATCATCCATAAATCCGCACATTTCACAAACTAATACATTATAACCTGATGATTTTATGCTGCCTATTTCTTGTATTCAGGGTTATGACTAAAGCATCTGTTTATTTCTAAAGACAACCATCCAAAAGAATCAAGACTGCTGTCACCCTCCAGCAGAGAGTTGGAAAAGTCAAATCATTTGCATCACCACATTATACCTGATCAAATCGCATTATCTTTGGTACTAAAATGTTTAAAGTGTCGGAAAGAATTCTCATATATAAATGCATTCCAATGAGAAATTCAACACAGGAGTTGGCAACATCTAAATAGGATATGACCGTATGGCCACTATTTATGCTTAGCAATGCCGATGTGCATACATAGAGAAGGAGACACTTCATTTCGTTCTCGAAACGGGAGAGGAATGCCAGAACTGGGATAGCATGTATACAAGGACGCACAGTTCATCCATACAATAAATGGCCTCTCGATCACCACAGACTAGTCCAATCATAATAGAACGGCATTCTCAAAGATGGAACTAGAAGCCTACACATGATTCGCTCCAAAGATATTCTGAGAAATGATTCGTTCCAAAGATGTCCTGAGACATGATTCGCTCCAAAGATGTTTCGCTCTATAGTTTTCGAAATGGAATCACATGCGTTGGCTTACCCCCTGGATCTTCTTGCCGGTGACCGGGCATTTCGGCCCGCTCGCCCTCTTCTTGGTGTACTGGTAGACGAGCCTCCCTCCTGCACCAATCACACAAAATTAAGCATTTGAACACTCTCAAATCGGCAGCCTGGGAATCTGCCAGGAGAGGCTGCGGAGATCTCACCTGGGGTTTTGACGACCCTGGTCTGGTTCGACTTGGTAGCGTAGCTGTGCCGCTTCCGGTACGTCAGGCGCTGCACCATGGCGTCGACCTCGCCGTCGCTCGCTGTGCTCGACGCGGGGGGAGAGGGAGGTGGCGGCGGCGGCGGCTAAAACCCTTGGCAAGCCAAATTGGTGAGTTGGTGGGAGGAGCGAATAAAAGGGAGCGTGCCGGGACCTAACCTAGATCGGACGGCTCTGGATCTCCATCTAAAGGCTGTGTGGCTGGTTGTGGTCGCGCAGCTGTTGGTTGTGGCTGCCCAGCTGGGATGATTTTTGTCCTCTGTATTGCCACGTCAATTTTATACTTTTTTGTGATTGCAACCATACAATCATATATGTATAGGAAGAGCACTCTTTCAACCTCTATATTACTGTAGACTAGTTTTTAATGTATAGAAAATATAATAGATGATTGATCTTGAAGTGACCAATGCAATAGTTTTAAACTAGTAACGTTTTTACTGTGAAGATAATATCTAAAAAATCACCCAACAAGTTGCTTAATACATTCAAGGGTCAAGCACAAACTTACCTCTTTTTTGTTACCCAATTCTATTTTGATGTAAAATCATCATTAGAGTCAAACCGTATACATAGGTTAAAACTATATTGAATATATGATCTTACTTTTAAAGATTTTTTTTTTTTGGCAACAACCCCAACATCATCAATCCACCACTCATCCGATGGTTATTTAAAGACTTTGATAAAAATCATTTTGTGTGCACTTTTAGCCTTCTACGTAGAGTTGTAAATGTATTAATGCCATGCTTATGTGTTGCAGTGGGATATGAAGAATTTAGAGGATTATGGACAAATAGTTTTATAGGGTTTATGGTTTTTTTGGTACGTGGGGTGATCTTTCTGTATAGGAGAGTACGACAGCGGGAAGGAAGATGACTTCAGTTTCTATAGTAGATTAAAAAAGATTACAGTAGACATATGTGATATAAAAGTGTATCTCTTTTATGACTTGTCGGGGCAAATGTGATGATAATTGCTAGAAATCTGTGGTTTTTTGTCTCGTACGAGCATGCTCAACTATGTAGATTTTAACGAAATTCAGTGAAGTTCAAACAATAACTATGAATTTCGAGTGGTTGGGTCGCATTTCACAGTACGGAAGGCCTGGGCAACGTGACCGAACTTAAGGCTTCAAGCCGATTCTACGGGTCTTTACGGGCTCAAAGCCCAAAGATTCTAACGTAGCCCATGGTTGTCCCTTGCTCGGTCCGGTTGTACCAAGCGCTGCCACCGCGCTAACGACAGCCGCAGCCTACAGATCCACCGCCTCGCCGATTTTGCCGTTGCTGCTTCTACCCGGCCGGCCGGCCGGCTTCCCGCCGCTCGCGGGGAGAGTGAACCGCGAAGTGGCCACCGCGCACAGACGGCGGCGCGCGGCAGCAACTCACGACACGGCCGCGCCACTGACCGCGCCGCGCGTACGCGTAGCGCTTTGCATCGGTTGTCTGTCCGGTCAAGTCGCTGAAGGCTGAAGCGAACTGAAAATGTCAAAGTGAACATGGTGATTTGATCAAGGACAAGCGCATTTCGCTGGTTTACTGCATGCGTGCGAACTTGGAAGAGGTTACACATTACATCGGCCTCGACTAGCGTACGTGTCGCGGCAGCCTTAGCTTGCCCATTCTTGACATCTCTGTACAAGTATTTTCTATAACAAAATCGTTCGAACTCCGCGAGGCAGAAACGACTCGGCCTCAAGACAAAACGAGCTAGAAGAATAAGAAGAAGAGAAGAAATCCAGGAATAGAGATGGAGAATTGACACTTAAAATATATCCGACCATCGATCATGGACTGACCCAGGCGAGTCAGCAACTCAGCATTTGTTGTGTATCGGGTCGGACCCTCGCCGGACTCGACGCTTGCTCATCCTGTCAGGGTCGAACACCTTCGACGGAGAGGAGCCGGTCGCCGTTGCCGCCGCGGGCTTCACGGAGGCGTCAAAGGTGGCAGTGGCGGCGACGGCATTGCCGCCCTCCACGAGCTCTCGCGGCCGCTCTGTTGGCGAGACGCTCCAGCGGCCCGCGGCGAACACGGCCGGGGTTCTGACGGCGAGAACCTCGTCGGAACAGGAGGCCAAGAGGACGACGATGAGAACCAGCACCGCCAGTGCTAGGCTGAGACCTCTCATTCTCTTCTAACCAAAGGGCACGTTATTGGTAGAAACTAAGCTAGTTTTTGCGAGAGAAATTCGTGCGGATAGTGTAAGCTTCGACCATGTTGATAACAATGGCCGCATCCTGTGCCTTTGTTCTGCTAGATATAGGAATAGGGAAGCAGGGGACACTTAGGCAGTGTTAGGCCACATCTGTAACTGGGATGGCTGAGATCTCGGTCCAAAAGCATAAAGCTCAAAGAGATGGACACCCAACAAGGCAACCAAATCGCTTTATACTTGAAGGTGATTCTTGCTGAGTTGCTGGCTCATGGTGTTGTACATTTGCATGTAAACCCCTGGTAGAAAGAGAAGGGGGTTGTGGGTCTGCCTGAAATCTACTCCTATCTTAGACGTGAAATGTGAGTGACTGTGAGGTAAATAGTAGCTTGGTGTTTTGGTAATGCAGGATTATGCGGTGATGGTTAATCAACATCAAAAACAAAGGTGGCCGTGCCCACTGGGAAAAGAAAGCACAGCATGCAGTTGCATTCTGCGGTGCTGAATGCTATTTTAGAAGAATCTGCCAGGTGGAAAACAAAGATGTTGGGGAATAGCTAGCTACACTACAGTGTCACTTGGAGGAATTTAGGACCAATGCAAGACTGTCACTGGATTACCTCTCTACTGTCTCTTTCTTTGGATTATAACCGTCTCTTTCTTTGGATTGTAGATCAGCCAACCCAAGCTGTTGCTTTCTCTTCTTTGTGTACTTTGGAAGCTTCTCTCTGAAGAAAGGAGCACGCCTCCCCATGCCGAAACCAACACAACGCACATCCTGCTACTACTGCCGTGCTTTACCTTACTGTGCTATAGCTGCTGCTTTATGTTGTGTTATTCTACAGTATCATTATTGGCTTCTTCTCGTCATGTGACACCGTTTTACCTTGGGAAAAAAAAAAATTCCCTTCCGCATTGAAGCTTGTTTTGCCTTGGATTGAGTGGGTCAGTCCAAAACCAAAAGCCAATCTTGGCCCGTTCAAAGATCCAAAGTGGGAACCAAGCCACGCCACACAGCGAAAAGCCTCCCACTGTTGCCGCTAGTAGCGACATTCCCTTCTTCTTTTGCTTTCTTTAGGTAATCCCCCTCGGGTTACTTAGAGCAAACACCCTTGTTAACCTCCCAAAAGAGAAGGAATTTCAGCTGGTTACCTACATTCTTACATCAATGAGGAATTAAATTTGAAAATATACCGTTGATTAGTTTTTTCTCAGAAATATTCGGGCTGTAAATTTTTTGGCAGAAATATACTATCTATCTCGCACAACCGTTGCACGAGAATGACATGGGCATGATGATATGAACGTTCTCGCACGAAGAAAGCGCGAGACCGCACGGTGTCGCGCAACGACATCGCGAGACCGTGCGGTGTCGCGCAACGAAATCGCAAGACCACGTGGCCTCGCGCACCGGGAAAGCGAGACCGAACGGTCTCGCACATCGTAAGCGCGAGAGCACCGGAAAGCAGCCGCAAACAGTGATTAATTAATAATAATTAGTAATTAATGAGGTTGATTAGCGATTAATTAATCGATAATTAAGCCACTTGATTATCAAACCAGTTCGGTCTCGCTCCTTCTCTGTGCGAGACCGTTCGGTCTCGCTATTTCCTTGTGCGAGATCGCGCGGTCTCGCAATGTCATTATGCGACACTGCGCGGTCTCACGCTTTCTTCGTGCGAGACCGCCCATATCATCATGCTCACGTCATTCTCGCGCAACGGTTGTGCGAGACCGATAGTATATTTCTGCCAAAAAATTTACAGCCCAAATATTTCTGAGAAAAAAACTAATCAATGGTATATTTTTAAATTTAATTCCATCAATGAGATCATCAAGATGGATTGACAGCATCATAATCTTCAAAGGATTATGACGTATAATAAGCAGAAACTCTTATGTATATTGAGGCACCATCTGTAGAGAGAAAAAATTCTGAATCGATTCATTTTAGTTTTTGTAGAACAAACGAAAAAGCTTCAGATTGGAAGCATAAACATCTCAGCAAATGTGACAGACTACTACTCTACTTACTGTTAGAAATACGTCAGATACTTGCCTCTTCTAAAGGCAAGGTTACCTCCAGAGTTTCAGCGCCTCTTCGGATTGTCAAGCTCACCTTGTCTCCAACGCCATAATCATCCAGAACCCTCAATAGATCAGACTTGCCTTTGATCTGCTCCAAAAGAGACAACATGAGAACAGAGACTAGACTAGGCTACCTTAGTACATAGCATCCAAGGATTCTGACAGAAGGCTATAAAATCAGTTCAATGTTAATCAATTAACACTTACAGGTTTACCATCCACGGCAACAATGATATCACCCAGAACAATGTTACCAGCGAACCCCCTATTGGTAGGAACAAGACCAGCTTTGGCTGCAGCACTGCCCCCAGGAACCTGCAGAAACAGAAATATTATGAACAGAATCCAGTTTGGCAAACAGAAAATATGGGTGAAACCAACTCAGTCTACCTGTAATATTAGAGCTCCACTGCGAACATTAAGCTGATATGCGATTGGATCTGGAGCAAATTCCACATCCAAACCAGCACGGCGAACCTTAAGAGAGGAATGTAAGCACAACTTAGACTAAATAGAACACAGAAGCTAAGCACATGTGTGGGCAATGAAAAAAAAAGAATGCTCTTAATAGCAATCTAAAATTTATCTGTGCTATTTTTGCAACAAAAACCTTCAAGCAATATAAGTATATATAATTTCAAGTGAGTTTTCAGGAGGGGAGGGCAAAGTTTGTAGGCCAAACAGCCAAACTCAGACCAGTTTTTCTTAACTATCTTTGGAAAAGGTCACTACAGTATTTGCCAAAACTTATTAACCGAAAGTTTCCTCCTACTGCTAACACCAAAGGTTAATTGAGCATGTTTCGAAACATTTTGGTGTAAAATCATGCCAACCACAGTAACTAATAATTGATAAAAAAAAATTCCCAATCCTTAAGATGACATCTAATGCATGAAACATATACCAACATATGTCATTACGTCATCTCCATAAGCATAACACATATCAACATGGTGGTCAAGGGCGCTGAGAGGAAGAGACAAGGAGACCAAGAAAGGACTTAGCTCTCTCATCATTCTGGTGTTGTGGGAGATTTGGAAGCATAGGAAATGAATGTGTTTTTAACAGTGCTAACCCTTGTGTAGCTACTGTCCTCCAAATAGTGGCAAATGAGTGTATCATGTGGTCTCTAGCTGAGGCTTCTAGGCTAAAGGAGTTAATTGATAAGTAGTAGCCCCTCGGAGGTGAGGTTTTTTGCGTGTGTTGTAAAGGCTTCGGCCTGTTTTGGATCGGGTTGGTGGGCGCTGCTCCCTTCCCGTTCTTTTTTTCCTTGTCTTAATGAAATGATACACAATTCTCTTGCGTATTCAAAAAAAAAGCATAACACATTATTCTAAGGGCATGATCAGAAATTTTGTCATTAAGTTGATGATCATGTGATTGAAAGATATCCATGCAACATACTTTTCCAAACTGAATTAACTGAGGAGCTATTTTAAGAACAGTTGATGACGGAATGGCGAAACCAACACCTGCAGAAGTTCCTGCGACATTGAAGAAATAATGACATCTCAGACTAATGTAGAATTTTAAGTTATATTGGACATAGTTGGATCTGAATATCCGGTATATGCTCTACCAAATCAACAAAAAAAAAATTGGTCTAATGCACAGTTTCAAGGAGAAGTGATTTTAAATCAACTATAATCAATTCTGTCAATTCTTGATTCCCACTAGGATGAAAGCAAACAAGTTCAAAGAATGCTGCAAAACCGAATTTAAACATGATACCACTCACTAATCATGCCATCATAATAGAAAGTCACTCAAAATGTGCCGTCAACAAGAGTAATCTAGAAAATGAACTGGAGTACAGCAATCCAGGCAATGTGTTACAAATACGCTCATTTAGTTTATTGCATTCTCCTTCGAATGCTAATAAGTGCTGTGCTTGACATCTATAGAGAAAGCATGAACATCTGCTAATGTTATCTCAGCAAGTCAGCATGAAACAATTCAGTGCTATTTGACAAATACATTTCATGACGGGATAATCTAACCTGTCTGTGTGAAAATTGCTGTATTAATACCAATCATATGCCCCTTTGAATCCAGCAATGGACCACCACTGCATGGACATTCATCAGTATACATGCTTAGTATAATGCTCTATAATACATTTTCAGTAAAATAAATAAGCGTTTCTCAGATTTAGTGAACTAAATATCTAACACATATTGTATAAGCAACTATTTACAACATGATCCATTTTAACGCTTGATGTTCATTTCCCCAGAGTACAGGTAATACATACTAAATCAATTGAAGGATGAGGATATACATGGTGAAGCTGATATGTGACCACAAATATGGTCAAACACCAGCCTAATATATAGTAAAGTGTTAGCAACAAATATGATCATTGTGCCAGCTGCCAGAGCTGCAATTTAGCCCGAATATATGCGTCCTGACTTTAGATGCGATGCTAGAAGCTCAAGAAAGTAAGAAGTAAAATACTACCTCTTCTGTGTCCTGAGTCAACTGTTTTGCACTGTTACATTAGACAAGTACTCTCATTTTGTGCATGGTAGAACCATAAACAGTAATACAGTATAGCTGTCAAGTTTGGTGGAAAACTAGTGACAAAAATGTTTATGCTTGTTAGTAACAAACATGATATAAACCAGTACAAATAATGGTAGTTTCCAGATTGGGTTCTGAAATCAGAAAATGGTGATTAGTTCATAAAATCATTAAAGAAACATATCTACAAACCTGTTCCCAGGGTTAATAGCTGCATCTGTTTGAATTCCACCTCCAATTGTTACTCCAGCTTGACTGAAAATGTCTCGATTTAAACCACTGATGACACCAACAGTTAGAGTATGGTCAAAGCCAAATGGATTTCCAATCGCTAAACACTGTTGACCAACTCTTAGAGCTGAAGATTGTCCCACATTTATTGGTTTCAACAGATCTGTAGGAGCATCCACCTATTACATGTCCATAATCCATATATGAGATACTAAAAGGGAATTGTGCTGCAAGTAATTTTTTTTAAACGAATTATAAAAACTAATTAATCGATAAACTATGTCTGACAACATTTGAGCTCAGTTGAACATCACAAGAGGACTTTAGTCACTAACAGACCCAAAAATTATCTAATATAGCCCTTCCAGGCTGCCCTTGAACTAGATTCCATTGAGACAAGGCAGGCATAATGTAAGCAGGTAAATTTAAACATCGGTGTCTCAAAACATACTTATACTATTTCCCAAAAAGAAAGAAAGGACAGCGCATACAAAAATATGTACTCTCAATCTCTCAAAGGATTCCCACTTCCTTCAGTTTCGTAAATCAACTCTTATTCAAAAACAATTTCACCAAATAGTCTGATACCCTAACTCAACAACATAAATTGTTGCATGGCAGTCACATATAAACTATATAGATACACCCCCACCACCCCCCCCCCCAAAAAAAAAAAAAAAAAAAAACTGAACCAGTTAGACAAAGAGATGGATTTTACATTGTGAAACTAAAACTCTAAAAAGTATCATTTTTTCCCTTTTTCTGTTACTTCCACTTTCTACTCCTTTTTTATTTTCTGAGTCCATGACATATGCCACGTGAGTGCAAAAATGATCAGACAGCTAAATTCTTGGCTATTGACAGTAGGATATTAATGAGAGTTTGAGACATGTACATGCAGGCCGCCAGGGAGATGAAATGAATTGAATGACTAATAAAACGTTGCACACCGAAATGAGATGAGAGAAACCTATGGTAAACATAGTGATGATAGACAATAATTCTCTATAGCTAATCAAAAGACATCTCACCTTAAGAACAGCAAGATCTTTAGCACGGTCAGCACCAACCAATTTGCCTTCAAAATTCTTCTGTATCCTTTCAAGTAGATATAGGAGAGCATTGACTATTAGTTGGCTTGCATATACAAGGAACAATACAATTGCATATTCATTAAATCATGAAATCATCCTGTAAAATGCAGTTCTACAAGAATTTACCCATCAGCAGCAAGAATGTTGACACGTGCAACAACTTCGCCAGGCTTTGGTTTTTTTGAAAGGGCATTGCCAACCACTGCCATCGCACCAACATTACAAATTAGTAGAAGTAATGCACAACAAGGGGAAAGGGTCAAGCACAGTAATTATGTCTGAAGGAACTTGTATTTCTCACATATTGTAGGTTTTTAATTTACTGACTGCCATACCATGGTAGTTTGTAACAATATGCCCGGAATCATCCCAAACTACGCCAGAACCATTTCCTTCAGGAATCTATAATGAATGTTAAGAAGTTTCTTTCAAAAAAGGACTTCTACAAGTTCTATTAAAAGTAAGAATAAGACTCTGCACATGATATCTACAAAATATACACAGGAGATCAAGAGAACAAATCAGCAATTTCTTATCTAACTTTAGCTTGATCAAATCACTAGATCCGAAACAAAGAGTACCAGACTTGTCATATCCTAATGCTTCTACGGAATATGCTTGTGACGCATTTGTCAATTTGAGCAACAACTAAATCTTACTCTTGAATCTAAACTATAACACAAAAACATGTTTTAATTTTACCTCAACAACACCAGTTACATTGAGCTGAGGGCGCAGCGTTGAATCAAATATGTTGACAACTGAGTAAGTATTTGTTTCAAACAGCTCTGCGATCCGTTTCTGCCATGCAAGCCATACAAGCAGAAATATCAAAATAAATGTAAATATATTTTAGGGAGAAGTAAAATATGATAAAGCGGGTTCCACTTAGTACTGACCTCAGTTGGAAACAGTGGACCAGATGGAAAAATCTTAGGAGTTACATCATCAATTTTAACAGATGGATCACCCAAGGCAAGTGCTGTATTTAAGGACTTGTAAGTTATAAAAGCCCATTTATCATGAACAATTATAGAGTAAATACTACAGTGGAAATCATTTGGGCAGGTGGCAAGGATCGAGTTAATTTCTATCAACACCTAAATTATCATGTCACTTAGTCCGAACCTGAGAAGTACCTTGAAGAATGTAAGCAAAAGCAAAATGATGACAATGCAACAAGCTTCCTCCTTGAAGCAAGCAATACAGGTTTACTTGACATTTCACAATTTGTTTCCATCATTGACCTGGAATATAATTCATTATAAACATAAACAGAAAGAGGGAATAGGAAAACGGGCAACCAACTAGCAATAGCTAATGCAGGTGCACATAGGCACATAGCCACAGAGTGAGCACCGTGCAAAACACAAACACTACCTGCATCGTAATAGCAGAACATGAGAAAATGTGGACGCTGCTTGATGGTGAGTTAACTAACACGAATGTTCTCACACAACGAATTTCCCCCAAAAATAAAACAGCAATTATACTACTCTACTAGATATCAAACGGAATACAACTGGAATAATCAACAATCTCCCGCTAGAAACTCGCAACCAAGATTCAACAAACAAAAGGGTACCCAATTGGACCCATCCTATACCAACTACGAGCTGAGCATAAAGCAATCCAGAACCGGACAGGTCGACAGGTTGTACCGATGAAAACCACCGGGTTAGAAAATATTCTGGCGCAGGGCAAGGGGCGGGCAAACCTCGGGGCCGTTTCCTCGCCGTCGCGGGTGAAGGAGGCGGCGGGGCACTCGATAGCCACCCTCCGGCGGCCGCCGACGCGCCTGCCCGGGGCGCGCGCGGCCGGCGCAGCGCAGGCGAGGCAGAGCATCCCAACCTTCCAGAGCCCCGAGGTCACGAATGGGGGAGGAGTTGTGGTGGGGTGCGTGCGTGTGTGGTTTGCGAGCTCCGACGGTGAAGCGAGATGATTTGAAGGCGTGACGGTATCCGTGGGATGGATTGATTTTCTCAAGGAATAGCCCGTGAATCAATGAATTTTAATCCCGCCGACTCCGCTGGCGGCCCAACTCGGCCCACGGACAACCACTGGGCCGCCGCCTATCGCGCGCCGCCTCTCCCTTCTACCCCTGCCCCATGTCGCCGGCCGCCTCCCAACCCGACCTACTACCCTCCATGGCCGCCGCCGCCGCCATCGCCGCCGCACTCCTCCGCCGCTCAGCGTCCTCTCACCACCACCGGCGTATCCTCCTCCTCCCTCTCCTCTCCCACCTCCAGCGGGCCGCCCCCCGATCCCCTTCCCCTTGGGACCGGCCCCCCCACCACCGCTTCTTCTTCTCCTCCGACGTAACCGCCGAGGGGGACAATAAGCCGCCCCCGCCGCCTCTTGACGCGAAGCAGCTATGGCGCGAGGTGTCGACCTCGGAGCCCGCCACCGGCGCGTCGCGCCTCCCGAAGGCCACGTGGGACGCCGTGGTGGCGCTCCTCCGCCGCTTCGGCAAGGACCCGGCCATGTCCGACCAAGCCCTCGCGCTCTACATCCCCGCCTCGGCTTTCCCCACCTACGCCCAACGCTTCCGCCACTTCCTCCCCGCGCGCCTCTCCCTGGAGTCCGCCGAGCACCTCCTCTCCCTCCCGGCTGAGGACGCGCACGCCCTCCTCCTCCCGGCCTTCGCCGAGTTCTGCGTGACCCACCTCGCGGACGAGCTGAGGCAGCACGAATCCATCATGGCCGCGGCGGACCTCACGGCGCCGCACGCGTGGTACCCCTTCGCCCGCGCCATGCGCCGGCGGGTGGTGTACCACTGCGGGCCCACCAACAGCGGCAAGACGCACAACGCGCTCACCCGCTTCGCCGCCGCCAAGTCCGGCGTCTACTGCAGCCCGCTCCGGCTCCTCGCCATGGAGGTCTTCGACAAGGTCAATGCCCTGGGCGTCTACTGCAGCCTCCGCACTGGACAGGAGATCAAGGAGGTGCCTTTCTCCAACCACGTCGCGTGTACAATCGAAATGCTCTCTACCGAGGAGCCCTACGAGGTTGCTGTGGTTGATGAGATACAGATGATGGCTGACCCTGTCAGGGGCTATGCATGGACACGAGCCGTTCTTGGGCTCAAGGCAGACGAGATACATCTCTGCGGTGACCCTAGTGTTCTGAAGATTGTTCGGAAGATTTGTGCAGATACTGGAGATGATTTGGAGGTGCATCAATATGAGCGCTTCAAACCGCTTGTTGTTGAAGCAAAGACACTGCTTGGAGACCTTAAGAATGTGCGTTCTGGTGACTGCATTGTCGCGTTTTCGCGCAGAGAGATATTTGAGGTGAAACTGGCAATCGAGAAGTTTACGAAGCACAAGTGCTGCGTTATATATGGAGCTCTTCCACCAGAGACACGGCGGCAGCAAGCAAAGCTGTTTAATGAGCAGGATAATGAGTATGATGTGCTTGTAGCAAGTGATGCTGTTGGTATGGGATTGAACCTCAACATTAGGAGGGTGGTATTCTACAGTTTGGCCAAGTACAATGGGGACAGGATGGTACCTGTTGATGCTTCACAGGTAAAACAGATTGCTGGGCGAGCTGGTCGGAGAGGCAGTATTTACCCAGATGGGCTCACAACCACTTTCTTGTTGGATGATTTGGATTATTTGATCCAGTGCCTTCAGCAGCCATTTGAGGAAGCTAAGAAAGTTGGTCTATTCCCTTGCTTTGAGCAGGTGGAAAGTTTTGCCAGCCAGTTTCCTGACCTTACTTTCAATGAACTGCTGGATAAGTTCCGTGAAAATTGCCGCATCGACAGTACATACTTCATGTGCCACCAGGAAAGTATCAAGAAGGTTGCTAACATGCTTGAGAGGATCCAGGGTCTCTCACTCAAGGATCGCTACAATTTTTGTTTTGCACCAGTAAACATAAGGGATCCAAAAGCCATGTACCATCTTCTGAGATTTGCTACACACTATAGCCAAAGCCGTCGTGTTAGCATTGCAATGGGAATGCCAAAGGGTTCTGCAAAGAATGACACTGAGCTTCTGGACCTTGAGACAAAACATCAGGTCCTATCGATGTATTTGTGGTTGTCACACCATTTTGAGGAAGATCATTTTCCTCATGTGCAGAAAGCTGAGGAAATGTCAATAAATATTGCAGATTTACTTGCTAAGTCACTTGCCAAGGCAAGCTGGAAGCCTTCATCAAGACAGCAAGCAAAACCAAGACGAGAAAAGGAAGAGGACAGCGATATGGAGCAGGCATCAGATGATAATGCAAAGAATGATTCAGAAGATGGTTATGGAAGGTCAATATCACATATAAAACCGTTCATGAGGTACAGCTTCCAACCCATATGTTTCATAGATATGCCGATTCAGCAAAATTACATACATTTTTTTTCTTTCATATAGTTCTGAACATATGGTACTTTTTAAATGCAACAGCTCAAGGTATCAGATTTGTTTTCTTATATCAACAAAATTAGTATTTTAAGGAGCTACTGCAATGCATCTGTGGAAGTGTTTTTTTGGACCCAAAAACATCACCTGTAAACGACCACGGTTATTATATGAATCGGTGTGATGGCAAAATTAGAGCAAACCTTGTCTATTTCATGAACCTATAACATAAAGTGTTCTCTTTAGTCTTTACTTGTTGAGGATGGTATATTGGTAAGGAGTAAGGACAACTATATTTTGTGTGAAGTCAATGGGCATGCTGGTGCTGAAAACAGACACTGTTTTCATGTTCAAACTAAAAAATATCATTATATGCCCACTAAATGTGCTTGGAATTAAATGTGAATCTGTAGAAAGGGGCTGGTTGAGATATGATAATCCAATCCTATATAAAGGTTGCTAGTTGCTACAACCAGCAAAACATTTTTTTTCTCGCTTGCATAATGTATCTGCTGACTTGAGGCCATGAGGTGCTATGAATATGTTTGCTTTTTTTTGCTCATGATAATTGCCAGGAATGTAGTAGCAGTATGTAACTGTTTGTCACCAGTTTTCAATGTTGGTAATAACTAAACTAGTGGAACTATATGGTTATATCATTCCATTGGAAACTCCACAATGTTTGTTCAAGTTTCATGCCCTCATTCATTTTGTATTGGCTAAACTAAATTGAAAATTCTTGATAATCTACAAGAATTTTATCACTTACATTGGTGATTGATTGATTGCACCTTGTAATGTGACACTAGATCAGCAGTTTTTTTTTCATATTAGTTAAGTTCCTCTGAAGATTAAGTTCAGCTAAGTTTCCTGATAATGCAGAACTTTGCATGTCATTGCCTTTTTCAAAGGAAAATATTTTTCCCAATCATCTATCATATATATGTACATTGATATATTTGAACAGGGTGAAAAGGAGCATATGCATTCTTGTTCTCAAGGTTTAAAAATTACCATGTTAAAAGAAGAAAAAGAAAAAGATCACAGAGTTGATTGCATGGTGGGGCCAGATTTTGCCCAAGTAGTTTCGTAAATTTAGAATGTAAAACAATTTTCATTGATATGGTTCCAGATACAGTTATGATGGTATTGTTTCCTTTTGCAGGGAAAGGCTGGATAGACCTAGTCAAGACCCTTCTTCCTTGAACCTTGTGGCATGAATTACTTGTGGGTGATTAACCCCGGCTGGTTGCTTCATGAGATCGTGTGTAGCCAATTCGTTGCAGCTATTTCAACCTCCCAGAACTGGCAGTTCATCTATCAGTTCTGGTGTAGGATGGTTGTTTATGTTGGGTGAAGGATCTTATCCTTAAAATGACACTGAAGCCATCCAGAGGTGTAAGCCAGTAGGAGTATGTTTTAGTGACGTCACGGGATACTTTAACTTCAGTTTTGTAGATTATTTGCACGAGAAGGATGTATCGACATGAATTCATCAGAATTAAGCTATTAGTGTTTTCCTGATATGAACTAGAGAGTAAGGGACTGATAATAAGTTAGCTGGGGGATATACAGTTTTTTTTTATCGGGTATTCACTTAGCCTTGGATGTAAGGGACTAGAAGTAAACTTGTTTTGTTTCAGTTCTGTTTGAATCGATGGCAGCGGTATAACCTTCTGCAACGTTCTCACCTGAGTTTTCCAGTGCTCATAAAAAAATTTCTTGTGCTTACACAGGTTTGTAAGTTGTAACTACTGTTTCTAATCAGGGATGAACGCGTCCATGAGCACTCATCGGCCCAGTGTAACACGAGATTAGAAAATAATACTGTACCTCCTTAGTTCCATAAAAAACAACCAGTACTAGATTGGACGGAGAAAGTACATGCTAATTGATTTTGTTGGGATTAACACGTACGGACGTACCCTGGAGTGGCGCGTCATCCCTACTTCTGATGGTCATATGAAATCAAACAGATGTGTTTAATGTGCTTTCAATTTTTCCTTCCTCTTATGACGACAGGGTCCCTTTAAAATAGAGGATTGATAAAGGATTTTTGAAGTATTCAATTTTTTAAGAACATTTTTCTATAGACCTATTTGATTCATAGGAAAGGGATAGGAAATGTTTTATAGTCATATGGTCAATTTCTTAGAAAAATAAGCACGAGGTTAGACCTGTTGGAAACTTTACTTTGGTTTAATTTTTCCTGTGGTGCGATCACAGGACATATTTTTATGTTTCATGTGTTTCCAATTCATGTGGGATTGAAGAAACATGCTACTTTTAAGCTTGCATCACCAGATTGTAATTATATTCAGCTCACTGAATATAATTTGAGGCTTCTTCAGTCTTTATCCATGAGTTCCACTGCTCTATATGGTATCAGTCAGTCATATGAGTATTCATATGATATTGATACTCATAGTGTATGTTAGTATCGGTCAATCATGTCAGTATTCATAGTATCAATCCGTCGTGTATATAGAGCAGTGTGTATCATATGATATATGATACACACTGTTGTATACAGTATCAGTTAGTCATGTCAGTATATATATATATATATATATATATATATATATATATATATATATATATATATATATATATATACACACACACACACACACATGGACGCGCTAAAGCGCGCTTGTTGCATGCGATACGAAAATCAAACTCCTCACAGCTTGCAACCCCCACCATTGAATCCCCGATAGCACAACCTCCGTGAAGTTTGGAAACAAAATTGGATTTAAAAATTAACTCACGTATATGAGTTCCGCGCATACAGGTTGTGCAGTTAAAATTTTGCTTATCAACTTATGGAGTTAAAAATTAACTTATGTCTATTCTATCTCTGTGTAGTTAAAATTTTGCTTCCAAACTTATGGAATTAAAAAATAACTTATATCCATGCTATCTCAGTGCAGTTAAAATTTTGCTTCCCAACTTATGGAGTTAAAAATTAACTTATGTTCATTCTATCTCTGTGAGTTCAGGTTTGATGGGCTTGGTAGTTAAATTTTTGCTTCCGAATGTATGGAGTTAAAAATTAACACACATTTATTATGCCTGTGTAACTTCGGGTCCGGTAGTTGAAACTTTGCTTCCATATCTACGGAGTTAAAAATTAACTTACTTCCGTGATTATTTTGTGTGTTAGTTGTGGATGGGTCGAGTAGTTAAAAATTTGCTTTGAAATCTTTTGGAGTTAAAAAATAACTTAAATGTGTTATGTGTGTGTTTTCCGCTTCAGAATTTGAAGAGTTAAAAAATAACTTATGCATGTGTGAGTTTGGTAGTGGATTGATATGGATGGTCCTCCAGTGAAAAAATAACTATTGGAGATGAAATTGAATGGGAGAGATGGCATAGAGATTGACAGTAAAAAAATAACTTTTCTATCTGAGGAGCCGATGATTGGGTCAGTGAATTACGCTGTTGAGTTATGTCAATGAAAATATTAACTCGTGCGAGAGGTGGTGGCCGGTGGGTGGGGTGGGGGATGGGAGCTTGCTCTACACTAGAACACGCCCTTAGTGTTATATATATATATATATATATATATGTATGTATGTATGTATGTATGTATGTATGTATGTATGTATGTATGTATGTATGTATGTATCATAACTAGTTATTTGGATAATTTTTAGATAAACGAGTGGACGTTTGCTCCGGGCGGATCACAATAGACGAGCTACTGGTAGCTTCTCGTCTCGATCAACAAATCGAAAAGCGAAAACAACAGCAACAACGGAAGAAAACAGAGAAGCAACCAAGGATCAAATAGCTGTTATGCGATGGCTCAACAAGTTGATATACGCATGGTTAATTAGGAGGCAATGCAGAACGGAGGTTCGTCATTGACTATGCCGCGGCGGCTTAATTTGCGAGGTGTGATACTAGCCGCGCACGGGTGCTAAGTAAGTTGGATCGGTGTGGTGAGTTAGGAAACTGAAGTTCAAAAGGGAGGGGGGGGGGGGGGGGGGGGGTGGGTTTATAAAACTCCGAACCCGCCTTGGCTTCCTTGGCAGTAGATGAACTGGGGACCGAATGCATCTTCAGCGGCATCATCGCAACTACCATCTCAAATAGTTTTTGAAACTAAAACTAGCTGCTGGTAATTAGGTGGCGTTTAAAAGTCCTGCAGATGAAGATGAAGATGAAGATGAATATTTTTACGTAAAATGATATGATATTAACGTATGACTAATTGAATTTTCTAATTATTATAAACTTGAAAAATATATTTATCTGATATTCTAGAGCAACTTACATATATAAAGTTTTCGTACGAAACGTACCGATTAACCCTTTAAAAAGTGTACCATGAATATCTAAATTTTCGTCCAACAAAGTGAAGAAAAGAACGGGGCCAGCTTCCTGTCTCAATGAGCACTTTGCCACTTTGGACTGATTCGTATTATGTGACGAGACAAGATTACCGAGCTAGAAAGTAGAGTACGTGGTTGGTGAATGGTGAATGAATCGACATGATGGAAGAAAAACACATACACAGTACGCCCGGGTTGCATCACTATCGTCTCGTGTGAACGTGCTTGCAGTTGATCGGCGCGCGTGGTGAACTAATCCAAGGAACTGGTGGTTCATTGGGGTCGGAGTTTTACCCCTGCCTTCGTCATAGACTCATAATTCGGACAATTTTCTCCTCTTTTTTTTTGAAATGATGGGAGAGAAGTTAGATAGCAGCTGAAGTTCTGTTGTTTGCACTTAGTTCTTTGCATGATGTCTCAAGATGAGAAATGCCGTGAACACGAACAAATTTTCAGTTCAAGGATAGGAGTTTGTGTGCGGCTGCTTGAAGTTAATCAGCTTGGTGAACTGCCAAGGTAGTGCAAAACAAACTTCGCGAACCCTTGCCTTCATCAAAAGTCAACATTGATCGACAAACTTAGGGCCGTGGAAGAAAATGTAGTAGTGGAAAGCAGAGGTTCAAAGGGGGGTCGGAATTCTAAACTTCGATCCCCTTGCTGATGGTACGCATCAGCTTCGAGCCACTGGCACGGCTAACTGCTTCGAGCCAAATTAACCAAGAGCCAGGCTAGCACAAAACGAAACATGAACAAGATGCCCCTCCAGTTTCTGAATTTTTTTCCAGGAGGCTGAATATCATAACAAAACAAACAGTGGGGACTAGATGATTTAACTTCCTGTCTCAACAAATCAGAAAGCAACAACATATCACAACAAAAACAAAAACAAAAACAACAGCAGAACCGTGAAAACCAAATAGAGAAGCAGCCAAAGTGATCAAGTAGCTGTTATGCACAGGTTGGTCGACTTGATCAGCGCGGTGAAACTATGGCAAGGAAATGCAAAACTGAGGTTCGATGGGGTCGGAGTTTTAGACTGATCGGCCGAGCCGTCATGGTAGGCCTCGACCTCAAACTGGTGGCATGGACAAGCTCTAGAAGGAGTAAGAGCATCATCGCAACTGCCATCCCAATGGCCAATAGAGATTCTCTGCCACTGCTGATAGCTTCATGCTTCCTGTCCCAATGAGCACTGATATGAAGAGACGAGATTACTACGAGTCTACGATAGTTAGGGGTGTTTAGATCCAGTGGCAAAAAAAATTTGGCGGGTCACATCGGATATACGGACACACATTTGAAGTATTAAACGTTGACTAATACCAAAACAAATTACAGAATCCGCCTATAAACTGCGAGACGAATTTATTAAGCCTAATTAATCCGTCATTAGCAAATGTTTACTTTAGCACCACATCGTCAGATCACGACGAAATTAGGCTCAAAAGATTCGTATCGTGATTTACACGCAAACTGTGCAATTGGTTTTTTTTTCATCCACATTTAATGCTCCATACATGTGTTCAAATGTTCGATGTGACGGGGCAAAAAAAAATTAGCGTGGGATCTAAACAGGCCCTTAGCAACTGAATATAATGAATCAAATCAAACGGAAAAATCATTTTGTCAGCTCAGTGTTTCATGCATGCAACGGTGAGCTGGTAAATGTTTTTTTTTTTTGCATGATAGCATGAATAAAATATTCAGGAAGCACCGAAGCAGTAGTGCCATTTCGAACTTCAGAAAAGCAGTAGTGTCATCAGGTTGTCTGACTACAGTTAGACGATAAATGAAATGCTTTCCAATAGAAAATGAAAAAAGACAGAAAGGGCTATGGTTAGACAGAAAGGCACTCAAATCACCACTCCTTTAAAAAAGTACAGTGCGCAATATTTTGTTCAATTCAAAGGACATTAAATTGTTAAGGCAAAGAAATTGAATCACGATCTTTTTGGCATTAAAACAAAGAAAAGAACATAATCCTTTACAAACATTCTCTTTCTTCAATTCAATTCAAGAGATCTGACGAGTTGAGAGAGAGAGAGTATCTACTAACACGGGCTCTCCTATTTTTTTTTAGAAAAATCAAACTCAACAGCTTTTAACTGATAATCATATTAATTGTATCTATATTGTATGCTATATGATTATATTCATATTTTGAAGTATTTTTATATGATATTATATTATTAGTTAAAGTATATTATTAAATACCGTGTAAAAAAATTAGCTTTGTAATTTGGACGGATGAAGTAATTTCTCTTCTCGTGCTCTTCGACGACCCGGCTAAAGAAGTCATAAGGTTTGAGCGACATATGCAAGCCATCTCGTTCACAAGGCCCATCATAAAATCAGGCCCAACCCAACTCAAACCGGCGAATCTCTGCGCGCGGCCCGGTATAAAAGTGCTCGCAACATACAGCACTGACCTTCCCCTAACCCCTGACCACCCCCGCCTCCGCACCCGCCCTCGGCTGCCTCCTCCCCTCTCGGCGGGCGGCGGCGGCGGCGGCGGCGGCAGCGGCAGAGTCAGCAGACCTAGCCGGGAAGCTAAAGCCCTAGAGCTCGCGGAAGGGCTTATCGCACCGGGCGATGGCGGCGGCGGAGCAGAAGGGGAAGAAGCCGAGGACCGACGGCGAGGAGGCCGAGCCCGTCGACGCTGCCCTGCTGCAGTCCATCGAGAAGCTCCAGGAGATCCAGGACGAGATCGAGAAGGTGAGTTGGCGTTGCTCACCTAAGAGGCCTTTCGTTGGATCATCTAGCACGGCGTGGTTGCTGGGGCGTTTGTTTTTTTTTGGGCTGGGGTTTTGGGGTTTATGGGTTCGCGGAGCGGTCGCGGCTCAGGGGGCGCGCGGGATTTAGGAGAAGTTCCGCTCCCGCTTCTGATTCTGCTGTGTCTGATATCGTTTCACTGCGGAACGAACGGTTGGTGAATGATTGGTTTATTAGTTATTACTATACCTGGGTAGACATATGGTTTGGAAAGGTCGAAATGAGAGTTTTCAATTTTCGGTTATCTCTATGATTCAAGCTGGAACAGAAGTTCCATGTTAGATGATAGGTAGCTTGCCTATGTGGGGTTTGGTCTATTTGGAGGCCTGATATTGTGGAAGTGTGAAAAAAGTTGGAAGTAGATGGAGTTTGGTCTGTTTGGAGGCCTGATATTGTGGAATTGTGAAAGTTGGGAGTAGATGATTATGCCTGTTTTTTTGTGCCAGATACTTAAAATCACTTGACTGTGAACCTATGGCCATTGAACTGTAGACGTTTATCAATAGATTTTGCTACAGTTAAATGCTTTATGAGTACTTTGAGATGCATGTGGAGTTCATTGCAGAGTAGTTAGTTAGCTGCAAAAGTTTTTTCATATTCAACTTAGAGGTTGGAGGCTTCAAAATGTTGGTCAGAAATGCTTTAGGAAACTCGTGTACGGTCTTTGTTCAATTCCTCTGGCAATTGAAATTAGTTCTATAATGTAACTGCAGAACTGTACAAGCTAAATTGGGTGCTCTAATGTCCAGAAACTCCACATATTCTCAGACAAAGCTAATAAATGCAAATTCTCGTTTTCTCTGGAATGAGAATATTCTTGCATGACTTGGTTCATGTTTACCTGATCTGCACATAATTGCACACCAGACTCCCTTGTCTACCAGATATTGTGCATCATGGATTCAGCTTCGTTTCAGGCTTTTTATTTGACCTTTCATAATTACTCCATTCTATTAGTTTTAGTATCAGGCTTAGTGATTTAATTGGACTAAGTGAAAATTATCATAATCATGATGCAATCTCTGAAATTGTACTGCTAACGAAGCATTCCTTTCCAGAATTATTGTTTGAGTACCTATAATTCCAATTTCATATGTTGATTGGACCTGATACAATCAGCTGGATGTTTAGTGGGTTTTGAGCGTTAGGCTCTGAGTTCATTGCATTAACTGATTTCAGGTTAATGAGGAAGCATGTGATAAAGTTCTGGAGTTGGAACAGAAATACAACGAGGTTCGCAGACCAGTTTATGTTCGACGGAATGAAATTATCAAGCAAATTCCTGACTTCTGGCTGACAGCGGTCTGTAATATGTTTCTATAATGATTTTTATTTCATGCTCTTTCGGACTGAATTGTTGATTGATTAAAACCTTTCATCTACTTATTAATTATGCCATCTACTGTTCATCTTGCAGTTTCTTAGCCATCCTATGCTCGGTGAACTATTAACTGAAGATGATCAAAAGGTACATTTCTTTCGTGGACTACTAACATTAACTTTGGTATACTTTTAAATCAAAAGTAGTATAAGGCGTACCAAAGCAAGGATATATTGATATTCTAAGTAGTCCTATGGGAGCAATCAACGCACAATGAACACAATCAAATATATTACTAGAACTACGTCATGAGCTTTCTTATTTTCTATTATAGATTTTCAAACACTTGGAGTCTATCGACGTGGATGACTCGGAAGATATCAAATCAGGCTACTCCATTACTCTCGTAAGCTTCTTTGCACTTGCAAGATAATATTTCCTTATTTCTTTTACAGTCATTACAACTGCTTGTCATTGAACTGTAGACATTCTCCCCCAATCCATATTTTGAAGATACAAAGCTTACAAAAACATATTCCTTTAGTGGTGATGAAGCAGTGAAAGTAAAGGCTACCTCCATCAGGTGGAAGAAGGGAATGGTATGGTGTCCTTTTGATCGATTTAAGTGTTTCTGTTGCTATGCTTCTGCAGAAAGAACCTATTAACCTAATAACATTTTTAACATTTAAGGATATTGCCAATGATCGTGCGTACACGAAGAAAGGGGACAAGCGAATCTTAATTGATGAAAGGTTGTTATTTCTATCCATTTCAGAATTATGGTCTTCTCTTTATATTTGGAAGTTGGAAGAAATAGTAGGGACCTTCTGTAATGTAATCTAAGGCTTCGTTCGTTGCTGCTTGTTCCCAAACTGCATAGTGAACACGGAAAACGGAGCGATCCATTAGCGCGTGATTAATTAAGTTTTAGCTTTTTTTCAAAAATGGATTAATTTGATTTTTTTAAGCAACTTTTGTATAGAAACTTTTTGCAAAAAACACACCGTTTAGCAGTTTGAAAAGCGTGCGTGCGGAAAATGAGAGGTGAGTTGGGGAAAGGGGGGAAAGAACAAAGCCTAAGCATGCTAGCTTTATTCCTTGTTTTCATTATTCCTGGTAAACCTGCTTATTCTGAGTCTTGGTATAATTTGATTAGCAACATATGTAGCAACTAAATGTCTGACATTTCATTATTCCTGGTAAACCTGCTGGTTATGTTGCTTAATATAATTTGATAACCGACTAGCAACTTCCAAAGTCACATGATAGCTGTTCTTTTCACTATTTTAGTTAGATTATTATTTATATGAGCTATCTGTTTTTTGGGTGCGGTGGAAGCTTTCTGCCATGTCTATATCCATTTCTTAATATTGTTTTCTTTGTTTGTCACAACTGGGTTCTTGGCAGTAAAGTTGTTAACACGTCTTCATTTTCCTTTGCAGTTTCTTTACTTGGTTCAATAGTGAAAAGAACAGAAGTTTTGCTCATGGAGCTATGGACGAGGTATAATTGTTCCACTGGCTCGTGCTAAACCAAGATTGTTTCAAACTTTGTTTAGCTGTGAATAATTCGAAGTGTTATCACCAGAGTTTTGGAATATCCTATTTTGCTCTGTGAAGATGTTCTCTGAGAACTTTATTATTTGCACAGGTGGCAGATGTCATCAAGGAAGATCTGTGGCCTAATCCTTTGAAGTACTTCAACAATGTTAGTCCTATTGTAATAGGTGGTTTACTTTATTTCTGTTGTATATCCTAATACCTTGTGCTCTCAAACATCTTATTTGCAGGAATTTGAAGAAGAATTAGAGCTACTGGATGACGATGACGAGGTAATCCTACCTCACATTTGCAAATATATAAGTGTGATAGCTTATCAGTGTGCTCATAATGGTTACACCCAGTACAACATTGCATGACATCCTTTCTTATAATGGTGATATTTTAACTTTTCAGTAAGGTTATTTCAGCAACTTTTTGTTGCGCTTGACTGCTAGGTGAATTATTACTCTTGAATTTTAACTATTGTATATCTGTATTTATCCTTCACTCGCAACATTTTTAGGGATCTGATGATGAGGATGACGACGAGGAGGATGATGAAGACCAAGGTGAAGGAGAGGAGGATGGAGAGAACTGAGCTCTCTTTCATGTCAGAGTCAATTGGCTTGGACAACTTATGTCTGCAGAAAGCGGAGACCGGGCCTCCTGGAGGACTGAAACAGCTGGGCGTCCCCTTTTGCGGCGTTTTGGTGCTCGACTTAGCTGGCAGTGTAGGGACTTTTGCTCCGAAAAAAGTTTGTTCTATGGAGAAATAACTCATACATTTGGAGTTCAATAGATGATTTTGTTGCATGCGCGATCGAAATGTAGCGTGTTGTTTGGAAGTGCTTGCTATTTACCTTGCCGTTGGATTTGTGTTTATAACGCTATTATATATAGAGTGATCAAATTAAAATTTGCAGCCTCTCACGGGCCGACTGCCAGAGTTAATTTTTCCAGAATACCTGAATCTGAATAGCACCCTTGCCTTTTTGCTCTGTTCTGAGATTCCCGCGCGGCGTAATTGGAGCAATATAGGTTCCAAGCTGAACAATGCTATTTGTGACCCTGCTTGGAATGTGTGGCAATTTTGTCACTTTTTTTTTTTTGCAGGAATCAGTTGAATTCCGGCGGCCTCTGCCGCGTGAGATGGGCCGCTGGGTTCGCCGGCCCGTCCGGGGCTGCGAGCGTCCACGCAGCGGAGCAACCGGCACTAGCGAACCGCTCGGCGACGGCGTAGCATCCACGCAGCGCAGGGGAAGAGGAAAGCGCGGCCGCCGCGCGTGAGATCGACGCGCGGCGACTTCGCCACCCTCCCTATAAAGCGCTGCCCTCAATCGCGAAGCCCACCGACTTCCTCCTCCTCTCCTGCTCTCCACCACCTTCTCCTACGGTCCAGAAGCTTCGTTTCGCTTTGCGTTCTTGTTTGCTCTCGGGCTACGGAGGAGCGGAGGATGTCCGGCGAGAGATGCGTCGGGCGACCGCTGTTCGGCGGCGCCGTCTCGAGCACCTTCCCCGTCCGGTTCCAGGTAATCCCCTCCCGCCTCCCCCTTCCGGCTTCCTCCTTGCTTGCTTGCACCGCGGCGAGGCGGCGGCTTCTCGTTCCTTCACACTGTACTGCTGTTACCCCCCGTTTTGGTTTTGGTCAGGATGTGAGCAACATCAGGCAAGTCCCCGACCATCAGGTTCGTGCATCTCTCGCTTTTGAGTTTGGTTTGTGTTCGGGGAGTTTCTGCGGGTGGCTGATGCGTGTGCTTGGGTTTGCTGCGCTGTGCAGGAGGTGTTCGTTGACCCGGCCCGCGACGAGAGCCTCATCTTCGAGCTGCTCGACCTCAAGGGCGAGGTGGAGGACGGCGGAAGCGCGCTCTGGTTCCTACGCGACATCGCCAACGAGCAGGAAGCGGGGGACAGCTTGGTGAGGATAACCTGTTGTGCTTCAGCATACTAGTTCGCGGTACATTTGAGTTAGGAGTCGATGTAATGTAATCAGGGATTCCTGACTGTTTGTGTTAGCGATTCGACGGCTTATGCCTGTAAACTGTGTTAAATTCATGTTTGTTGGCTAGGTGGTTGAGCATTCTGGGACGATCGAGCTAGGTGGGCTGCGATTTGGAGATGCTCCTGCAGTGGCTGGAACTGCGGTTGGTCAGCTGGTAAGATTATTTCCTCTTGTGCTGTGCTTTGCCACCTCCAGATTATTCTGCTCCTTGCGATAAATCAATATCCAGCCCATTAGATTTTCGCCTTCTTTTTCAACAATATAAATATATGAGGGCACAATATTGCTGGAGTTGTATAGGTTTTGGTGATCCCACTTCATACTGGCACGGCTGCACATTACAGAGAATGGAAAAAGATTTTGGTAGCAATTGGCATGCCTAAGAAAAATAACAATGATGTATGGATAAATATTAGGGATTACTGAACGTTTTGTTGGTTGAACTGTAGGTGGGCTCAACCATTCTCATATAATTGATGACCCCTTTAGATCATAGTGTTGGAGGTATATGTTAGGTTCTACATCCTTCTCTTTCCAGATAAGAAGTAATGCAGATGTCTAAGTGGAAAATAAAGTTTGGGAGAAACTAATGATCAAGAATCCTTGGTAACATAAACCATGAAACATTATGATTTGTGCAAAATTATCGAACTGCTGTGTATCATGATTTTATTAACTCTGGTAGTTCAGGTCATTGATGCACATCGATATTTGATAGTTTGGATATGCTGTATAATCAACACTGGATGGTGAATTGACCAGGAAAGTGCAAAATCTTGTGCTTAATTTTCTTCATTTCTGTAGGCTATCTCGAAAGGAAGGCAAAGCAGAGAAGCACAGAACATTGTTCGAGTGAGTGTACCCATTCCTTCATTAGTATAGTAAAGCAGGAAAATTTTGAAATCCTGGTTCTTCAAACTGAGTTCTGGATTGCCTCTTGCAGCTTTACTTGGCCAATATACGCCTCAAGAACGCAGCAACTGATGTAGTTATTACTGTGTATGAGCCACTGTTGATAAAGTAAGTCCAGTAGATCACTGTCACATATACTTTCTAAGTTTCTATTAGACAGGTCATTTCTATTAGTTTGTACTTTAACATGGTTAAAAACTCATTTGGACTTCCCATCACAGAAACTACTGTTAGAATGATACAGCAGAAAAGTGATGATCGTGTTGATACACAATGGCTGCACAAATAGGCATCACTCTTCCATATCTCGCTCAACCGATTTATAGTAACAGGATCGGGAGGATGAGAAAGGTGAGCCAATCACGGATACATGCCAAAACAGTCTAACAACCCCCCCGCAGTCGTAGAGTCGCTAGCGAACGGTAAGACTGGAGCGAAACTCGGTGAAGACTGGTGTAGGAAGCCCCTTGGTGAAGATATCAGCGTACTGAGATGTCGTGGGAACATGAAGCACACGGAAGGCACCGATGGCGACACGCTCTCGAACGAAGTGAAGATCGATCTCAACATGCTTGGTACGCTGATGCTGCACCGGGTTGGAGGAGAGGTAGACCACACTCACATTATCGCAGTACACCAGGGTGGCACGCGACGGTGGGGAGTGGAGCTCATGGAGGAGTTGGCGAAGCCAGGTAAGGCAAGTGACCTCGGTGACCACGTTGGCGACGGGTGCGGTACTCTGCCTCTGCACTAGAGGGAGAAACGTGTGTTGGCGCTTGGAGGACCACGACACCAGGTTGTCCTCGAGAAAGACCGCATAGCCGGAGGTGGAGCGGCGAGTGTCGGGGCAGCCAGCCCAATCAGCGTCGGAGTAGACGACGAGGTCGCTCGCGGAGGACCGCTGAACATGGAGTCCCAAATCCACGGTGCCGCGGATATACCGAAGGATCCGCTTGAGGGCGGCCAGATGAGGTTCACGCGGGTCGTGCATGTGAAGACAGACCTGCTGAACGACGTAAGCAATGTCCGGCCTGGTGAAGGTGAGGTACTGGAGTGCCCCAGCAAGACTGCGGAAGTCCGTAGGATCAGCCACCGGAGATCCATCAGTAGCGAAGAGCTTGGCGTTGGTGTCGACCGGCGTGTTGTAGGGCTTGCAGTCAGTCATGCCGGCATGCTCAAGGATGTCGAGGCAGTACTGGCGCTGGCTCAGGACGAGGCCGGAGGGCTGCCTGGTGACACTGATGCAAAGGAAGTGGTGGAGCGGGCCAAGGTCCTTCATGGGAACTCTGCTTGGAGAGCGGAGATGGTCCACTGGAGCAGCCTGCTGGAGGAGGCCGTCAGGACGATGTCGTCGACGTAGAGGAGGAGGTAGACGGTGTCGCTCCCTCGGTGAAGAATGAACAACGACGTGTCGGACTTAGCCTCGACGAACCCGATGGACTGCAGGAAAGTGGCGAAGCGGCAGTACCATGCCCGGGGAGCCTGCTTGAGCCCATACAAGGACTTGTTGAGGTGGCACACCATGTCGGGCTTGACGACTGGACTGAAGGTCTCATCGAAGTCGACGCCGAGGCGTTGAGTGAACCCGCGGAGGACCCAGCGAGCCTTGTACCGGTCGAGGGAGCCATCAACATGAAACTTGTGCTTGAAGATCCACTTGCCGGTGATGACGTTCACGCCGGCGGGGCGCGGGACAAGATCCTAGGTGCGGTTGGCGATGAGAGCATTGAACTCCTCCTCCATGGCAGCACGCCAAAGGGGGTCTGCGAGGGCCGCTCGATATGTCTTGGGGACGGGAGACAACGAGGTGGCATGAAGGTTCAGCCTGGTGATGTCCTTGTGGATGCCGGACTTGCCGCGGGTCGTCATGGTGTGGTCGTTGATGGTCGGTGAGGCGCCCAAGGCGGATGGTGGCGTCGGGGTGCCCGGTATGCGCACAGACCTGGGTCGGCGAGGCACAGCTGGGTCGGCGAGATGTCCGGCCAGGCCAACTTCGCGAGAGGCCTAGCGGGATCGGCGGTCTGGCAGCCTCGTGGGCTGGGGACGATGGCGCAGGAGGTGGCCCAGCAGGAGGCGGCCTGGTGTAGGCCGCTGAGGTGGGCGAGGCTGGCCCGTCGGCCAGGGTTGGCCCAGTGGAGGTGCCTGCTGGTGAGGCCGACCGGTGGGAGGCCGGGGTTGGCTCAGGTGCGCGGCTGGCCTGGAGGGGCGGCTGCTCCAGCCGCGTGGGCGAGCCAGCCGTCGGGGAGACCGGCGCCAAGTCAACAGACGGCGACCGGCGGGAAACTCCAATGGGTGCCTGCACGGGAGCTGTAAAATCCTCCAAAAAATCGAGATCAGTAGCACTAGGGGTACTGTTGGTGATCTCGGTGTAAGGAAACGAGTGCTCATCAAACACAACATGCCTCGAAATAATAACCTTGTTGGACACGGGGTCAAAACACGATACCCTTTGTGGTTAAGTGGGTAGCCTAGGAAGATGCACATGGTGGAACGGGGGGCAAGTTTGTGTGGTGTGGTGGCGGATAGGTTAGGATAACACTCGCAACCGAAAACACGAAGGTGCGAGTAGGACGAGTGGGTACCATAGAGGGCAAAAAACGGTGTGTGTCGACCAAGGGTCTTGGTGGGGTGGCGGTTGATGAGGTGGGTGGCGGTGTGAAGGGCTTCAACCCAGAAGGATCCGGGGAGGTTGGCCTGAAACAACAAGGAACGAACAATGTTGTTAAGGGAGCGGAGGATGCGTTCGGCTTTACCATTCTGTGAAGAGGTGTGTGGGCAGGACATCCGGAGGTGAACACCATTGGTGAGAAAAAAGGTGCGGGCGGCGGAGTTTTCGAACTCGCGACCGTTGTCGCACTGCACGCTGCGGATGTTAGTGGCAAATTGAGTCTTAACATAAGCAAAGAAATGGGACAATGTGCTGAAAGTGTCGGATTTAAAACATAATGGGAAGGTCCACACAAAGTGAGAGCAATCATCAAGAATGACAAAATAATATTTGAATCCGGAAACACTAACGGCAGGAGATGTCCACAAATCACAATGAAGTAAATCAAAAATTGCCGAAGCCCGGGAGGTGGAGCTGGTAAAGGGAAGGCGAGTGTGGCGTCCAAGCTAGCAGGCGTGAAACTCCGGTGAGGCCACCGCGCGTCATGGGCACGACGGTAGCTAGGCGGGTGAGGGCGGTGTGATCGATGTGGCCGAGACGACGGTGCCAAAGGACGTCGGTGATGGAGCTCATGGCGAAGGCGGCCGCGGCTGGTGGTGGAGGCAACGTGTGGTGGAGGGAGTAAAGGGGGCCGGAGCTATTAAACCTGGCGATCACGGTCCTGGTGCGAAGATCCTTCACAGAGAAGCCAAAGGGGTCAAACTCAACGGAACACCAATTATCAATGACAAATCGGCGCACGGAGATAAGATTCTTAATAATAGCAGGGGAGCAAAGGATGTCACGAAGTGTAAAAGAACGGTTAGGGTGACAAATATTAGACTGCCCGATGGAGGTAATAGGAATGGTGGAGCCATTGCCAACAACTATATGAGACGGTGACTTGGGGTTGGGTGGGTGTGTAAGGGAGAGGATACCGGCGTCGGAGGTCATGTGAGCAGTGGCACCTGTGTCCATATACCACTCATTCGTAGCAGGCTGAGGCAGAGTCGTGGTGGCGAAGGAGCCAACGAGAAATGCTTGGTCCCACTGAGAGGGAGCTCATCCAAACCATCCCAATGGCTGCTGCAAAGCCACTGGATTGGGGGGCTGCGAAGGCCCAAGCTGGCCTATCTGGCCCATGCCGCCGGTGCCCTGGTACACAGGAGGGAGGGGCGTGTTGTAGACTTGGGCGGCCAGGCCACCCATTGGGCCACCGGGTGGCCCAGCCACTGCTGCGCCAGCGAAGGGAGCCCCCATGGGCCGGGGACCAAGCAGCCCACGATTCAGTGGGCCTGACCACATCTGAATGGTACCAGCCCATGGGTTGTGGGGGGATGGCCACTGTGTGTTGGGCTTGCCCTGGGCGCCTTGGGAAGTCTGTTGACGCCCCCCCCCTCCCCCCCCCCCCGCCACCTCCTCCATTGCCGCCGTTGTTGTTGCCGCCGCCGCCGCCGCGGCGGCGGCGGCGACGCCGGCCATTGCCCTTGCCGTTGCCGAAGTTGGAGGAGCCGCCGTTACCGGAGCCGTAGCCGGTGTTGTGTGCCGGGTTGGCGCCCTTGCTAGTGCACTGGTATGGATAGTTAAAAAAGTCGAAACTAGATTTGAAGTTAAATGCTGATAAACAGCATTAGGTGGTAATGTTAGATTATTATAGGTTAATCAAAACTTGATTATGGCTTTTCTACCCTTCTGTAGCATAGTTCATAGATAATCCTGCAGATATTGCTTTTTATTCTGTAAATTGAGAATTTGATGTTGTTGTTTCTGTTGCTATTATTCAGCCCCTTGAGTGAAAGCGCCAGGGCAGTTGCAGCCGGTCCAGCAGTACCAGCAGAACAAGCAGGATGCTTACCAATGTCTGAGATCTTCAAGCTCGCTGTGATGAACTTCAATGTCCATGACTGGAACCTTTTCAATGGCAGCACTTGAAACAGGGTGGATAGTTTATTATAGTACCACTACTGAGCATCGCAGGAATCTTTCCTTGGCCTAGTATCTGAACATTATCTTAGATCGGCAACATTCGTTTTGTTAATGTAGTGCTATCAGCAGACCCCTGTTGAACTTCAGTATGTCATGTTAGCTTCAGGAATTTACTCATTTGGCCCATGATAGTTGATAGTAAGCACTAAATCAGTAAGGAAGAGTTATGTGTATCTATCAAGTTAGCTATGAGTTCTGAACTTTTTCATAACGTCATTTGAGTCCACAGGTTCGAGAAGTTCCTCCTGAAATCAATTGGATTTCCGAAGGAAAATGTCGTCCTCTCTGCATTGTATGGACTGGAATATTTGCCCTACACAGTACCATATATTCTTGATCCTTGCTCATTGCATCAGGCACCAAGGATCAGGATGACGAACATGTGAACTATGAGGTCCAAAATGATCACGACCCACGTTGACCATGTCATCATCCATTTGGATTGGGGCAATTGGATTCAGCCATTCATCGCGCATTTGACGCATCGTCTCCTGATCGTGGTAAGATCTTATACTCTGGTCACCGTTAAATTTTGTATCTAAAGGCGGTCTCGCTCCATTTCGTCTTTATTTCGCTGTGAGTTTTACCTTTAGAAAATGATATCATTCATATTTCATCATGTTCTAAGTTAATTAAGATTCATGCATCACACAAAAACTAACAGAAAAGGTCCCAAACAACAAGCTGAAATTCTATACCAGAACCTGGCAACCGGGTAGTATATACTGTATTACACATGAACATTACACAGCGTTGCGATTTCCATTTGCCGGAAGTCGATAATAATCCGTGCCGGACAGTGAAAAATCAGAGGAAGAAGGGAAGAAAAGGAAAGAAAGAAACAAGAAACTGTGTTGGGTGCTCGAAACTTCGAAATTCTCATTACAAAGGATCGAGAGGAGGAGGAAGAAGTCTGGGGAAAATTTTGGTGCGAGGTGGAGTTACAAAGGCAGCAGCAGCGTCTACGTTCACTTCCACTGGTTGGCGACGATGTCGGCGAGGTCGACGACCCTCTGCGAGTATCCCCACTCGTTGTCGTACCAGGCGATGACCTTCACCATGTCGTCGCCCATGACCATGCTGAGCGACGCGTCGATGGTGCACGACACGTCGGAGCACCTGAAGTCGACGGACACGAGCGGCACGTCGCAGACCTCGAGGATGCCCTTGAGCTCATTGGCGGCGCTGTCGCGGAACGCCTGGTTCACCTCCTCGGCGAGGGTCTTCTTGGACACCTGCACCACGAGGTCGACCACGGACACGTTCGGGGTCGGCACCCGGAGCGCGATCCCGTTGAGCTTGCCCTTGAGGTTTGGGAGCACCAGCGCCACGGCCTTGGCCGCGCCGGTGGACGTCGGCACGATGTTGAGCGCCGCCGCACGCGCGCGCCGGAGGTCACGGTGGCTCGCATCGAGCAGCCTCTGGTCACCGGTGTAGGAGTGGGTGGTGGTCATCGTCCCCTTGATGATGCCTGCGCAATTGCCACAATCGCCATTAATTGATTAAGCATCAGAGAGAGAGAGAAATTGGTCGAGGATCGTTGATGCGTGTGAGCACGTACCGAACTTCTGGTCGAGGATCTTGACGAAGGGGGCGAGGCAGTTGGTGGTGCAGGAGGCGTTGCTGATGATGGGCTCGTCGGGGCTGTACTGATCGGCATTGACGCCGACGACGTAGGTGGGGATGTCACCCTTGCCGGGGGCGGTGATGAGCACCTTCTTGGCGCCGGCCTGGATGTGCTTGCCCGCGCCGTCGCGGTCGACGAAGACACCGGTGCCCTCGATGACGAGGTCGATGCCGAGCTCGCCCCACGGAAGGTTGGACGGGTTGCGGTCGGAGACGACCTTGATCACCTTGCCGTCGACGGAGATGGCGTTGTCGCCCACCGGCTTGACGTCGGCGTCGAAGATGCCGAGCGTGGAATCGTATTTGAGGAGGTGCGACGCCTGCTTCACGCCTCCGGTGTCGTTGATGGCGATGACGTCGAGCGGCGAGCTGTCGCCGCGCCCGTGCCAGCACCGCAGGAAGTTGCGCCCGATGCGGCCGAACCCGTTGATCGCCACCTTCAGCTTCGCCTCCGTCGGCGCCCGCCTCGCGCCGCCGCTCGTGCCAACCTGCGCCCGCCACAACACAAACATCACCACCGCGTCACACACACCCGTTGATGCACAACCAAGTTTCACATCACATTGCTTCACGCACGTACCGCGTGGGTCCTGAAGGAGACCGCGTTCATGAAGTCGTCGGAGGTGGCATTCCGCCGCAGCGGCAGCGAGCCTGAGCTCCTCAGCCCGGAGAACTCCGACAAGCCGCCTCCCTGCACACACACACCAGCCACAATCTTTCAGAGCAATTCTTGCAACCAGGAAAAAAGCAGTAAGTAACCAGACTTACCTGGAGTGGCACGGTGGCGGCGGAGAGCATGGGCGACGCCATGTCCGACGATCAGATCAAGAAGAATGCAGCAGCAGCAAGCTAGGACGGCGAGGCTGAGGAGTGTGTATATATGAGTGTGGGATTGGGCGCGCCAGGGGTTTGTGGTGCGCGGGGCAGCGAGGTGCCATCGTGAGGCCCGGATTGGGCGAGAGATGAGATTTCGGATAGCCCAACGTATGGCTCCCAGCGTTCTCGCACAGCCATCGCGTCACCCACACAAACACATGTGTGTCACACACATCTCGCCGTTCAGTTCAGCTGCTCCATCCATTATGTGTCCGCGGTTTTTTTTCCCCTCGGTGATTCTTGTCGCGGTGAAGACCTGAGCGTCCCAGCCTTTCAGGTAGTAGTACGTGATACTGTACGCGGTACTGCATGAGAGGCCGGAGGCACCTCTGCTACGCATGCTGTGATGGCTACGCAGCTGATGGATATTCGGCGTTCGATTCTGTCATTCTTGAGGAGGTCGAGCTCGCTTTCGGAGGTAAAAATGCCAAGGTTGGCTGCTCGTGGACAAAGCGCTAGCTCTTGCGAATGTGAGATTGGCAGATTGCGTCGGTAAACGATGGGCGATGGGGCGAGGATTTGTGAGATGTGGCCGTGCGGGCTCGCGCCTGCTGCAATGCATCTTGCGGTGGCCCTTGTCCCCACTCCCCAGTCCATCATCAGTTCAGTACTTCAGTCTCCCGGATCCTCTTGTTTTTCTGAGGCCTGCAGTAAGCTTAACATCCACGTCGCTCTCCGAGTCTCCCATCTCGGCCGACGCAGCGTTGTTGTTACCTTCCGGGATATTCAGAAATTAAGATTTCGTAGGGTGCCCACGTTGCCGCTGCCATTCTTTTTTTTCCCTGTTACACGGAAAGCACACGTGCACTGTGCACATCACTATGCACGTAAACCATAGTTACACATTCGCGGATACATCTCTAACACGCGTTTAAAACAAGGAAGATAAGTGATAAATCCTCAGCTTCACTAAATTCCTATTAGAAACATACCCACGCGTGTGGTGTGTGATATCCGCTAGCCATGCACCCCTGACTAGCGGTTAAATAAAAACTCAAAGCCGGTGGCTTCGATCGGCTTAAACTCATAGTCGTAGAAAACTGAGCCAAGCTGGGGCTTTTAGCTCGTAAGCTTAATAAGACAGATCGTTAACTACTTGTGTAGATTGGTAAAAATTTGTTCAAATAAATTGGTAAATTAATTCAAAGATGTAAATGTGATATTGATGAGGCAACTCGTTAACGAGTCAAGTTGTGAGTCGGGATTTTAGATCGTCAAGGTTTACCAAACCGAGTTGATTTGTCTCGGTAAGATAACAAACCGAAACGGACTAAGCTAGCTCATTATCCACCCTTCCCACGACTCCACCATCGCACACTGCTCCACCATTCTCTTCCGGACAACTTCAGTTTTCACGACTTCATCATCACAGTATCACACATACTGCTGCTGTCATTCTGATCTTCCGGACAACTTTTAATCCTCAGTTCTATAAAAAAAAGTGAAATAGGACCTACTTGTTAAAATTTATATCATATAAACTTAACTTTGAGAACCAGATATAGTTCGCGTCTAAATTGTTCGCTTTATATTTTAATTAGCTCAAAATTGCAATGGTTTTTATTTATAGTCTATTTTTCAACCTTAGCTTTTAAATCATGAACAATACAAATATAATAATTTTACTCGTAATTTTTTGTTGGTTTCTTCATTTATATTTTTATAGCTTGTCACTCGTGGCTGAAACAATCAGAGCTATGATTGTATTAGGTACCACGGCAATACTTGTGACATATTGTATGTTTTCTTGGCACCTTCCTCACATCAATGATACAAGAGGAAATGTGACAGTTTTGTCCCTTACTTATTGCTAGCAAAAGTTTGGCTCTGATTTTCCTAGCCAAACCTTATACTAGGTCTTCATGTTAGCTTAAAGAGATTGTGGGCTACTCCATCTAAACGGGCTCTAATATCCTTCCTAGCAATACAAAGCCCATCCTAGATGAGCCACACAAGCCGAACTGAGACGAGCCGGAGATAGGTTTGTCCAGGAAGCAGCAAAGCCCATACGTGCATCCACCTCTCACAGGCCCACGACTCGAGGCAAATCCAGCTATTCCAGCATCCCAAGTGCACCGGTCTGTGGGCCTTTTTCCTCTCCGCTGCGCACGTCCCGGCGTTTCTCACCACTCGTGGGCCGCGGTGCGTCCGAAGAATGAAGAAATAAATTTAATTGAAATCCCTTAACTTTACACCGAATCCAATTTTCATCCTTGAACCCGAAAATCAGATATAACCGGTCCCTGAACTTTTAAAACCAATGCAAACGAGATCCCTCGATGGTTTGGAAGGACACAAAAACTAATAAAAATGGTGGGGCCCACATGAACCCACATGTCATTCCCTCTCCCTTCTTCCTCTTCTTCCTCATCTTCTTCATCCTCTTCTTCTTCTTCCAAGCCTTCCTCCCCTTCCTCACGCGCCCGTGGCAACCGACGCGACAGCACGAAGGTTGTGGCTGTCTTCGAGTGCTTCTCCTCACGCGGCGGTGCAGCCTCACGGCCGTCACCGCCGTCGTTGTCATCGTCCCTCCAGTCCCCGCCATCGCTGAGGACGACGAGGACGCTACGGACAACGATGCGGAGTCATCTGGGATGATGCGGTCACGTGGACCTGCATGGAATCGACGAGGGGGATGAGGCATCCGTCTCCTCCCTTTGGACCCACGGCAACGAGAGGAGAGGGGAGAGGGGAGAAGGAGGCGTCGCCGTCTGTGGGCTAGCCGCCGGTTGCTCAGCGTCATCCGCGGCGCCCATGTCGTTGTCGTCATCCTCCATTTCCTTGCCCCTCGCCTATGCCGCGGTTGTCGCCCGTCGCACGTCCTACCCGCCCCGGCCTTCGCCTGCTTCGGCTCTCCTATTGAAGGAGAGAGAGGGGGATAGGGAGAGAGTGTCGTGGCACCGGCCGTCATGGCGTGCCCCGCCTCCTCCCTCCCTGTCCTACCCCCGCTCGTCCTCCTCCTCGCCTCATCCCTCTCTGCGCCCGCTCCGGCTGTTGCTCGTCCCGCGCCGCTGGCCAACCTATCCCCTCCCCCCCCCCCCCCCGTAGCCTGCTCCGGCCACCGCTCCGGCACCTGCCCACCCACCTCGGCTGTTGCCCCCTTCGGCCACAAGCAGGGGAGAGAGGATAGAGAGTGATAAGATAGAGAGAAGAGGAAAGCAAGAGGAGAGAGGGAAGAAGGGAGGATTGAGGCTGACATGTGGGCCCACGGTTTTTATTATTTTTTCGGGATAGAATTGCCACGTAAGCGGTACGTCAATACCACGTGGGATAAAAACCTAGTCAAAAGAGCTAAGTATGCGCCATGTCAGCCAAAACCGCCTTCCAAACCACCCGCCAAGGGACCTCATTTGCACCGATCTTAACAGTTCAGGCACCGGGTGTATTTGGTTTTTAGGTCAAGGACGAAAATCAGATTCGATATTTTTTTAGACTGGTCACCAGAGGGAGAGCTTCCCCACCTGAATTTCATTATAAGAAAGATGAAGGTACAAAGTCAGTTTGATACATTGAAATAGAGGGAGGAAGGTAAAGTTTCTTTCCAGGATTCAACTACAATCCTATCGGCATGCCTTAGGCGTTCGGCCCAAAGGGTTTCCTCCTCTAGAGACTATTCGTGCAGATGAGGGTGCCTGATTCCGGAAGACAACATCGTGGCGGTGATTCCAAAGACCCCAGAAGCACAGGAGGTAGAATACTTGGTAGTGTTTCAGTGGAATCCGGGTCGGCTTATGGAGAGCGTGTAAATCTTGCATTGTGCTGATGTTCGGCTGAATACTAATTGAGCTCCAGAAAGCACTGGCATGGGGGCGTTGGATACAGAGGTGGAAAGCAGTCTCACTTGCGTTGGCGCAGAGCGGGCACTCAGCTGATTGGACAACATTCTTCTTAAGTAGGTTATGTTTAGTTGGGAGACGTTCCTTGGACAGTAGCCACGCAAAGAATTAGATTTTCGGTGGGGCTCGGTTTTCCCAAATGAACCTCCAGTTCGGACAGATTGGCCTTGAAGCTTGCAGTTTGTTATAGATGTGTTTTGTTGTCAGAAGATTGGTCCCCTCGGTCGCTATTCTTTGGTCTGCACGATCCCCTAGGGCATTTTCTTCCATGATTCTACACAGTTGCTGGAGCTGACACTGTGCCACCGTCGATAGTCTGGGAGCAAAATGATTAGCCAATTGGCCTGCAAACATCTGGGCAACCGTAGCTTGTTTGTCTCTGGAGTGAGAGTAAAGTGCAGCGAATTTATCCGCGAGTCTCTCATCCTCTAACCATCTGTCATGCCAAAAGGATGTTCTTAGCCCATCGCCCACTTGACATTTTGTCATATTTTGTAGATCCAGTAAAAGTTCAATCAAGGATTTCCAGTGCGATCCTAGCTTCCTTTCCGAATACAGGGAGAGTCCTGCAAATTCTTGCCAAATCCAGCTCGCCCAGCTAGAGTCAGAGGAGTGTAGATGGTGCAACCGTTTCAGGAGTAATGCCGTGTTCTGAACTTGCATATTTTTGATTCCCAAGCCCCCCTGTTCTTTTGGTGTGCACTCTTCTCCCCAGGCAACAAGGCATTGTGATCCACTGCATGTGTCCTCCCCGACCCAAAGGAAAGCTCTTCTTTTTTTATCGAAAGCTTCGATAGATCCCTTGGGAATTTTAATTGCTGCCATTTCGTAGATCGGTAGGGAGTCGAGGACTGCATTCACCAGAATTCTCCTTTCAGCATAAGAGAGCAGTTTTGCTTTCCATGAAGCTAGGTAGCGGTCTGCTTTCGCGATTGTCGGTTGAAGATCACTGATTTTCAGTTTGCTGTGTGTGAGGGGGAGACCCAGGTAGGAAATCGGGAAGTGTTCCAGTTTTCATTGCAAGATGTTTGCCAGTGATCTCTCCTTCTCAGTTGAGGTGTGCATGGTCAGCAAGGTGCTTTTTGCGAAGTTTATTTTCAATCCCGTAACCGACGAGAACAGCTGTAGGCAGTCCATTAGAGCACGCACATCAGATTCCTCTGCCCGGCAAATTATGATGGTGTCATCAGCATATTGCAAGGTTGCACAGGGGCTGCTTGTGTGGACAGGGTGTCTTATAGCAATGTTGCTTTGTATAAGTTTCTGGAGGACATCAGCAACCAGAATGAACAGATACGGTGAGATCGGATCTCCTTGTCGAACTCCCTGCTTGCAGTCTATCCATCTCCCGGGGATACCGTTGATGATAATCGCTGACTTGGAGGTCCGGAGTAGGCTATCAACCCAACTTTGCCATTTCAAGGGGAAGCCCCGAGCGTCGAGGATTGTCTGAATGCAGTCCCAGGCCACTGAATCGAAAGCTTTAGCAAAGTCCAGTTTGATCACAGCAGTTTCACATTTTCTCTTGTGACAGCATTGGATTAATTTGGAGGCATGGATGAAGTTTTCTGTGATGCTTCTTCCTTTTAGAAAGCCCGTTTGGTCTTGATCGATGAGCTGATGGAGTTCTTTCTGTAACCTGCTGGCCATAACTTTTGCTATGATCTTAACAGCGCAGTTTTGCAGCGAGATTCGGTACCCATCTGGGGTATTTGATTTTCCAGGTTTTGGGATCAGGACGATGTATGCTCTGTTGATTCTTCCCAAGTCATGTCTACCTTCATGGAAGCTATGCATCATGTGCATGATAGTATTGCTGACAGTAGGCCAGGCTGCTTGGTAGAATTCTGGGCCAAAGCCATCAGGGCCTGGAGCGCTATTTTTGTCCATTTGTCGGATTGCGCACAGTGTCTCCTCCCGGGAGAAAGGTTGGACAAGAGAGTCGAGATTTCTGTGGGAATAGTCCCCATAGAGCGTTGCTAGACTGAAATTCCAACTTGTGTCTGATCTTGAGCCCAGGATGCTTCTATAATAGGTGAACATAATAGCTGCTTTTGAGGAGTGGTCTGTTAGCTCTATGCCATTGGTATTGATCGAGCTTATGTGCAATCGTCTGTGGTTTTGTGAAGCATGAATCTTGAAGAAGCTCGTGTTATCTATACCAAGTCTGATTGCCTTCACTTTACCACGTTGTTTCCAGTACGCTGCTCTTTCTTGTTGAATGGATACAAATTTGTTCTGAACTAGTTGCCGCAAGCAGCGCTCCAAGGGTGAAAGAGGACGAAATTCTTCTAGGTAGTCAAGGAGATCAATCACGAACTTGCAATCCTGCTCCATCGCAGGTTTCCGTCTCTTCTCTCTAGTCCAATTCTTGATAGCTGTACGAGTTACTTTCAAATTGTGGACAAGGGCCTGCACTCCATCTGTTTTTCTCGGATCATCCACCCGGGAGGTTAGTACAGTGGGCAGGAAAGCTCGGTGAGTTAACAAGGAGTTTTCGAAGCGGAATATTGTCGACTTTGGGGCTTTGGTGGAGGCAGAGACAAGGAGTGGGACATGATCAGAGGTGGTGCGAGTGATGGAGCTGAGGTTAGTGCTGGGGAAGTAGTTGTTCCAATCGATATTGATAAAGACACGATCTAGTTTGACAAGAGTTGGGTTTTCTCTTTTGTTCGTCCAGGTGTAAGTCCCCGGCCAGAATCCATGGGCCAGAGATGAGGGAGTGGAGTTCAAGTAGTTCAGAGAGGAAGTCATCAGTGAAGGAGTGATCTGCCGGGGCATAGACGTTTGTGATTGTAAAGCTGGAGTTTGTTAAGGAACACTCGAAAAGAATTGACAGAGAGTGGTGTCTGGCAATGAAAGAACGTTTTGAGAAAAGCGAGCTATCCCAGGCAGTGAGAATTCCAACCCGAGAACTGTAGGAGGCGATAGAGTGAAACATATCAAAGCAGCGAGGAAGAAAAGAGCAGGACTTAACATCATCAATAGCAGCCAGTTTCGTCTCTTGCAGTAAAACAAAGGAAGGCCTTACAGCGAGCAGAGTTCCAAATACTACATTACATTTGGATGGATCCCCTAGACCTCTAACATTCCAAGAGAAGATAGATAAAATGTGGGGATTAGCTGTCATTAGACACCAAAAGAACACCTAGGTAGCAAAGAAGGTGGGAGGCTAGAATAGGAGGGTAAGGGTATAGCGGCAAAACATCCTTGCCCTAGCAGGCTTTTAAGCTAAGCTGCTGCATTGGAGGCTTCTACCAACACCTTGTTGAGCTGCGCAACATCGCGATCATCGAGGCTGCACGCAATGGCCAGGTCTTTGATAGCTTGAGGGGTGGTCTGAACATTGAGGTCGAGAAGCCTGTGCTTGCTGATTGTCTGGTTCAACTTGACAGAGCACTTGGATAATTGTTCCTTGAGTTTCTTTGCTCCTGTGGCTTTATCATGAACTGTCTGACAGGTCGTTGCTTCCTTCGCTGCAAGACGTTCACTTTGCCTGCGCTTGACTGCAGCCTGTACTGCCCACTTCTCACTGCCATCGTTCTTCCGTGCTGAGTGCCCATGATCATCCTCGGGCGTCTGCTCCGCCGAGGTGAGCAAAGAATCTAGACCCGGAGCATGAACTCCAGTAGCGACTTCTTCAATTCGGATTGGGGCTGGGACCAGAAGCAAAATAGAACGCTGATGGCCATGATGATCTCCTTGTTGATTGTCCAGAGGTTGCTGTCCAAGATCGTGGGCGTTGCCTTGGGGGTTTCCGAGCTGGTCGTTGTTGTACTGTCCAGGCTGTTGCATGGGCGGCTGTGAGGCAATGAACCAAGGAAAGTGATGGTGGTACTCGCCATCTTCATTGATGTTCCATGCCAAGTCCCAGGTGCTGATTACCCGAAGCTGGCAACACAAGTAAGACCCCACCTGTGCCTGACCAGCATGTGCGGTGGGAAACGCTTCCCCTCATAGTGCTGAAACACCAGACGGAGGGAGGAATGGTCTTCACCATAGATACATTCCTCATCGATTTCTGTCACAAACCCTAGCGGCAGGAAGAGGCCTCTGATTCTGCCCAGCGCCCGGTGCTCGGGGGGCCAGTCCACGACTTCCAGCTGGGATAGACGAGACAGATCCTGTACAAACCGGGCCGCACAGTCTTCTGGTCGCTGCAAGATTAGGATGTGTTCCCCTGAATCCATGGTTCCTTCAAATTCAACAGCCACCTCCCTATCGGCAGCAAGGTTGAACCGCACTACCATCGCACCGCGGCAAGAGGCGTGGAGAGAGAAATGTATACCGGGCAGGTGCTCTTGCATGGCCGCCCGGATGATACTGCCAGGGTGAGGAGAGGGCGGGACTAGGAAGGCATAGGCATAGTGGCTGCCAAGACGCATGTCTGAGTAAGGAGCAAATACCTCCACAAAATCAGTGATTCCGAGTTCTTCCGTTGAGCCAGACGGTAGACCAATGGGGCTGCTAGGGCCCACAGGATGAGTCTGCGCCAAGGAAACTGGCGAATCCGCGACCCCCACCGAGCTAGAGTCTTCCTGAGGGACAGCAACATTGGCCCCAGGTCCGTAGGCCAACAGATCCACAGCTCTGGGGGGACGAGGAGACAAGCGGGATGTCGAGGGAGGATGGCCGAAAAGCTGCCGTGGTGCCATGGAAAATGTGAATGTCCCGAGAGCAGGCGCCCTGGTCCCAAGCAGGAGTAGGACCATGTCCCTCATTGAAGGAGCTGGAGGGCACGCATATGGGAACTTTACCTTTTCCTTTGTCCAGGCGCAAGACTTCCACCGGGGGAAGCGACCGCTCTATGGGCTCCACCGCGCCAAGAATGGCAACGTGGAGGACCTCCGCCGCAAGGAACTTGAGGAGGTCGTCTTCGCTTAGGGTTTCAAAAGCAGCGGAAAGGCCGGAGCTGAGCGAGGAAGGCAAGGTAGCCATTGGAGCAGCAACAGATCTGGGGAAAGGCGCAGTCGGGTGTTTTTGTTTCTTTGGTGCAGGGGTGGCTTTCCGAACCCACTTTGCCGAGAAGGTAGGGTGAGCACGGCGAGGAGGCGGTGCAAGGGTTAGCAGTGGGGGCTGGGCGGTGAGGGCTAGCTGCGGAGACGAGGAGTGGTGGATAGGATGTGGTGCTGTAGGATTGGAGTAGCAGGGAGTTGCCTAAGCTGCGGGTGGAGTTAGAAGCAATGGAGGAGGGGCAGCGGTTTTGCCGATGGCCGGAGCGGCGGCAGCTAGCGCAGACCAGGGGGTCCCTGCACTATTTAACTTTGTGGTCGGAGGCAAGGCAGCGGAAGCAGCAGCGAAGAAGGTTCATTGATTTTTTTGCTTGGGCGAGTTAGGGCAGAAGGGGTGGGAAGTACAACAGTAGTTGGAGTGAGTAACGCCTCGTAGTAAGATTTCTTGATAGGGAGCTGGACCAAAGGACCTTCCAGGATCTCATCTGGTTGGTGGAATGGGAGCAACGTCCTGGTAGGTGGCTCGCCTGTAATGCAGCCAGTTGCCTGGCGCGAGATTGGTTGAGAAGCCCTCGGAACTTCCCAACAAGGTAAAGACAGACTAGCCTTTTCTAACAACTCGGAAAAATGCTTCTCGTACACAGTTCTAGCAGCCCAGATCCCTTGTTCTAACGAACTGTGGAAAAGAATAGGGTTGGCAGGGACGAAATTCGTTCCAGATAACAGCATGAAGTTGGCAACGTTGCGGTTTGCAACTTGAACGCAGAAGAGAGCAGGAGCAAGCGACGTAACAGAGAAACGATCTGGGTGGTGGGCAAACCAGAAGTTGAGCAGGATTTGGAGAGAAGAACAGTTGAGGTTGGAGGAGAGAGATGTGAGAGTGATCCAAAGGGACACAGGAGGGCTGGACCAGTTCTGTTGATGGCACCAGCAAGGGTAACAGACGAGTGGAATAGAAGTAGGATTTGGTTCTGGAAGCGCTGACCTAGAGTTTCAAGGCTTCGAGTACTCAACGGTGGGCAGGGTGTCTTCTCCAGCAGCCTGAGGCGGTGGGAGGCCGGGGGGAGGGGAGCAGGCCATTGCCCGTGCGAGGAGGGCCCTGTCGGCCAGGGGATGCTGCCGCCGTCGAGGGTAGTCGAGCCTCCACGGGCGCCGCCACGGGCGCCCGTGGAGACGCCTGTAGAGGCACCGGAGTCGCCAGAGCTCACCCCTCCCAGCTCTCCTCAATTAACTTTCAAATGGATGATATCTCAGATTCGATGTAAAGTTAAGAGACCTCAAATAAACTTATTCCGAGAAAGAACCTGTGCGCTGCGCGACAATGCGAGTGCGAGAGTTTGCCGAGCAGAAGAAACGCCCAGCGCCCCTTTTGATCTACCCGAAAGCAACCACTCTCCCCGCAAAAATGAAAGAAGAAAGAAAGCGGCCACTCGTTCGAAGTTCCCGTAAGCATTTGTTAACTAATCACAAGCTTGGTTTCCTTTATCAAAAAAACCACAAACATATGGTTCACCCAGCAACCATGCATGTATATATCGGGAGCTTCACAGTCGCATGTGCCCTTGGAATTCTTTATCCAAACTTGGCAGCACGGAATCTTTCTGGAACTGCGCCAATGACCAAACTAGTGCCAAAACGTTACTGCACGACCTGCACCCGCACAAAATTCTGTCCACGGCACTCCAGCTCCAAACCACTTGCGTCCCCCGCCCAACCGTGCCGCCGCGTGTGAACCGAGAAGCGCGAGGCGAACAGGCTCGCGGCGCCTTTGCGTCCCGGCGGCCGCGCAGCGCAGAGCGCTCCAGGCAGGCCAGCGCACGCAGAACACGGGGCGGATTCCTCCGGCTCCATCTCCAGCCGGGCGCGCCAGCCTCCTGCGCCTGCAGGCTGCCGCTCCCAGGGCGGACGAACGCGCCCCGCACCCCGTCCGCACTCAGATGGTTCGGCTCGGAGCTTTAGTAGCAGCAGCTGCCTGACGCCTGCCACGGCACGCGCGGCTGCCGGCCGGAGCGGGGCGCGGTACACGGGCAGAGTGGCGCGCTGCGCCGAGCCCATCTGCGCTCCACGTGACGGCGTGCAGAACTACTCCTAAAAACCGGCACATGCGAGGGCCTGCCTTCTAACTCTGGGCTGGGTCGGATGATCGCGTCGGACGCGACGCACCTCGGTCGGTCGGGCCCTACCGTGGACTACTTGGTCACATCACTGACTCTCCCTGACCCAGTCGCTCTCACCCCAAGCTCGTGCCAGCCACCACAATCATTCGACCATGCGAATGCGTTTGCATTGCACATACTGTGCTCCACCCTGATGTGCCCAGGACATGGCCCCCTTCCTGTCACTCACCGGCCTCACCGGGCACGGGCAGCCTTTCGTTCGTGGGTCATCTGGCTCGACTGTTGAAGCAGGATCGGCCAGGCCCATGCATCCCGGAGAAATTTAAAAAGGAACCACTGATGGTCTCCCTGCCTACGTACACCGGTACACGACCTTTTGTTCTGCTGCGGAGTTAGTGACCCTACACAGTGGTACTTGGATTTGTACGTGATAATAGATGAGTAGAAGTAACTCGGTATTCAATCCGATATCTCTTCACGTAGTGTAGGATACTGGAAGATGTGGGGCACATGACCGGCTCAGGGAATACTGGAGTAGTTACGACATCGTGTGTTTAACGTTGCTCGCACAATAATGATCAAGCATTCGAGCAGCCCGTTATGGCGCTGGGCCAATCAGCCTATGTACACGGATTGGTTTATAAAACTGTTGCCTTGTATTGCTGTACCTTGCGTCCTTGCGTGGATCGTGTGATGAGTCGGAGTCGGAGGCCGCCTGTGTGCGAAAGTGTAAAAACATACGGCGGCATGCGTTTTCATGCATGTAACGCGGAGTCTGAATAATCCGTAAATCCCACCTCCACGGAGCCAGCGTAGGATGTCACTGGAAAATCATTCGATCGAGCGGCATCTCCTTCTCGTTGGAGGTCATGGGTGACATGGTCCTGGTCGACAAGGTCGCCAGATTATGGTTTGTGAGGGATGGCATGGTGGAGGCAGTTCGATGGTACCATTAAGCAGGGGGCGAATTCAGAAAAGTACTAATAAAAAGAGCTAAAAAAAACAATACAAAATCATAATACCCTCTTCTAATGGATGTATGATAAAATTTTAGTGAGGGCTTAATAAGAAATCTCATGGTTGTAATACTGATAGTCGGGGCTTGAGACCCCACTACCCACGTAGCAGATCCGCCACTGCCAGTTAGTGATGGCAGGGTCGCATATGTCACCTCTTGATAAGCTTTTTTTATAAAAAATAAAATCAGGAAAATTATAAACATATTAAAAAATGTGCTTGATGACTTATTTTTTCATATTTATCATTTCCACTTCGGTCTGGCTAAAAAAAAGTTAACGTTGTATTTTTCACATAATGTTTCCACTAGAGAGCACTAGGCTTGATGCACTACTTCTATGATTATTTTCCTTTTTTTATCAAATTTGATCGAAACAAACTTTACCAAACCATAATGACAGTTTACCCCACGGTAACATCATTTACCGCAGTTGATGTGCAGGAATCGTTGTTATATTGTCAACCCTGACAAAGAGCCATTCTGAAGGAATATCATATAGAGAGAGTAGGTTCTAAACTCTTTATGGAACATTTCCTCATTGTTTACATATCACCTAAATGATTATAAAAAATTTAAAAAAATTCAACAAAATAGATTAATATAAGATAAACCACTTCAAAAAATGAAAGTTAAAATTTAATTTCTACAAGTTACAACGAAGTAACAATTTAAATCGTGTGGCTAGTTAATGTATATTCGAAGATAGATCTTGCATGTTTGTAGAATTGATTTATCACATATTAATCTATCTTATTGATTTTTTTAATTTTTTATAATTATTTGAGTGACATATTTAAATGTTTTAAAATAGTTTTCCTCATATATATATGGTCTAAAAAAGTGCAAGCCTTTTGTTCCATAGGGTCGTATAGGACAAATTCTATCGAAGAAAGGAGCCCTCTCGGTCCTCTCGAGTTAAAGGCAAAAAGTGAACACTGGACATACAAAAATGAGAGCTTCCGCCTTTAAAGCCATACAAAATCCTCAAAGGCTTCTAGAAGTCTTGAAGATCACTTGAGGCAGATCCGCGAAGGTGCTTCGAAGGCTCGAATGCCGCTTGAAGAGACTTTCTTATCAACGATGGAATGCTAAACCGAGCAAACCACATTTTTAGGTTTGCCCTGGACTATACAACAATGGAAGAAAAGGATGTCGAAAGTCATGCGAATTGAAGCACTTCAAAACATTCCTTGTTGATATCCAAGGACCACAGCTAGCAAGTTGGCGTTGTGATTCGTGAAAATGGCTTGACCCATGGGCCAACCAACTGAAGATTTACCACGATATCATTAGGTTATACACCCATGCGCGGGCAAGCCTGTACTTCCTATGATTATAAATATTTGACCATGTAACTATGTTTCACCGTTCCTCTTACTTAAAAATTTATTTCAAACATGCAAAATGTAAGTCATACATAAAGTAACTTTAGTAAAATAACAAGTTACAATAGAATAAAGATAGAATAAAGAGTAATTACATATCATTATTAGTTATTTTTCTAATAAGATGGATTGTCGAACGTTATATCCAAAATCAACACTGGAGAGAGTAACTTCCAATGTGGACCATTTAGGCTTTGTCCGGATTAGCGGTTCGATTGAGATCTTCGGCAGCATGCGAAATAAGACAAGTTATTAACATATAATTAATTAAGTATTAATTATTATAAATTTAAAAATTATTAATTTATTTTTTAAAATAACTTCTATGTATAGTTCGAGAAACGTGCTTATAGTCTCATGTAGAATAAGGAAATAGCCATTTCGAATACCTATTTAGAGTGCATTATTAGTCTTAATATATCCCATTTTATCCATTGTATTAGTCCTGTATAAGGGGAGTTGAGAAATACTTAATAAACAAAAACAATTTTCTCACACTACAGGATGAGTTTTAGTCTTCGAATACTCCTTGTGTTCCTTGAAAGAGGAGCCTTCGCTTCTCTCGTATAAATATATCCCATTTTATCAATTGTATCATATAGGATACAAATCCCTACGAAACGCTATATGTTCCTACTGTCCAAAGGAGGCTTCACGCAAGTTCGAGCACTACAATATATATGTTAGCATATTGGTGTAGCATGAATAAGTTAAGCTATGGAGATTCTAATAACTACAGATTCTTTTTAAGAAATCACATGGGGGTATCTCTAGTCTAGGGTGTTATTGCACAGTCGACACTGTTAGTGGATCCATCCTGAATCTTGATCATACCAACTAGCTTCCCTCGCTTTCGCTATCTTCTTCCTGGTTTGGCCTCTGGCATTCTCTCGGTTTCGGCTCTAGGTTAGCTCGAGAATGAGCGGATCTTTCTTCTCTCTTGCCCTCACCCTCAGACCTTTCCGTGAGGGTGGTAGGGAGTTTGTCGTTGACCTTATTAGTGAAGTTGGTTTTGAGGTGCGAGCGTCTGCGACCCCCTTGTAGAGCTAGTGGCAATTGATCACGCACAACGGTGACTGTTTTGGTGATAGTACTCCTCTAGGGAGTGTGTTTGGAGCCTCTAGCACGTGGTGGTGTGAACTTTTTCTTTTTCCCTGGTTATGACCTTTTTCGGTTGTAATCTTATAATTTTTCATGCTATATCAATATGAATCTTCACGATATGAATCTTCACGATGTTTTGTATTAAAAAAAAGACCAACTAGCTAAGAATGCATGTCATGATCCGTACAAAGGCAAGGTCAGACACTAAGCAGTAGGGAGTCTAGGGACGCGATATCAAGTAAAAAAGGCAAACAAAATAACAGTTGCATTAGTTCCAAATAGATGATACAATCAAGATAACATTTCATTTAGATCATACGTACAAGAAAACGTAGAATGGTGCACCGTAGAGTATTGAAGCCACAGGCATCAAGCCGTAGGAATCTGGTCGCGCCATTAGGACAGGAGCGTATGTTACCCTCACTCTTTGACTCACGGCGTGTCAGCCTCTGGCCTAGCCAAGCGATTAGGCTAGCCAACAGGAGAGCGGGACGCCGAGCTAGAAGAAACAGGCTCGGCAAATTGCCGAACTGGCCGGCAAGTCGGCAACCATACGACCGGAGTGGAATGGGAAAAGTACACCTAATGTCCCTGAACTTGTCATCGAGTTACCAAAACGTTCTCAAACCGCTATACCAGATATCGGGGGTCCCCTAACTATCAAAACCGGGTCAGTGTTGGTCAAAGGGCAGTATTGTGCCCGGTTTTTGTCCTACGTGGCGCATTGACCACGGTCTTCGGTGCTGAGTCAGCAGGGGCGACGGGGTTCGATGTTGAGTCAGCAGGACGGTAGTTAGGCCCGTGGCGCATAGCGGACTCGTCACCCCTCACTCCTCACTCCTCACTCGGGTGAAAACCCTAGATCGGGACGGCCGGGGTGACGCTGCTGGCGACGAGGCCGATTTGGAGTAGGCGGCGGCGGAAGGGGCGGCGGAGTGTCGCGACGAGGTGGAGCTGGTGGTGGCCTAGGCGCGGCTGCCGGCAGCGACCCTTGGGGCGACCTCGAGGGGGAGTCGGAGCCAGGTGCAGTAGTCGGCGGGGGTTTCATCGGCGAGTATTCCCTCCGCAATCCGACATCCGAATCCGGCAGGTATTCCATTTCCTCTCTGAGTTTGTGTGGTTGCATGGTATCAGTGGGATGTGGGAAGGAATATTTTTAATGATTTTCGATGTGTTCTGTATCTGGGATTTGGTGTAAGCTGGGAGTTATTTATTTAGGTTTGTACTTGATTAGGGTATGTTTAGGCTTAGTTTAATGCAGAAGTTAGGATTTGGACTAGGTATGCATGTGTAGGACCATTTTTTTTGGACCGAGTGTAGGACAAATTTAAAATGCTCTAAGTCAATTTTATATCTTGCTCTGCATGAAGGGGATGGACGTGTTGGACACTCTTGTGGTTAGGTTTCATCTTAAGGGGGTATTTGTTTTAGATGGGAGTGAGAAGAAATATTGTGGTGGATCTGAGGCTCTGTCGTATGTAGATAGAGACAAGGTTTCTTTGCCCGAGCTATTTGGACACCTAAAGGACCATTGCAATGTGATGTCTGGGACTTTGCTCCACTGGTTGTTTCCTGGTAAAGATTTGCAAACAGGTCTTCGTGTTCTTTCTAATGACAAGGCTTGCAAACTGATGTGTGATTGTACTGAAGAATTGGATGTAGCAGATGTATATGTTGAAGAGCCAGAGATTGTTGATTTGTGTAATGGGTCTGATGATGACAGTGATTGGGAAGCAGAAATGGAGTTAGAAGTTGAAAGTGAAGAGGAGGGTGGGAAAATGAAGGTTGATATAGATGTATCCAAAGGGAAAGGGATTCATGAGGTTGGTGGTAGTGGATGTAAGGGTAAAGAACTGGCAGAGGAAGAAACTGATAGGAGGATAGTTATTTACCACTCTGATTCAGCACCTATTGCTAGCCATCAACCTTGTTAAAGTGCACCCTGTGGTAGGCATCAACCTTCTGCCAGTGCACCCATTCCTGACCATCCAACATATGGTAGTACACCCATAGCTAGCCACCCACCTTCTGACAGTGATTATACTCCAGGGGATGATGCTCAGTCAGATGATGATGAAGAGGCTGTTGAGATAGAGAAACATTACAAGGAGGTCAAGAGGAAGGTTAAGGCAGGACAACTAGAGGACCTAGATGACATGTTTTTTCAAAGGGCTGAACCAAGAATGCAAACAGGTGGTGATGAGGCAGGGAATGAAACCCCTTATGCAGATAGTGATGAGGAGGAATCATTTGATGAAATTGGTAGGTCCTGTAATGGCAGACTTTTAAGCCAACTGGTGCTATGTGTGTGATGTAATGGCAGACTGCATTTAGCTAACTATATCTGTGTGTGATGTAATGGCAGATACTAGATAGCCAACTATTTCTGCTCAAGCTATACTATTTGGCTTGCTTATCTGTAATGTAAGACATAAGTTGTGATGCCAGATTGATTTGGCTATCTAGGTTACTTAATTCAGACTTAATGGTGTGCAACTTCATTTGCTATTCTGACATTAATGGTGCATTACCAATTATTTCAATTAGCAACCATTCATTGACAAAACTCATTCCAAATTGATAGCACAACTGATACATATATCTCATCAAACACATTGTCTTTCCAAAGCATAGCTAACAAATAATACAGGACCTGATTACATCATATTGGCCACAAATCACACTGTCTTACTTCTTCCCAAACAACACCACAAACAGCACAAACATACATGACAACACACATATTACAAAGACTTTTCTTTCCTTCTCTAACTTATAATTCCTGGCCTTCAAGCAGATAATTTCTGCTTTCTTCACAGCAACCACACCACGAGCATCATCCATCGCTTTACTCTGTACTTCCACCTTATCCCGACTCTGTTCGACCTCCTTTCGCATCACTTCGTTTTCCCTCCTCAACGAATGCACCCTGTCCCGCAAATCATTCAAGAGCTCCCTGATGATGCTTGGCGTCGGCCCATCGCACCATGCCCAGAAATCACACCCCCTTTGCTGCAAGAAAAACCCCACCTTCAAACCCTAAAAACGGAAACTCAACAAATCCAACTTGTAATACCAAAATCCCTCACTTACCCGAGCGTTTTGGCACTTGTAATGTCGGCGCCCAGGGTTGTCCGTGCTCCACGAGATCCACCTCGCCGCCTTGTCTGGTGGACGGCATCGGCACATCACCGCGGGTTGATATTCCAGCGGACCAACCCGATAAGGCACGGGAGATACCTTCGACTCACGGATAGACGACGAGCCGTTGCTCATCGAGCTCGACATCTCCGCGCTTCCGCTCGCAGTCGCTCGCCAAGTCACTGCCGCCGCCGCCCCGCTTGGTTCCTGCTTTGCTAGGGTTTCGGTGAATGGGGATAAGCTAACCGCGCGCCAAATATTTCACCCATTATATCCTAACTACCACCCTGCTGACTCAACACCGAAGACCGTGGTCAATGCGCCACGTAGGATAAAACCGGGCACAATACTGTGCTGGGACCAACACTGACCCGGTTTTGATAATTAGGGGATCCCCGATATCTGGATAGTGGTTTGAGAATGTTTTGGTAACTCGATGACAAGTTCAGGAATCTTAGGTGTACTTTTCCCGAGTGGAATCCAGTCACGGAACTGTTCGATCTAACGTGACACGAGATGGGCCAGCCCTTGACCGCAGCCTCCCTGGCCCGTGACCGCGCACGCGCGCGTGCTCACCACCCGTCACCCGGCGCACTCGCCGTGAAAAATTTCGCTTGCCTAAGCTATCGCGCCACCGGACTCGCCACGCCACGCCACTCAGCACGTACGCGCGGAGCCGAAGAGCAACGCGTCGTAGCAGAGCAGCAGCATCCGCCGCCCGCATCGCCGCGTTGCTCGTGTCGCGCGCTCGCGCTTGGGGGGCAGCATGTGCCGCGGCCTAGAGATTCACGCTTGGCGTTTACGGTTTCCGCTTGTTTTTTGGGCCCGTGCCGTTCTCGTCGTGCAGCTACGGCCACATTGTTTAACCGGCGCTGCTGCTTCAGGGAGACGGAGAAAAATTGCACCGGCACATTGTGGCCTGTGAGTGCGTGCGTCTCCTTCCACGTTCTCGCCATCCTGTTCCCCGGAAATGCCCCAATCATTTGCGGCGCGCATCGGCCACTACTGTACTACTGCCAATCTTCTTTCAAGACAAGACTTGCTTGGATGTTTAACCACCGTTCCCTCTCTCCATAACCAATTCAATGAAATTAGCGGTTCGCTGATTCGTTTAAAAAATTATTTTGTATATATTGTATGTACAAGTTTATTTATAGAATTAGCTTTTTTTAATAGGGGGAGTATATGTATACTACAAATATAGGGTGACATTTGCGTTTTGGTATTCTAGTATTCTTCCGTTCCAAAATATAAAAATTTTTAGAGTTAAACATGATTATTGTGAAAGTTGTTAAAATGAAACAGAGAGATGTTGTGATTAGTTAAGAAATGAAAGTAGGTGGGAAAAATAAATGGTAGAGGATGGTGATTGATCGGAAAGATAGTGGTAAAAGTTGTTATATTTTAATACGGAAGGACCAGTAACTATTGTAGTATACCGGCAGTTTCGTTTTGGCATAAACCTAGCACGTCCAAGGTGTAAAACGTTAGAGCCAGCTAGTAAACTGGCCACTGGAAGAGACAGAGCCAGCCACGCAGCAGGATTGCAGGAAGAGCAAGGAAAAGATACTACTGTACTACAAGGGGAGCACTCAAATTACTACCAAGATACGAGCCACAGTTTGGCGTCATGTACTCATGTGTCTGCTAGCTTCGCTTGGCCGGAGTGGTCCACTGATTTGCAGCGTGTCCATGCAAGGCTGCGGCGCTGCGCCATGAAAAGTGCTTCCTCTCCCTGCAAGCTGGTCCCTAACCTGGACGGAGTATCTACCCCGCCATCGAAATGGAGAAGGCTAATCCTGATTTATATCTATCCCCTTCGTAAGCAAACAAATCGAAGATACTTTGCAAAGCATCCCCGTTTCCCGGCGAGGTGTCTCCTTTGCTTCCATTCACACAAGTATATACGTATATGGACTAATCCCTTTTTTTAATAAATTGATTCCTTTCAAAAACTTATTTTAAAACTAATCCCTACACCAAACTTCAACCAAAATTAGACCGTAGACTTAGCACCATAGACCTTAGCGCTGAGCTATAATGTCTGGCGCTGAGCTCTAATCCGTGGCATGAATTTGCTGAGTCATCATAGCTCAGTGCCAAATTATTTGGTGCTGAGATCCCGATGATTTAAATTAATGCGAAGGTATTATCACGGTTTGCTCTAAGATTATGGTTGCGTGACAACTTAATTTTATTGGGACCTCAGCGTGACGATTCAATAAATTCATATCACCTTGGATTAGAGCTCAACGTTAATATTGTTAGCGCTGAGATGTTATAGCTCAGCGTCAAGGTTCATGGTGTTGAGTTCACGATTTATTTTTAATTAAAGTTTTTTTCAGAGACTAGTTATAAAATAAGTTTTGAAAATGACCAGTCTGTTAAAAAACGGTGGACTAATCGTAGTATTGTACCTCCCTTATTTATTCCAATGGGGACTTTGCAGTAGTTGGCACCTTGGCATCGTCCCAGAGCAAACATAAAAAACCGTGCGGTTGTTTTACCTTTTGCTAGATGCTACCACTACCGGAGTACCGGACTACCAGTCTACTACCGCTCGATCAGTTAATGGTTCATTTGGTTATTACTATACCATCTCTACAGGCTACAGCGTTGTTCCAAACTATTTAATAAGGTAGTAGCAGCAGCAGCAAACAGTATGGCGGAGGCGATCGCCGTTAACTTCGGTCCGCAATACGCTATATATCACTACTGAAACGAAGGCATGATCCACAACCCGGCGTTGCTCCTGCGCACTTGCAGCGGCGCAGATCGATAGCCAGAGACGCATCTGCCGCCGGCCGTCGCCGCGCGCCGGCGACCCCCCTGGATCACTGCCTTTGGCGGGTACCGCGTACAGAACTGAGCGGGTGGGACCCACCTGCCACAGGGCCCAAGAGCATAGGAGTCTCGTGACGCCAAATTTCCCCGGCGCATCGCGGCCGTCGGCGCGTGCGCCTCTGACCGATCCGGCGGGCGCCCTTAATTGCCTCCCCGGTGCCAGCGTTTCGTGCTCCTAGGATTCTTTGACCGCCACACGAAGATTTTTTTTAAAGGAGATTTGAGAAGGGGGAAAGAAAAACAAAGTGTGATCCCCACCCACCGCCACATCTTGAGAAATTCCGGTTTTAATCTTGTTTTGCTCCGCTAATCCCGCTTCCACATGCTAATTCCTCTCCTCCGTGCAAATGTCTAACGACGTAGAGTAGCTGCTTTAGGCTGTATACTTTGGATCTGACGACATGTGGGACGATCAAACAGCAGTTTGAATTACTGCCAAGTTTTCATCAAGTTGTTTTTCAGTTTCTTTGATCTGGCTCACATGCTCTACGCAGAAGACCATGTTTTACCTTGGTTATTCTAGTATCCAACTCTCTGCATCTGAATCTGGTTGTGAGCAGTACATGTCGACGGGTTGACTAGAATTTTCTATCCGCCTCGAGTTTACTGGGAGCATAAAAATATGGAGATGCAGTCGACTTATTGCTTCGATAAAAAATATCGAGTAGTTTATGCATAATGCCTTGTTATATCCAAACAAGCTTATCAATCATGTTATAATTTGAAATGTAAGTCTGTGAGTTGGAATATGAAGACTGAATATATGACGTATACAATTTTACACCAATGTTTGTCGCCATGTTCCATTTTTTTTCAAGCTCAAATGCTGTCCTATAGCTCATTGATAAGGTTCGGAATTTTTCTTCTTGATGTGGCTATAGTACAAGGGCATCAGTATACTGGTAGTACTCCACTAGTATGCAGGAGTATTTATTTTGGCGGGAGAGCTAGCATATCAATTTAGAACAGCATTAACCGAAACTGTTTCTGTCTCAGGCCAATGCACATGAATAAAAATCCTTTGCCGCACTCTCGAAGCTGTTGCCCACGCCTGCGGGTCCACCTTCTCTGCTCTCTCAAGGCGTGGTCCCCAGTTCCTGCCAAGAGTAGCGGGGTAACTTTTCGGAGGGTGCGGTCTCAGACTGGCTCTTTTGTTTTTTACCTCCAGTAAATAACGTTTCCCTTTTTTTAAAAAAAACAAGTCCAGTATAATCGTTGTTTGTTTCCATAAGTTCTACGACTAAAGATTAGTCCCAGAACTAAAAGGGACTAAAACCTCATTAAATGAGTTGTCTAGTAAGTAGAGGGGAGGGGGTTGGAGGAGCTTGGCCGTCGTCGTTGCGGTAGCCATCATCCCGAGCTCCGCCGCCGTGCTCCGAGCCACCGCCGCCGCCTAGATCCATCGCCCGCGCCTCAAGCTCCGTAGTCAGATCTACCGCCAGCCGACGACCGCAGTCAGAGCCACCGCCACCATCCCACCCCTTTTGTCGGCGTTGCCGCCGGTGGGGAGGGAGGAGGAGGCGTCGGATTTGCTCCGCCCGTCCTCTCCCTATCGTCGTCGCCTGGCCTCCCCGTTGGTTGACGCGGCGACGGAGGCGGCGGCCGCGTGAGCTCGCGCGCGCGGCGGCGGGAGCTCGCGGAAGCGGCGATCGCGTGAGCTCGCGCGCGGCGGCGGCGGGAGCTCGCGGAGGCGGCGGCCGCGGGAACTTGCGGAGGCGGCGGCCGCGGGAGCTTGCGCTCGGTGGCGTCGGTGCCGGCAGCCGCGTGAGCTCGCGCATAGCGGCGGTGCAGGCGGCCGCGGGAACTCGCAGAGGCGACGGCCGCGGGAGCGAGTAGTACAGGGGAGAGAGGTAGGGTTGGGACCGGTAGTGGAGTAGGGTTGTTAGGCATTTTAGTCCCTTTTAGCACCTCCCCAAGGGAATTATAGAACTAGATAGTTTTAACCCCTTTTAGTCCCTCCTGTTTGGTAATTTAGGGGTTAAAATGGATTAAAGTGGAGGGACTTATGGATTAATCCCTAAATTGAAAGGAGAGAAAAGTAAAATTGATTGCAACCGTGTCAAGTCATGTACATTCACGGATACGCTCGCGTGTATTCGTATACGTACCTTTACCATACGTAGCTTGACCCTACTACACACGTCCAGCGGCTGTACGACTGTACGTTGTGCTCGTCTCGTCACGCCTCACGCGTACTGCGTACATATACGATCAGGAGTTCTGACATGCGAGCCCCACCGTCCAGTGGCAGGCACAAATACAAACCTTCGCATCCCCTCCCGTGCGGCGTACGGTCACCGTCCGGTCATTTCACCCAAATTCACCGCACTGAAAAGTGTAAACTGCATCGCCCGCTGCTGCCGTGCGGCTCGAGAGGTGTGGCGCGCGCGTAGCCTAGGCTCACACCCAGTGACCTGATCTCTCCGTCTCCAACTCCTATACTTCCCCCTCCCCGAGAAATGCAGTTTGGTTAAGCACACCCAACCAAAATAATCCGCAGTTGCGCACACTGGAATAGCCGCTCTCGCAGTATAAGACCAAGACGAGGAAGAAGCAGCCGGAGCGCGAGGGAAGAGGAGAGGAGGTGGAGCGGCGGTTGTGTTTGGGTGAGCTGAGAGATCCAATGCCAAGGCCGTGAGGTGATCCTGTGACTCGCGAGGGGAGAGAAAGAGAGAGAGAGAGAGAGAGAGAGAGGTGCGCGTGCGTGGCTGCGATGGCGGAGGAGTCAGGGAGCTGCGGCGGCGGCGGCGGAGGAGGGTGCGAGGCGGTGAAGAAGAGGGTGGACCAGAGCGTGGCGTTTCATGAGCTGTTTGGCTTCGCGGACCCGCTGGACTGGCTGCTCATGGCGGCCGGGAGCGCTGGAGCGGTGGTGCACGGCGCCGCCATGCCGGTGTTCTTCCTCCTCTTCGGCGAGCTCATCAATGGCTTCGGCAAGAACCAGCATAGCCTCCGCCGGATGACCGACGAGGTTTCCAAGGCACGTATCCCGCGTCCCATGTCCCTCTGCTTGACATGATAGCTCTCGTCTTTCCTCCTGTGCCATTCCGTGCGCTCGCCATTGACGCTTAATCCTGTGGCTTTGCTTGGTCCTTGCAGTACTCGCTCTACTTCGTCTACCTCGGTCTCGTGGTGTGCGCCTCGTCTTACCTTGGTGGGTTGCCCCTGCTGCTCGCCTCACGCCTGCTAACTTGCGCATTCTTGCCGGTGATGTTGTCAATGTGGCCGGCCTCACTCACCGCGTGTGTCCGTGTGCAGAGATCGCGTGCTGGATGTACACCGGGGAGCGCCAGGTGGGCGCGCTGCGGCGGCGATACCTGGAGGCCGTGCTGCGGCAGGACGTGGGGTTCTTCGACACCGACGCGCGCACCGGCGACGTCGTCTTCAGCGTCTCCACCGACACGCTCCTCGTCCAGGACGCCATCGGCGAGAAGGTGACCAGCTTAAACTCGTCACTCCCTTGGGCTCCGGACACCTCCCGGGCGTGGTCAAATGACCTGATTGGGACGGTTCGTCGGTACAGGTCGGCAACTTCATCCACTACCTATCGACGTTCCTGGCGGGTCTCGTCGTCGGGTTCGTCTCCGCCTGGCGGCTCGCGCTGCTCAGCATCGCCGTCATCCCAGGCATCGCCTTCGCCGGCGGGCTGTACGCCTACACACTCACCGGCCTCACGTCCAAGAGCCGGGACTCCTACGCCAACGCCGGAATCATAGCCGAGCAGGTAGCATCACTCTCATCGTACTGTTTCTGGATACCCATTTTCATTCAGGGAAACCAAGATGCCTCACACGGTGGGGGGAAGCGGAGCAGTGGGCTCTAGCGGTCTAGCCCCGTAGCCCGTGCCGGTCAAAGCATAGCACATGCTATCAAAATGATGCCATTTTGTATTCCTTTTTAGCTTCTTATTAGATCCAATCAACCTTTCGGATAAGATGATTTCTTGTTTGATGTCGTTTTGCCCTTTTCTTGATGAGTGATCAACATGGTACCTCCTTAAGAACAGGAAAAATATAGGTTTCTTGATAGATGCCTCTCGTTACCCATGTCGTACTTTTTCAATGTCAACAATAAATGTAGGATAAATTATATCATTCTCCTCTATTGTGCATATATGCGAGTAATTTTGATGATCAAGTGTGACTGTTGAACAGGCGATTGCGCAAGTCAGGACAGTGTACTCCTATGTGGGGGAGTCCAAGGCCCTCAACTCGTACTCGGAGGCGATTCAGAACACATTGAAGCTGGGGTACAAAGCAGGGATGGCCAAGGGACTTGGCATTGGCTGCACTTATGGTATCGCCTGCATGTCCTGGGCACTGGTTTTCTGGTACGCAGGAGTGTTCATCCGGAATGGACAGACTGATGGTGGAAAAGCATTCACCGCGATTTTCTCTGCAATTGTCGGCGGCCTGTGAGTCCTGAACAATCACTTTTTATACAATTTTGTATCTTTCGCATTTCCAATAAAAATATCCAATTGATATGTGTATGTGGATTTGATGATTTCAGGAGTTTGGGACAATCGTTCTCGAACCTAGGTGCTTTCAGTAAAGGAAAGATAGCCGGATACAAGCTGTTGGAGGTGATAAGGCAGAGGCCGACAATTGTTCAGGACCCAGCAGATGGAAGGTGCCTGGATGAAGTCCATGGCAACATAGAGTTTAAGGAAGTGGTCTTTAGTTATCCGTCCCGTCCGGATGTCATGATATTCCGTGACTTTTCCCTCTTCTTTCCTGCCGGTAAAACCACTGCTGTTGTTGGAGGTAGTGGGTCTGGAAAGAGTACTGTTGTGGCTCTGATCGAAAGGTTTTATGATCCTAATCAGGGTAAGCAGATGAAAGCCATACGGCACAGCTGATGTTGATTGTTATCTCAACCATTTTGTTAATTGCTGATTGCTATTTTTTGCAGGTCAAGTTCTGCTGGACAATGTGGACATCAAGACACTACAATTGAAGTGGCTGAGAGATCAGATTGGTTTGGTGAATCAAGAACCTGCACTCTTTGCGACCACCATTCTTGAAAATATTCTTTACGGCAAGCCTGATGCCACAATGGCTGAGGTTGAGGCTGCGGCTACATCTGCCAATGCCCATAGCTTCATTGCTCTTCTTCCTAATGGCTATCACACTCAGGTGGGTTCTTGTCTGTTGGTATGTTAATGATATTTGTACTGCTTAAAGCCCGATATTTTGGTTAGCACTACAATTTTCTTTTGGTTTGGCTATTACTCTATTGATCTTGGTACTTAACTTTGCATATTCAAATTTGCTCCATCCAATGATTGATCCACTATATTTATAACACAGGTTGGGGAGAGAGGACTTCAACTCTCTGGTGGTCAGAAGCAACGTATTGCCATTGCCCGTGCAATGCTAAAGAACCCGAAGATCCTTCTCTTAGATGAGGCGACTAGTGCACTTGATGCTGGTTCAGAGAATATTGTTCAGGAAGCCCTTGACCGCCTGATGGTCGGTAGGACAACTGTTGTGGTCGCGCATAGGCTGTCAACTATACGGTGCGTTGACATGATTGCTGTGATCCAGCAAGGGCAGGTTGTTGAGACCGGTACCCATGACGAGCTCCTTGCGAAAGGAAGCTCAGGAGCTTATGCTGCTCTCATTAGATTCCAGGAGATGGCCAGAAACCGTGACTTCCGTGGCCCATCCACCCGCAAGTCACGGTCATCCCGCTTGAGCAATTCGCTGTCCACTCGGTCATTGAGCCTTAGGTCGGGGAGCTTGAGGAACTTGAGCTACTCATACAGCACTGGTGCAGATGGCCGTATTGAGATGGTTTCCAATGCTGACAATGATCGGAAGTACCCAGCACCTAAGGGTTATTTTTTCAAACTCCTTAAGCTAAACGCGCCGGAGTGGCCCTATACCATATTGGGAGCCATCGGGTCCATCCTATCTGGCTTCATCGGCCCTACATTTGCTATTGTGATGAGCAACATGATTGAAGTGTTCTATTTCCGGGACCCGAATGCAATGGAGAGGAAGACTAGGGAGTATGTGTTTATCTACATTGGTACTGGGTTATATGCGGTTGTCGCGTACCTCGTTCAACATTACTTCTTCAGTATCATGGGCGAAAATCTGACCACCAGGGTGCGGAGGATGATGCTTGCTGGTATGAATCGATAGGGTGCTCTTAAACTGTTCAAAATTTTCCAGTTGCATTGTTTGATCAGAGACTCTATTTTCAGCTATCTTGAGGAATGATGTGGGGTGGTTTGATCAAGAGGAGAATAATTCAAGCCTTGTGGCGGCACGTCTTTCCACAGACGCAGCCGATGTGAAGTCGGCCATAGCGGAACGGATATCAGTCATCCTGCAGAACATGACCTCTCTTCTCGTGTCCTTCGTTGTGGGCTTCATCATCGAATGGCGGGTGGCCGTCCTCATTCTTGTCACCTTCCCTCTCCTTGTCCTTGCTAACTTTGCCCAGGTAAAACAACTCTCAACTCACATTATTTTCGTCAACATGGAGGTGTCATTCTATTATGTGCCTTTACTTTCTAACCAACGGGCCAATCTTTGCTGGAATAGTAGAATTACCCTTTCTATTTCACATTAAACCGAGTAGTACTTTGCACGACGAACTCACTGAATTCACTGCACTGTTGCGACGCCGTTTTCGGCGCAGACAACCGTTGCTGCTCAATTACTCCCTCCGGAGATAGGATGCCAGATTAAATCCATCAGCATGTTATGGTAGGATCCGTGGCCCATGCCACTGCCACTGCTTCTGCCGCCGCAGCTGCAATAAATTACTGTGTGCGCCATGTGCAACCCTGCCAAGATGCTCCTTGGCCTCCTCTCTGCAAAGGCAAAGCGGCCGTGCTAATCATAGAACTCGGCGTTAACAACGACAAGTAAAGCTCCAGGACGCGCACTATTTATCGCAACAGATGCTTTGTTTCCTCCGTTCCTCTGATGCTTAATGGCTTTCCTCTGTGTTTCTGAGACTGGGAGGAAGCAAAGCATTTGCATGGCCAAACTGCCCCAATCTGTCGTCTTTCCTGCTGCTCATTAGCTGTGCCCCCATTGGTAGGGTTGTTTTTGGTCCCTTGCGCGCTCGTCCCCGTGGTGGTCCCGTAGTTCGCGACACTGTCTGAGTTGCACGGCCGCCTTGTGCACGGGAATCTGGGGCTTCGCAATCTGCAGTGCCGCACATGGCGATCTTGCAGTTGCAGGGTAGGCAGGCAGTGTCGTGTTGCCGTGGTCGCATGGCGTGGCGTACGTTCCGCGAGGACAGTGTCGCCCCAGAATGCCATGCCATGTCATGCCAGCCTTATTATTTTTTGGTCGTGTTCCGCTGCATTGCAGTGCTGAGCCCCTTATGATTCCTTGCGTGCAATGATGTCCCTCTGGCGATTCGTAAAAGATCGCGTGGTGCATGAACGAACCCCCATTCTGCCATGGGCTGCAAGCCTGCAAGGTCTTCCGAAAACTGTAATACACTGTTACCGCCATCACTAGCGACTTTAACTCGTTGCAATAGGTCACCTGTATTTACGGTTTGCACTGTGAAATGATGGGTACGTGAGGTAGGAGGTGTCTGCCTGTGCATGACGAATGAGACTTGACTGATACTGTGATGTTTGCCTGTGTGGTTGCAGCAACTGTCCATGAAGGGCTTCGCTGGCGACACGGCCAAGGCGCACGCCAAGACGAGCATGATCGCTGGGGAGGGCGTCAGCAACATCCGCACCGTGGCGGCGTTCAACGCGCAAGACAAGATCCTGTCCCTCTTCTGCACCGAGCTGCGCGTCCCGCAGATGCACAGCCTCCGCCGGAGCCAGATCTCCGGCGCGCTCTTCGGCCTGTCGCAGCTGTCGCTGTACGCCTCCGAGGCGCTCATCCTCTGGTACGGCGCGCACCTCGTGCGACACCACGTGTCCACCTTCTCCAAGGTCATCAAGGTCTTTGTCGTGCTCGTTATCACGGCCAACACCGTCGCCGAGACCGTCAGCCTTGCCCCGGAGATCGTGCGCGGCGGCGAGTCCATCCGCTCTGTCTTTGCAATCCTCAACTACAGGACGCGCATTGACCCGGATGAGCCGGAAACCGAGCCCGTCGAGTCCGTCCGCGGCGATATTGACTTCCGGCACGTCGACTTCGCCTACCCATCGCGCCCGGACGTCATGGTCTTCAAGGATTTCAGCCTGAGGATCCGAGCTGGGCAGAGTCAGGCGCTCGTCGGAGCGAGCGGGTCAGGGAAGAGCACTGTCATTGCTCTCATCGAGCGGTTCTACGACCCTCTCGCCGGGAAGGTCATGATCGACGGCAAGGACATCCGGCGGCTGAACGTGAAGTCACTGCGTCTCAAGATCGGCCTGGTGCAGCAGGAGCCCGTGCTGTTCGCCACCAGCATCTTTGAGAACATCGCCTACGGCAAGGACGGCGCGACGGAGGAGGAAGTGATCGAGGCCGCCAAGGTGGCCAACATGCATGGCTTCGTCAGCGCGCTCCCGGAGGGCTACAAGACCCCCGTCGGCGAACGCGGAGTGCAGCTCTCGGGCGGGCAGAAGCAGAGGATCGCCATCGCGCGCGCCGTGCTCAAGGACCCCGCCGTGCTCCTGCTGGACGAAGCGACGAGCGCTCTGGACGCCGAGTCCGAGTGCGTGCTGCAGGAGGCGCTCGAGCGCATCATGAAGGGCCGGACCGCGGTGCTGGTGGCGCACCGGCTCTCGACGATCCGTGGCGTCGACTCGATCGCCGTGGTGCAGGACGGGCGCGTGGTCGAGCAGGGCAGCCACGGCGAGCTCGTGTCGCGGCCCGACGGCGCCTACTCGCGGCTGCTGCAGCTGCAGCTACACCACGGCTGATCGTATCAGATCAGATGATCAGATCAAGGCCTAGGTTCCGGGTGTACAGAAGTGGGCGGCAATCGTCATGGTGCTGTGCGGTGGCCAGATGATGTGCTTGGGTACAACTGTTATCTTCTTCCTGTAACCGATCAGGATTATGCCGGAAGTGATGCGACATTGTGTTTTGGCACTAATGGCGGCTCTGGCAATATTTAGACGTTCGCAAGAATCCCCCGGGTTTTTTTCCCCATATTTGATTTCCTCGCCGCTACAAATTGACGAAAATTGGCATCAACCATTCCGTGTCGATCCGACGAAAATGGATGAGAGGCGAACTAGTCAAACATGAAATCGAGAAGGATAAGCTTCACGTCCAAATACGGGGTAATTGAGGAGGAGCGTACCGACGCCTCGCGCCCCGTCAGATCCGCGGCCACCGGTCGCCGGCTCGCCGCCGCCATCTCTCTGATCTCCAATTGAGCAATGCAAGTTCGAGGCTTCGAGAGGCTGTGGGCCCGTGGCCGAGGATGAGGACATGAGGTGATATCTGGGCATTCATAGATGGTACAGCCCAGATGATGTGGCCTGCACCTGTAATTCCAAGACTGGACAATTCTGGGCAGAATCTAGCCCATCTATTGGCCCAGTTTCCCGAGAAATCGTCTCTTGAAAAAAAGGAAGAAAAGAAGGAAAAATGGATGGATGGTGTCCCATTGTAGAGTGTCTCTGCATGCATCGTATACTACAAAAGAAACGCGGCTCGTAATGAGCCAGTCAATACGAAATACCAATGGGTCAGCCTGTAGAACATTTTAATGTGCTATTTATATAAACATTTTGACTCTTCGAGGAGGAAACTGAGAAGGTATGTTTTTCTTAGCATTCAGATCAATTCCTTCTTAGCTCTTCTCTCTTGTTCTGATCCACCGTCGCCGGCATTGCAATTCGCTTCTACTTTCTCCTCTGACTTTCCCTCGACATCGTCCGCTGCCGCACCCAGTCCTAGGCCCTCCTCCTCGAGGCCACCATCGCTGCCACAGAAAAACAAGCTTGAGTCATCATTACCTATAGTTTAAATAGGATGGTTGCTTTGGCTCAGCCACCTATAGCTATTCTTCTAGCCCAACTGGTGAAAACTGAAGAAGATGGTGCCCTTTTCTTACTATTAAATCAGTGTTTGTCAACTTGAATAAAAAGTATACTTGACGCCCGCTCACAGATCACTCCTCCATAGGTTCCAGAAGGGTTGAGCTACGATCTTGGGATGTCAATGTCTATTTCTATTAGTTGATTTCCATCGTTGCATTGCTCTTGTATAAATGATACATATTCTATCCCAGTTGATTGTAGTGTATCTATATAAATACGCAACGCACCCAGCATAACATAATTATTGGTGATTAGTAAATGCATTTGTATATTTATAAGTAATAATTTTACGTATTATTTATAAATGGAATTTAACTTCCTTAAATTGCCTTATTGTTTTGATTTTTCCTTTATCTATTTTTCCCATCGTCTTCCTCCTGTCTGTTTACCAATAAATAATTCTTTTATGTTGATTATTTATTCAGGAAAAAAGAAAATTAACTACAGGAAGTTGTAAATTTAAAATTATAAATCATATGCTGTTCATCCAGAATATTTAAATTGTTCCATGAAAATAAGTTCAGAGTAGACCACGTCGCTAGAAGGAATACTATTAATATTGGTAAAATTAGGGGCTCTAAAATACTAATCATTCGTCACACTAACAACAAAATGCTCACACATGAAAATTGCCTAACGCTGAAATATTGGTACTGCAATTTTATGGTACATGATTACATATAGATGTCACGATAGTTCATTGATATATGCCTCTCGAATCTAGAGAAACTGTTTTTTTTTTCTATGTTTTAATTTTTTTTAGTAAGTCCAATCTAATATTGCAGTTATGCATATTTTTTTTTTAATTCAGAGACCTATATTGATGGCATAGAGTTCAGGCGTCAGGCCAATCTAAGCTCTTGTTTGCTCAAATTGATTATCTCAAGAGCCCACACTTCGTTATTATGAATAATCACATTTGACAACTCAGATGCCTTTATAGTAAGAAATCCATCCAAATGATTAAGTAGCTTAACAAAATAGAGGATTGGAAGGGGAATGGTTTTCACTATTACGTGAGAAGTGAACAGAAGACGGGAGAAGAGTTTGGATCTGAATGAGTCGTCGAGGAAAAGCGAACTTACCATGATTTGCCCTTCTGAAAGTTCAGGACTTGAGGGCAACAACGGCGTGCGCCAGCGCCGGTGCGACGACACGATAGGGGAAGGCGCAAGCTGGTGGTGGATCTAACCGAGCGATGAAGAGATCGATTGCTGGCTGGATTGATTGTTGTGCATGTGGAGTAAGAGTATAGTAACCCTCATCCTTTTTTACTGCCGTATGCATGGAGGCGATACTAAATAGTCACCTCTTTTGAGTATACAAAAGTTGCTTCATTATCTTCTCATCTTCAATTCTCTAGGTAATCTCTTTACTTTTCTAAAGAATTTAGGGGCCAGCTAATCTATTTGACTTCTTTTTTTCTTTCCGGAGCATTCACAGATATATTACACTGCATCTTCTTGGACACGTGACAATTTTGGAGGAGGCTTTGCCTGATTTCTAGGGCGAAATGTGATCCAACAGGATGCAAGATCTTAGACCCTAAATTAGCTCCTTAAGATTTCCTTGTTAGAAAAGAGCCTGACAATGGTCAACGCCAAAACAAAGATAACAACGCATTGACCAGGCCAAAGGCCATTAATAGACACTGCTCTGCTGTACGTCAAATGATAACCACCACCAAAGAATACGATAGACCACAGCAACGGTCAAACCATCCACGCCCGTACGTGCGTAGCCAAACTGCATGCACGGCCATTCTCTAGTCGACCACCCTATAAATTGAGCGGCCATGCGGTTCCACTCCAACCTTGCGGGCCAAGATGGCGCAGAAGTTTCTCCTCGGGGGCGTGGGCGCGATCCTCGTCGTCGCGGTAGTCGTCGGCGTGGTCGCCACCGTCACCCGCTCCGGCAACAAGGCCGGGGACAACTTCACCGTCCCGGGGGAGGCCAACCTCGCCACCTCCGGCAAGTCCGTCCAGTCCCTATGCGCGCCCACACTGTACAAGGAGTCGTGCGAGAAGACGCTCACCACGGCCACCGGTGGCACCGAGAACCCCAAGGAGGTGTTCCAGGCCGTCGCCAAGGTGGCGCTCGAGTCGATCAAGTCGGCGGTGGAGAGGTCGAAGGCCATCGGCGAAGCCAAGACGAGCGACACCATGACAGAGAGCGCGCGCGAGGACTGCAAGGCCCTCCTGGAGGACTCCGTGGACGACCTCAGGGGCATGGTCGAGATGGCCGGCGGCGACGTCAAGGTGCTGTTCAGCCGCTCCGACGACCTCGAGCACTGGCTCACCGGCGTCATGACCTTCATGGACACCTGCGCCGACGGGTTCGCGGACGAGAAGCTCAAGGCCGACATGCACAGTGTGCTGCGCAACGCCAGCGAACTCAGCAGCAACGCGCTCGCCATCACCAACACCCTCGGCGCCATCTTCAAGAAGCTCGACCTCGACATGTTCAAGGGTGACAATCCCATTCACCGGAGCCTCCTGGCGGAGCAGGAAACGGTGGGCGGCTTCCCGTCGTGGATGAAGGCGCCCGACAGGAAGCTGCTCGCCTCCGGCGACCGCAACCGGCCACAGCCCAACGCGGTAGTGGCCAAGGACGGCAGCGGCCAGTACAAGACCATCCAGGAGGCCGTGAACAGCATGCCCAAGGGCCACCAGGGACGGTATGTAATCTACGTGAAGACCGGCCTGTACGACGAGATCGTCATGATCCCCAAGGACAAGGTGAACATCTTCATGTACGGCGACGGGCCCAAGCGCAGCCGCGTCACCGGCCGCAAGAGCTTCGCCGACGGCATCACCACCATGAAGACCGCCACCTTCTCCGTGGAGGCTGCCGGGTTCATCTGCAAGAACATGGGGTTCCACAACACCGCCGGCGCGGAGCGGCACCAGGCGGTGGCGCTGCGCATCAACGGCGACCTCGGGGCCTTCTACAACTGCCGGTTCGACGCGTTCCAGGACACCCTGTACGTGCACGCCCGGCGCCAGTTCTTCCGCAACTGCGTCATCTCCGGCACCATCGACTTCATCTTCGGCAACTCCGCCGCCGTCTTCCAGAACTGCCTCATCATCACCCGCCGCCCCATGGACAACCAGCAGAACTCGGTGACGGCGCACGGCCGCACCGACCCCAACATGAAGTCCGGCCTCGTCATCCAGAACTGCCGCCTCGTGCCCGACCAGAAGCTCTTCCCGGACAGGTTCAAGATCCCGTCCTACCTCGGCCGGCCATGGAAGGAGTACTCCCGCCTCGTCATCATGGAAAGCACCATCGCCGACTTCATCAAGCCGGAGGGGTACATGCCATGGAACGGCGACTTCGCGCTCAACACGCTCTATTACGCGGAGTACAACAACCGCGGCCCCGGCGCCGGCACAAGCAAGCGCGTGAACTGGAAGGGATTCCGCGTCATCGGCCAGAAGGAGGCCGAGCAATTCACCACCGGGCCGTTCGTCGACGGCGGGATCTGGCTCAAGTACACCGGCACGCCGCACTTCCTCGGCTTCAAGGTCTAAGCCCCTACACGGCATGCGTGGCGTGAAGGGTGTGGGATGTATGGACGCGTGCACGGGAGATTTGCACGAGAGGATCCGAGGTGACATGCATGCATGCGGACGTGTGTGTACCACAAATATGTGATGGCTGAGACGTGCAGGACACCTGATCAGGGTGTGTGTGTGTGTTCTGCATGCGCTGGGGGGAGAGCTAACATTAATTTGTGCCTTTTAACTCTTTTCAGTTTCTTTTTTCTCGATCAGTTCTTTTTGGAGAATTTCTTCTGTAAAAGTATATGTTGCAAAACGATTGTTGTACAATGGCTTCGTTGGGAATGCGCTGTTCAAATGTCCCGTTTGTTACTGGCAATCTTCACCCATCCGTTCATCAGAAACAGTCAAAACTGATCAAACAAGCTTCCAAAGCAGGCTAGCTAGCAGTTAGCATTTACACCTCACCTAAGTATCATGCGTTCTGGCATTCAACCATCCTCTAATGCGTGACGACGCCCTAGATGCAAGAAGATTACAAACGGCAATGAACACCAGTAGAAATCTCGTCCAACTCATACGACAAGTGTCACACTTCCCAGGATGCATCATCTCCTTGCACCGTCTTGCATCCTCCTACAAAAGGAGGGGACTCCACCTCCGTGTCCCTTACCGAGTGTGCTCATTGTCCATCTTCTCCAAAACTTCAATCAGGTTCCCTCTGATCTCCTGAAGAAGAATGGGCTCAATCCAGAGGCAGGAGTCTTTTGATGACTTGATCGACTTCACCGACGATGTGGTTCTGGAGGCGCCTACTCTCACCAGCGAGGAGATGAATCGTGCAAGGGTATATCTATGCTCTGTTTTAGTAGGTACTGGAGCACTTGTAGTTTGTTGTTTTTGTGCAGTGCTTCTAGGTCCAGATTTAGCATCTACAAGTAGTTTGTGTTCGTTGCACCGTGTGGGTTTCGCGCCTTTTTTCAAACAAGTTTTCGCTCCTTTTCTCTATTTTGAACTTTTCTAAAAAAATAAAATGAGGCACAATCTTTTTACGTTTTAGTGATCGTTCAGTTTCTAGTGCAACAACACACAACATATATTTTTTCTAGGCAAGCTAGATTTGAAATGGTGTTATTCACTTTGGAATTGAACCGATTCATATGAAAATCCTATAAAACTCTTGTGGAATTTCTATACTCGAAAGGGAAACTTAATTATATGTATAATAGTGGTGTTCTTAACTATTATGTGGTTCCAGTCTATAGCTACTTCAATTTGACACAACATATATGGCAACATAGCAAATCTGAATAAAGAATACAGTAGACAGATGCCTCAAATAACCCAAAGTTACAAAGGCCCAAATTTTATCACAGTCTAAATATGGTGTGAGATTTCCAGGTTGGTACCTTGTGATCAATAGAGGGCTTTTGCCATCCTTGAAGAGATACCAAAAGGTACTCCACTTAAGATGAAAAGAAGCTGATCCAAATTAACTGAAAAGAAGTGAATCATACTACAATCATATACAAGGATAATTTCCACATTGACCTCATGCCCTGTTCTCAGTAGTAGTAGTTTTTTTTTAACCGCGTTTTCAGCGGCAGTATTGATTGCTTGGTATCTTCTCAAGTGCACTTACCACAGTTTGACCCTTATTCACTGCAGAGGGAGGCTCTGGAGATACTGAGAAACAACTCCCCTGAAGAGGCTTTCAGGATTTTCACCCAGGTAAGCTGTAATCACTCCTACACATCCGTTACTCGCAGATTCCAGGGAGCACTGTCGGCACAAAAATTCTCTCTCGTAACAGAACATAGCAGCACAGCTTCTGATTGCTAGCTCTCATGCTGTACTGTACCAGGGTTTAATAGGGCAGGTGGTTCAGAGCCCTGTGGTGGGCAACGCTACTACTACTGCTACCAATCAGGCCGTGACCGTGAGCGTCCCTCCCAAGGCCGGCGACGGCGAGCCCAAGACCGCACCCCCTCCCCCGAACAACTGATCGAGATCGACTCGGCCGCTCGGATCGAGAAGCCTACCTGCTCCTGCGGCGCGTGTGCCGTCCAGCTCCTCTAGCCGCTCCGTGCCTGAGAATAATCGTGTCTAGTGTGCTGAACTCTAGTCGTTTCCTTAAACCATGTTCGTTTGTTTTGGCCGCCCGTATTCCGGTCCCGTGTTCGTCGTGCCTCTCTCATCTGCGTATGTGCGGTCACGGAGATAGGCGTACGTTGCGACGTTGCTACGTGCGTTGTGCGAAGAGTTTACGCGCGGTGCGGCGCGGCGCGTCGCGTCGGACGGACCACGTACGAGTGCAACGCCAACGCCTGCGCCTTCGCGTCCGGACGTGAGCGGCGCAGCGGCAGTAGCGGAGGAGGCCGCGGCGCCCGCTTGGCTCTCGCGTGACGCGCGTTTTTCTTTTCTTTCTTTCGGCTTCGATTTTCCTTTCGCCGGTTGCCGATCAACCGCGCGCTGCCAAATTCGTGACGGGGTTGGGTTTGTTGCCGCCTTGTCCCTGTGACCCTGTCTGAGCGACGGCCTCTTCACCGACAGTTTTGGCCGATCGACCGAAGTCTGGGAGGTCGAGAAGGTAATTAAGAGAAGTCATCACAAATGTTCTGACGTTTTTTAGTCTGAACTTTTTGTACGGAATTTCTCCACTTAATTTACCGATCTCCTTTAGAATTTTCTCGGAATTTCAGCGTCGTCTACTCGTTTTGATCGTGAAACGGATGGGATAGTGCGGCATTACCCCCGGAACGGGCATCCGTCGTGATTTGGGAAGAACTCGGGGTTATGTGGGCCGGTTAATGGCCATATAACGTACATTGCCCATGGGAGAGGAGCCGCGCTGAGCCGAGTGGTCAAGTTATATTTTGGCTTGGCCCGGTGGTATCAACAAGCCGATCCCCCTACCCTCACCTCTCGCTTGTGTCGCCGGATGCTTGATCGATCGCGCGGCTTGCACCGCTGCAGCGAGAGCGCTTTTTGTGCTCGTCTGTGACGACGACGACGGTGCGCAGCGCAGTAGCGTCATGCACGCCTGCACTTTTGTCCTGTGCGCGTGGTCATGGAGATAGATTTTAATCTCTCAAGAGAATTTCTTCTCGTTGTTTATATATTACTCAAATGATTATGAAAAAATAAAAAAATTGAGAGGGTATATTAAAATATGATATTTCACTCTACAATCATGCAAGTTTAAGTTCAACCTCTATATCTCGCAACGAAAAAAACAAATTTGATTGTGAATATACGTTAACTAGTTGTAGTTTAATTTATTTTTTCTGCGAGACGTAGAAGTTGAATTTGAACTTGCATGTTTATGGAGTGATATATCACATGTTGATACATTTTCTTAAATTTATACAAATTTTTCATTTAAGTAATATATAAATAATTAGTGGATATTTGAAGATAGTTTCCCATGTCACTTTTTTTCCTTGTCACTACGGCGCAGCTCGCGGTGGTTGTGTCCAACGTCCTTGGCTTGGGCGTTTGCCGGTGCCACCACCGCGCGCAGCCAAACTTTCTGATGTGAGGTGTTGGTTGCCGCGTTGTGTCTTTCCCTACACGGACACGTGTACAAGCAGAGTCGGCTGTGCGATTACACAGACAAGACAGACTGCGACTGCGAGTCTGCGAGTTCGATCTGGGCTCTGGGAGTTCCAATTCTTTTTAAATATTTCCATCACGATTTCTATCGTATACTTACTCCTTCTAAAATAAATTGATATAGTATTAGATATAACACGTTTTATATTATGAATCTAAATAGGATGTCTAAATTTATATTATTAGAATGTGTCACATCTAGTATTAAATTAACTTATTATTATCCAGATTTATAGTATTCCCTCCATCCTAGATGATAGAACATCCTCTTTTTTGAGAAAAACAAATACCGGTAATGTTTAACTAATAGTTATATTATCAATATTTATGCTAAGTATTATGTATTTTATATTACTAGATACATATTTTCAATTATTTTCATGTCATGAAAATTTCATATTCTTTGAAAAAATAGCATGAAATAAATTACTGATTAAAATATTTCACTTAAGATCGTATAAAAAATATAGATTTTATAATTTGGGATGGAGAGAGTGCTGTGATGTGTAACATCTAATTCTAGATTAATTTATTTGGGAATGAAGGTGCTCTTTTTTTTTTTTTTTGCAGTGCTTTGATTCATCGAACGAGCAGGGATGTGGCCTGTGGGATACTGCAGCACACCCTGACCCTGAAACGGTATCGCCGTTGATGTGCTGAGGCTTTTGTTCGCAAAAGATTTCTCGTTTTTTTTCTCCGTCTTGTGGCATGTACCGGGCCTAAAAATTTTGCACGTAGTTCATGCACTCTACGAATACCACGAAGATATCTTCTGATAGTGTGACGTCTACAAATCTGCCCATGAACATGATGGCTTGCCGCAAAAAAGTTGTTCATGGAGCGCATGATTGAGAACCCCATTCTTTAATTTCAACAACACGCCAATAATTATTCGCACAATCTTCCTTGAAAAAATGGTATACAACCACACGATCATCCTGACCGAGCTAGAGCTAGAAGGAGAACTTGAAGACCATGTCGTGCTTGTACACCTGGCCGGGCCTGACCGTCATGGAGGGGAACTCCGGGTGGTTCACGGCGTCCACGTACCCCTGCGTCTCCAGGCAGAACCCGCCGTACTGCTGGTACACCTTGCCGTCCTTGCCCTTGGTGTTGTTCAGCCAGTTGCCGGTGTAGAGCTGCATGGCCGGCTGGTTCGCCCACAGCTCCAGCGCGCGGCCCGACGCGCCGTCCCGCGCCGCGGCCACCTTCCGCATGCCGTCGCCGTCGATCACGTAGTTGATGTCGTACCCGGCGATGCGGCCGCCCATCACCTGCCGGATGCGCGCGCCGATCGGGGTGGGGGACCGGAAGTCGTAGGGCGTGCCGGCGACGGGCGCGACGACGCCCGACGACGGGAGGAGCTCCTCGTCCAGCGGGGTGTACCGCGACGCCGACAGCTGCAGCGTGTGTCCCAGCACGTCGCCGCTGCCCTGCCCGCCGAGGTTCCAGTACGTGTGCTGCAGGAAGTTCACTGGCGTCGCCTTGTTCAGCGCCGTCGCGTTCATGCGCAGCTCCAGCACGTACGGGCTCGACAGTTGGTACGTCACGTACGCGTCCAGGTCCCCCGGGAATCCTGATAGCCCATTCACAAATTATTTTACGACTCCAAAATTCAGAAAAGAAAAAACTCGATCTTTTCATCTGGAATTTCGTTGCACACCTTGCTCTCCGTCGAAGCTGCGGTAGTACAAGGTGATGTACGGTGAGTCGCCGCCGCCGACGTACTCCTTCACCGTCCATATGACTTTGCTGAACCCTCTGTGACCACCTGAATGTAAAAACCAAGTGTAGTGAATTTAATAATCTGTTGATCAGGCTAGAGTTACTTCAGAGACTTCATTTCAGATCTGGAGCGTGCATCCGTGCACCAATGCATACCATGAATCGCGTTCCTGCCGTCGTTGATGTACGTGTGATACACCTTCCCGTCGAGAACGAACCGGCCCCTGGCTATCCTCTGCGCGACCCGTCCGGTAACCGGCCCGAAGTAATTAGTGTCGTTCTGGTTGGCATGAGCAAGAAGATCATTACAGATAAAACAACTTGAATTATTTTGGCATCTTTTCGACAGTGATATCGCAAATGTTATTGTCTACCGATTCAGACCGTTCTGCGGTATGGTAAACAAAAGCTGATTGTGTGTTTGAATGATATTCCAGATGATGAGAAGAAAATTAAAGGATAAGGGTAGAACGGATCAGTGATGTGGAGATGTGGACCACCGTTTTCTGGCAAGCTCGAGATTTTTAGATAAGCATTCTGAAATTTTGGCTGGCTGGCTGGCTGAACCGCTGAAGATTAGCTATTTAGTTTTTGCTTAGACGATTCTATTGAGGGGATGATACTCTGACCGTGTCATAATTGGACTAGTGAAACATATGGAAAATGACAAGAATAAAAGGGATTTACATCAGCTTTGCATGTTGACAGATGACAAGAAGGGAAGAATACTGACTGTGAAGGCGATCCCCCCGGTCAAACGATTGTTTTCAGAGGAGATTGCGTCACATGGTATTGTTGTTTTGCCTGTGCTGATGAGCGTTGTTTATCTTCTGGTAACTTGGTCACTTGCAGACAAAGAATCGTAATTTATTGCATCTGGCTAAACCGTTTGATACCGGGTATGTTTGTCAGGGTTTGTTCCAATCGTATTTCATTTGTGATTTAAAAAATTCAAAATTCCACGATTTTTGTCAGTTGTACATTCTTTTTATACCTTTCTCATCACAGTATCTGAAAGAAGTTCCAAATGGGTGCAGGGCAAGCAATTTCTTGATCAGACTAGTATTTTTTTTGTGTGTATAGTGTATATGGAAAAAAGGAAATTTAAAGAATATAATATTCATTAATCCATTCATTAATAGTTGAGGCATTAACTGTCGAGAACAAGTTTGGGTTTCAATAGATTATCAGAAGAAGGCAAAAGAAGAAGCTGAATGATATTGCCATTTCCTGCCGTGAACTGGGTGATGAATGAATGCAAGAGGAAAAAACATCAAAATTTGGAAGGGGTTTGGTGTTCTTACGACATATTCAGCAATTGTGTCTAGGCCAAGCACAACATCAGCCAAATTCCCTGCAAAAACACAAGCCCTGCAAGTTTAGACCAACACACACAAGTACACAAACGCCATAAAAAAAAGCAAGTTCTGAAGGGACATGATGGTACTACTATATTGATAAATCCGCCGTACCTTTGGAATCGGGGAGGACGACGGACATCATGGTTGCTCCCCAGTTGGTGATCTTCACGGAGAAGTCCCCCTTCCTGAGCACGTACTCGCCGACCGTCTTCCTCGCACCGGCGCCGCCGGCCAGCGCGGAGGCCACCACAACCACGAGGCACAGGAACGCGAGAGACAACCGAGCTCCAGCCATTGGCGGCTAAGCGAGATTCGTCTTGGGCAACTCACAGAACGAGAGAAGAGAGACGCATGCAACTCATTATCGATGGTCGCTCCTGATGTAGATATAGATAGAGGCGCTAGCTGCATGCACCAGCGAGGCGGCGACCGGCCGCGATCTCGGACGACTTTGTTCGAGGCGGACCGGATCACCGGACCAGCTTGTTACGGACACCTGCGCGCGTGCTGGCGTGATTTTTTTTTTTTTGTCTGATCCCTCCTTGTGTCAAGTCACAGCGAGACAGAGCCAGGTACACGGTCCGCTTGCATTGGTCGCAGCTTGTGCTCGATCGGCCGGAACCCGCTGGTCCGCCCACGATCGAGTGGGATGACAATTTGTCCTTGGGGAAGTTGACAAGTACTAGTACGTGCGTGGCCACTTTTGAAACCGTGCACAGCTCTTAAAAGGAAAAACTGAAACGTGCCAATCAGAAGATTTTGAACTCGTCACCCACGTGCGCCGTAGGATGCCTGCCGCATCACACAAAACTAAAGCTCACACGAGTCAGAACTAGGGTTTTCCTTACCGTCAACGTTGGGTTTACCGCACCATAGCGATAAGCATGGTTACCGCGGTAATCACGGTAACCACGATAACCGGAAGGAATCTTCCCATCGGGTGCCTGATGCCCTAAAAAAATCGGTCGGTCAAATGTTCCAATTGATCAATGAGTGAAATATCAAGTTATATATAATGAAAAAATCAGCAGCTGAAACATTTAAAAATTTTATGAAACATGATGAAGATACACGTTGAAACATGTCACTATCACATATGGAACAATTAGTGTTAATAGATTGAAACATATGTTTTTCTTTCATCAAAATACAATCATACAATAATTTGTTGTAAAGATTTTAATTACAACGAATATAACGGCGTGATCGGATCGTAGTTTGGATAATTAGTTTAGGAGAAAAATCATTTTGAAGCTCGCTAAAATGCATGCATGTATGAGGTGGAGAGAGGAGAGAGAGCAGTGGCAGGTAGTTTCGCGATTTTTATGAAACACACTGAAAACATATTGAAGCATATCATTATCCCGTATAAAACAAAGAGTGTTAATGAATTGAAACATATGATTATTTTTTATCAGAATATAATCATGTGATATCTTGTTGTAAAGATTTAATTGCAACGAATACAACAGTATGATCTGATGTAGATTGGATAAGTAATTTACGAGAAAAATCGTTTTGAATATTATTAAAGGTGCATGTGTGTCATATTGGAGATATAAATATAAACTTGGATAGGGGCATGTGTGTCAGAGGCAGCATAGTTGTTGCCCGCCCGATTTTTCTCCTTGAATTTAACGAGGTTATCGTGGTTTTATCTTTATCTTACCCCGGCGGTAAGCGCGATTACCGTGTAGTTATCGCCGATTTTGTAAACCCATTTCAGAACCATCCTTTGGATGTGTTCTTAAATTATTTGAAGGGGGGGTTAGGTGGTTGAAATTTTGATTTTGGAAATACATCAATTGTTCGATTTTTCAACAGATAGGATGACTTTAAGATTCGTGCCACATCTCATGAACCCTACCTTAGCCTCCTGTTTGTCGTCACCACAGAGCCGCTACAATGCCCTTTTCTATGTTGATTTCCATGGTCGTGTTCCTTCCTTACCGGCACCGATAAGATCCAACATATCGGCCTCCTCTCTTTCCCTTCTCGCTTCTTCTCTCTGCCCTCACCTTCTAACCCTGTAGATCTAACGCCCTACTTACTAAGCTGGCCCACTGCCCTCCTCCATCCTCGTGGCTTTGGTGGCGCCTCGTCGCCTACCTATGTCCATCGTATATCGCCAGTTTTCTACCGCCCCTGCCATGATGATGGTGGGGCGTTAAAAGAGATGGTGTGGTGGGTTGCAGCGGTGGCTCGGTGCGAGCAAGAGCGACGACCATGCGTGATTGGCCCTTCTAGCGAGGCGGCGCGATGGCAGGAGGCCAGTAGATGAGACGGTGTGCCACGGGAAGTGGGGCCATGGTTGGCTAGCGGTGGGGCGTTGGCGCGGCGAGCCCACGTGCTAGCGGAGGCTGTTTGGGTGGCGGAGCGAGGCGGTGGCGACAATAGGGATGGTTGAGGGTGTTGCAGGTGGAAGCCTAGCTTGACGTTTCGTGGAGCCGGCAATGACAACGCCTCTAAGTACCATCTTCTCCCTTCTGGGCGTTGTCGAGCTATCGCACTCTCCCTCCCTGACGAGATTCTCTAGGTGAAAGCCTAGACCTTTTGGACGGGCGATGGTGGCATCCTCGGCGTCGTGATATCCCTGGAGGTATCGTCTAGGAGGCCTTGTCTCCTCACCTTGAAAGGCTTCGATCTTTTCAGTCTCTGATGTTCTATCAGTTGTCATCGGGTTGACGCAAGAGACGAGTGAATCTTTTTCTCTCTCACCCTTTCCCTCCTCAATCCTTCTACGTGATGATGCTTGGGAGCCTGTCGATGATCTTTTGGTTGGAGCTAGTGCTCGGCAGGACGTTTGCAACCCGATTTAGGACTAACGGTGATCCGTCACTGACGATCGGTTTGGTGCTAGGTGTGTATGGAGCTGCTAGCATGTGGTGGTGTGTTTTATTTACTTTTCCTGATTAGAGACTCTCATGGTTGTAATCTTGTTTTTTTTTGGCATATTAATATGAACCTTCACGCTGTCTAGCGTTAAATAAAAAAAACTATTCATATATTCATCCGAACACTGAATTTGTTACCGCGACTTCTATGTCAGACTGAACTGGCCACTGAAACTTCTCTCGTCTTTTCTTCCCCTGCGTCTTATTGCAAATCAACGCATAACATATTATTGCACCGACCGACACCGACAATGTCACACAACTTAAGGGGATCAAGTGATCGATCGATGACCACCTGATCCAAGGTCGCGCCTACACTAGAACGAGAACTTGTACACCATCTCGTGCTTGTACACCTGTCCGGGCCTCACGATCACTGACGGGAAGTTTGGGTGGTTCACGGCGTCGGGGAACCCCTGCGTCTCCAGGCACAGCGCGCCGTACTGCCCGTACGCCTTCCCGCCCTTCCCCTTCACGTCGGCCGTGAGGAAGTTGCCGGTGTAGAACTGCACCCCGGGCTGGTTCGCCCACAGCTCCAGCGACCGCCCGGATTTGCCGTCCCGGACGACGGCCACCCGCCGCAGCGCGTGCGCGTCGTCGCCGTCCACCGCGTAGTTGATATCGAAGCCGTAGATGGTGGCGCCCTTCTTGCTGAGCCCGCCCGTCACCCGGTGGACGCGGGCGCCCACGGGCGTCGGCGCGCGGAGGTCGTAGGGCGTGCCGGCGACGGGCGCGACCTGGCCCGTCGGGATGAGCTCGGCGTCCACGGGGGTGTACCGCGACGCGAAGAGCTGCACCGTGTTGCCCAGGATGTCGCCGCTGCCCGCGCCACCGAGGTTCCAGTACGAGTGCTGCGCCAGGTTCACCGGCGTCGCCTTGCCCACCGCCGTCGCGTTCATGTGCACGCTCAGCACGTATGGCCCGGACAGCTGGTACGTCACGTACACGTCCAGGGCGCCTGGGAATCCTGTTCAACAGAGGCACAATTTGGCCGTTTGACTAAGTAAATACTACGGAAATGGATTAAAGGGGTTTCAACAAAATTACATTTCAGGTTTTTTTGAAGTTATCTTGTTTGATCAAATCCAAGGTCAAGTTCATTGAATTGTCATGTAAAAAAGGTCAAAATACATTGCATGAAAGTACAAACATAGTTCCTCCATTCTAAAATACAGTGACATAGTTCTAAATTAGAAACGATCTAATACTACGAATTTGGATAGATCTGTTCAGATTTGTAAAAAAACTATGTTGTTTAATTCAGTACTCCACTAAATTGTTATATTTTGAGAAGGTGGAAGTAGATGACACTTCTGCTGATTTGCATTGATCATACCTTGTTCTCCGTCAAAGCTATGGTAGTACAGCGTGATGTATGGTGCGTCACCTCCACCAACATGCTCCTTCACTGTCCATGTAACATTGCTGAAACCCCTGTGACCACCTTCAGAAAAATGAGATAAAATTAGCTTACTGTTCATAGAGATGAACCACGATGGATTTCTTGCACCTCGGGACATTTCTCAAGAATACCGTGAAGTGTGTTTTTGCCATCATTTTGATACAGATGGTAAGCTTTTCCATCGAGCACGAACCGCGCCTTGGCAATTCTGTTGGCCACCCGTCCGACAAGCGCTCCAAAGTAAGTAGAAGAATCCTGAACAGCAGAATTCAGAAAACAAACTGAAGTGAGGTGATTTAGCATTTACTACTACCCTTTAAGGTAATTGAATACAGTGAACTTAGAGCTATCATTTTCTTTGATGGGACACCTAGTTTGGAAATGAACTTACAATGATAAAGATGATTATAGATAAACTTTACCCTTCTGAAAGTAGGTACTACTAGATGGTAGACTTTGTCAAAAACTCAATTGGTTTGCATAAGATTTTGCTCGTGCTTGTGCTGCTCTGTTCATGTGATCGGATTGTCATTTATGATAGTATTATATGTAGAGAAGTGAAGGTTCAGAAAGAAGAACAGAACAAAGAATAAAAAAGTCTTTATATGGCTATTGCAAAAGTGGGGGACAAATAATAACTATAGGCAGCACCGGCATCACATGGTGAGGTTGTCAGCTGTCTTTCTCTTTCGTGAGACTGATATACTATTTCTTGGGTAACATACTAACATGGCCACTGGCTTAAAGAAAACGGCATCCATATAATCCTTTTGTCGATCATACGCTTCTTGCAATTTCTTTTCCTCTTCTCTATGCTTATGCAACTACGCCATAATATTGAATTTTCCTAGACGTGGCAACAGCATCTCTATCTTGGACCTCCATGTTTGAAAACTGACCTCAAACTGAAGGCGACAACAAAGGTCCTAATTATGAGCTCTTTTTTTTAACGTTCAAATAATTGAGAGCATTTTTTATAGGATATTCAATGGCCAATTAAGTTGATCATCCCTGCTTCTCGGGTCCAGAAATGTAGCAGGTGATTAGGTGAAACTGAAACAGGGTGATGAGCAACAGAAAACTAATTTGATTAAACCTGGATGCAGACTTAAGTGAAATAAAAAAGAGAGAAAAAACTACACACTATCGCTATGTAATGTTGTTCTACAATCCACATCAAACAACAAGGTTTCACAAGTCGTGTGTAGAGAAACAGGTAAGTAAACAGTGAAAAGATGAGCATGCACTGCCTTAAAAGAAGAAAAGGACAATGAGATCAGGAAATCTTACAACATATTCAGCAACGGTGTCATATCCAAGAACAACATCGGCCAATTTCCCTGGCAGAAAATAATAAGTCTCCAAAGTTTCAGCTCAAAACTCCCATGAAGCGAGCAGAGAAATCACGAGGCAAATGAAGCTCTACTGTCCTTGACGGAGGAAAGAGTGAGAGATGCTCACCTCTGGAGTCAGGAAGCACGACGGACATGATGACCGCTCCCCAGTTGGTGACCCTGACGGAGAAATCTCCCTTCCTGAGCTCATAGACGCCGACCGCCGTCGTCTTCCTCACCGCCGCATCGGCACCGCCGGCCGCGGTGGCGGCCACTAGGCACACCGCCGCGAGAAGAAGCGGCAGCGGAACTGGTCTAGCCATCGGCCAGCACTGCTCTCTCTCTCTCTCTCTCGCTATCTGCGCGACTGCGCGAGTGAGGTAGACGGAGACGGAGACAGAAGGGAGACGACAAGCTCTGGCCGGGATGGTTGGCCTTGGCCGGATGGGATATGTAATGTAGTCAAAAGCGTAGTAGTAGTAGCAACTTCAGGATGCGATAAGATGGTGACAAAGTTGAAGTGTTCGTGTGCTCCCAAGGCGTCTCAGAGAAAATGTCGCGAGCCTCGCGGGGCCAGCGCGAGCGATTTGTCCTTGACTCCCGCGCAGCGTGCGCCAGTGTTTTTGCACTGCGATCCGGGCCAGCGGATCGGTTTGTCCTGGCTCCCACTGCGATGCGATCCGTGCCCGCGCGGCCGGCGTCCTCCGCGGCGAATGGATCGTGCACGATGGTCCACGGACGGCGACGGCGTGGTGCACGGTGAATATTCGCTCGGTTGCCCGTGGCGTGGTCTAGATGATGAGCTGAATGATTGATGAGTTTGATGACTCGCTCGCTGGTTCAGCATCTGGATGGCTTTGTGTCGATGCGTCATGTAACTTGACCTCGTGTCGGCTTTTGTCCACGCGGCACGGTGCACGTGCAACTGGTACGCACGGATCCACCGTTTGATGGAATGGAAGACAGAAAAAAGTGCAGCCGTATCGACGTAAGCTGTGGAGTTCAGCGATTCTCTTTCGTGCAAAGGGAACGCCTGGCACCACCAAAATGGTCATGGCCTTTTTATTCGAGCAACGTGGCTGGTGTAGAGAAAAGCAGCGGAAGCACCGACCACGTAGTGAGGAGAGAGGTGCGGATCACAAGGCTAGGCCCAAACAAATGGCACGCGACCTCGGCCAAGCATTAGGACAGATGGGCTTGCGTTATCGGGATTAGTGCTTCCATCGCTTCGACACTCTAATCTTGTTCATGTAAGTCGTCGAGTTATCATATACATTATATAATCTAGATTGATAATATTTTCTACTTACATCGGTCGATTTTCATCTAAAGTTTTATCGATATCGGCTAGATTACTTTGTTGGTTTAGATTATATAATGTATCCACCACCCTGAAAATCAGTCAAATGCTTTATTGTTGATTGTCTAGATATTTGTTGATGCAAAAAACACACCGGCCTGTAAGATCTGCTTAGCTCCAGGTGCAGGTCCAAAATAATGATAAGATGTGGGCGTGCCAGTCAGTTTGATCCTGCAACTGACAAGATATATAAATTGAAAATCATCAAAGAACCGATCGGCTGACAAGCCGATGGAGTAGTTCCAGCCGATGCCGATACCAGCCGAAATCCAGTATAGATCTTGATACTTGAGCAAATAATGACATAAAAATAATCGGCTGATGATAATGTAATAAAACAATAATATAATTCAGTAGAAACCAATCGGCTAGTAACGATAGATTGAATAAGCATTGATCCGAAGGTTGAAGCATTCATCGGCTAGTGGTCCGATGTCAATAAATCCAAATGATTAGATAAACAATGAAACCTTTGTTGTTATCGGCTAAATCCATCTTGTATGTAATCCTTATAAGCCGATAGCAACGTCCAGATAACTCATCGGCTGAAACCCCGATGAAACCCTTATTGGCAATCAAGAAGCAGGTTAGAGATTATGGTTCTAAGCACGATTTAGTAGATCAAACTTAACTGATGCAGCACTAAGTATGAAAAGAAATATAATATCTAGATAATCAAGCCTTTGACTGATTTTCAGGGTGGTGGATACATTATATAATCTAAGCCAACAAAATAATCTAGCCGATATCGACAAAACCCTAGATGGAGATCGGCCGATGCAAGTAGAAAATATTGTCAATCTAGATTATATAACGTATATGATAACTCATCGGCTAGCACTCCGATAAAACATTAGCATGAACCTATCGGCTTAAAAAAATTTATATTATCAACAATAATCTAGTAGGTTGAACCTAAACGATGCAGCACGAGATTGTATATGATAATCTAATACTTGATGAACCGATAGATCTGTCTAATGTGATCGATATAACAAATCTATTTAAAACAACATTGTGATTTTAGAGATATATCGGCTAAGGCAGAAGATCAGACTTAACCAAGACAGTCCCAACTAAACCGATGCGTCTCTAAACACAATGCAACTAAGATATAATTGAGATATCAAGTAAATATATCAACCGAACCAGAGCGATCCAAGAGATCGAAGTGATGCAGCCTTGAACAACACCAATGTAGCCGATAAATTCACCGGGACCCTACGGAACGTAGGGCTTACCCCTTCGCCGGAGATCGAAAGCCGATGCAGCCCCGCGTCAAGTGCCAAATTCCGCCGGTTGATAAGTAAAACCTCAGAAAGAGGGTGGCGATGCGCCGAGAGTAGTTGTATTGATCGAGAGATAATTTACATAAACCCCGGGTGTACATATTTATATCCATGGGTAGATACTAGACCATATCGGACACGACTCATATTAACCTAATACAAATCCAACTAACGAACAAAGCCCTTAGGCGGACTCTTACCGAGATTATCTATAAGGAAATTACATATATTTCTAATTAATTGATACAATTGCATTTTCAGAACTCTATCCGTGTGTGACAATTCATATGAAGCACCTTGATTTAACCTGATGACGTGTATCGAGTCGTATTACCAAAATCGGCTCAATCGGCTAACCTTGTCCGACTCGAATTCTGCCGATTCTGATCGCAGCCGATTCGGACTCCAGCCGATTCTTACACTAAGCCGATGATGACTTTGAGGCTAACCAAATTTCGTCGTCAACAATATTATGTTTCTTTTCATACTTAGTGCTGCACCAGTTAAGTTCGATCTACTAAATCGTGCTTAGAACCATAATCTCTAGTCTGCTTCTTAATTACCAATAAAGGTTTAATCGGAGTTTCAACCGATGAGTTATCTGGACGTTGCATTGGTTTATAAGGGTTATATACAAGTTCGATTTAGCCGATAACAACAAAGGTTTCATTGTTTATCTAATCATTTGGATTTATTGACATCGGACCTCCAGCCGATGAATGCTTCAATCTTCGGATCAGTGCTTATTCAATCTATCATTACCATTCGATTGGTTTCTACTGAATTATATTACTGTTTTATTACATTATCATCAGCCGATTATTTTTATGTCATTATTTGCTCAAGTATTAAGATCTATACTAGATATCGGCTGGTATCGGCATCGGCTAGAATCACTTCATCGGCTTGTCAGCCGATCGGCTATCTTTTGATCTTCAATTTATATATCTTGTCAGTTGCAGGATCAAACTAACTGGCACGCCCGCATCTCATCATTATTCTGGACCTGCACTAAAGCTAAGCAGATCTCCCAGGTCGTAGTATTTTTACGTGCCCAAACAAATAGCACGCGGCCTCGGCCCAGCATCAGGACAATGCGACTGACAACTCCAAATACAAGCAGGCACGCAGACCCTTAAGGCTTCAACTCGCCGTGCATCATCCGGACCTGCTTGACAAGGTAGGAGAACTTGAATATCTTAAACCCACCCAAATTAATCTGTAAAAATCCCTACATGCAATGGCCGGTATTCTCTTCTTTTTGAGATAAACAAAGGTCTTAAAGAGTAAGAAACCACGAGCAACACAAACAGGTAAACAAATACACAAATTTTATTGCCAGTTCCTACGACTGACTAACTGACATGAAAAGGTGTTCAGGACAATTGCCACGGACATGAATGTACAAATCACTTGGACTAAGCACCCATGGAGCATTTATCTAGACAAAGGAAAGCGCCAAAGAAGTTCAAATCGGCAAAATAAATTGCCTTGTTTATATACACAACCAAACTAACAGAATTCGGCAGCCGGAGAAGCAATTCAGAGCTTATCCATGTCGGCGTTCCTAAAGCTGCCACCGAGGAGTGACAAGAGGCCGCCACCGTGCACCCTTCCCTCCGGAACAGCACAGCCTCCCTCTCTGCCCCCGTGCACGGTAGGTTCAGACGACGACGAGGGCATCATAGAGCGAGGCACCAGCACCTGGGGAGGTATCATCATCACCTGGCTCCTCACCGTGCCGTCGCAGTCCGACGCGGTGCTGATGCCCGACGAGGAGTACTCGTTCGTCATGCTGCTCGTGGCAGCGACGGTCACTATGCCGCTGAAAAGGCCTGGTGGGATCATGCTCGCGCCGTTGTTCGCCTCGTCGCGCTCTTGCTGCTTGGCCGCCAAGGTCCCATGCGCGGCGCACAGGCCGCTCCTGCCGCGGGCGAACTTCTCGCAGCCCGTTCCCCACGTGCACCGCTTGCCGCCGCCGTGAGCTTTGCAGAAGTCTGTGCTCCCCTGGGCGCTCTTGCTGCAGTTGTCGACCTTGCACCGCTTGCCTCCGCCATGCTTCACGCAGCAGTCCGTGCGGCCACGGGCGCTCTTGGTGCAGCCAGCCACTGAACAGCGCTTCCCTCCTCCGTGCGCCACGCAGTACTCAGTGCCACCATGGACGCTCTTTGGGCAGACGCCGCCACCTTCGAACATGCATCGCTTCCCGCCACCGTGTGCTTTGCACAGAGGCGTGCTCCCCTCAGCACCTTTGCTGCAGCCGTCAAAGATACACCGCTTGCCACCGCCGTGCCCTTTGCAGTACAATGTGCTGCCCTGAGCCCCCTTGCCGCAGTCCGGGAACTGGCAACGGCGGCCACCACCATGAGAAATGCAGAGCCCAGCCTTACCCTCGGCACTCCGGATGCAACCTTGCACCGTGCATCTCTTCCCACCACCGTGCTTGATGCACCGCCCAGACTTACCCCGTGCAGCTTTAGGACAGCCATCATGTTCACAACGACGGCCTCCACCATGAGCGATACAAAAATCCGTCTTCCCTTCAGCACTCTTGGTGCAACCAAGCTCCTCGCACCGCCGACCACCACCATGGGCCTTGCAATATGCAGTGCTGCTCTCTGCACCTTTGTGGCACCCAGGCTTATGGCATCTCTGCCCACCTCCATGGGCAATACACAGCCCTGATGCACCTCTCGCACCTTTGGAGCATCCCTTGAACCTGCACTTCTTGGGATGCCGGGGCTGATTCCTTTGTTCTGATGTGGTTGTTGCAGTGACAACGTCGGAGCTCACACCAAATGAGGTCTCTGTCATAGCAGAAGGCTCAGGGCTCAGCTGAAGGTGATGTTGAACATGCTGAGTGTTATCATTGTCGCTGTGCGTCAGGTCTAGTGAATCCTGGGTTTCTGCTTCGAGGGTCTCATTGACAGCAGAAGAACCGGAGCGTGGAGCAAAGAGTAGGGATGGCATGTAGCCACCGATGCTCCTTACAGCAGCAGATGTTGAGGCTTCATCAACAACAGGAAAAGAATGAACTGTTCCATCTGGTGCTTGCAAAGGTTGAATTGTTTGAGAAACATCCATCTGAAGGCCAAGCCTCAGTGTCCCAGGATCGGTGATAGTCAAACCCTGCCCAGATAATGAAGGAGCTTCTTTAAGCTTGTCCACTCCAGTGGGCTGACACTCTGCAGAGTAAAAATTCGGCGTTGGACCCAACCCAAGGACTAACCTGCAACCATCATCTCTAGCTGCGATGCTATCAATGCTCTGTGTATTTTGATTTCCATGGCCATAATTAGCCATTGCAGAGCCCAGGCAGTCCATGTGGGGTGTGCTTTTGCCAAGATTCACCATGTAGCTCTGAGCTGAGTGTTCCATTAACACAAATGGGTTATTCATTGGAGGTTGATTTGGAATGTCCACAAAGCTGTTATCCATCACAGCTTGACAATATGACAACGGTGTGAGAGCAAATGACAACTGAATCACTGAATAGCTGAAGAACAGGGAACTGATGATCTTTCAAACACGGACCACAGAATAGACAAAATGGAAGAATATCAGCAGAAGTGTAGTACTGAAGCAACCACCACTGACAAATCCTGAGGTGTCTGCACGGTCCATGCCTGTCTTGTTTTGGTTGAATTTATGACCCAATGCTACTTGACCTCCACAGCACTAAACAACATCTTTGATAGTTGACATCAAGCATAGGCAGGAGCCTCGAAATGTTTTCTGGTAGGGAGGTCCTCAACTGACAAAAGCAAAACAAAATATTAACCAAAATTCAGATGTCAAATAGTATATGTTTAGTGTGATCTTATGTGTTCGAAACTATCATAACACCATAGACAGGTCGCCATGCCAGTAAAACAAACCAAAATTAGTGCCGTGCAAAGATTAAAAATCAGAAGTGAATAAAATTTATTCCATCCATTCAAGTATACATGGCATGCTTTATTCACACACATGTTCAACTATATAGGGCACACACAGTTTTCAAGGTAATTTTGCACATATTTTGGGGCATAAATCATTTAATACTACCTTAGGTAAAGAAGATTGAAGGGTCAAACAGAGTAACTAACATGAAAAAGTCTTTCTCCAACAAGGAGGCAAAAATGTGGGGTCTAATCAATTTGAGCAACAACATGCACGAGCAATTCCCGTAGCAAGAATTTGCACAGTAAAAATCTCAAAATATTGACAGAACCTATCTGCCCTTTCTTATACTCCTACTACCAGCCACCCAGATGCTACCTTTGCTGTCTTGAGTGAAACATACGGTTTAAACTGGGCCTAGCAGTGTCAAAAACTCAAAATGCGGTGATCAATGAACCAGGAAATCAACCACATTGCAATGCGCAATCTACAAAGAGGAATAGTATGAAGTAATGAACCCTCATCAGTGTACCTAATGTAAAGTACAATAACCAAGATCAGCAATCATAAATACATGTTATTCTCCATGAAAAGGTAACCAAAAGATTGGATAGAAAACAAGTAACCAATGTCTCTGTTTTTTTTTTCTTAACCAAAAACGACTGTCATATACATTTTTGGTCTTCTGCATACAACTGCAAGACCTGTGCCTCTTATTGCATATCTAAATACCATAACAATGCAACTTTCCTAAAATCAACCACACATTCTATAACATTCCCATCGGTAACAAATATTGGATTATACTGAACATATCATAATACAGGTGCATTTCGACTGACTAGAAAGGTTCAGACTTAAGTAGTATCAATTTATATATGGTTGCCCAACAAGTACTGCTCAACAAAGAGCATCCTGAATCTCCCTTTGGACTCACATCTGACATTTTTTCTGACAAAATAAATTAGCAGATACGAAGAACAGCCTTTGCGGTATGGCATCACGGATTGCTGAGAAGTGCACAAGATTACTACACACAAAATTTCTATTATCCAAGAATTCCAGTCCAGAACAGTTAGTTCATTCTTGTCCTACTATTATTATTTTTTTTCTGAACTTCGCCTGATTCTCTCCTAGTCTTAGGTACGGAGTACTATTCTTTATGGTCTCGTGTACTAGCTAACCAGGAAGAGAAGTCCATATACTACAACAATCTATCTATGTACTTACCTAGTTAGATTGAGAGTAAATAGTAAAAGAGAAGAACCCGAGAAAAGGGGAGGAAATGGAAGAGGACACAGGATTATCTCTCTTATTATCTAAGAGTACAGGGTTCAGACTTAAGAGGCTCAGAGCATCAGACCATCACAATTGCTGAACATCCCAAAACAACAAGTATCCCAAAACCAGGAACCCTCTGCTCTATCCTGAACCTTCACAGAACCCCCAAAAATCCTTCAATTCTCCTACGACAACAAACTAGAATACCGTGGCACAGAACAGATCTGATTGTTTCCTGAAAAAATAAAAACAGAGAAAAACTTCCACCAAACCGAACATGGAATTCCCCAATCGGGACACCACGAGGGGCGACCTAAAAGGGGAACTGGGACCAACAAACCCATCCCTGCAAAACCCCCTGCAGCCATGACATGCGAAGAGAAAGGAAAGGACACAAGGCATAATCGCGGCGGGAGTGAGCAGGCGTCAGTCACCTTGGCGCGCGAGAGCGGAGGAGAGGGAAGAGGGGTCTCGCCACGGAGCGGAGCGGAGCGAGGAGGGCGGGGAGTCGATCGCTGCGGGCGGCGGGTGGAGGCGGAGGCGGAGGCGGAGGCAGTGTGTTTGCTGCCTTCTGGTGGCTTCCTAAATGCGCGAGAGGGAGAAGAAGTACTGCCTCCGTGTATGGAATGCGGGTGTGGGGGAATCGGTAGGACTCGTCGCGTGCAGGTGGGACGGGACGGCGCGGCGGGGTGGATGGAGGACGGCGGGATTACCTGGCGAGCCTGGCTGACTCTGCTCGGCGGCTGCGCGAGCCAGCCAAGCGCCCGACCGGCAGCGAGCCAGCTGTTTCTTTACCCTTCTTTTTTTTAATGTTTTTATGTGTTATCTTGCGTGTTCTTTTTTTTCCTTTTTATTTTTTGTTTTGGTTTGTTTTGTATCTGGCCGGATATCGTGTGGTGACGAATAGCCTGCGGGTTGGATTCATCCCCTCGCCATGATAATCACTTGCATCTTAATTGAGAAAGACTACACGGGATCCCGTTGTAGGGATGGATTACTTTTCTTCGACGGTTGAAATCATCCCACATCTTCACTTCCTTCTTAGTGAGTTCGACACCGTCTTATCCCCCACGCTATGAGCTTGAGCACCGTGCCTTCAACAGAGGCACCGGACAGTGGCGAAGCATGGTAACGATGCTAGTAGAACGTAGTGGCACCAACATCGGTATCAGCGAATGTGATACTAGGAGGCAACAACGCAGAGGATAAAGGGATGAGAGGAGAGGAGGTGTTAGCAACATATGGCTCATCGGCCGGTCAAGTAGAGGCAACATGCGTCCCCTTTTCTCACCTTAATACCAAATAATGCATCGAATATATTATTCTATATGTACCATGGGTATGAGCTGGTACTTGGAGGTACCGGATCTGATACCCTTAGGTACATAGGATACCAGGTCTGATACCCGTAGGTATCAGCTACGGTACTAGAGGTACTACTCGAAGATGATGGGTCGCACAACGTGCCTACACACAGCATCGATGAGGACCATGATGACTTCACCGCCACATAGCCTGCCAATCAAAGCTCCAGATCCAGCAACTTCGTTGCTCCACCTCCATCACCATCAACAACGCTTGGGAGGAGGTGCTCGTGTCGGCCGATGTCCTTCTTGATGGTCTCCTTTTCTCCCATGTTGTCCCCTTCCATCATGGGAGCCAGATCCGATGGACGCCACATGGCTCAAGCGTGAGATGGAGAAGGCCACGGACCGGCGTCGTCCACCGCCCTCGTCACCGAGGTGCACTCGGCCTAGATCCGGCATCGGGTAAGCATAGGCCTTCTAGTTCCAGTGTGCCGATGGCCCGCAACACTGCCATACCTACCCACAGACCGGTGGAGGAAGGAAGAGAGAGGGGGAGCATGGAAGGGGAACACATGAAGAGAACAGAGAAGAAAGAGGAGGCTGTGAAAGAGGAGAGGATAATGCACCGTGGTGGTCGGCACCATTAAGTATTCGCACCCGGACGTAATATTGTTCTATAGATTATCTAAAGCGAAGGGATACCTTCTTTTTATTTGGATATATTGATACTATGATTAGCTATAACAAAAGATAAAGATGGTATTATAATATACCTTGCTATTTATGCCATCATAGTCGGTACCAACCGACACTTTTCTTTTTTCAAAAATAGCAATCATTTCCTTATCTTCGACCTCAATTTAGCTTATTGGTGCCATCCAGACAAGGAGGCAAATGCTAAAGATGAAATATGGTGCTAGATTTGGCAACGATGAGCATGGTTTAAGTGGGACACCTCATACAAAGAATTCAATATAGTCTTGATTTCTATTCTTTTCTTCATCTTCAAACTTCTAGTTTCTCGTTTTCTATTAGCATGTTTTTCAAACTATTAAATAATGCGCACTTTGAAAAATTCCATACATACAAGTGGTTTAAAAAAATCAAACAAATTCATTTCTGAAGTTTATAATAATTAATATTTAATTAATCATAACCTATACTTTGCATGATCGAACGCAGAGTAGGATGGACATTATAAAGGAAACCCAATTATGGATTGTTGATTGTCAAACACAGCCTAAAACGCTGCATCATGGCCTAATCTAAAAGTAAGTGTTTTACATTTTATACCTCCTGTCGTCTTGCACCCTGTAAATTTTTCATCCGAAACTCTCCTAATTAATTCAACCTAGTTCTTGACTTAAAAATCTACTCCCTCCATCCTAAAATATAAGAAATTTTGAATGAATAAGGTACTTTCTAGTACCATGAGTTTGGATAGATTCTCTATCTAGATTTATAATACTATCAAATATCACATCTTTTTAAATCACTTATATGATGGAGAGAGTAAATACGACAAACAGGCTAGAGCAGATCTCAGATCTGCAGCAGCAGTTTGGAGCAGTGACCCCCCAATTTGGCCATTTCCTCCCATCGCTTTCACCGAAAAGGAGGGGGGCCCACGTAGAGCGACGCACGGCCAAGCGCTCCGGGAGAGCCGTTTACGTGCACAAGTTGCGCGCCCGTTCGGGCCCCGGCCACGTTGGACCATTGCACGCTCGCAACATCCCTCGTGGAGCCCAGAACTTGTTTGGTAGCACAGTGCCGATAAATCCTGGAGCCGTGGGTCACCCGCTGTTACTTCTTCTGAATGCTACCACCACCAACAATACAGTTTTCTGCGAGATGTTTGTAGTATCTGTACAACTTTGAGAGCCACTAGTACCTGAGCTGGGCAAGTGGAATAAACATTCACTGTGTTTATTTAAAAAGCAGGGCCGTCTGGCCTCCTTTCTTTTCTTTATAAAAAAACATTAACTGCGTTTTCAAGTTCAGTAAGAACGTTTTGCACGGCGTGTCGTCCTCTTGGATGACGAGTTCAAGATTTACGGTCGTGTGATTAGGAGGGTTTAATTGTTTTACGGAGTGCTCAGTTCGTTTGGGACAAGCGAATTGCTGTGAGGTTTCTGCAGTTGGTTGAGCCGCTCAACGACACAGCAGGCTCACAAGCCGAGCCGGCTACACTGTGATACGAAGGCTCGGCTCATCTCATCGGCGCGATTCTCTCTCCACCGTCCGTTCCGCGAACCGCATCCGATTCGCCGTGTCCTCCACTTGTCGACATCCCACAGGCCGCCTCCCATTCTATAGTGGCGTTCACGCGCCCGAGACGCCTCCCCTAGGAGAAAGTAGGGGACACACTAGCTTTAAAAAAAACTACCTGCCTAAAAATAAAAAACACTCTCCTCCCCACGCACGACCGCGCCCTCGCTACCCGCCATGTGGGCCCCAACCTTTCCCTGCCCCACCCGTCATCCGCCCCTCCAGCGGAATCTCGCTGGTACGCTCTCGGGGCCCACGCCCCTCGGCCGGTCGCGGCCCCTCCTCTCGGGGTCCGCCACGTGTCGCGCCTCCCATTCGCTCGCCTCTGTGGGCCCGGCCGTCCGTCCTCCGCCAGTTTTGGGCCTGGGCCCTGTACTAGCGTAACCTAGCCTGCCACTGCATTTGCTGTGCGCGACGACGCGAGGGCGGTGGCGTCTGGTGGCGGCGGCGGGCGGCGGCCGTGCGGTAGCGGTGACGCCAGCCGAGAGTCGCTTGGCGGTGGGGCCCAGCAGAGACGCGACGCTTTTACTAAAAGCTTAAGGACGCTGACGTCTCCTTCTCCGTTGGCTGTGGCTCCGTGCGCGTCCTGGCGACCACGAGAACGACGACGACGAGGAGTTCGGTGGGGCTCCTCACGCCGAGCCAATCAGATTTTCTTCACCACCTGGTGATGTAATCGCCTTTTAATTTAACTTGCGAGCGTGCACGTTTAAATCCCGAAGGGACCATGTGGATTGCGTCATCGCTGACAACGAAAGGATTTACTAGTAGTAGTACATTTGATCATTTTGTATGAAAAAAAGTAGCAAATGCCACCAAACGTCACCACTATAAGCCAGATTAGAAATGAACAATGCAATTAGTTTTGTTTGGGCAAGAGAACCTTCGGGATCCACACGGTCGAGCCTCAGCTTCAGCTCCTGCGGCGTCCAGATTAGAAATGAAATAAATTAAGCACCGATCGAGCCAATAATCGTTTAGTTGGCAGCAATATTCTACAGCAAATTGGGCCAATAGCATTGGGTCAAACTGGTTTAACAACTGATCGAATCCCATGGATTGGTGCCTGCCTACCGTGGGCTATATAATCCAGGATCCTGTATGCAAATAATTGGTGCAACCTGCTATCGGTCACTGAAGTCGTCGCTCGTCAGTTACTAGTCGTGTCACTTCAAAAAATCAGTGAGTTTACAGTGTCAAGCAATGACAAATGGCACCATTGTTTACATGCATGTCATAGATTCAAACTTACAGTAACGAGGTTGCATCAATCCCTCAGTCCTTCAATAAGCTTGAACCCTTTATTCACATTTGTGAACACAAATGCAATATCTAAGGGCCAATCTGTCTCAAAAAAAAAAAAGAGAAACGCTCGGGGTCTTCCAGCTATCTCCACAAGGTGGTGGGCTAGTAAGTCTGGGTTCGAAATCTCACCCTTCTATTAATTTGATATTAGGTTCTTCCCTACGCGTTTTTAATCTATGTACGAAATACAAAAAAGAGCAATAATGCAATATGCCCCGTCGGAACTTTTTACATACAGGACCATAAATTTCTGTAGTATTGCAAAGGAAGGCAGCTACAATGCATGGGCTATAGTTGGGCTAAAGATGTATGGTTGAAATTTGGGCCAAACTAGATCCTCAACGTAGTGGACTTAAAACGGCCCAATGAACAATTACTTTTGTTGCTCCTGAAAGAATCGAGAGGAGGCTCTCGTAGTCGTACCTACATTCTGCTGCTAACATTTTTGTCCTCTCTTTTAGATTACATGACAGTAGTGAATGGGCCCATATGCCCCCGCAGAAGGTAGGCTAAAGGATAATTCCGTGAAACATGAAACAAATTCCTACTACTAAAGCTTACGCAGATAATGTGAACAGCACGAGCACTGAAGTCACGCCCATTGCTCAACCACCGTAACGACGAAGGTGCTTTTCCTGGTTTCTTTGTTTGTCATTGCATATTTGGGAATAATTAACTATTTATCACTCTTACAAGTAGTGATAAATGATTTATCACTAGACCCACATATCATAGATATATAAGGGTCTACATATCCTAAACAGCGAGTGACAAATCTTTAATTATCACATCTCAAAAGTGGTAAAAAGTTAAATGTCCTGCATATTTGCATTGGACAATGGCCGCAAGTTTTTTGCATGCTTAAAAAGCTGCTTTTCTTTTTGCAATAACTTAAAAACCTTTCTTTGTCACAAGTGCTCGAGTGATACGTATAATCTACTTATAGAATTAAGCTCGAGCTAGCCTAACATGATCACCCGAATTTTAACGTGGAATTTGCTATTGACCTCCAAAATGACCGAGATAGTGATTGCTATAGATGACATTTTCTCTTTTCTTCGCTGCTTCTGCTTCTGAAGTCTGAAGTCGGTGTAGCACCACGCGTCGGGGTAGAGGTAGCAGTATCGAGTCATGGACCACCAGCTTGGTGCCGAAACTGCTGCCAGTGATCTCATCATCGCGTCTCTCCGCCTCTCCGGGTGCAACCTGCTTAGGGATGGCAATGGACCCCGTACCCTGCTACCCGATGAGGAAAACATCTATTAGGATTTACAAATGGGACCAAATTAGTCCCCATGGGGCTCTAAACGAGCAAATAAGCCCACATCGGGTGGACCAGGTTCGGGGACGTTCGCTTGGTTCCTGTCCCCGCATCCCCATGAGGCCCCGAATATACCACATCCTTTCTATTCCACAGGTGCTAGCAGCCCATATAGAAAAGCCCAACGTTGGCCCATCTCGTGTGTGTATATATATATTCAGAAGAAATCCTAAGTCACTCAAGTCCTCCTATCCAGCAGCTCTCCCCACAGTCAGCTGCCACAAGCCAGGCCGATACGAGCTTGGCGCACTCGGCTTCCTCGTCACGTCGTGCGCTTGGCCTCCGTCTCACACTGCCGCATCGCTGTCTCGATGTAGGGCCAGCTCGACGGCGCTGTCGCCACCACCAAGCACTGCCCCAAGCTCGAACAGATCAGCTGCAGCATGTTCTTTTTTCTTTTTGCGGGAAGCTGTAGCATGTTCAATCCAACGACTTTTGCATTGATTGATTTTCTGGTTGTGTGCTTGTGTGAATGGATTCGACTAGCTTCCAATTGATGTATATCCCTGTGCGTGCATGTGTATTACCAAATATGTTGCATATGGATCCACTTGGAGATCAGTTTTTGCTTGAATGTTATTTTCTTCTGTTATTTCTACCCCAATTTCATGCCTGCTCTTCTCAGGTTAGGGACCCATCGGGGCCCCAACACCATGTACGGGGACGGGGATGATGGAAAAATAGCCCTGATGTCGGGGGTGGGGACGGGGAACGAGCGATTCCTACATGTTCGGGGGCGGGGACGGGGACGGGGTACCATAACCCGCTCGGGATGGCCCAGTTGCCATCCTTAAACCTGCTCTATCCTACTAGTTATGTCCCGTAACAATTCATTTTAAGCTTCTTCCATTTATTCTAAAATAAGTTTGTTTTTGAGTAATTGTTGTATCGGAGTTTGTGAAAGTAGAGAATAATTTATTGAGAGTAGATAAAGTGGAGAATAATTATATTAGGATTTGATAAAGTAAGGGTATTCTGTTTTATGTTGATATGATATGAGTTGCATGGATATAAAATAAACTTATTTTGGGACAGAGGAATGAGAATGAGCTGTGTTTCCTCTTCAATGCCTATTCCGTATAAATTAAGGGTTAATTAGATATGTGCCATTAAAAATTTGTCGGTTTCGAAATATGCCATTACTATTTGAGTATTTGTAACTAAGTCACTGCTACGCATTTATAGTCTCAGTGATATCACTAAGATACGTATTTTGCATGTATTGGACGAAAATGCCCTCATATTCTACCTCTTTCTCTTCCCTCATCCTCTCCCCTCTCTCTGACCCAAATATCATCGCCGCCGGCGACGCCTCCCCACTACTCCTCGACTAGGTCGGCCCGTCCGCGTCCGCCGCGCCATTGTGGGATCCTCACCTTTGCCGATGGTGGTGGTGGAAGCGCTCGGTCTCCCTTTCCTTGTCCCCGTCCTCTTCATCCGCATCCCCTGCGCGGGCCTCGACCTCCCACGTTGGCGGCGGTGGTGTACCTAGCAGTCGCTACGATGGGGTTTGGTTGGGGTGGGGGGAGTGATCCGCAGTCACGGTTGACCAGGCAGAGGTGGCTGCGGCACGTTGACGACATCAAGGTCAGGGTCTCGGCGCTCGCGGTGCCCTGCCCTATGAGGGGGACCGTGGCGCTTGCGGTCACCGCTGTCGAGCCATCGCTATCTCAGGTTGTGGAAGAGAGAAGAGGGGGAAAGGGTTGGAAGGAAGAAGAAGGGTAATTTTGTCCAATCATTTTTTTAAATGCATCCAAGGGGTAAATAATGGCATGTTTCAGATATGTGTGAAATTATAATAGTATGATTCCAAATACTTAAATGAATACTAGTTGCATATTTTAAAACCAGCATATTCTTAATGGTATGGAATTAACCCATAAATTAAGGTTATAGAGTGTCAAAGGCCTTTAAAAAAAGTGTCAAAGGAGCACGGGATGATAGAGAGCCGACGGATTTTTTGTGTAAGAGAGACTGATATCTCTTTAGCCCCGGCGGATTTTTTGTGTACCTACAGATAGATATAGGTAATAGGCCATCCATTCATTTTGATCCAATGGATCATATTCATCTATACTACACCATACACCATGTAGTATCGACAATAGAAATTGTATATGGGTAAATTTGGAAAAAGAAAATCCCACAGCAGTTAAGTAAATTTGTCATCTTCGTTGAAAGACTGAATTTTAGTAACTTCTAGTTTTTGCTCTGCAAGTGGGTCAGCCCTAATGCATACAGGTTGAAGATGCATGCATGCAGCCGATCCTTTTTTTTTTTGGCTTCGGTTGATTGTTTGCCTCCAAGGCCACGTAATACACGCAAATACGAAGGACCCGACTACACTGAGATTGCTAGCGAAATAACTCTATCATGCGACATAAGGGTTTCCAAAAAAAAAGAAATGCGTTTTTCCCACTCCGCACACGTGCCTTGCTAAAAAAAGGAAAACCACCTTTTCACGCATATCAGCTTACGCACTTTTTTCGTGGGCCGAGACGTAACACACAACAGCGTCACCTCCCCCTCTCCTCCACCGAAACAACGTCATCTTCCACCTCCACCACCAAGAGAACACCGCCATTAACACCTAAAAAAAGAAGAAAAACGAAGAGGAGCAGGAGGAGGAAAATCAATAATAAATTGGGGGAGAGAAAGCAGGAAGAGCAGATCCAAAATAAATAACAAACTATATATTAATAAAAAAACATATTAAAGTTACTTTTTAAAACATATTTACTTCCTCGTAATATGCAAGTTACTTATATGAATCGCAAAACTTACTTCTATAGCCTAAAAGAGTGTTTCAGCTGCCACCCTTGCCCCTAAAAATGAAATGCAAAAGGCTCGTGAGTGCTCTAATCATTAAAACACACAATTCAAGAAATGTTAAAGTTACTTTTCAGAAACAATAAAGTTACTTCTAACAAATACTAAAGTTACTCCCCATAAACATGTAAGTTACTTGAGTGCTTTAATCATTAAAATACACAATTCAAGAAACGTTAAAGTTACTTTTCAGAAACAATAAAGTTACTTCTAACAAACACTAAAATTACTCCCAAAAACATGTAAGTTATTTTTATGACATATAAAAGTTACTTCATATAAGTTAATTATATAGAAAGTTACTTTTGAAACATATAAAAGTTACATCCTAGTAACATTTAAGTTTCTTTTAAAAATATGTGAAGTTACTTTTGAAATATGAAGCATGTCATATGGAGAAACTTAAAGGTTTACTCTCATTTTGCATATCATACACCTCGTAGGGAGTATCGAAGGCCCAGATGACGGTGTTGGTAAGGAGGCTATGCAGGGGAGGGGGCTAGGGATGACGAGGTGGCTAACGCGTCGCATCTGCCACAACAAAATCCCCCGCTATCGCCTCCGCTGCAGCAGAAGCCCGCCGCCGCGGAATCCCATCGCCACCACCGCTCGGTGTCGCCGTAGTAGAAGTCGTTGATCGCTGTTTCTTCAAATTTTGAGGAGGAAACAGTAGCCGATAGGACAAAACCGCGACAGCCTCCTGCCACCTCGCCATGCCGCGATGGAAGGAAACCTTCGCCGCCTCCGCCTCTCTCGTTCGCTCTCTCTCTCTCTCCGGCGCGAATGGATGAGGATGAAAACGAAGGGTTGGGACGAGGATGACGATGACGCGCGGTGGGACGGCTGGGATAACGACGCGCGGATGGACGCCACGTCAACTCGCGCGGGATGGACGACTCTCGCAGCGTTGCGCGATAGCGCCAGATCGAGAAGCTTCTCGAAATAGATTTTGCGAAATACGAAATATATGCTGAAGGGTTGTTCCTTCCATGTTTTAGAATACCGATCGAATTGGATCTAATAGCGGCGGCGCGCTAACTCACGACTTACAGGTAGTGAAGTAGCAACAACGATCCATAACCTCTATGGTTTAATACGATTATACGAACACAAATGGTTTAATTAAAAAGAAATTAAAAGGACTTATATTAATGCCTAAACAAAAGTCTAACATACCCTAACAAATCAACAGTCGGATTTGATCCTACTACTCCCTCCGTTCCAAATTATAGGCCGCCCCCTTTTTTTAAGGAAATTTAAACTCACTAATTTTTAACTAATGATTATACTAACCATATATATACTAAGTATTATGCATGCTATATCACTATATTCATATTTTTGAAGTACTTTTATGTGATACTAATTTCATATTCATTGAGAAAATAACATTGAATAAATAATTATCAAAATATGTCATTAAATACCGCGAAAAAAATATAGATCTTATAATTTAGGATGGATGGAGTACTCTACTACAACTTCCCGTGAAAGTCACCGTAAAAAGCCTTATGGTGTTAGAGGGGAATCGCGGGCACTCCAAAAGAAAGAAATTTGGTCGCCGATCACGACATGTAATGAAGGGAAATTTATCTCAGTGATTACTTGGGTAAAGAGTGGGAAACGTGTGTGTGATATTCTCCTGGTTTTCATGCCGAGAGATCAACCAACATCACACTCATGAGTCACTCAGCTACCACAGCAAGGGTGCTTTCCCAAATTTCTTTGGCGTTGCATTTAACAATTGCCGTGATGTTTTTGCATGTTTACATGCACGTGAAAACTATGGGCAAACTAAACCAAAGCCTGTTATAACTGAGAGGAATATTTCAATGATAACCTAATCCGAAGATTGCTAGATATACCAAAGCTATGGCATCACGCCCTTTTCTTGAAGATTCTTGCAACAGATAAGAAGAGAAAAAAGGAGGAGAAAAAAAGGAGGTACGCCGGCCAGAAAGCATCAACGGAGGAAAGTTTGGTGGATGAGACGATGAGTGACATGTGAGCTGTGAGCAATACTTGGAATCTCTCAGGGTTTTTTAAGTGACGGCTGAGTGTGGGGTTGTGGGGGTGGAGATGTGCTTACCACGTGAATAACCCTATATACTTTGACCCAAGGCTGGCAGGCATCTTTCTCGTTACTGTTTCTCATTGTGGGAGTAGAAGCACAACTTCCTTCTCACTGCCAACTCTAGATAGCATCCAAGTGGTTTTATTGCAGATGCAAGCTGTTGCAAAAGCTAGGGATGAAAACGATCAGAAACAATAGGAGAACTACCTCAACCATTTCCATAACCATATTTTTCTCGGAAACGAAATCGAAAACGGTAAAGTCGGAAACGAAATCGATATCGGAAAACCGAAAACGGATAGACGGAAATATATCGGTACAGATCAGAAACCGGTAACAAAGACGGAAACATTAAACTATAAAAACATACATATAAATTTGCATAATTTTATACATATAAATTTGCATAATTTTGATTTAAGAGTCAATGAATCTCTAAACCGTGATCAAGTATAGACATAGCCTATAAATATCGACATATTTAGAAATACGGTAATTACCATATTATAAAAGAAACGATAATTTCCATAAGAATATGGTAAATACGGAAATGATCGGTATAACAACAAAACCATTTCCGCTTCCATTTCCATATTTTTTACCATTTCCAAGTTTGTTTATGTCGATTACCATTTTTATATGGCTCGGCCGGTAAAAAGATGAAAATGAATACCGGTCGACTGGTAATTTCCGTTACCATTTTCACCCATAGCAAAAGCACAACTGCTTTACTTGTTTTCCTTCTATATTAGTGTATGTCTGGATGATGTCTAAAATGTACTAGGTACCATTCATGTTTTGTGTTTTTAAAGTGGAACATTTGGAAGCAATTAATATGTGGCAGTATGTATTGTTGATTCTTTTACTCTCTTTAGGCTGGCTGGCAAATTTTACTATGGTTGTGTTCTAAAGTGAGGTTGGTCTAGACTAATCCCTCATTTATCGTGAGCATGTTTTGTAAACTATTAAACATTGTGTTTCGATCAGAAACTTTCTATATAGAAGTTAATAAACTAATTTTACACTGATGACTCGTCCCGTTTTCTATGTCACCAACTAACTATTCCCAACAGACAACAGCTATGTCGAACTTAGACTAAGACACAGAGAATATAACAGTACAATGTGCAGTCCCCATAGTAAGTTGCCAATAGAACACCGTTGTCCTCTCTTTGTTAGGAGTACATGGTATTTAGGCTTTATCCCTTTAAATGAAAAGTGATACAGTACTGCTCTATATATTCATGGAATATTTGTAAGCATCAGAATCACCAAATGGTAAGCATCCCTATATAACCTTTATCTAGGGGTTATCACACCGAAGCTAGAGAGTTGTAAGTGGTATGTAAAGTTGTGCGTGTGATAACTGATAAGATGCCATCCACTGGGATAACAGATTTATCAGTTGCCAAGTTAAAAAAAGTTTCTACTACAATATCTTTTAAAAAGGTTTTGCATTTTCTAACATAACGATTACTACATCCTAGATGACAGATTTATGGAGTAGAGATTCTACAAAGATTAAATGCACAAAATTCAGAAATTTGGAGAAGTATTATCTCTGTTCTAAAATTTTGTAGCTTAGAATGAATTTTGACAATAAATCTGAACTGGTTATGATATTTTAAGTTATAGAAAGTACTTTTCTCAACTACTCGGAGAGCAGTACTACAGAAGATATTTCGGGTGAAGTGCGGCATGTCAGCCAATCCCTCTTTTTCTGCATCAATCTCCATTCGTAGGAGTACTACTACTCCATTTTTCTTTGTGGAAAAGACATGAAGCTTTTCGAATCCAGCCACAGTGCCATGGGCTTGGTAGAGTACAGTACATTTTTGATCGGAAACTCTGAAGTTGAGTGAACCACATCAACCAGTACGGAGCTCTAATGGCGCTCGAGACGTACTGCTCCTAAAACAAACCATCACATCGACGTGCCATTTCGATGGCAGGCAGCACCGTTGCCAATTTGTCATTTTCACGAGGTGCTCGACGATGCGTTGAATCTTCCACTGTCTTTGTTAGGGGTAGTAGCATCAGATTTTTTTTCTATCAAAAAGAATCGTCTTAGTTTCTTGTACCAAATCTCTCAGCCTAAGAAATATAAGATTCACTGAAAGCGACATAATGAACAAATGCAAAGAAGGTAAATTTTTTCCGTAGTATTTCCGTCAGACTTGCGGCTGCCGACTTTTCTCTCTTGACAGAATAAAAATCCTCAAAGAGATACCTATGGGTAACACACAACTGATCCTCTTTTCATAGACAATTCACAGTCTACAGTTGAAGTGTGCGTTTTTTCCCCCCTCTTTTACATGCATGTGTATTATGAGCTGGCAGTTGAAGTCAATACATGGTTGTGATGATAAATTCTAGAAATAAATTTAGATTAAACTACATGGCTGTTGGATGCTTCCTAAACTTTGAAGTTCGTAAAAAGAAAACTGTTTCCCAGATAGCCCCCGTGGAAACTCTCTTTCAAAGTCTCCTTTGGAGGACAAAAAGAATTGTACGACTTTTATAGAGTACGTATTTGAACATACTCTTTTAATTAGATTGTTGACAAAAATTTCCAAAATCTCTACGTTCCAATGATGCCTCGATTAAGGGTGTATTTCTTATTATAAGAAACATAACTACTACTTTATTTAACATTACGCTCTCCTAACTTTTGAAAGATACAATTTTCGGGAAAAATATATATAAATGAAATTCTTATCAAACCGTTTTAAACATACTTTTAACTCTATAAGACTTTGATCATTCAGACCTCGATTAAGGTTGTATTTCTTATTATAAGAAACATACCTACTACTTTATTTGACGATACGTTTTCCTAACTTCTGAGAGATACAATTTTCGAGAAAATTATATATAAAAGAAATTCTTAGCAAATCGTTTTAAACATACTTTTAACTTTATAAGACTTTTGATCATTCGACCATTCAGCCAAAAAACACACGCATCCTAAATACTTCTTGGGGCGTAATTAATAAATTCTAGTCTTCTGAGTACAACGCAGACGCATTGACGCAAAGCAAAGTACTACTACCACCATCCGATGGTGGTGTTAACTCTAACCACAACGCCCCAAGACTCCAAGAGGCGTAGACCGTGGACGTAGACCAGCGCGGTCCACCGTTTTGACCGGAATCCGAGCTGGCACATCATGGGCCCCACCGCTCGTAGAAAAAAAAGGAAAAAACGGACGGGACGGGATCCTCTCATCGTTCGTCGTCCATCCATCCCCTGCGCCCCGCCAGAGCAGCGTACAGGCATCTCAACCCCAGCGCGTGCGTGACGACGCGCCACTGGCTCTGCCCTGGGGCCCACCCTGACAAGATGGGGCCCTCCGTGGCGCAGCGGTGCGGCAGGGTACGGATGCCGCCGCACCGGATCCCGTCATCACGAGGGGACTTTTGACTGCGGGATTAGCTGGCCTCCTGACGCGTGGGCCTGCGGACAGTGAAGGCGAGGGGAGTGGTACTCGGTACGGTACGTGAACCTGCCGTACTGCACCGGGAGCTTTGGGTTGGGAAACTTGGGATGGCTGTGCGTGTACCGGTTTTTGGGATACTTCTACAAACAGGGCACAAAAAGGACTGGACCTGGGGGAAGTAAGTACACCCCGTACGAGGTGTGTGTGCATATGACCACTGCTGTAAACTGGAGTGGCAACGTACTATCTCCGTAGGAACGACGACCATTGCCATTGGTTTTTCGATATTTAACATACTTAAGATGGAACAAAACTATACTTACCATATTTGATTACCAATAAATTTTGGCACATCAAGGTAACGTTGTTTTGCTCCCGCTTTAATTAGCTCTTGAAAACACGTGAGTCAGAATTTTTTTTTTCAACCAGACAGATATAAATATGTTAATTACTCCTATGCGTTCCAATATAATTTAGTTAACAGAGTAGCATAAAAAATATACTTTAGTTACCAAAGTAACATAAAGAAACAATATGCGTTTTCGCTGTATGGAGATTGTCGAGCGATGACTTCACCACATGAAAACATATTAGTTAGAGTTTTGTCCTAAGGTGAGCTGCATTTACTCGCTCCATCTCATAAAGATAAAATTAAGAGTTAATGCTCTATCAATAATTAGTAATTTAGATTGTGTGGAGTCATGAACCTAAATTATATGTATTACCATAAATGACAAGTTTATATATAACACTAGTACTATACATATACTTAAAAAAAGGAATTATGTATATAAAACTTCTAACCCTAGCACATTTACATGGTACATGGGTGAGGATGGTTGAGAATATCATCAAGGTCAATTCCACTAAATATATGGTAAATCTTAAACTAAAACGGTGTTTTATTAGAGAATTTTTAGAATTTTACTAGGGTTGGCTGATCCCAATAAAGAGGCTACCTTCAGCCCTGGTACAACGTGACTATGTTTTTTCGAGAGAACAACACAAAATACAGTGTGAAAGTTAAAAAAAATACACCTTAATACTCTTCATGAATTACTGCAGAGAAAAAAAAAGCATAATTCATGGACCGAAAAATACAACAGGCGAGAAGTCGGTAAAAAAGTTTTCAGAAAAAGTCGGCAAAAAAAAAAAACAAACGAAACGTGAAAATTTGACAAGCGAGAGAACTGAACAGTCCGAAACGCTGCATTCCCCGAGAGGCCGGAGAATAATTGGGACGGGCGTACGAGGACCGCGTCCACCAAAAAAAAAACCCTCGGCATCACGCCCACGCCAGCGGCTTCCCCATCCCTCCTCCTCCTGCTACACTTTCGATCTCCCCACTAACCCCATCACCTCGCCCTGCCCGAACCATTCCCACCCCTCCTAACAGACGATCACCCTATGACGCGTGGGCCCACCTCTCCTCGTCCCCACCTGTCAGTAAAAGTTACGTGGACAGCGCGCGGTAACTCTCGCCGACCCCAGAACGGAACAGGTCTCCTTTACCAATGGAACAATTTAGGTTGGAACACACACTGGGTCTCGCCAAATTTTAAAAGTCTCGAGCTGAATAAAAACACTGGTAAAAAAAAAGGAGAGAGAGAGAGGAGAGACAGGTCGCTTCCTGCTTCCATTGGAGAAGAGGAGAGGGGAGGAGAGGAGAGGAGACCGAGCTGTCGAGGTGGCGGCGGCGGCGGCGGCGAGGAGAGGGAGCTGATCGGGTGGCCCCCTTGCAGACGCGACGCCGGCGGCCTCCGGTCGTGAGGCGGGTGGGTCCACTTGGCAGCGGTGAGCGGCGGCGGCGGGGGATGGCGGAGGCGCGGCTGATGAGGCGGCTGTGCTTGGCGGCGGCGGTTCTGTGGGTGGTGGTGGCCTTGAGCCGGGTCGGCGCGAACACGGAGGGTTAGTGTGATTTTCATCGAATTCAGCTCCGTTTTGGGCGGATTAAGTCCCCGCACTATTTTTGGACTTGCTTTCGGATTCGATGAATCTATTGGTCGTCGGGTCCTTCCGTTTGGGTAGTAGTACATGTTACTTGCTTCTCGGTACATATGGACGTGGATGGATTGACTCATTTAAGGGGGATGGAAGATACGCCCACCGACCTTCCTTTTGTAGACTCGATGGATTATCTAGGCTAGCTCTCTGTTTTGCTGCCTCTCATGGTGTGTTGTGAATTTGCTCCCTGCTGGGAGATTTGTCCGAGGTAGGAATGTTTCTTGAGTAAGTTTGGTGGGTGTGATTTGCGTGTGCACCGAAATGGGATTCCTAATATCTGGAATGAGTTTGGTGTGCTTTTTTAGCCACTTCGAATGAAGAAAAATTGAACTGGCTTTCTCATTAGGTTCGAGTATGGAATAATATTGCTTTTGAGTTGTGAATCTTCTCTTGTGAAAAGAGAGTTTTTTTTTTAATTTTTTTTGAATTAATGACTAGTAGAGCTGATTGAATTTATGTTTAAATTGGTTTCTTATGGTAGGAGTATGTGTTAGAGATTGCACTTGAAGAGGCAAGGGTCGTCGTTAGTATCAAGTTTAAGCTTTTCCACAACGGGAAATAAAGTCATGATCTTTTGTTATCACCGAACTAATTTCACCTGTTTAAAATGTCCGAATTGCTTGGCGTGCTTCTCAACATGCTTTTCCTTGATATATCCTTGGTACTAACCATGTTCTAAGAATTTGGTGATTTTGGCGTTGTGATGTTTATGACACTAGCATGCAAAAGGTGACTTAGCTATTATAAGTTTTTGTTAGTGATTACAACTAAGATGAGTGTTCTTTCTAGTTCAGGCTAATCGCAAGTACCTCAATAGCGTAGATACTAACTAATGTTCAAACACTAATATTGAGAAAGATTGGGAGCTATGCATATAGTATTGTAAGAAATGAAAGTACTGTATCTCATACCTTCTTGTACTCTTTATATGCTTGTATACTTTAGCCTGAAAAGGCGATTGAATTTGCCAAAATTTTGATGAGAAGCTACTGTCACTATTATCTACTTCCTTAAATAACCACTATGTTGCTGATGTTGAGGGTATGTTCAATGTCAGGTGATGCCCTGTATAGTCTGCGCCAAAGTCTGAAAGATGCTAACAATGTGCTGCAGAGTTGGGATCCCACTCTGGTCAATCCATGCACATGGTTCCATGTAACTTGTAACCCTGACAACAGCGTGATCAGAGTGTAAGTTTTTGACAGAATTATTGTTTTGAGGCTTGTCAAAAGTAAGAAACGTGATCATTTTGTGTGTTGACTGATATTTTCTTTTTCAGTGATCTTGGAAATGCACAACTGTCAGGTGCATTGGTTCCCCAGCTTGGGCAGTTGAAAAATCTGCAATATTTGTAAGTTTACATTCCAGTCTTTGGATAATTATGCTTTTAGTTACACCATGCAGTAGTGTATCTATTCAAGTTGTCACAATATGCTGCATAGAAGCTTGGTTTTTGAAATATTCTATCACATAGAAGCTCGGTTTTCAAAACTCATGGAATTTGGCTTATCATTGTGGCAAAGATGGTTGTGTTGCCACCTTCTTTCCTGCATTTTTTTTGTTTGTCGATCTTATATGATAGTATGATACGTTTTCCATGTTTGGATATCTCTTTCATTGGGCCATGAAACTTATTGTGAAATCTAATTATGTTGTGACTTGTGACAGGGAGCTTTATAGCAACAACATAAGTGGGACAATACCTAATGAACTGGGAAACTTAACCAACTTGGTCAGTTTGGATCTGTACCTGAACAACTTTACTGGTTTTATTCCGGAAACCTTGGGGCAACTCTACAAGCTACGTTTCCTGTAAGTGTACTCCACTTCTTTTTGGTTATGAATAGAATTATCAATTGTGTATATCCTTGAGGGAGGGATGGATGGAGGGTTCTTGTATACAGTAAAGAGTTTTGTAGTTTACCATCTTGTTCTCTTATGAGTTATGATGGAGGAGGGCATATCCAAATTTTAGTTATCTATTTTGTTGCTTATTTGTTGTTTTATTGAAGGCCTTCCTGTTGGAATGATCATAACATAATTTTTTATTTGCATGTCTTCTTGTAAGGATAGTCGTCTTAACAACAACAGTCTTTCTGGTTCAATTCCAAAATCCTTGACCAATATCACCACTCTTCAAGTTCTGTAAGTCCCCTTTGTGCTAATTCATATTCGATGTCTACCTGCAGAATTTATTGCTCACATGGTAATAGATTTTAAGATGGATACATATTAACAATGTCCAATAATTATGCAGGGATCTCTCAAATAACAATCTCTCAGGAGAGGTTCCGTCTACTGGCTCCTTTTCACTCTTTACCCCCATAAGGTGCTTTCTCTAGATAGAATTTAGGTTCTTAGTGCTTACTACATCTTGTGAGGCTGACAAATGGTTATTTCATTGTCACAGTTTTGCTAATAATAAAGATCTTTGTGGCCCGGGTACTTCAAAACCCTGCCCTGGAGCTCCACCTTTTTCTCCGCCACCTCCTTTCAATCCTCCAACACCACCTGTGTCACAAGGTGATTCTCTATGTTTTAATTCTGCTACATTTTGGTGATACTGCTTCGGATATGCATGTGCATAAATGATGCAGATGGGGGATTTGACATATTCTTGTGGAATTAATTATGTTCCATTAGGTGACTCCAAAACTGGAGCAATTGCTGGAGGTGTTGCTGCAGCTGCCGCATTGCTGTTTGCGGTTCCTGCAATTGGATTTGCATGGTGGCGGCGGCGTAAACCTGAAGAGCACTTCTTTGATGTCCCTGGTTGGTGTTATATTTGCATACTGTAGTTCATGATACTTATTATCCATTTAAATCATTTATATTCTCCTTTAAATTCAGCTGAGGAGGATCCGGAAGTGCACCTTGGCCAACTTAAGAGGTTCTCACTCCGGGAGCTTCAAGTTGCTACTGATAACTTTAGCAATAAGAATATTCTGGGAAGAGGTGGCTTTGGAAAGGTATATAAGGGGAGACTGGCAGATGGCTCGTTGGTAGCAGTGAAAAGATTAAAAGAAGAACGTACCCCTGGTGGTGAGCTCCAATTCCAAACAGAAGTTGAAATGATTAGCATGGCGGTGCACAGGAACCTGCTTCGGCTTCGTGGATTTTGTATGACGCCTACAGAACGGTTACTTGTCTATCCCTACATGGCCAACGGGAGTGTTGCATCACGATTGCGAGGTGCCTAAATCTTCCCTACTTTTACTTAGAGTTAATCCATTAATAGTTTCTTACATGTTTGTTTGCATGCTCAAACATAAATGGCACATCATGGTTACTGAATTCACTTGAACACTTCTTTCTAACTTCATCTACTCACAGTATATCTGCAGTTGTTTCAGTTGACATATGGCATTGTTTATTTAAGACTATGATTAAGGCTGTAATAATGAATGGTTGAGTGCATACCTTGTGCAGCGGCTGGAATAAATATATTCCTTCATCTGAAAATGGCACGCCCATAAATTAATTATTTTAGTTTTTTGACTTATGGTATATGATTTTGTAGAGCGGCAGCCAAATGATCCACCGCTTGAATGGCAAACAAGAACTCGGATTGCGCTGGGATCTGCGAGAGGATTGTCCTATTTGCACGACCATTGTGATCCCAAGATCATTCACCGTGATGTCAAAGCTGCAAACATTCTGTTGGATGAAGACTTTGAGGCAGTCGTCGGTGACTTTGGACTGGCCAAACTTATGGATTACAAGGACACGCATGTAACCACAGCTGTTCGTGGGACGATCGGACACATTGCTCCTGAGTACCTCTCTACTGGGAAGTCCTCTGAGAAGACTGATGTTTTTGGCTATGGAATCATGCTTCTGGAGCTCATTACAGGACAAAGGGCATTCGATCTTGCTCGTCTCGCAAATGATGATGATGTGATGTTGCTCGATTGGGTAATTACCACCACATCTTTATATATTGCGCAGCCATAGAAGTTCTGATTTCGTTTTGTTTTTACTCATGCATGCTAGTTGTCTTCCAGGACACATTTTTATTAGCTGTGTCTCAGTTCTAGTCCAAGAATTAGAACAAATGGTTGAAATTATTGGACTGTTGGTTCATAGCCACACATCATCAGCATTGCCAGTGATAAAGCGAGCTGGCAGTTCACCCTCCATGTGTCATCAATTATGGAGATGCATGCCATGACAAATTGGCAGCTAGTTTTTTGCCATTTCTGACCCTGAGACATGATCCGTTTGCATGCATGACTTGGCGAAATTTTGTACTACTACATTTGGAAACTGACAGGCAAGTAACCAAACTGGTTTTTGTCTTTTCAGGTGAAAGGGCTCCTGAAAGAGAAGAAGGTGGAGATGCTGGTGGATCCGGACCTCCAGAGCGGCTTCGTGGAGCATGAGGTGGAGTCACTCATCCAGGTGGCTCTGCTCTGCACGCAGGGCTCTCCGATGGACCGGCCCAAGATGTCGGAGGTGGTGAGGATGCTGGAGGGTGATGGCCTCGCGGAGCGGTGGGAGGAGTGGCAGAAGGTGGAGGTGGTCCGGCAGGAGGCGGAGCTGGCCCCCCGCCACAACGACTGGATCGTCGACTCGACCTACAATCTCCGGGCAGTGGAGCTGTCCGGCCCGAGGTAAGAGGAAAGAAAGACAAAATCACAAAAGATCCAACCTTTGCTCGACCGCTTCCTCGCCCTTGTTTGTGTATATGACAGACAGATCGATAGCTGGCAAATCTGGAGGGGAAAATGGTTTACTTGTAACCCTCCCTGGTGCCTCGGTAATTTTCAAGTAGGCTGCACTTGGTTGTCGTTAACTGCATGGCCGGGCGGAATTGCAACACATTGTTGTGGCGGCTGTGCGTGTGTAATGGCTGAACAACTGATGCCTCTCTCTGCTGTATTGTACGTACAACTCTCTTTTGACGGTGCTAAACATCCTAGGCAATCTTTTTTGGTCTCCCGGGTCACCCTGTTCCACCTGTACTTTGTTGCTCTTCGTTGAAAAACCATACTGGTAGTAACTCACTCAACTCTTTATCTGTAAAAACAAGGACCATGGTATATGCAACGGCGGATACGGACGAGCTGGTGTATTGTGGTTGCAGGCTGGATCAAGGATCATGCAGCCGTGCAGGTTGCCCGTGTGCTCTCATGGTGTCATGCATGCATGGAAGTGCCAGACCATCACCAGACCACGCTATACATAAACAAATCCACTGCTGCCTGACACGGTGTTCACCCAGCGTCCCGTTTATTCGGCATTATATTTTCCACCTCCCGATTAGCGTTAGAGAACAACGCAATTAGCCATACAAACAGTTAGTGTTCTGCGTCAGAGAAGGGCCTAAATTTCAGACACCAACAAAGGGACAAAATGATGGACAAAGTTCACGCCCATGTTAATTACGTACCATTATCAAGGACAGCAAAAGTGCAAAACTATGACCAAGCAGAAGCCAAAACAAAAAGGGCAAAACAAAAAAAAAGGAACGAGAGCTAGTGCGGCAGGCGTGCTTGCATAGATGCCGGCCTACCTGACCACACGCGTGCTAGGTCCTAGGAGTACAAAATACAACGTACGCGGCATTAGAAAATCTACCTATCCACTCCACGCGTTGCAGCGCGGGCTGGGTGGCTAGAGGGTGGGGACGCGGAAGAACCTGCCGCGGCACATGCAGCGGTACGCGACGGGGCACGACTCCGCGGCCTCGGCGCACCGGAGGCTCACCATCACGCGCCGGCACGGGGAGCACGGCCCGCACGCGTGCGTGCAGTCCGGCAGCCGCGACCCAGTTGCCTCCGCCGCGCCGCCGTCAGTCTCCACCTCCTCCTCCTCCGCCGGCGCGCCCTGCTGCGGCTGGCGCCGCCCGTTGATCATCACCTTCACCTGGAACGTCGTCTGGCCGGCGCCGCTGTCGTCGTAGGCGGTGGTGCTCCCCTTCGCAGCAGCAGATGGAGCCGTGCCGTTGTGTAGGGCACCCGCTGAACCTTGCGCACCTGCTGCATACGTATACATAAAACGTACGTACATGATGAACGGAATTGGCACAAGTTGGATGCAGGTGATTTAAGCCGTGAAGGGACATATGCCGCATGCGCCGTACGTGCCATCTTTACTAAAATATAAGAGACTTTAGTTGGATGAAAAACATAATGTATGATGTATGATGAATTTAGATGCAAAAGGATACGTAGTTTAGTGGTTGCAGTGACCTGAGTAGTACCCTAAGGCCTAAGTTCAAATCTCCATAGAAGAGAATTTTAGATTGGGTTGTTTGAAGGACTAAGTTCTCAATTTAAAAGGCTGTATATATCCAGTTGGATATAGAAGCATTCTTAGTATTAGGATATGTCTCATCTAACTAAAATCTCCTGTTCCTAATCAGATTAGTATGTACTTTCCTATGTCTTATAAAAAGATAATCTAAAACCGTAAATTTAGCACTAGGATGTGTCAATATTTAATACTAGATTGTGAGTTTTTTCTTAGTACTAGAATATGTTCCATCTAACTAAAATCTCTTATATTTTTACGAAGGAGGGTGTAGTGCACACTACACAAGATGGGAGTAGTACTAATTAAAAGCTCACTACATGAACACACCTATTCCTAATCAGATTAGTACGTACTTCCCTATATCTCATGAAAAGACGATCTAAAACCGTAAATTTAGCACTAGAACGTGTCAATATTCAATATTAGGTTGTCGGTTTTTTGGGACGGAGGGAGTAGTTAGATTGTGAGTTTTTTTGAACGGAGGGAGTAGTTAGATTGTGAGTTTTTTTTTTTAGGACGGAGGAAGTATTGCGAATTACCTGGTATCGTCCTGACGCCATCAGCAACGCACGAGCTCATCACGACCACTGCAAACGCAAACGCTAGCAGCCTGGCACTAAACATCCTCATTGCCGCCGGTGAACCCGTCACTGCACTAACCACGCCACAGCACCAACGCGAAGTTGGAGCAGCTAAGCTGATCAGCACAAGATCGATTGACACGCCAAGCAGAGAGACAGAGCAAGCCGCCGAGCAGTGACAGAGTGAGCATGCAAACAAGGAGAGGCTCAGCGCGCGGCGCACGTATATATGGCCGGCCGGCTGCGCTCGCGCTCGACGCGTGCGTGCGAGAACGAGCGCGCGATCATAAATAAACCCGACTGCGGCGGCATGCACGCGCTGGCTCACAGGATCCTCGACGTGGTGGATCCACCACACATACAGCCCGTGCGCGCGCGCGAGGCCCAAAGAGCGGACACGAAGACGACGAGGAGGGAGGTAGCGATGCGTGTGACGGGCAGCAATGGCGAAGCCCCGCCTGCGGCCGCTGCTCCGCCGGGTGCATATTTATGCAGCGGCGCAGGGAGACGAGCAGTTATTGCGCCACCTCGGAGGAGCACCGCACCGGCGAGAGATTAGCTACTATACGTCAGAAGAGGCCGATGTGGGGGTTCCCGTGGAGATGCATTACTGTACCTGCGCTGCTACTGTTTCTGAAGAACTGAAATTCTGATCGCGAGCTCAAAATAGTTCTGCTGCCGCGTGCTTTCAACTTGGTTGATGTGCAAAACTGCAAGTCTGTAGCTGTAGCTCTAGTCAGGCTGATCCGTCGCCGGTCTCATCAATGCGTGCCTGCAATCCGTTGTTGCAGTTAAGAGATGTACTCCAATAAATGAAGCTCCAAGGTTTTTGCCCGTGGATGATCCGAGCTTCCTCGTAGGGGTTCAGATTTCAGAATTGGATTGATTGTTCATGCTTAGCTTCTTCAGTCAGAATATGGGATATGAGCTGAAAGTTTCTTTGCTTCTGCTAGGAGTATTAGCATTCAGGACCTGACCTCTTTGTGTGATTTTGTCATATGTTTTGGGCGGTTGGGCCTTTGGCTTTGGTACAATCTATAGGTAGACTGGAGTTTTGTACTCCATCCTGACTGAGTTTGGAGCAGCAGAGATACTATCATCATCATCATCCTTTGCATGAGATATATGGGTCATGTACGCATCGAGGGTGAGTTGAATGAAGAGCAGAAGAGGCAGGCATTCTGGCATTGCCTCGTCTTCAATAATGGGGTTCATTGAAAGGCCGAGGGGAGGCTTGAATGCTGTCTGCTATCTGGACAATTGTGCTTCTGAATCTTTATGCTGCTTTGCAGACCTGAAATCTGCACTTTCATAGTATTAAGTAGGACGGAAGAACAATAAAAAGTTCTCTGAATTTTGTTGGCTCAAAGGTGCAAAATCAGGAAGAAGATTTCAGCCCTCAGTGTGATAGCATGCAACGGTTCACCCAATGAAATAGATCTTGATCTCTACGGATGTTTATGCAGCGAAGAAAGTTTAATAGAGGAAGATGACGAAATCATGCGGTTCCCCTAAACTTTATCTCACTTGATTCCTGAGTGTTGTTTTGTGTTAATTAAAACCATTTGTGACCAAGATGCCAGCCCGGATCCGTGGCGCAATGGTAGCGCGTCTGACTCCAGATCAGAAGGTTGCGTGTTCGATTCACGTCGGGTTCAATACCCCGATTCAAGTCCGGATTAATTTTTTGCATCTGCGCAATTTGTTTAGGGTATCCACAAATGTTGATGTCTTTCCATGATGACAATTGTTGATTATTTTTTCCCCTTACAATTTATTTACGGTATCCATTATTTGGTGTTGATTATTTTCTGCCCCTAAATAATATATTTAGGGCATCCACGATTTGTTGATGTCTTTTCATGATAGCAGTTTATTGACCTATTTTTGCCCCTGTACGAAACCCGATCCAAATCCGGATTATGTTTTGCGCTGTACAATTTATTTAGGATATCCATAAGCCTTTTCATGATAACAACTTTTCATACATGACAACAATTTGTTGATTTTTTTTTGCCGCTGTACAATTTATTTAGTGTATCCACGATCTGTTGTTGATTATTTTTTTCTCCTATACAATTTACTTAAGGTTATCCAAAATTTGTTGATGCCTTTTCGTCTCATCATCCGCAATTTGTTGATGTGTATGATCATGGTCAAATCAACCTTTCTCGTGTTGCTTGTGTTGCTGCTTATAGTCGTTTTGTCTCTATCCTTGTCCATGAAAGACGATATGATCTGGTGTGTGATACGTCCAATCTCTTCCCATCAACTTATTGTCTTTGAAATATAAATTGATAACTAATCTCTTCCTATTTTGGTTGAATTCAAACATATTCTGCAAAAGTCAGAACTTGTCCCAAGTTTTGGAAATAATAAGCATTCAAAAAAATTAAAACAAAATAAGTGAATATTGTTTGTAAAGCGATTTTGATTTTTACAATTTGGGATAACTTTTAAATTGTGCAAAATGTTTAAATCTAAATTTGTTCAAATTTAAATTTCGTAAGGTGCTCCAAGGGAAAAATGACATTTATCATCCTGGAATAAATTTTACAACTAACTTTAGGCGTGAACCATGTGAGTTGTTAAGGAAAAAAAAGGGTTAAATTTGATTTACAACTCTTAACCATCATAAAAGTTTGATTTATCCCCTAAACTATAATACCAGCGGTGGTGACCTCCTTCCCATAGGTCTTCCCCGCCCCCTCCCTCCCTAACTCTATGTAGCGCATGCCGTAGCCTGCTGTCAGCTTGACGTCATGTCTCCTCTCTCTGGCTCTCTGCCGTCAAACCGACAAAACTATGCCTTCACTCGGCCATACATCCTCTCTCCCGACGGTGATAGACCTAGGAGGACGATCCCAGTGGGCAGCAATGCTATTACTCGGCGAGCTCAACAACAGTGGCACCTGGTGTCCCTCTGCTTCTCGGTTGAGAGATAAAGACAAATAAAAATAAAGAAGGGGATTCTAGAGGAAGAAGAAATGGGACTGACTCGTGGGCCAACATAATTGTTTTATTAATTTGCTGACTTTATTATCACGTATGTGTTACATAGGATAAAAAACCGATCTCAACTAGACCAAGGAGGTAATTCGTTTGATGTAAGAATTTAGTGGATGTTGAATGTATGGTATTAAAATTGAGGGAGGTAATTTATACTTTTATGATAGTGGAGTGGATTAATCGAACTTAACCTAAATGGTGTTTTGAACCTAGTGTTGATGCTTGCTAAGACTATCAGTCTACGCTACTTTTTTCTAAGGAAAAAATGAATTGCCAAATAATTGTGTTTGACTTTTTAAATCTTGAATGTGTTACTTTGATCAATAATCTATACTATCTTCATCCCAAAACAACTCTACGTTCATATATAAATATGGATATATCATATGTTCAAATTTATGTATAAAAGTGAACTTATGTAGTATTAAAATAACTTTATATACAGTAAGCTTAAAGATTTGGTACAAAAATTATTTTTTTCAATGATCCACACCAGACAATGTGATGATTCATTAAATATAGCGAAAAAAATTATAAGGCTATCCCCTGGAAGTCAGTAGTAAGGGTCCTTTGGTTGGGGGGATTTTTTAGAAGGGATTGAGAGTTTAGAGGAATGTGATTATTAATTATTTTGTTTGGTTGGAAGACATGAGAGTTTGGGTGGGATGAGGATGGGGAATTGAGGGAGGAACTCCCTCCTTTTCAATATCTGGGTAGGGGTGGTAATTGGGAGGGAATTCCTTCTTTACTTTATCTATTTGTTTAACCATCCGTTTTCATTTAAGATCTAATCTCCAACTAAACTCCCTACCAATTCCCACCACTTCTGCTAAACAAGAGATTGAGACAAAAAACAAATTACCATATCAATCTCACCGTTAATTCCCCTATCTAAACTCCCAATACTCTTCCCTCGAGTTGCCAAACAAACCGTAAGGAAAGGAAAAAACCACCACCACCACGTACCACGCACCGACAACTCCTAAACAGGATCAGAAGAAAGCTAGCACTGTACCGTCACTAAGCGGGATCAACCGCTACTAGATTAACAAAGAAGCTACACCCAAGCCGATCAAAGCTAAACCCTAACAACAAACACCGCGATGTTAGCTTAGATAAGAGGGAAATCATTAAATATCAGCCACGGCTGAGTATAAAGTACCGTAGAGATTTACCGTTCTCATCTCTTTCGCAACCTGTTAGTGGGCGTACTTAAGGGGGTGTGTGTGGTTTGCGAGTTGTATATGTCTTCCATCTAATCGGAAGAAAAAAAAAGTGCCTTTTCTACTATACAAAGTCCAATATGGTCTGACACTCTGACTGTGCGAGGCTTCCAGCTCGCTTGGCTTGGCAAATCCTTCCACTGTTCGACGCCTTTTGCTCTGCTCGGCTCCCGTCATCTCCCGCGCGGCAGCGCCCCGCCCGCCCATGAACGGTAGTATATGCTCCGTGTTCTCCTCTCCTTCCCTCACTCTCGCTAGCCCCCCCGCGCGCGCGGGAGCAAACAGCTACCAATTCGCTAAGCTTTTTGCTGTTCGTTTTGTTTCTCACTGTAACGACTGTTACCACCAGCTCGACGCCCTCACAAATGGGCGGCCACCGCGAGGCTGGTGCTCCTCCTCTTCCTACTCGCCGCCGGAGCCGCTGCGGCGGCGGCGGGAGGGCGCAGGGAGGTGGTGACCTCGCCGCACGGCGCCGTGGCGGCGGACGACGGGCGGTGCTCGAGGATCGGGCGCGACGCGCTCCGCGACGGCGGTAGCGCCGTGGACGCCGCCGTCGCCGCGTCGCTCTGCCTCGGCGTCGTCAGCCCGGCGTCCAGCGGGGTCGGCGGCGGAGCCTTCATGCTCGTCCGGCTCGCCGACGGCACCGCCCTCGCGTACGACTCCCGCGAGACCGCCCCCCTCGCCGCCTCCCAGGTCAGCCACTCCTCCCAAGCACTCGCGTACGGTGGCGTACAATCCAGTATTCCAGTGTAGTCAAAGCCGGCGACTTCGCTTGAGTTTACGCTATTCAATTACATGATTTCCTATTGATTACGATGTGCTAACCACTCAGCACGATATTTGAATAGTTCTAAACCTTCAGCATGTTGACTGAACTGAATAATTTTATGATACCTTACTGCTTGGATATTTCTCTATCTGCCACAACTTATCAGTAAATTAATCAACTCGAGATCAATCATTTTTCCAATCCTTGTTAAAAAGCACAAAACTTGACCGAGGTCTCCAGGTCGTCTGATTGATCTGTAGAAAATGCATGGAGTAACAATTAGTCATGTCAAATGTTACTGCTTATACTACCACCACTAGTGCACTAGCCAGTGGGTAGTTGGTTGATTCACATGGTACTTGTTGCTTCCTGATTTCCTTTTCTTTTTCCTATCTTTTATGAAACATGATTTGCTTCTGGACCTGTTCTATCACCACAAATTTAACAGCAAAACACAGAAAGGGCTTGAACAATGTTAATTGGGGATTTATTAGTCATGTGGCTCCAGTGGCGAATGTGCCATGGAGTGACGGGAAGAACAATGAGCATAATGATCCATGTGGCAGGGAACTTATCCTTGCGGGTGAAGACTGTGCATGCCCTAGTTGTGCCATCTACTATGCCGGTCCTTGTCTTGGTTCCTCGTGTTGAATATGTGTCACGCTATCGTCCACTAGACGGCTGTCCCCTACATTTCGCACCATTCATGGCTGGTCCAGCACGAATTCTGGGAAAGCCAAATGGAATCCGAGTTAGGGGTAGCGCCTCATGCAGCGATACAATCACGTCAATATCAGTTCGTGTTGCTTTTGCAAGGGCATGTGCAGCATTTTAGAAGCAAGAAATCTGCATGCCAGTCGTTGATCAGTGAGAGAAAATACATACCAGGCTTGTTAACTGATCAAACACATGCCACATATTGCCATGTAATTTTCAGAAAACATAATTAAAAAAGGAATTGCTAAATGACATTTGATGGGAAATCGAGGGGGATTTCTTACAGATTTTGAACCACCTGATTTGCTTGAAGATTCGTGCACCCAAATCCTTCACCTCCAGCTCCGATGAATCTCTCGCGATCAACAATGGCCCGATAAGTTAGGGTTAGATCCTAGGTTAGGGTTGGGGTGGGAAGGGGTATGGGGAGGGGGAAGATGGGGGAGATCGCGGGCTTAGAGGGATGGTCGTGGGAGGCGGTGGTCTGGCGGTGGGTGGTGGACATGCGAGGGTGGCGAGGCACCGACCATGGCACTAAAGCCAATGGATGGAGGAGGGCGGTGGGCCAGCTTTGGCTGTGGGGACAAAGCAAAGCGAGTGCTTAAGAGAGCGGTAGGAGGTGGTAGATCCGACGACGGGGAGTCGCCGGAGACGAGAAAGATGGCGGGGTGAGTGCATCTTGTCACTACTGGCTTGAGGAGGAGGAGACCGTTTTGGAAGACCTCATCGAAGCCTTCCGGCTAGGCGGCGATGGCAACGGAGGAGGCGGGGTAGAGTTCTTGTCATGTGCGATGGTGGGAGGGAGGAAGAGGGAGGGTTAGGGTTGTTGGAGAACTACACAAATCTTAAAGCAATACAATGGTCTAAAATTCGTGAGATTTAGGAGGATGTTGGTGGCATGGTTTTTGTTAATCTGAACCGATATTTAATGGTAAGCACAAGCAAAAAAAATATTTTTATACGCCAAGCCTTCAACTAAGTGTGTCAATTTGAGTATTGAAGTACTATTCAGAAAACAAAGCACTATCCTAACTTTTGTTAGAAAATATAAGAGATATCTAGGAGAACCTAATCGTTTAAACTAAAAAAATGTTGCTCTAATTTGATCCAAAGAAGACTGGAACCAAAGTGGTGGAAAATTAGGAGGGTATATCCACAAGTACCATGAACCAAAAACAGGCTCGGCTGTTCAGTTAATCTAACACCTTAGTAATGACCTAAACAACATCCATGAGCAGAAGAATTGGCTGAAGGGCAAGTAAAACCTTGCAAAAAAAAAATCCAGAATTGTCCTATGTTGGACAATTTGCATTGTGTTAATGTGCATTGATCGAATCATGTATTTTTGGTGCTGTTTTTCTCTACGCCCTCCCCACGGGCGACATGAGAGGCGACGCCGCCGCCGTTTTCTTCCTCCTCCCCCCTCCTCCTCTGCCTCGCCGCCGCTTGAGTGGGTGCCGGCAAAGCCGCGCGGCCGCGGGAACGGCGGCGGTGGGGCTTCGCCCAGCGCGCTCGGCGGCCCGGGGAGCTGGCCGGGCGGCGACGGTGGCAAACCGTTCGGATCCGCGCCCGTCCGGCCGAATCCGGTGGGGTGGCGCTTGGCGGCGGGGCGGAGTGGTGGCGGCGGCAGCTGGAGGTGCGTAGTGGCGGCGGACAGGGCCGGTGGCGGTGGAAACCCCCGCCCAGATCCGCGCCCTTTTGGCCGGATCTGGCGGGGCTGACGCCGGGCGACGGCGGGTGGCGGGGAAACGGGCGTGCTGGCGGCAGGGAAGAGGCGGTGGCGGCGACGGTTGCACGGGCGGCGTAGCTGGGCGAGGTCGCGGTGCGGCCGGGCGCGTGTGAGCGTCGCCAGGCGGCGGTTGAGACCGTTGCCCGGAGGCCGGTGAGGATGGCGACGGCGGCCAGAGGTGGATCCGCCCCCCCCGAGGGCGGATCCGGTGCGGGGCAAGCTCGCGGTAGTGGCGGCACTGCGGAACTTGCGGCGACGTCGGCGGCGGCCGGCGCGGGAGCACGGGGCGACGGCGACGGTGGCAACAGCGCGGATTTCATGGCGACGGTGGCAGCAGTGGCTTGTTGGCGGCGATAGCACGGTGGCTGGTCAACGGCATTGGCGGCTGTCGGCTGCTGTGGCATTGGGGCCCTCGTGGCGGAGGCAGCGGCGCGGAACTCGTGGCGACGGTTGCGGTAGCGGCTGGACGACGGTGATGGGGCTGTGGCTGGCCGCCGGCGAGGTGGCGTCGGCAGCAGCGGCTGTGGTGGTGGTGGGAGGTGGCATGGTGGCCTCGGTCGGCTAACCGAGGGCGTGGCAGACGGTTGCATCTGGCCGGCGCGGGAGAGTACGGAGGAGGGGTCGGAGATCGGCTTGGCGCAGAGAGGCGCAGCCGATGGCAGCGGAGGCCGGCTCGGTGCGCGAGGCGCGGCGGCGGAGATGGAGGCCGGCTTGGCGCGAGAGGCGCGGCCGATGGAGGGAGGCCGGATTGGCGCGTGAGGCGCGTCCGGTGGAGGAGGCCGGTTTGGCACGTGAGGCGCGGCCGGCGGTGGAGGAGGCGACCCTGGTGCGAGGAGAAGATGCCGGTGGGTGTGGCGCGATCTTCGATGCATGAAGGCTAGCTGGCAAGGGGCGCTGGTGCAGGGGTCCCACATGTCGGCAGAGGTTGAGTGGTGGTGGAGCATCGGTGCGTCAGCCGTCGTGGATTCGCAGGTGGTGAGCGGCGGGTGAAAACCCAGCCCGGCCAAGGCCGGGCCGACAACGATGGTTAATTCCCCCTCCTGAGGGCGTTGTCGTGCTGTCTCACCCCTCAAGGGCGGTTGCCGGGCGAAAGCCCAGTCCTGGCTCTTTTGAGCCCCAACGGACGGCGCCGGCGGTTTTCCGTCGCTTTTCTTCTTGAAGACGTCGTTTTGGCACCCCCTAGCTGTAGGGCGATCTCGTCTGTATTCCTTTGTTGGTCTAGCGGCGGCCGGTCACGCTTAGCGGCGGCCGGTCCGGTGCTAGCCTCCTCCTGGTCGTGTGTGTTGGCGCTGTTGGTGTGTGGGGGGTGGTATTTTTTTCCTTTTTCCTGGTTATGACCCTCCAGGGTTGTAATCTTGTAATTTTTTCTTGCTCTATTCGCATCGTCTTATGCGAGTCGTTAAAAAAAAGAGTGCATTGAACATATATGTTCCCCTTCTCTATGTTAACTCCTAGTATTTCTTTTTTTTACTAGTATTATCATGCCCCATTCTAAACAAACAGAACTAACACTATAAATGCTAATTGTGCGTTCAGGACATGTATGGTGGCAATGCAACGCTGAAAGCAAGGGGAGCTCTCTCAATAGCAGTTCCAGGGGAAATTGCAGGTCTGTATGAGGCATGGAAGCGCCATGGCAAGCTTCCTTGGAAGAGGTTAGTGATGCCAGCTGCAAAGCTTGCCCGGGCATTCAGGATATCACCTTATCTGAGGAAGCAGATGGAGGCAACCAGAGATGGAATTCTCCAAAACAAGGGAATCAGCGGAGTTTACACCTCGAATGGAGATATCCTTAATGTTGGAGACATATGCCGCAACACTAGGCTTGCAAGAACACTGGAGGCTGTCGCAGAGAAAGGGCCGGATGTGTTCTACAAAGGTGCAGTTGGTGATCAGCTGGTGAAAGATATTCAGGAAGTTGGAGGGATCATAACAATGGAAGATCTGAATAAATATCAGGTTAAGGTGCGGCGGCCACTTTCAGAGAATGTATTGGGACTGACAGTGCTAAGCATGCCTCCTCCTTCAGCTGGTGGTGCTGGGCTAATGCTTGTAAGTTTCCTTTGTACTAAATTTTTTTTACTGTTCTTTGGAAGCTTAAGTTTGGTGATTTCAGGTTAAAAAATGCAATCATTTCTATTGGATAATAGAACTTCTAAAAAGTCTTAATCTTTTCTACATTAGTATTATCATTTTATCTTGATACCCTTGCTCAACGAACAGGTTCTGAATATCCTTACTCAGTATGGCCTCCCTGCTGGTTTTTCTGGCTCACTTGGGATCCACCGCCTAATTGAGTCCTTAAAGCATTACTTCGCTATAAGGATGAACCTTGGAGACCCTGAGTTTGTAAATGTTAACGAAGTCGTCTCTGATATGATGTCCCCCAAATTTGCTGCTGACCTGAAGAAAACCATCTATGATAACATGACATTTAACCCTAAACACTATGGTGGCAGGTAAAGCTTCTCTTTTGTGCACAAATATTTCTTCGTTTTCAAGTACAATTGTCATATACTACTTTTACTGGAGAACTAATCTAGTAATCTGCATTATTACAGGTGGAACATCCTTCAGGACCATGGAACAAGCCACCTTTCCATCGTCGACAGCGAGAGGAACGCCGTTTCGATGACCACCACTGTCAACGCCTACTTCGGATCCCTGATCCTTTCTCCGAGCACAGGCATTTTGCTCAACAACGAGATGGACGACTTCTCCATGCCGGCGAACACGTCAGCAAACTCTCCGCCACCTGCCCCCGCCAACTTCGTTAGGCCTCTGAAACGGCCTCTCTCCTCCATGACTCCAACGATAATTCTTAAGGTGAGCACCACCTCGCGCAATGGGAAAATAACACAAACTCTCAACTCTGAAGAAAGTTCATTTGAAATGTCTGAAAAGTTCAGACTTCTGAAGATGATTTTTTTTTGTTCTGATTGGTTTGTGCTTTATCTGTCGTAGGATGGCAAGCTGAAGGCTGCGGTTGGAGCTAGTGGTGGGAGCATGATCCCCGCTGGAACCATGGAAGTGCTCCTCAACCATTTCGTCAAGAACATGGACCCGTTGTCCTCTGTCATGGCGCCAAGAGTGTATCACCAGGTGATCTGGGCTTAACATCTGCTTTCTTCGTAGAATTCTTCTTCTGATCGATGAGCTTTGGTTTGATCCTTGTCATGGCTGTTGTCCTCGATCTCTGGCTGGCTGCAGCTGATCCCGAACGTGGTCCAGTACGAGAACTGGACGACGGTGACCGGCGACCACTTCGAGCTGGACGCCGCGACGAGAGCCGACCTGCGGAAGAAAGGCCACGTGTTGGCGCCGCTCGCCGGAGGGACCATCAGCCAGCTCGTCGTGCACGACGTCGAGCGCCACGGCGACCTGACCGCCGTCAGCGACCCGAGGAAAGGCGGCTTCCCGGCCGGCTATTAGACCGGAGTAGCTGAGCTAGTTGCCTAGCTTGATGCAACGATGATTGTTTGCTGCGCCAGACAGATTTGTACCACGTCTGTCTGTTCAGTGATTCTATCGAATAAATAACAACTGGAGTGCATTTCAAATTTTTGTTTGAAATTGTTAGCGATAATCCGTGCAAAATAAGCTAGTACTGTTTGATTCGTGGACACGTTTGTCACGTCACGGTGCGTTTGGGATATTGAGATGTCCCAGATAGCCCATGACTACTAAGGCCTGGACCTGGGTAAGGCTGCGTTCTTGGTTGTGTGCTGGGAACACAGCTCCCACGTATGGAAAACGGAATAGTCCATTAGCGTGTAATTAATTAAGTATTAGTTATTTTTTCAAAAATAGATCAATATGATTTTTTTAAACAACTTTTGTATAGAAACATTTTACACGAAATGTATCGTTTAGCAGCTTAAAAAGCGTGCGTACGAAACACGGGGAAGATGAGTTAGGAACTCACTCTCAATAACATAATAGCCTAAGTGGTCGCCCCTATTCCGCGGCCTGTATGCTTACAGCCCACTTCACTCATAATTGGCCTGCGCCACATTGGTGGTTCGGCTCGTACGTACGTAGCGTTCGTTTCTATCGAAGAAAAGATTTAAGGTACGGAAAGTAAGAAAGTTATTAAGTATATGATTAATTGATATTCTAAAAATAACAACCTTAAAAATAGATTGGAATTGCTATAAATATAGCGATAGTTTTTTCAATAATCTCAGTCGGTTTCCTATCCGTATATTTGTTCGCATGCAAACGCTGCGGTAGCTGTATCCATCCGATCTTCCGGTTGGCTTTTAATTTTGTACTACTGCGTATCGTACACTTACGCAATAGTAGTTACACCCCACTTATACACCACTTACATATGTAATTAGTATATAATTTTAGGATTTACATATATAATTTTAGAACTTACATATGTAATTTTAGAACTTACATTTTAAATATACTAAAATTACATATGTAATTTAGGGAATTACAATGTAAATACATGCTGACTATTTTTAATGAAAAATATAGTGTCATATATATAGCTACTCCCAAATAGATTTATCTGATATTGTAGAGTAACTTTTATATATGAAGTTTTCGTAAAAAAACCGTTGTTCAACAGTTTAAAAAATGTGCTAATATAAAAACTTAGATAGACTATTGATTTCAGCCGATCGTGGAGACATGGCGAAGAGTGAAGGAATCGTCGTCGCAAATCCCGTGCTCAACCGATTTCAGCGTAAGTGAGGTTATAAAAAACAGGAAAAAAAATAGCGAATCGTAGGAGATACAACGCGTACATGTTGTGCGGCTATCTACTTAATTTTTGTCTGTGACCCGTGTTGATCATGGTCGTCGTCGGCAGCTCGTCGCCGTAGCGGCGGCGTACCGGCACTGGCAACGTCGAGAGCCAACTGTGTCACTGGTCGCCGAGGGAAATGCATGGCTAGGACTCGCGAGAAAATCAAGTTATCTATTATCTAGAGAAAACAGAGAAATTCAAGTTTCAAATCCTGTGTAGGAGGAGGGCACGTACGAGAGCGAGTGACCGAAGAGCGCCGGCAAGCGGATCGATCGGTGGAGCGTTACTTCCGAAGAGTGGCAGCTGATATCACAAAAAAAAATCCCAGCACCGTCGATGGTGGCTCAGTTAGGTACACAAGGAAGCATTGATTTGAACATTTGATATACGCATTGTTTCGATCCATGTCGACTCACACCCCACCGATCCTATAAGCTATTACTACAAGCTACTCCAGTACTCGCTCGGTTACAAAATAAACGAATTAATCTAATATAAAATACGGTAATATTATAATACTACGAATCTCGAACCAGAACAGCTACTGACAAGCCAGATAATCGATCTTGTGATGCATCACAGGGAAGTTAATTTCTCATCAGTTGTCACGCCGGGTCCTACTCACTATCGGTCAAGGCTCTCACTATCGATATCCGCGTATGACAAGAACACCTGACACCCTTGAGAGTGTGCCTGTGCACTTGTCATGCAACGGGCAAAGGAATTCATGCACCAAACCCAATCGATCGAGAGAGCATGAGAGTTACACGCCATTTACCTGCTTGCTAACCAAGACTCCGACTCCTCTATAAATACCTACACATATGGCAGTGACTCTCTAGTAATTAACACACTTTCTCAGAAAAAGTAAAGTGCAGAGCTTGCCCAGAGAGAAAGAGAGAGGTGAAGATGGCATCCATGATAGCAGGGGACCTCGTGCAGGCCTACGTGCTGAAGAAAGCCTGCAAGGAGAAGATGAAGGCCGAAGCAAACGCCGGCGAGGCGGCGGCGGCGATGACAGGAAAGAAGACGGCGGCGGGCGGTGGATCGTCCGAAAAGAAGGTGCCTGAGGTTAGCAAGGGAGAACGCCGGGGATTCTCTGGGCTGATGATGAAGAAGAAGGTGCACCCAAAGTAAGCTAGCTGATCGAACTAGCAAAGTAGCAGGTACGTGGAGCTGCTTTCTTCAGCCAGCCACTGATCACAAGTTACAGGGCTTGGTCATCTACTCGTCAGTGGCACATAGTTATTGCTCTAAATTAAGGCTGTAAACTGTTCTTGTGTTTCCTTATTTTGCTCTTAAGGAGTGCAAGTGTATAATTATGCTAATACTCCATGAAGGCATGAACCAGCAATTTTCTTCGTTATTACTTTGCAAAATATCGTGGAATATTTTGGTAATTTTCTCGGAGAAGGGAAATGCTTTTTTTTTTAAAAAAAAAATCTTCAACACGGACCTCTGAACAAGGACACAATAGTACAGTTCACAAGCTAACAACACCGCACCGCTCACGCAGCCAAAGGTAAATTAAACAGTAGTGCAGCGTACGTGCCGGCCGATGATCAGCAAGCTGCACAAAGCTTACGACAAGGGACGGTAGCAGCAGCTTAGCTAGCCCACATCTTGACAAAGCACTTCGTGTCTGCTTAGTTAATACTCCTACTTAAAAAAACAAAACCAATATTCTAGTACCTTCTGCACCCTAAACTCCTAAAATCCTTTTCACGTGAGTTCTGGAGGATTTCACGAGCATCAAACTACATTCTGTATCCGGCTGTTCTTCGTGCTGTGGTACTAGACTTTCTGTGTAAGCGGACAAATAGCACTTTGGGCTACTTTAAGTTGGGCTAGTTGTGCCACGCTACTTTATGGGCCTCTTTATATTGGGCCTAGGTCTCCTTGCTAAAGAAAATGTCCAATCTGATTCCCTCGACTTTTCTTTTTGAAGGTAAAATTCCCTTGACTATAGGTTGAGTCTAGTTTGTATTCCTCAATCGTAAAATCGGGTATAACAATTCTTACAACTATTAATTCTGGTGTGAAATGATTAACTCGACAAAAGTTGATGATGGTTTCAATTGACGTAGCACATTGACCTAATCTTTGTCCTATGCGGCAATTTTACAAGAAAAAAAAACATGGGACCACATGTTAGCCACTAAGGAAAAAAATATGGGGCCACATGTTATCCCTTCCTCCTCTCTTCTCTCTCGTCCCATGTAAATGGAAGGGTGATGGCTTTTACGACAACAGTCGATGGTGGTGAGGACTCATGGGGAAGTAGACCAGCCTCTAAAGCAGCGACGGAGGATAGCGGGTTAACCCAGTCTCAGGATGAGGAGGAGGAGAGCGCGCGGTGGAGGAGGGAAGAGGAGCAGTAGCGATGCACTCAGCAAGGAGGTGGCCTGCGCGAGGAGGAACAACAGTGGCGATCCTCATCATTGCCGCCATCATCGTTGCTTGTCTCTTCATTGGCTCCGTCGTCCTCACCGGCCTGTAGGAGAGGAGGGTACGAAGATAGAAGAGAAAGGGGAAGATAGGAAAAAGAGATGGGGTAGCGCTCACTTACCTAGCCACCGCCAACCAGCATTGGCAGGAGGAGCGCAACATGGTGATGCTCACGACGAGGAGCACGCGGTAGCGGCATCTACTATCCTCTCACCTTGAGGTCGGGAGCACTGCCTCCGTTCTACTTCCTTTATTTCATTGAAGATTTTACGAAACATGAATGCTCGATTCTTTGATTATGTTGAAGATTTGGCGTGGTTGCGGGTGGCGGTCCTATCCGTGCTAGCGCACGCGCAACGTGACGGTTGTGGGAGAGGACCGGTGTCAGGGTCCGTGAGGGTGCTTACAGGCACGGCCTTTAGGTGGCTGCAGGGACACGTGCACCTTGCACCATAGACCGACTTGTGTGCCGGTTAGCAATGATGCTCGAGCTCGTTGGCTATTCCATCAGTGTGCTCATGAAAATAGATAGGAGGGTGTGTGGCACCTAGAAGAGGGGAAGAGACCACGCCTGGAACTCCTTCAGCAGGGAAGTGGTAGGAGAGGGCAGAACTCTAGTGTCCTTGGTGGCGATGTCCTAACCGGATCGGTTCCATGGTTAGGGTGGTGGCAAGATATGGTGAAGACTTGATCTACAACTCATTTACTCTCGGACATTACAATGTTGTGGTTTTCGTCAGCGATGATGTCAACGAAATTCCATTGGTACAAATATGGTGTGGAGGTACTTTTTTTTATTTGAGAAAGACAAGGACTATATATATAACTTGCAAACTACTGGGATAAATAATGGTTGTGCATATTTTTGCCAACTATAGATGAAGCTTATCTTTGTCTCTAGGCTGGTAATCTAATTTAGTTTTCTTGTTTGTTTTTAATTAAGCTATGATTTTATAATACAAAATCATTCGACATGTAATCTATGTAATAATTAGTTATAAATAGTTTCTTTAACGTAAAGGACGAAATGACTTTCATTACCAAGCTAGTTGTGACTCCTCCATCCTCAAGGGCATTATGGATATTTGCAACCAAATTTAACGGTGAAATGAAGAAAACTTAACAGGAAGGGCATGTAAGGGATGAAAGTAAAAAATCAGGGGTACAGAAAGAGAATTTTCAGAATATGTCATCGAATACGCATTGCTTTCAGGATATGCCATCCAATTCGTGCTATTTTCAGAATACGCCATCAGAGCACGAATTTTCTTCGTTCCTTGCCACTCCGTCTCTTAGAGTCAGTCACGCCGTCGTCGTCCATCCACCCGGCACCGCCATTGTCAGTCCGCCACCGCCCGCGCCCGTGTCATCCGCGTCGTCATCTGTCCGTCATCGCCATTGTTGTCGTCCACCGCCCGCACCCGCGCCCATGTCAGCCACGCCATCGTTCGTTCATCGTCACCATTGTCGTCGTCCTCCGCCACTGCTTCTGCGCAAGTGACCGCGGGCACCGTGGCAAGTGTGCTCGGGACGGAGCCCCACGGGTGGGGCGCGACGACTCTCTACGGCTATGCCCGGAGCTGCTTCAAGGATGACGATGGCGCACACTGTCTTCCATCCGCCCCCGCCCACGCTCGTGTGCACGTCTACCATCAGTTGCGTCATTGTCGTCGTTTACCATCAGCCGCCCCGTCCGCTGGGTCGTCGTCATCGTTCACCATAAGCTGCCCCGTGCGCCCGCGCTCGCGTGCGCCGTTGTCCGTCCACCACCCGCGCTCCGGGCCCAGCCCTGGAGAGCCGTTGCACCCCACCTGTGGGGGCAGAGCCTCGAGCACACTCGCCGTGGTGCCCGCGCGCGCTTGCCTAAAAGCCGTGCGGAGGACGACGACGATGGCGATGGCGCGACTAACATGGGCACGGGCGCGGGCGGTGGACGACGACGATGGCGGCGATGGACAGGTGACGGCACGACTGACACGGGCACAGGCGCGGGCAGTGGTGGACTGCCGACGGTGGCACCGGGCGGACAGACAACGACAGCGCGATTGACTCCAAGAGATGGAGTGGTACGGAACGAAGAAAATTCGTGCTCTAATAGCATTTTCTGAGAATAGCATGAATTGAGTGGCATATTTTGTAAGGAGTGCGTATTCGGTGGTATATTCCGAAAATTCTCGCACAGAAGGGAACAAGCGGAATTCGAGGGTATGAAAGGAAATTGGGTTTCTTTTGATGGGTACAGAAGGGCAAGCGAGCTTACATGTCAGTGCAGATTGGGCTGTACTTGGCCAAGGCCAAGTACAGCCTTGATAGTTTTCCTGGCATCACTAGATAGCGAGTCCATCTTTTTCAGCGCAGTCAACAGATCATGCTCCTCTTTTTTCTTGGCGAACTTCTCACCGACAAGACATCTGTCCCACCCTTCTGTGCTGAACATCTCAAATACTTTGTTAGTTTCATCCAGTGTAAACGCTTCTGTGACATGAACCAGTAACTCTGTTTTCTCCCTCTTCAACAACTTGATTATATCAGCAGCATCATCCAGACATCTGAGGACAACCTTCCGGGGTTGAGGTTCCTGAGCATTCAATCAACTGCTTGATTGCTTCTTTCGCCTCCAAACTCAGCGAGTCCATCCTGCTAGCAGAAATGATGAGATCATTCTCCCATTTCTTCTTCATAAAAAGCTCACCGACCAAAAAATGGTGCACTCCCAGAGTCTTGAACTGTTCATAGACTTCACCAGCTTCATTTAGGGTAAGATCTTCAATTGCCTCAACAGAGAGCGGAATTCGGTCACTCTTCCACATAGATAGGACAGACCAAATGTATAGTCTGTAAATTATGCATGTTTGCAGGAGATGGTCCCACCAGGAAGAAATTATGCTGGACCAGTTCTTTCCATCATCAACCAGTCCTGAGCTCAGTGATACTGTCCACATGCCATCTTCCTCATCCTACCGGTATCTCTCCATTCTGTCTTCCTTGCGTCCCTCCGTTGACGCAGTTGGAGGGAGACTTGCTGCCGCTGCTGATCTGGTGGGCTCACTGGATTGACTCAGATGATGGTGCACTGCGACAGTTCTAGTAGCTCATGTATGGGGGGGTATCACCATCTCAGCTTATCCCCAACCAGATGGAGTTCAACGCCTGTCCACCAGATGGAACATTTCTAGGTACCATAATTTCCTTCTCATTGTGTCACTCACTGTGCGTTGCTCTACCTGCAGTGACCATGGAAATGATTGTTGATTGTGTAAATGTGCAGCAGAGGTAATCCTTCATGGAGTACACAAGTCCAGTGGAGCTCCTCTCTAAGCTCATCTGTACCGGAGTGGAGGCACAATCAGGAAGACAGAGTTGGGATCCTGAAATGAGGAAGATGGCATGTGGAAGGTCCTTGTGATTTGATGGTGGCTGAAGGAATTGGTCCTGCATAATTTCTTTCCATGCCCCCTCCCCTTCCTCCCCTTCATCCTCTTCCTTTAGTCTTCCCTTCCCTTCCTCCTCTCCGTCTGGGTTAAAGATAGTCCCACTACTTCTCGACGCTGGAATATAAACCCTTATGTTTAGGTTGCCTGCCCTTAAGTTATTGTAAGTTAAGTTTGCACAATGATGACTGTTGGTAAAGATTTTCCTTGTTAAGTTGGGTTTGCACAATTTGACTGTCGATGAAGATTTTCCTTGTTAAGTTGGGTTTGCACAATGATGACTGTTGGTGAAGATTTTCCTTTTCGGTTTTTCGCACTGAGGGCTATTATTGGTAAAGAGAGTAATACAACTGTCCTGCTGTTTGTCAAGTCGTCTGCATATCAAATATCAATTCGAATTCTTAAGCAAATCGTTAAAAATACATAACCGACAATGGCATTTTCAGCTAATGCTGTAATGATAGATGTTTTGAACACCAGGATGGTCTGATGCTATGGCACGTTTCTGTAGCTCCCCATTCTCTAGATTCTTAAGTTCAAAACAACATTTCGGAGCCAATTCTATGTACTGCTATGTTCATGATCAATTGTTTGGAAGTAACTAGTTTCCAGTAGCCAGGATCTTCCTGCGTCAAAAATATTATTGGATTCAGCAAGATGTAAGTACATCATTTCCAAACAGTGCTAAGTACCTACATATTTGTCATAAAAGGAGTCAAGCATATGAAAGTTGCAACATAGGAAGCCTGTTGAGACTTGCACTGCACTTATTGGTCTAAAACTTGGCAGTAAGGTACTAGAGGAGTTCAAATTTCAGGTCTGACCTACTCATCTGTCCCAAAAAAAACCTAATCCTAGGATGTATCTAGACAACGTGTATGTTCACCAGATACATCCCTAGAATTGGACTTTTTTTTGGAACGGAGGGAGTAACTCGGACAGATAGTTGAATTCTTCTTTGTACCGTGATTGCCTAGGTTTTGGTACTACTAATATATTGGGAATTTGGGATGACTTCAAACCAAAACCCAAGGACCAGCTCTCGTGGGTAGCAATGGAGAAGCCTTCGTACTAGTTGACACAATGCATGACATTTGCACCAGCCACCAGCCAAAGTGTGTTTTAGTTCTTCTGCAGCTCAAAACTTCAAAACATCGATGATATGTATGTAACATTATTTATATACATAGACCTTAGTACATGCCGCTTCAAATAGAAGATGTGCACACGGTTGACCATGGGAACCTACTGCACAAACAAATGGTCCGTCTAATATTTTGCTAAATGCTAATTAAGCATATGCACATTCTAAAGGATAGAAAGTTTCGTTGCTGGTGGAAGTGCTTTACGAAGATGAAATTCGACGACCCGACGAGCGAAATTGGAGAAAATATTCATTCTTATTTTCCTTCTCCCACATTCTCTCTGTTGTATCAACAGTTATAACCTCTAGTGCAGGTGCATTTTCCACAAGATGCAAAAGAAACTCAAGTTGTCCTTTAGCCCCTTTGAATCCTGTAACATGGATGTTCTTGAAATATTTGTATTCACTCGGCCCAAATTCATGTCTGAGAGGACCATTTTGTGCAAACCATAGACCAAAGCTGCTAGCAAACTGCAAAAAGTCCAAATATAATAGGTTGGCAATAATTTTACAAAGTTCAGCTTGTTTATTAACAAGTACAAAGGCAAAAAAAACCTGGAAAAAATACTGGTATCAAGGCAATATAGTAACTAAAACTAGTAAGCGTGCTAACGGAATCCATGATGTAGAAAGATGTGCAATAAACATTCGTTAATGTGTCAATACCTACCCAAAATATCTTCCATTGAAAGAGTTAAATAAAATGGCAGAATAAGGGGAAGCTTTCTAATATGTATTTATAGTATTTCATCAGATACACTAATCTCTTTTGATACACCATTAGATTGAACACATCAGAGGAATAGGACATTTGTAAAAACTATTGATTATATAAATATCTAGTTTGACTATGTAATTGGATATCTAGTTCTGATTTAAAAAGATACTTTCACCAACCTAAGTAAATTTAAGGGTTAAAACAATACCCATGGTCGATCTTAAAATGTTTTGACACAACATGGTTTACTGATCACTTTTTGTGAATGAAGAACTTCAGTAAAGACAATGCGATATAAAAATGAATATAAAAACCAAGACGCATACCAAATTGCAAAGAGAAAGTGAGAATAGCACTTACATGCACTTCCACATTTTCAATGAAGGGTGCAACCCTCATAAAAGAAATTAAATCTAGAATTTTATCATAATTATGAGGTGATACGAGGCCACACAACTGTATGTGTTTGAGTCTGGAAAACTTGAGCGAGTGATCTAACAACCATAGGTTCTGATAGAAAAAAAGAGATCATTCTAAATACAGTGCTAAATAAGTTAAATTTTAGTTCAAAGTTGTTCAAAGGGAAAAACCTCTAGCCGAAAATCAGAAAAATATAGCGTCAACTTGTGGATGTTCGGAAGGCCATGGAGAAGTGAAGCAACAACACGGTGAAAAATGGTGTCAGAAAAGAAAATGTATGCAGTGACCAGCTTTGACGTATGATTGAGGACAATCGGAACAAAGTCACCATCATATATGAAGGTAGATAGCTTTGTAGCATGGAGTTCTATCTTGGTTATGTCACAGCAACAAATATGCAAGTATGCTAAATTGGACATTGGGCGATCTACCTTAAGTTCATCATTCAAATGGCACCTGACTATGCTCAGCGACTCAAGACAGCAACAATTGGACAACATATTCTCAAGCTCCTTTCTTTTGACATGCAGTAAATTCAGGTCAAGCGTTCTCAGGTTTGGGAAACCTCTGAACCAAGAAGGTGGTTGCAAAGATACAAAGCTAAGTTGAAGATGCTGCAGAAGGCATATACTTCCACTGTCTAAAAGTTCGAATGGAAATATATACCGATCGTCGCGTCCAGCAAATCTCATAGGTGCTAAATCAAAAGATAGATGCTTTGTCCTTGCTGACATAGCAAAACTAACCCAATTATTCAGATGATTAGCTAGAATGCTGTCCAATTCAAATTTAATTGCAAATTCTTCCACCATCTTGTTAGGAGGAATAATCCTGCCTAGAAAATCTTGTATGTCACTGTAGCTTGTCATTTCTTTTTGGCTTTGCATGAGCATGCATGCTTGTTCGCGGCGTGAGCGTCGTGTGTGAGTTCTTGGCCACGATGGTCTGGAACGCGTCTTTAGGATGCATATCGTGATGCTGCTTCGACGTGGGGCATGGCGCACGTTGGATGGAGTACTGGCGCGCATGGCGGAGGCCACAACGGCACCTCCCAGTCTTTGCGTTTTTTTTTTTGTTTTTCAGTTTGCATGTAATTTGCTTTATATTACAGAAGAAAACCCCGAAAACGCTGCAACGTTTCTACGCAGCACAAAACAGACCTGTGTCGAATACTTGGCGTTTTCACTGTTCATCATCTTCTACCTCCGATCACGTGTGAGTTTGAGTGAGTTTTGAGGGTTGCCGCTAACATTTAGTATCAGAGCCATGTCGGCTCCTGTGGGTGGTCAGTCCCGCACGCCACACTGGCGTGGGCGACGGCGTTCGCCGTCCCGTCCGCGCACTCGCGGCCGGCAGCTTGTCGTGCAACGGGTTGTCAAGGAAGGGGCTCTGTCACCTACCCCACGCTCACTCGTTCCAATTACTCTGATTGGGCGGTGTTGATGCGAGTGAACCTGCAGGCTCAGGGCTAGTGCGAAGCCGTCGATACTGGCGACGTGCCCTTTCACGAAGATCGTCAGGCACTTTCGGCTATTATGCGAACCGTGCCGGCTGAAATGCTCCGACCGCTTGCGGAGAAGGATAACGCCAAGGATGCCTGGGATGCGCTCAAGTCCATGCGAGTGGGCGCTGATCGCGTGAAAGAATCTCGTGCGCAGAAGCTTCGTCAAGCATTTGAGTCCATGCGATTCAAGCCCGGCGAATCGGTCGAGGACTTCAGTGTTCGGCTTCAGGGGGTTGTAAGCGACCTCCGCCTTCTCGGTGACGACATGACCGAGGAAAAGGTCGTGCGCAAGCTGCTCCGCGTTGTGCCCCGCAGGTATCGTCAGATGGCCCTGCCAATTGAAACATTGATTGATCTCACGGCTCTCTCCATTGAGGACCTCACTGGCCGGCTTCTCACCATTAATGATCACCCCGATTCCGACGGTGAGGACGCGGGCCAAGCGCTGTTCGGCGAAAAGGAGGAGCAGGCGCGCACCAACAAGGGGTCAGGCCAGTCCTCATCCCGCGGCGCAAGTACTGGGGCTGGCTCATCGGAGCCGTGACAACGCGGCCGTGGTCGCGATCACAAACCTGGTGCGAACCAGGGCGCAGGCTGTGACGTGTCCAAGGACAAGTGTCGCTACTGCGGGAAATTGGGCCACTGGGCCAAAGATTGCCGCAAGGCCAAACGCGACCGCGACAAGCTTGCCCAGGCCAATCTGCTTGTGGCTGAACCTGAGAAGCAAGCCCAGGGCGACGACGAGCACACACTGCTGATGGCCCAGGTGTGCGAGCTCGCCCCCACCACTGAACCCGAGCTGATTAATGGTGAGGTGAATTTGAATGAGGAGCGCGCGCTCGTATCTCTCCGCTACGAAGGGGAGCCGGTCGATACCGACTGGATCCTGGACACGGGCGCCTCCAACCACATGACTGGAGCGAGGGACGCCTTCTCCAACCTCGACACCACCGTGCGCGGCACGGTCAAGTTCGGCGATGCTTCGCGCGTGCGGATCGAGGGCCGCGGCACTGTGTTGTTCGCCTGCAAGAACGGCGACCACTGCGCGCTCACCAGCGTCTACTACATCCCCAAGCTCTGTAGCAACATGGTCAGCCTCGGCCAGCTCAACGAGGTCGGATGCAAGACGGTGATTGAGGACGGCGCTCTAACCCTTCATGACCAATGGCGGCGCCTGCTGTGTCGAGTCCGCCACGGAACAGGGCGTCTTTATGTGCTTCAGGTCGAGCTCGCCCAGCCGGTGTCCCTCGCGGCAAGGAGTTCCGAAGACGCGTGGATCTGGCATGCCAGATTCGGGCATCTTAACTTCGACGCACTGCGCACGCTCTCCACCCGTGGCATGGCGCGCGGGTTGCCGGAGCTGGAGCGTACTAGGCAAGTCTGCGACGGCTGCCTCATCGGCAAGCAGCGTCGAGCGCCGTTCCCCGCAGCGGCGACGTTCTGGGCCACGAGTCGGCTCGACCTCATTCACCGCGACATCTGTGGCCCTATTTCGCCTCCCACCCATGGCGGTAAAAAGTACTTCTTGTTGCTAATCGATGACATGTCTCGCTATATGTGGCTGTTTCTGCTGACATGTAAAAGTGAGGCTCCGGCGACAATCAAGCGCTTCAAAGCGGGGGTGGAGGTGGAGACTAGCTGCAAGCTGCGCGTCCTCCGCACTGATCGTGGGGGAGAGTTCACCTCCATCGAGTTCGTCTTGTACTGTGCAAATGAGGGCGTCGCTCGGCAACAGACAGCGCCGTACTCTCCCCAGCAAAATGGCATCATCGAGCGCCGTAACCAAACGGTTGTGGCCATGGCGAGGTGCATGATGAAGGCGAAGCAAATGCCCGGGAAGTTCTGGGGGGAGGCGGTGACGACCGTCGTCTTCATCCTCAACCAGTCACCCACGAAAGCCGTACCAGACAAGACTCCCTACGAAGCGTGGCATGGACGAACACCTGACGTGCACTACTTCAGGACATTCGGGTGCGTCGTCCACGTCAAGGAGGTGAAGCCGCATCTCAAGAAACTTGACGATCGCAGCAAGGTGATGGTTTTTCTCGGCTATGAGCCAGGAACCAAGGGCTACCGTGTCTTCGACCCGGAGGCCAATCACGTCGCCGTCACGCGCGACGCCGTGTTCGATGAAGCAGCGTCGTGGCCATGGGGAGAACCTGTCGAACAAGGGGAGGCGTCCTCAGGTGACTCGTTCACCGTCCATTACGAGGTGGCCTCAAGCACTGCGCCGGCAAGCCTACCTCCCAGCGTCGGGGCCATGTCACCAGCGCCTTCTGTGACACCGGCAACGCCTTCTGACACACCCCCGGTTGAGTTCGTGTCACCGCCGAGCTCGACGCCAGACGTCGACGATGACCAGGGCGCGCCGCGTCGCTACCGGAGCGTGGCGAACATCCTCGACACAATGGCGCCGGTGGAGCTTGATTCGGACGAGCTCCACCTGGCAGCCGCGGAGGAGCCGACGAACCTCACTGAAGCAGAGCAGGATGAACATTGGCGGCGAGCGATGCAAGAAGAAATCAAGTCCATTGAAGAAAACAACACTTGGACACTCACTGAGCTCCCGGCCGGCAAGCACCCAATTGGCCTCAAGTGGGTGTTCAAGTTGAAGAAGGACGAGACCGGTGCCGTGATCCGGCACAAGGCGCAGCTCGTGGCAAAAGGCTATGTCCAGCGCCATGGAATCGACTTTGATGAAGTCTTCGCTCCGGTTGCGCGGATGGAATCCGTGCGGCTTCTCCTCGCCGTCGCTGCTCATCTCGGTTGGACTGTGCATCACATGGATGTCAAATCAGCGTTCCTCAACGGGGAGCTGGAGGAGGAGGTCTACGTCTCGCAGCCGCCGGGCTTCATCGACGACAAGCATCCAAGGCGTGTCCTGCGCCTGAACCGAGCCTTGTACGGTCTACGTCAAGCTCCACGAACCTGGAACACGAAGCTGCACACCTATCTACATGAGCTAGGCTTCAAATGGAGTGCCACCGAGCACGCGGTGTACACACGTGGCGAGGGGACCAAGCGTCTGATTGTTGGTGTCTACGTCGACGACCTCATCATCACCGGTGCACACGCTGAAGAAAGTCGGCACTTCAAGGGAGAGATGCACTCTCTCTTCCGCATGAGCGATCTCGGATTGCTCAGCTACTACCTCGGCATCGAGGTGCATCAAAGCGACGACGGCATCACCATTAATCAGTCAGCCTACACACAAAAGTTGCTCAAGATCGGTGGGTTGGCGGATTGCAACTCAACTTGCGTCCCCATGGAGCCTAGACTGAAGCTGACCAAGAACAGTGGTAGGCCGGCCGTCGACTCCACTCTGTATCGCAGCCTTGTGGGCAGCCTGCGGTACCTTGTGCACACGCGGCCAGACATCGCCTTCGCCGTCGGCTATGTGAGCCGATTCATGGAGGCGCCACATGATGATCATATGGCAGCTGTGAAGCACATCCTGCGGTATGTAGCAGGTACTCTGAACTTTGGATGCTGCTTTGCAAGCTCAGGGGAAAAGGGAATACATTTGCTGGGTTTTTCAGACAGTGATTTGGGGGGAGACGTTGATGATCGGAAGAGCACCTCAGGGGTTTTGTTCTTTCTCGGCTCCAGTCCAATTGCGTGGCAATCTCAGAAGCAGAAGGTGGTGGCCCTTTCCTCTTGTGAAGCAGAGTATATTGCCGCCACAAGAGCGGCTTGCCTCGGTATTTGGCTGGCGCGATTGCTGGCTGAAGTGCTGGTCACTGAACCGGAGATGGCCATCCTCAAGGTTGACAACAAGTTGGCAATTTCTTTGTGCAAGAATCCTGTGTTCCATGATCGAAGCAAACATATCGACACCCGGTATCACTTTATCAGGCAGTGCATAGAGGAGAAGAAAGTTGAGGTTGAGTTCATCTCCACGGACGAACAGGTGGCAGACATTCTGACCAAGCCACTCGCACGCATCAAGTTTCAAGAATTTCGCAACAAGGCGGGCGTGGTCCAGATTGTCACTCGGCGTCAGGATTAGGGGGGGATTGTTAGGAGGAATAATCTTGCGCCTAGAAAATCTTGTATGTCACTGTAGCTTGTCATTTCTTTTCGGCTTTGCATGAGCGCGCCTGCTTGTTCGCGGCGTGAGCGTCGTGTGTGAGTTCTTGGCCACGATGGTCTGGAATGCGTCTTTAGGATGCATATCGTGCTGGTGCTTCGACATGGGGGATGGCGCACGTTGGATGGAGTACTGGCGCGCATGGCGGAGGCCACAACGGCACCTCCCGGTCTTTGCGTTTTTTTTCTGGTTTTCAGTTTGCATGTAATTTGCTTTATATTACAGAAGAAAACCCCGAAAACGCTGCAAGTTTCTACGCAGCACAAAACAGACCTGTGTCGAATACTTGGCGTTTTCACTGTTCATCATCTTCTACCTCCGATCACGTGTGAGTTTGAGTGAGTTTTGAGGGTTGCCGCTAACACATCTTTCCTTGATAATTCTGTAGAACTCGGTTAACATTATTAGTGAATCTCTCACAATATATTTTTTGTTGACACTTGCCCCTACTACACACTGCTCCACCATCAAGAGATACTTTTGAGCGAAGTGTCAACATAAATCTCCACTTACTTGACAAAACACTTGTTCTTATTGCCTCTTGCTGAGGCAATTTTGATAAAATTGTGCATATCAAATCCTGCATCGAAGAACAACATACAAGTCAAGCAATCCATTACATAATTCAATATGAACACCAAGATGGGGAAGAAAATATACCAGCGGGAGGTCTTCAAATTGAAGATTTGGCTTTCCTTTCTCACTTATTTCTTTACCATGGCTATGTTTTGACGCCGTTCTTTTGCACATTAGATACTTCCCCGTTCTAAATATGAAATTAATTAAGTGCAGTTCCTAAAATAAAACGATGTTAAAATATATGATAGTCAGAATAAGTGAAGAGCCATAAGTAAATAAATGTAACTAAACATTAGGTTAACCCAGATTTCTTTCTAATAGAAATGTTCTCCACTCTGAAATTATGTTCAATTATGCAAAAATGTGAACTTAGGCTGTTTCTGTTATTTCCCCAGTGTAAACACATATTGGTGTATTTCCAACCCAATTAATAGCTCATTCACCCTTGCCTTGTACAAGGGAGGAGGAACATGACTCAATGAGCATACAGAGATTTGGATGTAGGGTACGGTGGCTATATTTTTGCATGGAGTAAGGACAAGCTATTAGTGGATCTTGTAGGAGTTCTGTCAAGGTGCAGAAAGGATCGCTTTTATATGAATATAAGATGTGGTTCTGTTGTTTCTAGAGTATGTGTAAGCGGGGTTGTTACTATTGTCTCATCGCTATGGCTCAACATGAAAAATCTAAGATATAGGAATCTTACAGAGAAAAAGGAGTCGATTTTGGGGTTAATACTTTGGGGGGAAATATCAATAGACTAATTAATTACTCACTCAACTGCTCGATGTGCACAGAGAGGTGGACTATGATCATTCAGAGATTTGGATGCGGAGTATGGGTGGTCAGATTCGTGCATGGTATGAAGTTTCTGATATTAGTAAATCTTTAAGAATTCTGTAGAACTGCATACAGTAATGTGTGTAAGGTGTGAGCAAGTTGTTTGTAGATTCTATGTGAGCAGGATTGTTTCTGCAGTCCTCATCGCCGTGAATCTGAAAGAAAATAAGATGCAGCAATCTTACGGCAAAAAGGAGTCGATTTGTGACCATAGTTTGGGTTAATATCAGTGATGAAGCATAAGGTAATCACGGTATAGATTCTATAGTTTCGGAAGATCGCGTACGCGAGGAAAAAAATTCGGAAGATTTGATTGAAAAAGTAAGGCAAGTCATACATTCTCCTTAAGCATGTTGAACCTAATTTATAAATATTTTATCGTATGCAAATAAAATTGCATGTTTTGCTAACTACATAGGAATAGAGATTACCTATCTACTCGCTTGTGCCATATTTACTTGTTATCCGTCCTTTGTAAACTTTGGTGATAATTTGACTAGCTTGTGTTACTTATGTTGACATAGCTACAATTATATATGCTTAGCTATGCTTAATTACCACTAGCTTACTTAATAGGATGATCACACTTTATACATTTATTATCTTGTTGAGCTGCAAACTCGTGACACCTGGCCATGTTTTATTGGTCATAATTATCCAACTAAAATATGGTTTAATGGTGGGCTATGGGTGTGTGGTTTTGCTAGTTGCACCCATGGCAATTAAGGACCGGTTCTCAGGAAACCCTGGAAGACTAACAGTGCTTACCACAAGCAAGCGTGAGCAACTGCTGGATTTGTAGTATAGCTCGACCCTTTCCTAGGCACCGAAGGTGAGGGTGGGCGTGATGGAATTGGGTTGGCTGGGGCTAACTGGTTAATCAGTTGCCGGATTCACCGCGGCCCGGGGGGCTGCCCACCCCGGATATAGGGGTGGGGGTGAAACCTCAGCGTGGTGTGGATGGTTAGGGGAGGGTTATGGGAAGGGTCTTGTCACAATCACTCGCATGGTAATATGTCAGGCATGGCACGGTAACATACGGTGGATTGTTTCTTGTGGGTACAGTTGCGCACCTCTGACTAGAGTAAAACTATTCGAATAGCCGTGCCCGCGGTTATGGGTGATAAACCAGCTTCACCGTGATTAGTTCTACTCTATTAATTAATTTGACTTAATGAACTGGTTTAGTTCAGGTGGAATAGTTGGACCTGTTAAACGTGGTGTAGCGTTGTTCAGTGGAGAAATAATCTTGCCTTAATTACTCAACTGTTTTATTGTTTTGAACTATAAATGTTTACAACCGCCTTTATGTAAATAGCCACAAACCTTCCCTTTGACTCGCCTTGCACGTCTGCATCATTGGTGTGGCTTCCTGAGTACGGTGGTTGTACTCAGCCTTATTCTTTTTTTTAGAAGTGTAGTGCTTTTTAGCTGAAAACGAAGTTATAGAACCAAGACTTATACCCCAATTGAGTTTTGCCTGTGGAGTGGAGCTGGCTAGGATAGTCTTTTTCCGCTGCTGCTACTTTCTTTTCGGTGTGAGGACTAAGTATCTCTTCTATAAGTATTTACGCTTTATTTCGGTTTGGATCTGTATATATTAATTTGTCGTTTTGTGTACCCTGGTTTAATTTCTGAATAGAGATTTATATACAAAATAGTCTAAAAATTTAAGATAAATTTCTAGGCGTAACAGGTGTGCTCTTCCTCTTCCTTCTCACCTCCAAATGGCAGTCATACAGGAGCTCAGGACGGTCAGCCATGGTGCAAACGCAGGACGCGGGCTCCACAAGTTCGTCATGTATGCGAGCCCTCACGTGCTCATCTGCAAGCCACTGTGTTCGTCCGCGCTTTCTAGGTGTGATCCACCAAAGCGACGTTCCAGCTTGCCCGGACAACGCCATTGTCAATCTCATCTGCCGCACCGCGATGCTAGAGCTTGTTCAAATGTCACGCGCTCAACCAGGTCCACCTCCTCAATGTCCGCCTCGCTTCCGAGTTCGTCGGCGCGCGCTGCCCTCGGTCTCCCCCAGATGTATCATACTCAAGCTCATCCATCAACTCGTTCGAGCTCGCCCGAAGCGTCGTTTTCCAGCTCGTCACCGGCATCCTAGCGTCCTGGGGCCCTCATGGAAGCAACGCCCTCCAGCTCATTGTTGGTGTCGGTTGGAGGTGGAGCTCGCCCGGACACGCCGTCCTCGAGCTTGTCCATCGGCCCTCGAAGGTCGAGCTCACCTGCTGCCTTGAAGAGTGGTCGGCCAAGGAGGGGGAGTGCTGGAGGAAGAAGACGGAGTTAGGATAGGGTGAGGAGACGGAACTGCTGATGAAATGCTAAAAGTAACGAAGGTTATTCTCATCGGAGCCTCGCTCTAGTGCTCTATACTGGTAGTAGAAAACAATCTAAACCGTTGAACTTATTTGATCGAAGGGATTAGATTGCTTTCTACTACCACCCTAGTTAGCGGTAGTAGAAATTTGGAGGGGTATTATTATCCTAAAAATAGGGGTATAATTATCGTTTAGTAGTGATTAAAGTTTTTTTCCTTCTTTTTTGGTTTTTTGATGGAATATGATCAATGTCAACATAATGGATAACCGCATATCGATCTAGCCGGGAAGAAAAACATAAATGACTGTTATTCGTAATCATTATATTAGTAAATTACTAATTTACCTTTAATATTACTGGTAGTATAATACTACAAGTAGAGAGTACCGGAGCATTGCTCTTTTCAGCGATGTTAAAGTGAACCACAAATTTTTAGTGCTATAAAACCAAAATTGAAAACTTTCAATGTCATAGAACAAATTTTGCCTAAAATTTTTATACACTAATTATTTAAGTCTCATTAGTCTCATAAAATACACATATCGTGCACTCAACGATTTTTTGAATGCTACAGTAATGCTTTTCAAAAGCAATTCATCTTGACCAACTTCCCTCCTGATATGCATACTCCGGCATATAAATATATGGGGAAGGAAAAAACAGGGCCGGATTTTTTTTCCTTTTTGACTCTTTTTGCATGATGCATTTTTCTTTATCCATGATCATCAAGTGCGCGGTGTGCATGGCTTGCCTGGCTAGCTAGTTACTACTACTACTAATTATTGTTTCAGTACGTAGTAGTACTAGACAGTTTGCATTTGTACATCACTAGTCGTTTCTTGATCATGGCCGCCGTATTGTTGTTGCAGCGCAGGCACATCCTCCTTTGCTGGAGAAGACGAAGACGAAGATGACGATGCCTCCTTACTCTTTCCCCACAGTACGAAATACAGCCCCATGATGACCAGAGCAGACCCTATCGCACTGAATGTATATGCACATGATCAATACCAATCAATTTAATTACCAGTACTAACTAGACATGATCGATATGATGAACGTAATTAGCTTACGTACATTCCAAGATGGAGTTGCTCATGGAGAACGATGACGTTGATGGCAGCTGCGATGATCTGGATGAGGGGCGTGAACGCCGTCGTGAATACAGGCCCTCTCTGCTCCACGCACCATGACATCGCCAAGAACCCTATTCCTGACCCAACTATCCCCTGCATATACATATATTCATATCAGACTACAAAACACTGTAATAGTGATGTCAGCAAGATACCTAGGTATATCATATGTATATTATATCTGCTACCTGACACCAGCAAATAAAGTATTTTGTTGAAGTAATGGTATAACGTTCCCTACTCATCCTCTATTCATATCGGTCACAATTAACAATTAACTAATTAAGGTGTATATATAATTAAACGTTGGGAGTCCTCGACCTCTTCAAGTTTGCTAGGGAACTCAGGCTGAGATAGCTTTGGTTCGAGTGTGCGGTGTTGAGTAGGCCCTGGGCAGGAAAACCAATGCCATGCGATCATCTGGATAGAGAGATTTTTGCAGCTGCGAAAACATAACCATAGGAGATGGGAGAATGTCGGGCTTCTGGCACTCACATTGGCTGGAGAGCAGAGCTCCAAAAAGCATTGTGCCTGCAATTTACATGGTCTCAAGGCGAAAGAACATAACAGTGCGGGAAGCAATCTTGTCCAATACGTGGATTAAAGATATCCAACGGTGGACCGGCCTCCAGCTAAACACTTGGAGCTGGGACAATTGTACTTCGGTGGAGGAGTGGTTGTACCACCTTTTGCACATACCGCACAACCCGATAAAGGCGTTAAAACCGCTAGTGATTGTAGTCTCCCGGGAGATTTGGTGCGAGCGTAATGCAAGAGTCTTTCGATACATCAAAATCCCCCGATTGCTTTACTAGCAAAAATCAAGGAAACAACGACAGCCTAGGTCACGACTGGGGCAAGAAGCCTCACAGAGTTTACCGGTTTGGGATAGATCCCGTAAGACGTTCTTTTTCCGGGCCCTTGCCTACATAGAGCCCTGTAAGGTCTTTTCCTGATTTAACCCTGCTCTATTATATAGGAGGGAAAACTTTTGTCCTCTTTTTTTCAAAAAAAAAAATAAAATTATACGTACCACAAAGAGCACGGTGATGATCTGAAGCTTGGTTGTTAAGATCCATGGGGACAAGCTAACCCTGTCGATGGCCAAGGCGACTGCAGCCATCTGGAGGAAGCTGAGCAGGAACATCAGGGCGGTGCCCGAGTAGAGCGCCGGGTACTTCCTGGCGATCCTCGACTGCAGGATGAACCACAGGGACCAGCAAGCTGAGCCACCCAGCAGCGCCACCGACCCGATCGCCCATCTGTGCGCGCCACCGCCGCCATGACCGACGACTGCGGCCGTTGCAGAAGAAGAAGAAGATGATGATGACGATGATCGAGCAGCAGCAGGTCCTAGCTTGGTGAGCGAAGGACCCTGGTAGAGAGCAAGGATCATCGCTCCGCTGAATCCTAACACCGTGCCTCCCACTTTTGCTATGCCAGCTCCTGTCTTCAGGTCCACTTTCTCCAGCCTGCACTAGTACTAGCTTAGCTACATCTTTGAATATTTGTTCTTTAGTGCTACTACTCCTAAGTAGTTGGTTAAGTATAGTTAATTACGTACCCATAAGGCAGTGCTACAAGGAAGGTAAAGATGGGAGTCATGTTGATGAAGGCGCAGGCGAACGTTGCAGTGGTGTACTGCAGCCCCAAGAAGAAGAGCCATTGGGTAAGGGACGCTCTGCATGCACCATTTTATTATTAAGTACTGTTTAATACTTTAATTAATCAATATATTCATTTGTTAGATAAAATATATGTTGATCTTTCATCAAGTTAAAACTAGCTAGTACTACTAGATAGCATTAGTATAGTATATATATGAAAATGACTTGCCCGAGCACCGCACTGAAGAATAGATACACCAAGATTTCAGCCGTAAGCTTTGGTCTTGTCTTCCTGCATGCATGCGGCAGATATATATATCTATCAAGAGCTCATCTATCAACGACCAATTAAAACATACATATACATATACATACTACTAATACTAATTGATTAGCGCATATATACGAAATTAAAATCTATCAATTATTCAATTGACATGCATCGATCAGACTGAACGAAGAATTGGAAGTGAATCAGAATGAATGTATATTTACCTCTCCCGGAAGTAGGCGATTGGGCCGAGGAAGAGAGTGGCGATGAGCTGACGGAGCGTGATGAGGACGGTGGTGCGCATCCCCTCGTTGAAGGCCATCTTGGTGAGGGTGTTCATCACCGCGAACACCACCACCACCCCCACCATTGTCAACGTTGGCTTCCAACTATTACAGCTACCCATTAATTCAGGATCTTCTTGATCGTTTTTTTTTTTGAAAGCTGATCTTCTTGATCTTAATCTTCTTTTTATCTAGCTAGTTAGCTACCTATCTGCAAATGTATATGTGCTTGCTAATGTTGCTTTGGCCTTGCTATATGGGATCAAGCATGCTGAGGGTGGCAACAATTTATATGCATGCACTGGGCTCCAAGTGACAATTTGACAATATTCCGTTCCTTGCTTTATTACATATATCACGCGGTACGTACGTATTTGTATGGCTTTAATTATGTGCACTCAATTAGAAGGATGCCAATAAGATATTAGTATTAATTAGCTTTACTTTCCTACACCACTCAAGTTGAACAACTTATCATCTTCATGCCCAAAAATATATTTTTTTAAAAAAAGAGAGAGGAAGAATTTGTTCATCAACTTTATATATGCATTATGCAACATTTTTTAAAGAAAAAGAAAAGAAGAAAGAGAAGGTTGGATGCTTGGCTGGCATGGAAAAGGTACGCGTTAGATTACATAACAAGGAGTAATATATGTATGTCAAAGACAGTAATGATGATGAGATCTTCAGGCACTGTTTGGTGCCAAATAGTGTAGTTAGTAGAGATTTGTTCCGGTTCATAAAAAAATATCTCGAGGTATCGGTACCTCACAGTACCAAATTATTTTCGATCGTTGGATCTAACATTGTCCATCATGCTCAGCTAGATCGAATGATCAGAGATGATTTGGTACCGTAACCGGTATCTCGAGGTACTTTTACTGGATCGGGACACACCTCTAATTGATATTATATATAAATCTGTCATGTTCTTTTCTCCTCCTTATTAGATCGATCATATCTAGCTACCTAGCGGTGATTAATTAATTTATCGTGCAGTTTTAATTTGATCAATACAGGGAGAGAGATGTTGGCTGTATATATTTATCAAAGCTGGCAACATGTATAACTTAAAGGATTGAAAAAAGGAAAAAGTCCGAATACCCCCTAAAATTTGGATGAAAATCCATCTAACACCCTAAACTTTAAAACGTGACATCTAACCCTCCGAATTTTGTAAAAACCATTCATATTACCCCTTAAGGTGATTTTGGATGGTGGTTTTGCATATTTTCGAAGTTTAAACGAACAACTTTAAATAACTACTATAACATATTTGAATAACATCAGTGGTAAGTTATCAATCTATACTTATACAATGATACCACACTATTATTATGTTGGTAATTATTTGTAAGTGAGAGCTAACAAGTGGTAAAAAGAAAGATTTGAGTCGATATATATATATATATATATATATATATATATATATATATATATATATATATCCAATGTGTATGTCACGTGATCAAACTCATCCAATTTATATACAAATTAGATAAAAATAAATATACAAAACCATCTTAGGAGGTAATATGAATGGTTTTGCAAAGTTCAAGGAGTTGGATGTTCAGTTTTAAAGTTCAGAGTACTAGACAGATTTCTATCTAAAATTTAGGAGGTATCTGAACTTTTTCCTTGAAAGAAAGAACATTTTTTTCTGAAAGAAAATGAGATAGATGCTTTCTCTGGTGCGTCATCCGTTGTTGGTCAGCAAGGTGACTTGGGAAGGGGGAAAAAGGTTAAAGCTGACTTACAGTATATGCCCCAACAAGGAAAAGAATGATCATTAAAAAAAAGAAGAATTAAGATAGAACAAATATATATAGCAATTAAACTATATAAAACAGATACCATGCATAGCTGGCCTCTCTTCTCAGCTAGGGCATCCGATGCTCCTTCATTGACTACTAGTAGAACATTCAGTGCACGTACGCATGAAGGAATTGATCTGATGTGTCATTTTTGCCGGATTGAACACATGGGCTGGCTGGGCGACCAATTATGTTACTATCAAGTATGTTTTTTAATGATTTGCACGCCATTGTATTACAAGGAGCTACTAACAATTATGTTAGTTTAGGCTGCGTTCGCAGCTTCCTCTTCCCAACTCATTTCCCTCGTTTTCCGCGCGCACACTTTTCAAACTACTAAACGGTGTGTATTCTGCAAAAAGTTTCTATATAAAAGTTGCTTAAAAAATCAAATTAATTCATTTTTGAAAAAAAATTAGCAAAAACTTAATTAATCACGCGCTAATGGATCGCTCCGTTTTTCGTGAACACTGTTCAGGCTGGGAGTTCGGAAGTGCGAAAGTCTTCTTCAGGGCATCTGAATTAATTAGTTTTATCTATGTTATTTTCTTCTGCTTGAATTCTTCCGCTTGCAAGCGCGAAAGCAACCGTGTCACGCGCTGACGCTGTCACTTTGTATCGGCCATACTCATACTCGTATAGTCCTATTATAGCATCACATGTCCAGTAGTGCATTAATATGCTGATTTCTATACCCTGTACGTTATATAATACTCCATCCATCCTATAATATAAGGGATTTTAACTATATAATTATATATATAGTTAAAATATCTTATGGATGATGTATATGCTAACCCACCAGGCATCGTATCAAAAACAGTAAATATCCAACCTTTGTGTACGTGCGCTGAATAATTTCCTCTGCTTTTGCTTGCTGTTTTTTTTTCCAGGAACAATACTGTATGATGCTTCATTAATTAAGCCATATTAATATATTTCCTTTTTCAATTGTTTGGAATCAAACGATGGATGGATAGATGGAGAGTATATGTACTACTAGCTTTTTATTTTCGTTTTCCTCTTTAATTTTGCCAAAAAGAAAGTCAGAGAACAGGAAGAAGAACAAGTATTCCATTTTGTTATAAAATTGGTCCCAAAATCATATCGGAAACTAAACGCGGAAGAAACGTTATGAAAGATCTACACATGATGACAACAACGAGATATAATATTTATTAATGAGGTTTAGCCGATCGAAGCCTACATCCCAGGGCACTGATTGTGGGTACTCCTCTCCAATCCAGTATATTACAGCGTATCAGAGTTACCACTACTCATGGCTGGATGCCACCGGCAGTCGCTCCCTCTCGCTATACTAAGTCGTTATGTCGCCATGCGGTTATAATAGGTCCGTCTCAGATCTTAGGATAGTGTCCAATTCTTACTCTATTTCTAACACATGGTACAACTCCAAGTCCTAAACAGTGATCGACTATGTACACATATTCGATAGAAACTCTAACACATTTATCTAGATATTTAACGTTAAGGGGAATATATAATAAAACTTCTAAAACTTTGACATCAATAATTCCAAATTCCAAAGTTCTTTTTAAGAAGTGATATATGTATATTTGGCTTAATATTCTAAACATACTATATTTTACAAAGTTAATAATAAAAAGTAATAGTTGGAGCAATCGGATCTTACCCTAAATGATAAATATTTATAATCGAAACATATCTTATCCTAATCGTCGAATGTTTATGATAAGAGAGGAGTACACACAATACGTTAAACATTTATTATCAATAGAAGAGAGTACGCAATGTTAGTTAAATACTTTTAATTATGACCAGAGAGGAGTACATAATACTGCGTGCAATTAATCCTTGCATATATGCATAATTACTTAGCTAAGATATATAGTTATATATAGGAGGATATTGTATCACTGGAGTATGTACGTACGTATGCAGTGCACTGTTTGACTGACGTACTATAAGGCAGGACTAACGAATATGTTGGCCTCCATCGACCATTCTTCTTATCAGTATTCACTCGTTCGTTCATTCATTTGTCATCGATGATATGACCCATCAATTCAATTCTCATCTTCCCTTTCACAAAAGAAACCGACCGACAGACAGAGAATAACTAGTCCACGTCTCTGCATAGTGTAAAAAGTAAACAAAGAATAGAATTTTTATAGCATATTTTGTTTTAACACAAAGTAGCATGTTGTTTGTACATTAAAGGGAATTATTATTAATATGTTATTATCATCATTTTATGCGTATTATTTTTTAATTTTTACATATATTTATTACTGGCATGTGATCCTTATCATTAATGTGTTATTATAATCATTTTCTGTGTATATCATTTTTTAATTTCTACATATATTTATTACTGGCATGTGATCCTTTTGATCCCACGATGTCCTTTTTCCTCCCTACAAAGTAGTATGTTGGTGGTGAGATTGTAGGATAAAAAACAAACCTATTAGAGGGAGGTGAATGGTGATAACATCAGCGAAAACAAACCTATCGGAGAGAGAGGTGAATGGTGGTAACGTCAGCGAAAGTTAAATAATCAAGATTTGATAGATAAAAAACTCACCCAACCTTAAAAACCAAAACTACAAACTTTTGACGGTCAGACAGGATATGTACAGGTGGCTAAACGGCCTTAGAGCCGATCTAACTGAAGTACAATTACTGGTCTAATCGTCATACTAAAAAGAGCCTCACATCACTTATGTAAAATCTCGTTTTCTCTAAAACCAACCATTAGTTCGAGCTCTAATATTGACAGGATAAACTAGATAAACCAAGGAACAAATCTATTGGAGGGATTTGCAAAGTAATAAACGGTTTAATAGAAAACACCCTCGAAAGCCGATTGTCTTAGAAATTTCAGCAAATATGAACAAAACATAAAATTTAAGCACATTCTAATCAAGCAAGGACCAATCAACAAAACTTTTTAGATCAAATCTATAATATAATATAAATGTTTTGGATGGATTAACATGAACAAAACCATAACAAAACTAAAAATCACATATTAATACCAAAACCCAAAAAAATGTAAAGCTTTCAAAACCAGAAGAGATCATTGACGCCTTGTTGATTGAATATGATCTTTATTGCTCAAGTAATATATATTCATAAGATGTAGCCATAGCACCTCTCACAAATTTCTCACGAAACCCTGATACAAAGAGTCGTAAACTCTTTAATCTCTCAGTTGTGGCTTACCCTCAAAACATAACCTCCCTTTCAATTCACACCATGGATGTAACTATAGCCACAAATCCACTAGAGCTAGAGATCCTAATCATAGGAAATCCCTTAAACCAGAGATACACTGTGACATCCTGGCCCAATTAGGATAAGACATGTGTGGCCCATGAGAGCTGTGTGCACATGTTTAGTACCACCTTGCTAGTTTAGCAAGGGTGGAACCAACTTATAAGGCCTCTTCCCTCCAACCATATCACCCCTGGGTTAACCCTTTTACACGAAGCGAGGACGAAAGTGTAAGTGGGGTGGTATGTGTAAGTGGGCCCTCCCGTCTGATGGGCTGGGCTACGCGGTTCTGGAGGGAGGGCTGTTACAAATGGTATCAGAGTTAACCAGGAACTTACCTAGAACAACGTCCGCAGAGGTCTGAGCTTCCTCTGCAGTGACATGATTCACACGTCCCCTGACGATAGTCTGCTGAGTTGCTGATGCAGTTTGCTGTGCTGCTGGAATGCTCCACGCAGCCTCTGGCTTGGACCACTTGCTTGCTGGTTCATCTTGCGCTTGCGATCTTCACCAAGCTTCCTGCGTTCTTCCTCTAACAGCAGGGTCTTGTTCACCAGGCTCTGGAAACTGTTAAACTCATGAGCAACAAGTCCCAACTTGAGACCATAATTGAGTTCTTCCTCTAACAGCAGGGTCTTGTTCACCAGGCTCTGGAAACTGTTAAACTCATGAGCAACAAGTCCCAACTTGAGACTAGAATTGAGACCTTTCAGGAAATGCCTCTGGCGATCTGCATCTCTAGCAACATCTTCGGGTGCATAGCGGCCAAGAGAAGTGAATTGAGTCAGGTACTGTTGCACTGTCTTGTTATCCTGCTGAAGGGTACGAAATTCTTCCTTCTTCAGCTCCTTGATACCAACGGGGACATAGTAATCACGGAAAGCTGTACGGAAATCCTCAAAGGTCAAGGCTTCAGGGTCATCCAAGCCTCCCCTAAGGTTCTCATACCAGTCGAGGGCAGCTCCTTCCAACTGTTGGACAGTGAAACGAACTTTCTCTCCATCTGAGCACTGAGTGACCTCTAGCTTGCATTCCATGGTACGAATCCAGTCTTCTGCATCAAGCGGAGTACCTACTCCCTTGAAGGTTGGTGGCTTGGTGCGCAGAAACTCGAACATCTTGCTCTGTTGAGGTGGAGCGCCTTGGGGTTGTTGTTGCTGTTGTCGCTGTTGGTTCAGAAGTTGTTGCGTCATCATCCTCATGAGCTTAGTCTGGGCCTGCATGAAGACCTCAAAGTTCCGCTGGTTCACTTGGGGTGCTTGAGGCGGTTGCTGACCAGTAGCACGGGCATCGTTGTTCTCATTCTCTCCATCATAAGTTCCAGTCCTAGTATTCACCATCTGTTCAACATATGGATGGTCAGAAAAGATACTAAGGAGAAAAGAACAGCTCTAAGAAAAGGTGACTAAAAGGGGTAGACCGCACATCCTGACAAAACACACATACGATTGTTTAGGAGCCGGAGTGCTACAAACAGACCGTACGACAAGCCGGAAGAACCAAGAACTAAAACAAGCAACGCTGCTAGCACACAAGCTTAACGTCTTACTAACGTGAGCTACTAACTAAAGGCAAAGCGGCTCAAGGACAAAAACCACTTCTAGGACTAAATTCTGGTTCGCGCCGAAGCTTCTTGAAGACTCCGATGCAATGCTGGTGTAGATCCTCCTTCCATAGCTGACGATAGAAATCAAAATAGATAGAAGGATATTCGAGAGTAAGAAAAGGCCGGAAAGAGTAAGGAAAGAGAAAGCAAGTTACATTGGTTTGTGTTTCATGAAAATAGTTTTGAAAGAGACCTGGCTATCTAAAGCTGTGGCCTACAGCCAACGAGGCTCTGATACCAACTCTGTGACACAATTGTTGAAGAAGGAGAAGAAATTTATGTGGACATCAGAGTACCAACGTAGCTTCGAAGCCTTGAAGAAGAGTTTGACATCAGCACCGGTGTTAGTTTTGCCAGATATCCACAAGGGGTTTGATATCTACTGTGATGCCTCTCGTACAGGGCTTGGTTGTGTTCTGATGCAGGAAGGCAAGGTTGTCGCCTATGCATCAAGACAGTTACGCTCCCATGAGGAAAACTATCCGACTCATGATTTGGAGCTTGCCGCAGTGGTACATGCATTGAAGATATGAAGACATTACCTTGTAGGCAATCGATGTGAGGTGTACACTGATCACAAAAGTCTGAAGTATATTTTCACTCAGCATGATTTGAATTTAAGACAAAGAAGATGGTTAGAGTTGCTAAAGGATTATGACATGGGAATTCACTACCATCCAGGCAAGGCTAATGTTGTTGCCGACGCCTTGAGCAGGAAGGTTTATTACAACAGTATGGAAGTCAAGGATAATTAGTTATCCCTTTACCGTGAGTTTGAAATGTTGAGTTTGGAGATAGTACCTGAAGGGTATGTGGCTAGTCTAGAAGTGAAACCCACATTGGAGGATCAAATCAAGGAAGCTCAGAAAGGTGATGCTAACATCAAAGAGATCAAGCTCAACATGAAGAAAGGAAAAGCCATAGGATTCACCGAGGATGAGAATGGTGTTATATGGTTACGTGAGAAGTTGGTTGTACCAGATCAGCCAGAACTCAAGAAGCTTATATTGGCAGAGGCACATGAATCTCGTTATTCTATTCCTCCTAGAAGTACCAAGATGTATCAGGATCTCAAGAACAGAATATGGTGGCCCAGTATGAGACGTGAGATCGCAAAGTATGTGGCACTTTGTGATGTTTGCCAGCGAGTTCAGGCAGAGCATCAACGACCAGCAGGACTTCTACAACCGTTGAAGGTACCGGAATGGAAGTGGGATGAGGTTGGCATGGATTTCATCACAGGTTTGCCCAAGACTCAGTCAGGGTATGATTCTATCTGGGTTATAGTGGATCGTCTCACTAAAGTGGCTCACTTTATCCCAGTCAAGATAACCTACTCGGGTGACAAGTTAGCAGAACTTTATGTGAACCGGATAGTATGTTTACATGGAATACCACGGAAGATAGTCTCAGATCGAGGAAGCCAGTTTACCTCGCGTTTCTAGCAGGCTCTTCATGAAGCGATGGGTACTCGCCTTAATTTCAGTACAGCGTATCAACCACAGACGGATGGATAGTCAGAAAGAGTTAATCATATCTTGGAGGACATGCTTCGGGCTTGTGCTTTAGCCTATACTTCAAAGTGGGACAAGAATTTACCCTATGCCGAGTTCTCCTACAACAATAGTTACCAAGCAAGTTTGCAGATGTCACCGTTTGAAGCTTTGTATGGACGATCTTGCAGGACACCTTTGAATTGGAATGAGACTGGAGAAAGAATGGTTTTTGGATCGGATGTAATCCGTGAAGCCGAAGAGAAGGTTGCTCTAATCAGGGACAGATTAAAGGTAGCTCAATCCCGTCAAAAGAGCTATGCAGATAATCACCGAAGGGATTTAACCTTTGAAAAGGAAGACTATGTGTATTTAAAGGTGACCCCAATGAGAGGAACCAAGAGATTTCAGGTGAAAGGAAAGCTAGCCCCCAGATATGTTGGCCCATTTCGGATCATTGCTCGTCGAGGAGAAGTTGCATATCAATTAGAGCTGTAGCCCTCAATGTCCGGTATTCATGATGTATTTCACGTGCCTCAGTTGAAGAAATGCCTTCGTGTGCCAGAAGAGGAGACGCCGCTACAGTCAGTGGAGTTACAGCAAGATTTGACCTATCGTGAGGTTCCAATCAAAATTCTTGAGACTGCAGAGCGAACTACGAGGAGTAAGACTATCCGTTTCTTCAAGGTGCAGTGGAGTCATCATACCGAAGCTGAAGCTACATGGGAGCGTGAAGATGACCTGACGGCAGAGTTTCCGGAGTTGTTTCCAAGACAGTTCGAATCTCGGGGTCGAGATTCTGTTTAAGGGGGTAGGTTTGTCACGTCCTGATTTTTCGTTTTTCGTTTTTTCTGTCGGGTCCTTTGAGGGGGGTGTATGTGATATCCTGGCCCAATTAGGATAAGACCTGTGTGGCCCATGAGAGCTGTGTGCACATGTTTAGTACCACCTTGCTAGTTTAGCAAGGGTGGAACCAACTTATAAGACCTCTTCCCTCCAACCATATCACTCCCGAGTTAACCTTTTTAGACGAAGGGAGGACGAAAGTGTAAGTGGGGTGGTATGTGTAAGTGGGTCCTCCCGTCTGATGGGCTAGGCTACGCGGTTCTGGAGGGAGGGTTGTTACATACACACATCCAATTAAAGAATTGAACTCAACTCCAAGTCTCTCGAACTTGGACCCGATCCAAATTTGACTTCTCCATATGCAAACAATTTCTCTTGTATGCCATATGAAAAGTTCACCTTCACATGCATTATTCTTTAGCCTTAGTGTCACACATGATCTTCTTGACTGTCTGGACCTTAACTTCTACCAAGTCTAGTCCTGATCCATCACAGGTAATACTCTCGTGACCTCAAACAACACCTACATATTAACAAACAAATAAGCCATATTCAGCAAAAGTTCTTCCCCAACTTGACTCACACATATCTCACATATAAAAACCATTTAAAAGTCATAAACGTTAAGCAATCAACATATTCGATAAAATCAAAATCGATTCCTGTCAGGAGTACCGATCTAAGTGCTCGTCCCATGGCAGTCAGACCGCCCATGTGAAGCATCTAGGCCCCCTGTTAATTTTGGTAATTAATGATAAGCGCTAATTGTGGACTAACTATTTCATTTGAGGTTATGTATTTAAGTTAGAGCCACATGGTGAATATGCCATGGATGATTATCGAGGATCAAAATTGATGGCGCAAAGACAAAGGAAACGAGACGGTAAAACCTAGTCTTTATTCTAATTGATCGAGGTTTTAGGTGATCAAATTCTTGTTAGGTTTTTTCTTTCGCTTTGTCGTACTATCAAGAGGGGTGATGACCTAAACAAAGAGTTGATCAAAATGCCACATTAGGTCATATGCATTCACTTGTTCATTTGCTGATTTCATTGTTTTTCATTGTAACCATGGGCGATCTGACCACGCGCTCCACACCGGTCTGACCGGAGTGTCGAGGGTTGTCTGATCGGTGGCCTGCGGCCGGTCTGATCGGGCTGTTGGGCTGGTCTGACCAGGAGCCCATCGGTCTGACCGGGTGGCCGCTGTAGCCCCTGGACTAATTCGGCAAATTATGGTCGAGCCGAAGTGAGCTGAGGTCAGTCTGATCGATCCGCTGGCGGTCTGACCAGAGCCGACTCGGTCTGACCGGCCAGACAACTCCGGTCTGACTGGCTGTCGTCTGCCAGTGCATTAAATGCACTGTAACGGCTAGTTTTCTAGCCATTACAAATGGGGACGGTCTGACTGCCATAGGGTGGTCGATCAGACCCTTGGCGGTCAGACCGGCAGCCCACAGAGTTTGGGGTTTCGACCCCCAACGGCTAGTTTTTGTTGGTGGAGGTATTTATACCCCCCACCAGCAACAAGGGGCCTCTCTTGGCACTTGCTTCAATTGCATACACCCCTTGCATATACTCTCAAACCCATTTGAACTCTTGTTCATCCATAGTGTGTTAGAGAGTGCTTTGAGCCAAGATTCAAGTGCATTGCTTCAATGTAGACCTAGTGTGGCACTTGATCATCTCCGAGCCGGGTCATCGCTTGTTACTCTTGGAGGTTGCCGCCTCTTAGATGGCTTATGGAGGTGTTGCCCGGTGACCTCTCCAAGGAGATTGTGGAGAAGGCCCGGTGCCAGTTTGTGAGAATTCACCACATTCGGAGTGAAGGAAGAACTACCCTAGTGATCGAGGCTTGGGAGACCACTTCGTAGGCCAGCTCCCACCTTGCCCACCCCTTGACGAAGGGGGTTTGGGGTGGCTTTGTGGTTTTGAGCGGTGAAGTTGGGCTCGCCTCAACGGGGATTAGGAAACCGGGGAGTTTCCGAACCTCGAGTGAAAAATCATTGTCTCTTTGTTGATGCGAAAACACACACTGGCCTAAGAGATTTGCTTTACTCTAGTGTAGGTCCAAAACTTGCTTTCGGGTTCAATAGGTGTGCCAGTTGATTTGATCCTGCAATCAACAAGATAAAATATGCAAGTTTATTAGTAAACGATAATCAATCGGCCAGGTAGCCGATATCATATCATGATGTAACCTAGCCGATGCAATATAGCATGGATCGGCTGTAAGGTATATTCAATGATAAGCTCACCTTAAATTTGACACATGTCACACCCCGATCTGGCACCACCGTACAACGGCACTTGACAGGAGCGTGTCGTAGGAAAAACGGCGTGAACCGCTTCCTACGAAACCGCGATATCGGTACTAGTCCCAGGACTTAGCGCTGGTACCCACGGTGACAATTATGAATCATAGCAATCCTTGGTTTAAATAGGGGGACTTATTTACCTTAACTTAGGTTGCAGCTCTCGAGGAAACCCGAGATTGCAACAGACGACGCGGAAGCAGCAACATCAGAGACCACGGCAGCGGAAACCAACGAACTAACACCCAACACCACAGGCGACGGCTGGGAACCAGGACGAAACCCTAATCTTCACTTCTCTTCGACTTCGCCTTCAGGATGGAGGAGCTATATATATAAAGCAAGGGTGAGTACTTACGTACTCAGCAAGTCACGGGAACTTAGGTGTTTAGTGCAAGCTTGAAAGAGGGGGAAAGGTTGTTTTTGCAAATCTTTTATTTGGAATCATTTTGAAACCACTAAGTGACTTTCTTCTTTTTAAGTTTAGGTCGAAAAGAGACTTGCGTCTCAAATCGACTTAAGAGATGCTTTTCAACAACTCAACTGGTAATGGCCCGACTTCCTAGGTCGGTTCATTAATTCTCAGGCTCACACAGCCATTACACTTGATTAAGCGGCTCCCCGAGCCCTTTTTATTTTTCTCGGACTCCAAGAGTCCTGCTGCTCCACAGCACAACATTCTGCTTCCTCCCGGGAAGCCTAGTCTATGATGCCCTCAGACATCCCGGATCACACAGACCCGTTTCTGACCACTCAGGTCATCCATTTGCCACATAGGCTGATTTTGGTAACGATTTCCAACCCACAACATTTTTCACAAAGCACAGGCAAACAATTCTACGCAACGGGAATCACCTTGCATCCGCCCATGACCGTGGGCACGGCTGTTCGAACAGTTTATTAACCTCTGCAGAGGGGTACACTTTACCCACATAACACGAACTTACTCCAGACACTGGCCGGTGTCGGAGGTTCGTGACAAAGCCTTTCCAAAGCTAATCCTAGGTCACCTCATGCCACATAGAGGGTCTCCCTGACAAACATCAGGCCAACTCCGGCTTTCCATACAGGACTCCCGGTTGCCTTCCTCTGTTTAGGACTCCCAGGATGTCTCTACCGCCACATCCCGGCTTTCCACCCCTATTGGCATACAAGATTTCCCAGAAGCAGCTAATTACTTAGCTAGGGTGTCCCATTCCACCATGTGGTTGCACTTGCTATGCTCGGATGTAATTCCCACAGGAATCGGTCCTTATGTGCGAGTACGGGAACAGCACCAGACAGGCGCAACACCCGTATCGCGAGATTTCACAAACATTTTTATTTTCAAACACACCGACACCACGTGACGGGTTTTCAAGGTTTCTCAAACCCATTTCCCAAATTTTCGACAAACAACGGTGTATGTGGAGTAATTGGTACTCGTGCTTAGAGAGCACGGATACCGAGGTACCACAAAGGTGGAGTGACAAGAAATCAGGGTATATCGGCCTACACGAAGTAGTGCGACTACTAGGTAGGTCCGTCGGTTTGGCACGCAAACCGAGGCCAAGCAAGTTAAGTGTGTACTCCTAATAATGCAAGTTGCAAACAAAATAATAATGACTTTTCAATTATAGGGGCAATATGATCAAGGGTGACTTGCCTTGCTCAATATCTTCACGAAGCTTCTTGAAATCTGCACTCGAACGAAATTCCGCAATCCGCAACTATACGCGAACAATGAAAACCTATAAAAGGACCAAAAGAAGGACCCTATTTAGACTAAATAATAGTGCCATTAGAGAGATCTCAATTTTACGGAATTACTGGAAGTGGAACGGAGTCAATCAGAGTCACGGATCAAGAGATATGAATTTCCTAAGATTAATGGATTTTCTGTCTAAAGGAAAAGGAATTAATAAATTCCCTGGAAAAAGAAAAAGGATAGAGGGGCTTGGATTAGACTTCTTCAGCCGGCGTGAGGCGCGGCCCAATGGATTGGCGCGGCGCGCGGGGGAGAGAGAAAGGCCGAGTGGGCCGGAGCACGAGGGAGGTGGCCCAAGCGGCACCGGGGGCGGGAGCAGGCCGAGCGGCCCGGGCGAGGCTGGCCATGCGGCGGCCCAAGGCGGCACCGCAGAGGAAGGGGGCGGACCGGTCAAAGGGGGTGTGGGGCCCACTGTGGGTCCCACCGGGTCTTCTTCTTCCTCTATCTCTTCTTTCTTTATTTTCTTCTCCATTCTTCTCGTTTCTTCTTCTCCTCTCTCCTTCTTCTCTGCGTGTCCGAGAGAGGGAGGCGGCCGGTTGGGGGAGGCGGCCGGCGAGGTGGGGCGGAGCGCGGCCGGGCGCGGCGGCGGAGCCGGGCGCGGCGGATCGAGGCGGCGCCGCGAGGGAGCGAGGTTGGGCGCGGCCGCGGCGAGGTGCGACGGCAGCCGGCCGCGAGAGCGGCGAGGAGGAGGGAGGAAGAAGGGCGCGCGGCCGCGGTGGAGTTGGGGAGGAGAAGGAGCGGCGAGGGGGGGTTTACCGCGGGAGGAGGGGGGAGGCGGCCGAGCCGGTAGGCGGGGAGGCGGCGCGGGTCCTCGCCGCGCGTCGCGCGGCAACCGGCGGCGAAGGCGGCGACACGGAGGAGAGGGGCGGGGACGTTTGAGGCGGAAGGGGAGGAGCGGCTGAGGACGGAGGGGGGGTGCGAAGTGAGTGTTTTTATAGGGGCAGGGAGCGCTCGGGCGGATCACGGGCGCGCGCGGGCTAGCGCTCACACCGGTGCAAGCGGCCAAGCGATGGCAGTGGAGAGGGCGCCGGCGGGGGAAAAAGGAGGAAAACGGGGGGAGAAAGGGGGCTGGGCTCCTTGCCGTTTTGGTAGGAGAGAGAGAGGCGGGAGAGCGACACCGGCAAAATTTGAAGGGCGCCGGCGGCAAAACCTGGAGGAGAGAGAGAAGCGAAACGAGAGAGAGGAAAGCGAGAGAGAGAGAGAAAGAGACGACGGAGAGAGGGAGAGGGCTGCGGGAGAGAGAGAGAGCGCTCGCGCTCTCGCACGCACGCGCGGCGCACGTGCCAAGCGGGCCGCGGTGGGGAGTTGGGCCGATCAGGGGACAGCCCAACGAGAGGGAGAGAGAAGTAGGGGAGAGGCCGGCCGAGAAAAATGGGCCGAGCGAGGGGAGTTGGGCCGAGGGGAAAACAACCCAAGGGATAGAGGAAGGTGAAATGGACTTTCGGAGAAAATTTAAAAGGAGAGGATTCAAAATAGGAACTTGATATGTTTGTAATTGCGAGAAATATTTGGCGAGAATTCGAAGGAGAGGAGGATCAAATTTCGGGGATTTATTTGGAAAAAAGAATTTAGAGGAGATGATTTTTGATAACGGGTGGAGGGATTTAAACTGAGATCTACGGCGCAACTTAGACTCAACATTCAAAGAACGAAATTTTCGCGACTAGAATTTTCGTAAAATAGCTTTTTAACGCCACCCGAAAATCGGGGCGTTACAACACATCGGCTAAAAATATCAGTATTACATAATTGATATACCAATATTACTTTAGAAATTTGCAACTGGGATAGATCGGACTTAACCGAGACAGTATAAATTCCTCAATTCTAAAATAACATGAAACAATGATCATATATACTCATGTCATAGCCAATGTTCAGATTTAAGCGTGTATCGGCTATAGCTCCGATACAACCTTATACTAGGATATTATCTTGCAACAAATATATATACCTATTATCAATCAGATTGATAGTAAGTCCAATATATTTGTATTAGATTAGATCCTGATATAAAGGGCAGATATAGCATATTAAACAAAGCATTGAACCATGTAAAACATCTATACCAGATAAGATCGGCTGAAACCCGATACTATCCTTATTAACAACCATGGAGCAGGCTAGAGATTATGATTCTAAGCACGACTTAATAGATGAAACTTAACTGATGCAGCATTAAGTATGAAAAGAAACATAATATCTAGACGATCAAGCCAATGGTTGCCTTTTCAGGATGGTGGATATGTTATATAATTTAAACCAACAAGACAATCTAGCCGTTATCAACAAAACCCTAAATAGAGATCGGCCGATACGAATAGATAACATTGTCAATCTAAATTATATGATGTATATGATAATTCGGAGATTTACAAGATAGAATTAGAGTGTCATAAAGATGTAAGCACTAATTTCGATAATGCAAACCACCATAACAAGACCTACCTTTTCGCCGAAGATCAAACTGATGTAGCTCGACTCGAGAGCAATAACTTGTCGAAAGTAAAAATAAAAGGTTGGCGATGCGCTAAGATTGATTGAACTGTTGTTGTTTTTGTTAAAAACCATTACATGTGCACCATTACATGTGCCATTACATGGTAGTTATTTGCTCTCATCAAAGGCAGCCATCAAGGAGTTTATTTGCTCTCATCAAAGGCAGCCATCAAGGAGTTTTAGCCAGCTATCAAATACCCTTTTTACTCATTTGTAACAGCCACAATTATTGGCTTAAAGTCACCTAATTGTCATGCTTAATGCCTAGAATCCTAGGCTTGTAAACCTCCCTATATAAGGGACATATTGAGATCAATGGAATGGTGGGAATTCACTAGTTTTCACTGTTCATTCTTTACACACATTACAACACGTTATCAGCATGCTCTACGAGCAAGAACGGTGAAAAACTCACCACACGTGAAGGGTGAGATGGCAACCAAAGAGTTTGATATTCTCACTCTCGATGGTTCCAATTTCCCTTCTTGGGGGATGGATGTCAAAGTAAATCTGTCGACAAATGGACTATACAGATGTATAGATGAAACAGCTGAGGGAAGCGTTACCCCCTCTAACATGTCTAAATGCTCCGCCTTAAAAGTGATAAGGAATCATATCCATCAGGATTTGAGAATGGAGTACATGTATGAGGAGGACCCACGTGCTTTGTGGAAAGCTCTCAAAAATCGATATGAACAGCATAAAGCTATCCTCCTCCCAGAGGCAACGCATGAGTGGAACCACCTACGCCTACAGGATTTCAAAACTGTAGATGAGTTCAACCATGTTGTTCATAAGATATGCTCTAAGCTCCGGTTTTGTGAGAAAGAACCTTCTGAAGTGGATAAAATTGAAAAGACTCTGTCTACAATGCTCCCATCAGAACGGATCATTACTCAACAATACCGTGAGAAGAATTTCACAGTCCATTCTTCACTCATTCAGACATTGAAACAGGTAGAAAAGAACCATGAACTCACTGTATGGAACTCGAACCAGCGCCCGTTGGGCACTGCACCATTGCCTGAAGTACATGCGAATGTGAAGAAAACTGTCCCGAATGGGAATACACAGACTGGAAATTCCTCTGGCAAGGGCAAGCGCAAGAGAACCAAAAAGCCACGTGGGAACGCTCAAAAGGGAAAAGGCAATTCTAAGCACAAAAATGATAGTGGCAACAAAACCACCTGCTTTAGGTGTGGTTGCTACAATCATATTGCTAAGAAGTGCAGGACCCCTAAACACCTTGTTGATCTGTACATGAAGTCCATGGGTCATAACAGAACACCCAGAAGCATGAAGCGCACTTCACCTCTCAACTAAAGGAGACTGGAGCTATGGACCCCATCCCTGATGGAGCGGGACCGAGCAAAACCAAGACTCCATCAAGTGAAGAGGAAGGCTCTATGGACATCGACGACATGCTCGTGGAATACGCTTCCAACGACATTTTTGGAGACCTCAAATAGGCTCCATAGCTTTAATTTAAATTTGCAAAAGTAATCATTGTAATAAAGACATGATGTTGCTACACTATTGTAATAAAATCAGGCTATCTTAATATATTCTATGTGTTTTTCTATATTTTGCCTTTATTCTTACGAATTTAAATTCTGCATTATGTAGATTGTTACGGGAGTCAATCCAATGGAAGAAGAGATGTGCCTAGTGGACAGTTGTACCACTAACACTATACTTAGGGAAGTGAAATTTTTCCAAACTCTCACAAAGAGAGAAGGACAGGTTTTGACCATCGCGGGACGCGATGCTATGATTGTCGGTTCTGGTAGAGCCACTATCATACTTCCAATGGGTACACAAATAAATATTGAGGAAGCATTATTGTTTCCCGATTCAACACGTACCCTACTAAGTTATAGAGATATACGGAAAAATGGGATTCATGTGGAAACATGTGAAGAAAACAACGAGGAGTTCCTCCTCTTGGCAAAAGATACTGGCAAACAAACACTTGAAAAAATGCCTTCTCTCTCGTCTGGATTGTACTACACATACATCAAACCCGTACCTTATGTTGCATATAAGGTGATTTTTCAGAATGTAGATGCATTCAAAACTTGGCATGAACGCTGTAACGCCCTAAAAATTCGACCATCGAATACAAAACACTAAAATACGAAATTCTAAAAACTTTTAAAGTAAGTTGCATCATGTTATGTTTGATCGTCCGTTTATTCGATCTTTAATTGCGGTGCTCGGATTTATCAAATCCATTTAAGCGCGAACCCTAAAAACAGAAATCGACCAAGTGCACAATCAAGGAAAATATACTAAAATAGGTGGTGAGGCAATAATATGGTAAAGAAAACAACGTGTATAAATATTACAAAATGAGTTGTGGTGATATAAATTTTGTAGGAGACGTCACATAAATTTATATATACGTAGGCGTACAAGTGTTAATATTGGTATAAAAAAGATATATGTATAAACTAGCGACACATGCAAATTTGGAGGGAAATAATTAGGAACACTAAAAATATCGGCCATCATTTATTTAGATAAAATTACAAAAGGTTGGGTGGTTTTTAAATGGAGAAAATACTCAAATTATCAAAAAAAAACCCTGGCGGCACTGTTCACAGCCCGCCAGGTGTTCGGCCCGGGCCCTTTCCCCGAGCCCGCGCCCACGCCCGCACGCCTGCCCCGTGCCGGCGTGCGCCCTTGCGCCGCCTGCCGCCGCGCGTGCCGCCCGCGCGCGCCCCGCGCCGCCGCCGCACCCGGGCCACTACTGCGCGCCGCCCGCCGCAGCCGCCTGCCGCCGCGCATGCCGCCCGCCGCACGTCGCCGCAGCCGCCGCGCCCTCGCGCCCCATGCTGGTCCGCAGCCGCCTGTCGCCGCCGCGCGCCACGCCGCCCACGCCGCCGTACCGCCCCTGTACCCCGCCCACGACCGCCGCACGTCGACGCCCACGCCGCCGTATCGCCCCGGTACCCAGCCCACGCCGCCGCACGTCGCCGCCCATGCCGCCGCACGTCGCCACCTCGAGCCGGCCGCCCCCCTCCGCTATAAAAGCCGCCGCGCCTCCATTCCTCTCCCCGCACCTCCCCGCTCCTCTCCCATCGACGCCGCCGTTCCCCCTCACCGGCCACCTCCGCACCCCCCCAAACCGCCGCTCGCTGCCGTACCCCACGCCACGCCGCGCGCCCTCGCCACCTTGCCACCGGGCCCTTTCCCCGGCCACCACCGTCGCCGGTAAGTTCCCCCCCCCCACCGCCGCGTCGCCGAGCTTGAGAGAGAGAGAGAGAAGCGGTAGGGAAGAAGAAGAAAGAGGAGGAAGAAGAAGGGAGAGAGAGGGAGGTAGAACAGAGGAGAAGAGAGAGAGAAGAAAAGAAAAGAAAAAGAAAATATTAGAGGAAGAAAAATAATAAAATAGGGAGAGATAAATTAGGGGATTAGGAATTTAGTTTTTGTTTATCTCGAATATAGGTGCTAGATTAATATAAAATGTTAGTTAGGAAATAGATGTATTCGTCGCCATCAATTATTTTAGAAACGAGTAAGATCAAATCGGATTTTTAATTGCAAGTTAAGTTATTCACCTAATTGCAGGAATGTATGATTTTGTGACACTTTTACTCACAGTAAATGAGTCTGGCAAATTGTTTGCAGTAACCTGCAAATCAATGATTTTTTTAACTTGAAGTTCAGATTCTGTGGTACAAGGATCCTCCTTTAGGGTGTCTAAAGCATCCCAATTTATTTTCGGGCATTCAGTGTGATACTTGAATTCTCCCCCTAATGCCGGGAAATGTTCTTCGTTGAAGATACAATCGGCGTACCGGGCTGTGAGTAAGTTCCCTGTAAGGGGCTCCAGGTATTTAATGATCGACGGAGATAGATACCCCACGTAGATCCCCATTTTCCTGTGAGGGCCCATTGATGTACGCTTTGGTGGTGAGATCGGTACGTATACAGCGCAACCGAATTTACGCAGATGGGAAATATTGGGAGGATCACCACGAACCAATTGCAGCGGGGAAGCTGTATGGTATGCAGTTGGATGCAATTGTATTAAGTCACCAGCATGTAAGACTGCGTGACCCCAACATGAGGTTGGTAGGTTACAATTTTGCAATAGTGGTCTGGCAATAAGCTTTATTCTCTTGATAAGAGATTCAGCTAAACCGTTCTGTGTGTGAACATATGGTACAGAATGTTGAACTTCAATTCCTAAAGCCATACAATAATCATTGAAGGCTTTGGAAGAAAATTCTGCAGCATTATCCAATGTGATTGATTTTATCTGGTGTTCAGGTTGACTTGCTCTTAGTCTGATGACTTGTGCAATCAATTTCGCAAAGGCATGGTTCCGTGTCGATAATAGACACATGAGACCATCTTGTGGATGCGTCTATTAGAATCATGAAGTACCTGAATGGTCCAGACAATGGTTGAATGGGGCCACAAAATGTCACCTTAAATGCGTTCAAGAAACTTTAGTGGTTCAACTTTTATTTTAAGATGTGAGGGTCTCAAAATTAATTTCCCAGTTGCACATGAAGTGCACACAAAATCTGAAGATTCCGGGAATTTTCTATCGCTCATACCATGTCCACTTGAATTGCTCATGATTTTTCTCATCATCCCGATGCCGGGATGGCCAAGGCGTTTGTAAGGACCCCCGTTTTGCAACAGGAATCACTCGTGTATTCCGTGCCATTTCCCTGGATCAAGTAGTTTGGCACACACACGATACATAGTTGAATTACCAAAAGCGCATACATATGCGTCGTGTACGAATTATTACATCATAGGTCCGAAGGCATAGTCTTAGAACAAAGGACCAAACGGTCCGGAATACAGTCCAAAAGCAGAATATAGATAAGTAGCGGAGCGAAGGCAGCGGCATCGTCATTGCCACAGGCAACAACCGTATCGAGACCTAGTGGGCACCCTCATCTTCCGCATCCTCTTCGTAGTAGGCGTATGGATCTTCCGCGGTGTCATCTTCGGCTTCTGATGAAGTTTATAATTGCAAAGGTGAGTACCAACCGTACTCAGCAAGTCACCACGACAACGATGCATATGAAGGATTTTATTCAAGGTGAGGCAAGGGCTCAGTTGCATAAAGCTAGTTTTGCAATCATTTTCACAAACCTAAGACCTAGCATAACTGGTCAAGTTTTAATACCAGAGTTCAATTTAAACAACGACGGTTCTGTCTACCATCCATTATGATCCCTAGGATGGCTTCCCGCCGTTGGTCGTCATGGTTTTCTGTGGACGTCCACTTTCCCTGCTCTCAGGGAGTGGCTCCAACAGCATAAAACTCATCATGCAATATCCCATCCCACACAGGTTAAGAGTTTAGAGTCTAGCCAAGTGTAATGCACGTCCCGGTGCTCAATATCCGCGAGCACGGCTATTCGAATAGATTGTTTTACTCACACTGCAGTGGATGTACACTTTACCCGTACTCCGCGACTGCCCAACACATGAGCCTCGTCCCAACGCATGAGACGTGTCACGGCAAAGCCTTTCGATAACCTTACATTGGCAGTACCCGCTCCATGAACTATCATCCTCGTGCACTCTAGGCGTATCTGTTTCTAGCAGTGAGAGGAGTTCTGGCGCTCCCGGGGGTAATAATTCTCACACACGCACAAGTTTATATCTTAAGTTTTAGATTATCACTCTCACACACGTGGCAGTCCTACCAACGGCGACACCGATGTAGGGTACGCATTGCGTGCCCACCTCAACGGCTGCCCCGTCGTAGCGAACCTGCCTCACACACTGGGGTGAACCATCTATGCAAGGATACTGCCACTGCTCGGCTATCTAGTCAGCTAGGTCTATACCCATCCGAGAAGTACGGTTGTACTGGGGTCGTTTCATGCTTAACTTCATGGCTCGGTCCTTAACTGACCGGGGATGGAACTAGCCTCTTCCGGATACCACCCAAATCCACCATCCGCCCCAGTCGAAAACACTTGTTTAATTTGATTTCCCTTTTCTCAAATCATGTCATCATATCCTGGCAATGTGGCGCTCATGTCTCCACATGCCGCATCTCAATTACCTTCCCCAAGGTAATTGCCCAAGCATAAAGCATTTGATAAATATGAGTATGCATGATTCTAGAATAGCATCGCTAAGCATTTGTCATAATTGACTAGGGACTCATACGTAAGCATGGTTACAAAGGCATATGGGATAAACAATAACCAAGGCATGGCATAACAACAAGTGGGACATTCATCATTGCATGCAATTTTACTTGTAAATAAAAATAATTTTAGCAATTGGGATCAACATGTTCAAGGATAGTGATGACTTGCCTTGTTTGAAGTCTTGCGGGTCTTGGTCTTCAGTCGGACTCGCAACTCCCTCGATGTCTAAAATTACGTGCGAAAGAAATTGAATTCATTTAGAATTCAATTAAAATCCAACAAAATCCAATTAAAGAAAAGGTCGACCGCGAGCGTTTGAATGTCGATATCGATTCCATTTTATTTATGAAGTAATCCTATTTTGATTTTTAATACCGTTATCCTAAAATATTAGCACTAGCCAATTTAAAATATTAATCCGATTTAGTTTACGCGTCTCGAATAAATTAGATTTCGATAATAAAAGGTAACCCTATCCGGTAAATAGTTGGCGTAAATAATTGCGACGACTAACTTAGCGGATAATCCTAACTAGAGTAAGAACTAACTAAATACCAGCTAAATAGATATTTAAATGGATAACGAACGGTCGCATACATACGATAGCAATTTAAAACGACCGGTAATTAATCCTTCGACTATATATAAATGATTTAGCGAAACTCAGCAAATGAAAATCTAAATATTTGGCTAAATACCCCGCTAAGGATTAATCATTTGGAATGTGCCGGAAAGAATAGAGGTACCAAATAAAACTATTCAACTCCCTCCCTCAAAAGAGAGTGGGAGAAGTACGGCAAATCCTCGCAAGCGCACGAGGAAACAGATGAAAGAATCCCCTGACACAGTAAATGAAACTCAACCTCATGTTGAGAGACACCAAGTGGATCTATCCAATCCACTACCCACATCAACAGTGCACTCAATTTCTGATGATGGAACATTGGAACACCCCGACGCGGTCATATTGGGAAATACTGAGCCGATGACTGGGGTACATGAAATTTCCATAAACTATATTGAATCTGGAGAATCATTTGATCGTAAGACTACAATTGTCGACATATACTTTGCCTCATCAGTTGCAGAAACCATCCAAAATGATCCAGATCCAAAATCCATGGTAGAGTGCAAGAAGCGCTCGGACTGGAACAAATGGAAGGAAGCAATTGAAGCAGAGTTAGCCTCCCTCAATAAAAGAGAGGTATTCTCATCAGTAATACCTACACCTCCAAAAACCTTCCCTGTGGGTTTCAAATGGGTTTTCGTCCGGAAGCGGAATGAGAACAATGAGGTGGTGACATATAAGGCGAGGCTTGTAGCACAAGGGTTCACGCAGAGACCCGGCATTGATTTCAATGAAACATATTCTCCAGTCATGAGTGGAATTACGTTCTGATATTTAATATCACTGGCAATTCAAAAGCGTCTATCTATGCAGTTGATGGATGTCGTGACAGCATATTTATATGGGTCACTAGATTCGGACATATATATGAAGATCCCCGATGGGATCCCTGTACCGAATGATAGCACAAATCGCAATATGTATTGTGTAAAACTCAAAAGATCACTCTATGGTCTTAAATAGTCGGGTAGAATGTGGTACAACCGACTGAAAGAGTACCTTCTGCAGAAGGGTTATTCAAATAACGATGATTGCCCGTGCATTTTCATCAAAAGATCCTCCACAGGACTCCGCATTATATCAGTGTATGTAGATGATTTGAATATCATTGGCAACACTCAAGATATAGATGAAGCTCGCAACCATCTTAAGACGGAATTTGAGATGAAGGATTTGGGTAAATCCAGATTTTGCTTAGGTTTGCAAATCGAGCACCTTCACTCGGGGATTTTAGTACATCAATCTGTCTATGTCCAGAGATTATTGGAGAAATTCAATATGGACAAAGCATACCCAAATAAAACCCCCATGGTCGTTCGATCTCTCGATAAAGAAAAGGATATTTTCCGACCACGGGAGGAAGGAGAAGAGATATTAGGACAAGAATATCCCTATCTCAGTCTCATCGGAGCACTCATGTATCTTGCAAATAGTACCAGGCCTGACATTGCATTTGCGGTAAATCTATTAGCAAGACATAGTGCTGCCCCAACTAAGCATCATTGGACTGGAGGAAAACAAATCCTTAGGTACCTGAATGGTACTAAGGATCTTGGCCTATTCTTTCAGAAAACCGATGACCCTAGTTTGGTTGGATATACCGATGCTGGCTATATGTCTGATCCCCACAATGCCCGGTCACAGACAGGATTTGTATTCCTCCATGGAGGAACTGCCATATCATGGAAGTCATCTAAACAAACATTAGTGGCTACCTCCACAAATCATTCTGAAATCATCGCACTATTTTGAGGCATCACGTGAATGCGTGTGGCTTCGCAGAATGATAAACCACATTGAACAATCTTGTGGTATTGGTTCCTCAGAATCACCTACCATTATCTATGAGGATAATGCTGCTTGTGTTACGCAGATGCAAACAGGGTACATCAAGAGCAACATCACCAAACATATTGCTCCCAAATTGTTTTATCCCCATGAGCTTCAGCAAAGTGGAGAAATAAACATTTTACAGACAAAGTCTTGTGATAATCTGGCAGATCTCTTCACTAAATCCCTACCCGCTTCCTCGTTCGAGAAATGTATTGAGGGAATTGGAATGAGACGGCTCAGAGAATTACAAGCTTCAGGGGGAGACTCCCTGAATGATGAGCCTAGTTAAACGCTTCACATTGTACTCTTTTCTTTTATGAGTTTTTACTATCAGGTTTTTCTCATACAAAGTTTTTAACGAGACAATGATTAATGCAAGCATATGCCTTATCTCATGTTTTCCCCACAGGGGTTTTTCTAGAGATAAAACAAGGCATCGATTACTCCTTAAACCTTGCAGGTTTATGTTAGAGAATTCACCAATCAAATTATTCCTTTTTTTCCCCATAGGATTTTTCAAAGGAATTAAAAGAACAAGTTGATCTCAAGATGGACTCGATCAAAAGGGGGAGTGTTAAAAACCATTACATGTGCACCATTACATGTGCCATTACATGGTAGTTATTTGCTCTCATCAAAGGCAGCCATCAAGGAGTTTATTTGCTCTCATCAAAGGCAGCCATCAAGGAGTTTTAACCAGCTATCAAATACCCTTTTTACTCATTTGTAACAGCCACAATTATTGGCTTAAAGTCACCTAATTGTCATGCTTAATGTCTAGAATCCTAGGCTTGTAAACCTCCCTATATAAGGGACATAATGAGATCAATGGAATGGTGGGAATTCACTAGTTTTCACTGTTCATTCTTTACACACATTACAACAGTTTTATTCATAAGACCTCGAGTTTATATTTATACCCGAAAGTACAAACTTGTCCATTATGGACACGACTCATATTATCCTAATACAAATCCAACTAGCAAATAAGTCCCTTAACCGGACTCTTACTGAAAATATATATAAGGAAATTACAAATAATCCAAATTAATAGATACAATTATCAATTCTGGACTCTATCCTTGCCTGGCAACATTATCTCAAACTCTTTCTCAAACCCGATATTGATCACACAACCAATATCGGCTATATCGGCTATCCATATCAAACTCGGTTCCAGCCGATACGGTCTCCCAGCTGATGCACACTCTGTTTCCGAGAATTCCGCATACTTTCAATTCCGCTTCGAATTGGACTTCATTTTCGATTCATATGTTTACCAAATTTCATCTCAACACTCTTGTCTCATTTATTTATTGCATTTACATTTGTGCAATTTACATTCTTAGAGATATATTTGAGCCCTTATCACCCTAGGATTGCAAAACATAACTTAGTTGCTTAGTTAGTGTTATCCTTCACCAAGCCTAGCAACTTAGGTTAGTTTTATTTAGGTGATATTTATTTTAATCATCTATTCACTCCCCTCTAATCGACATCTTGATCCTACACCATGTACTTTCGGTCTGACCACTCACCCCATGGTGGTGAGACCGCCCTTGCCTTAACACTTCGTCAAATTCAACACCACTTCACAAATATCAGCTCAATCACTTTTTTATTGCTTTTGATAATTCTTCATCACACCAAGATTAAATCAACACCTTGATTTAATAGGGATGATGATAAATTGATCACTCACCACCGCTACTCTCTTTTAGATTATTGATTCTCTACGGTTGTGATAGTTCAATCCAACTAACCAACTGGAAGATGTTTCTGATTGATTGAGGAGTTTCTTTTCAGAGGTCCCAACTAGTATAAAACGGTATGAGAAAGGCTACAGTGCTTTCAAAAAGAAAAGGCACAAATCAGAAACCACAAGGGTTAATTACTCTTTTAGACGGTGCCCAGATAGAAAGCTTACTGTGCTGGCTTTCAATCATTATGTGGGCTAATGTTGGATTTAAGTATCCGGCTTGAATGCTTGATGTCAATCATATGGCAGATCAGTGAAGTAAGTGCAGCTCAACTGGTTAGGTTTCTTGTGGTGGAATTAACTCACCCGAGTTTAAGTACTAGACTTGATATTAATGCTCACATTTACAGTCAATTATTCTTTCAGTGGTAGGTGACATACCTATCGACAGCAAGACACCCATATGGTGATTGGCACCTTCGTCAATCTCAAAATATCCTAATCCAATATTTTAGGGGTATTCACAGGGATAGGGTGTGTGTGAATCTTTTGAAGGTGTTCATAGGGTTACAGTGTGTATGTACGTTCACATAGGGTGAGCGTGTCTGCATTGTGAATACTTGTGTCTGTACAACATTTAAAAAAAATCTTCTTTTTAAGGTATTTATAGGGATAGGATGTGCGTGAATTTTTTTAGAGTTGTTCATAAAGATATGTGTTCGTGTTGGCTCATGCTGACTGTCACTTTTGTTAAGGACACGACTACACAGTGACCGGTCGCTGATTTGGTTAAAGCAACGACCACTCCATCCCAGTAATAAATCCTCCTTTAACTTAAAAAATTCAATGGTGTGTGTCGTTTTTTTAACCTCTACTTACATCTTTTAAGTCACATATTTTTAGAAAAATCTTTTTGCATCAGTGTACTCCACTCAAAATATATGATAAAACGAGATCCATATTGAATATATTTAAACATTTTATTAATTTAAAGTAATTTATTTAAATTGTAGAAGTAACTTAGCTATGCAATAGAAGTAACTCTCTATAATACTAGATGATGCCCCGCGCTTTGTTACGGGATATATATTAGATATTGTAGAAATGAATAAATGATTTGAATTGAAATACTGCGAAAATGCTTTGAGAATGATGATTTAGCATGTGTATGCTTAGTTTTAGAATGAAATAAATTTTAGATATAATTATTATATACTTACATATTGAGTTTTGTGTGCTTAGTTGGTTGACGTGGCATGCATGCATGTTGATTTTAGGAGTGCTAATAAATACTATGCTTGCATGTTGAGTTCTAGGTATTTAGTAGGCATTAGCTTTATGAAAAAACAGATTAGAAGTAATTACATTATAACTGAGTAGAACTAAGTTAATATGTGGAGTAAATTCACAAGCAAAGTGTAGAGAAGATTTTCAAGTAAATACATTATGAAAGCAAATTTAATAATAGCTGAAAGTAATTTACATAAATCATAAAAGTAACTTACCACAAAATGGAAGTAAGCTGTTACGACATTAGAAGTAAATTCGTCGTAGAGATAAAAACGTGGGTCTATCGAGAAATTAACTTTAATCAACACAAATTATGGATTTGGCTAAAAAATAATAAAATTAATCAACTCAGAGTATTATGAATGTATAAGAAGTAATTTAATCAAATTTAAAAGTAATCTATTAACTTATTAAAGTAATAGAAAAAGCGGTCACCACATTTGCTCTCATGGTATAGGAATTCTCACATAAATCGGAGAAAAAGAAAAAATAGAGTCCATATAGAAATACAATTTAAAAATAGCTGAAATTCGGATTTAAAATAAGGAATATTGGAATAGGAGACTAGAATCCATACAGGTATACTATCTAGACCCAATTGAAATTCGGAACTAAAAAATAAGAAAAATTAAAATTAGAGGTGAGAGTCCATATAGAAATACAATTTAGAAATAACTAGAATTCCAAAATTAAAAAATAAGGAATATTGAAAGAGAAGTCTATAGTATATATAGAATATAACTTAGAAAATAACCGAAAATCGGAATAAAAAATAAGGAATATGGATAGATGAGTTTAGAGTCCATATTGAAATACAATTAGAAATAACAAAAATTTGGAATTAAAAAAATAAGAATATTGGAAGAAGAGTCTAGAGTCCATATAGGAATTTAGAACAAACTAAAAGTCAGAATTAAAAAAAATAAAAGTTGAGTTTTTTGTCCATATACAATTTGAAAATAATTAAAATTCGAAATTAAAAAACAAGGAAGATTGGGAAAAGAGTTTAGAGTCCATATAGGAATACATTTGATAAATAACCAAAATTCAAAATAAAAGATAGGGAATATTGAAAAAAGATTTTAGAGTCCATATAGGAGTACAATTTAAAAACAAAAAAATTCGGAATTAAGAATAGGAATATTGGAATACTATAGTCCATGTACGAATTTAGAACTAGCTGAAAGTCAGAACTAAAAAAAGAAAATTAAAAGTAGAGTTTAGAGTCCATATATAAATACAATTTAGAAATAATTAAAATTTACAATTATAAAAATAAACAAGATCGGGAAAGAGTCTAGAGTCCAAATATGAAACAATTTATAAATAGCAGAAATTCAGAATCAAAAAATAATAAGTATTTAAAAAAGTTTAGAGTCCATATAAGAGTACAATTTGTAAATAACTAAAATTCGGAATAAAAAAGGAATATTGGAAAAAAATCTAGAGTCCATATAGGAATACAATTTACAAATAACGAAAATTCAAAATTAAAACAATAAGGAATATTAAAAGAAGATTTAGAGTTCATACAGAAATAAAATTTACAGATAACTAAAATTTGGAATTAAGAAAAAGAATATTGGAAGAGGAGTCTATTTCCATATAGAAATAAAATTTATAAATAATGGAATTTCAAAATTAAGAAATAAGGAATATTGAAAGAGGAGTCTAGGGTCTATATAGAAATTAATTTTAGAAATAACTAAAATTAAAAATTAAAAAAAATTAATACAATATGAATGTCACCCATGGGTTAGTTTGGTCAAGTTAGTACATAATTTAAAATTATGATGTCGTTTTAATATATTTAGTTATAAAATTTGAAAATATTTATACTTATAACGATACTAGTCACGCAATCTGCGCGGGTCACCATGCTAGTTTATATACGTATATGATAAAAGTAATTTATATATATAATAAAAGTGATTTATAACATAGATATTTTTTATTAGAATATAATTAAGTAATTTATATATATAATAAATTATATGCGTGTGTTCGTATGGGATGGGTGCGTATGCACATTCTTAGCAATTATGTTTGTCCTGTGTTTAGAAAAATCGTATGGCAGATCGTGTTGCTAGTTCCGTTGAAAACGAGAGATGAAATCATACAACTAATTCGATTTGTGATCTTCCGATCTGCTTAGCAAATGGCAAACTAGTGGTAGTACTAGTTAAGTAACAACGAATCGACGGTTCGGCCATAAATGTCACTGACTTCAGCTGTCCACCATCCAGCCTCCCAAGGTTCTGGATCACATCGTGGCATCGTGCCTGCTCGGCTAACCCGGTTGCCCCAGCTCAGGCGATGGGGAAGACGGCGACCGAAGGGGAGAAGGAGGAGGGGCGGGGCGGCGGCGGTGGCGGCGCCCGCCGCCCCGTGGTGCTGGTGACGGGGTGCTCGGAGGGCGGGATCGGGCACGCGATGGCGCGGGCGTTCGCAGCGGCCGGGTGCGCCGTCGTGGCCACGGCGCGGTCGCGCGCCTCCATGCGGGGGTTCGAGGGGGACCCGCGGTACCTGCTGCTGGAGCTCGACGTGCGCTCCGACGAGAGCGCCCGCCGCGCCGTGGCCGACGCCGTCCGGGAGCTCGGACGCGTCGACGTGCTCGTCAACAACGCCGGGGTCCACCTCGTCGCGCCGCTCGCCGAGGTGCCCATGGACGAGTTCCAGCAGGTGTTCGACACCAATGTCTATGGTAAGGTGGAAATTTTACTCCCTTTTATTTCTTTTTTGTTTTTTTGATTGCTGTCTCTAGTGCTTTGCTGGTATTTGGTGATTGCGATGTTCTCGAAGAAGATGGGATTTTAGATCCTGGAATCAGGTAGGCCACTAAGTATGATTCATCGGCAATTAAAATCTTTGTTCTTGGATCTATCGATTGGTAGAGTAGTACAACGGCAGAAAAGTTGCAAATTTAGGATTACTTTGTCGGACATTTTATCCTGTTAATGCTAGTACTAATCTAGGAAAAGTATGTAAAATCTTCTGTAGTCACTTGCAGCACTGAATGACTTGTAAGTTTGCAACTAAGGCCAAGTTCTTTTCTTCAACTCCAAACTTCAACTTCATCATTTTTCCGTTAGCACGTTTTTAAACCGTTAAATGATACATACTCCCTCCATCCCAAAAAAAACAATTCTAGCAATGTATCTATGTATCTGGACATGCATCATGTCTAGATACATAGTTAGGATTGATCTTTTTTTGGTACGGAGAGAGTATTTTGCAACAAATTTCTATATAGAATCTGTTTTAAAAATCAAATGAATTCATTTTTCAAGTTTATAATAATTAATACTTAATTAATTATATGCTAATGAGCTTTCTCATTTCACGTGCATTGCAAATATTCCTCTAGAGCCATGCAAAGAACGCAATGTTAGCAAGGAGATGTGTTAATATTTAGTAGATCACACTGAGCTGGTTCTAGTTGTGCACCACAATGAAAATCCAACCAAAAGGTAGCTTGGTGACATGATATGTTTAGTAACAAGGGGTTTCATTGTTGAAACTGCAGTACCGTTAGTTGAAAGAAGTATTATACACTTGCGAACTCTAACACTAATCAGATCTGTGCTCCCAGGGCACGCTTCCTGTCAGTTGCACAAATGGACAGTCAAAGTGCAGTGACGATGCTGCGAAGATGCTTGATTGGGAAGCAACTGGAATGTGGAATTGACTCATTCGCTCATTGGAGCTAACAAATCATTTTGTCCCATTAAGCGTATGACTAACATAGCTCTTAAACCAATGTAAAGGTATTTGAAAGGAGCATAGCCTGTTAACGCACAGTTAGGCTTTCCACGTATTTTCATATGCTGATAAATAGTCATCAACCGGTTGTAAATATATGTAATTCCAATGTAGAAATGTATGATGGTTGAACTGCTGAGTTATTGTTTCATAATGCTTGAATGATGGTGGAGGCGCGGGGGGAAATAGTTATCAATTAGGCTTTCCACATTGTTTCATAATGCATGAATGGTTCATGGCTTTATGCTTGTACAACAGCTTGTTTGAGATTACTTAAATTGGGGCCTGCACTTATGAATATGTCTAAATGACTGTCTTTTGACCTACAGGAGCAATGAGACTGATTCATGCTGTTATTCCCCAAATGATAGAAAGGGAACAAGGTACAATAGTGAATGTTGGAAGTATTACAGCTTTGGCTCCTGGACCATGGGCTGGTGTATATTCAGCGTCAAAAGCTGCTCTTCATGCATTGAGCGACACGCTAAGGTCTGTACATTCATGGAGCACTCTATACTACACTGATATTATTATGCCACATTGTTTTTCTCTCTGTATTACTGCTGGTTTAACACTACTCTGAAGACTTGCTAAATTATTTGATCGTGCAACAAAATGCTTTTCAACAGAAGTTATAAGAAATAAAAATGAATAGCGACACAATAGTGTGAGAGTATTCAAAATTTCTGTTTGTTTTTTCCCCATGCCATCTTGTATATTCAATTATTTTCGACTTTTACCACATGATCTGTTAGCTTTTGATGCTGAATTTATTTTTCGCTTTTGGCATTGTCGGTTGACACAACAGTTTATATCACTGCAGACTGGAGCTAAAAAGTTTCGGCATTAATGTTATGACTGTTGCACCTGGAGGGACAAAGTCGAATCTGGGAAGTAACTCTACATCCAAGTATGATCAAATACGTGACTGGAAGTACTACAAAAAATATGAGGAATCCCTCAGAGCCAGGACTGATGCTTCCCAGGGTCCTGGTTCTACTCCAGCAGAAGACCTCGCAAATAGGGTAGTTTCTTTGGTTCTTAAGAAGAATCCCCCAGCCTGGTTTGCTTACGGCCAGTTCAGTGTTATTCTAAGCTTGTTGTACTATGCACCACTATGGTTTAGAGATTACTTCTACAAGATTGTCATGAAATGCTAGAACTTCGGAGGTCAGTAAGTTCAAAGGACAAAGAGGTTGCCACTCAGATAACCCACAATACATACTTGCATACAGTTTTACAGGGACCATTCATTCAAGCGAAAAGGCCCCTCCCAGTTTATGTCACCGTTTTTTGACCTGTAATAATAGCGGTGCTAGTTTGTTCATGTAGTTCCAAAAGATGGCAATCTGAAATATATGTCCTAAAGACAGAGGCTTCTTTGCAACCTCCACTGTTGCCATGGCCTGCATCCTCCTGTCAGAATATCAAATTTCGAAGGGCGACTGGTCGAACACTTGTGATCTGATGATACTCTGATTGTTTCAAGTTTGCATTCTCTGTCTGGCAGCATCTGCTGTAGTTGGCGGGCGTCAAATGCACACGTTGAAACTGACCTGTTGCGCATTATTGTTCAGATCAGAGGCAGAGCCAAGCTCTGCAAGTGTCTGAACGATATAGCAACAGTTCATTTGAAGAATGGTAATATTTCTCAGTTTAAGTGGGAAATGAATTGTTTCGGCAAAATAATTACCATGGAATTCTTATTCTCATTTTTCGATGGGCCTTTATTTGCCATTTCCTGAAAATATAATTTTTGACAGCAGTTTTGCGGTGATTTCACGTAAAGATATCGAGTCCAACATGAAAGAAGAGCGCCACTGAACTGGAGTGCTTATCAATTGCTCAGGATTTTACTGCGGGGGTGGCCTCCCACGAGCGACCCGTCCCCACAAATCACAAGCAGCGTCGTGGGCAGGATATAGTCCACGTGGCGTCCACCTGCGCGGCAAAATCCGATGGCGCGCGCTCCCCATTGGCCGGCGCCATATCCACCCTAGCTCCCCCGGGATTTCCCCATCCTGTGGCTGCCCCGCGCCGCGACGCCACGATTAATATCAACTCGCCCGCCGTGACCGTCCTGCTCGCTCGCGATCAGACCGTCTGCCACCGGAAGAAGAGCCCCCACAACGACGACGACGACGACGACCATGGCGCTCGCCTCCACCTCCGCCACCGCGTCCGCGGCCGTGCTCAAGACGCCCTTCCTCGGGGCGAAGCGCGCGCTCGCCAATGCCGTCGGCGTCGCCGGCGCCAAGCCCGCGCCGCGCCGCGCGCTCGTCGTGTCCGCCAAGAAGTCGTGGATCCCGGCCTTCAAGAGCGACGCCGAGTTCATCAACCCGCCGTGGCTCGATGGCTCGTAAGTTCCTTTTTTCCTCTTCCTCCTCCTCCTCGCGCCATCGCATTCTGGCTGGCTGGCTGACACCGGAGCGCGTCGTGTTTTGGAACGGGCAGGCTCCCCGGCGACTTCGGCTTCGACCCGCTGGGGCTGGGCAAGGACCCGGCGTTCCTCAAGTGGTACAGGGAGGCGGAGCTGATCCACGGGCGGTGGGCGATGGCGGCGGTGCTGGGGATCTTCGTCGGGCAGGCGTGGAGCGGCGTGCCGTGGTTCGAGGCCGGCGCGCAGCCGGAGGCCATCGCGCCATTCTCCTTCGGCTCCCTCCTCGGGACGCAGCTGCTGCTCATGGGTTGGGTGGAGTCCAAGCGGTGGGTCGACTTCTTCAACCCGGACTCGCAGGCGGTGGAGTGGGCCACGCCGTGGTCGCGCACCGCCGAGAACTTCTCCAACGCCACCGGCGAGCAGGGTTACCCCGGCGGCAAGTTCTTCGACCCGCTCGGCCTCGGCGGCGAGACCAGGGACGGCGTCTACATCCCGGACACCGACAAGCTCGACCGGCTCAAGCTGGCCGAGATCAAGCACGCCCGCCTCGCTATGCTCGCCATGCTCATCTTCTACTTCGAGGCCGGCCAGGGCAAGACGCCGCTCGGCGCCCTCGGCCTATGAGCAATCAACCCCGCTCTCGCTCGCCATGGATCTGACACGGAGCTGGGTTTCGCTTGCATGCGTCGCTAGCCGTTGCATCGGGCGCACGCATGGGCTGCAAGCATCGGATCGAACGATTGGAGGTCGGAGGAGCAGTAGCAAAATGTATCTTGTTGTGTTCGTGGCCACTTTTGGGTTGGGTGGTGTGCCTGAACCAAATGGGGAAATTAATCAAGGAGTTCTTTTTTTTTCTTCCCAGTGTATGTACCATGTAATATATAATTAAGGCTGCAGGATGAGCAAGGATATTTCATTGATCTCATAGTGTCCGTGCCATTCTTTGTCATGTGCACTCTGCTTGGCCGCTTGCCTGCGGGAGGATTGCATCAGCTGAAGGCCGCATTGCCAAGAAATATCTCATCTGCTCCTCCAAGTTCAAAAATGACCATATATGCGTTTCTCCGACGCCTCAAACGAATACTAAGAACCGAAGAAGATTCTCTCTGCAAACTGAAATACTCCCAGGGTGCTTGTCACACTTTCTTCAATTCTGCACTGAGAGTAGATTCTAAACTCTATGAGGGAACATCACATATTACCTAAATGATTATAAAAATATTCAACAAGATATATCAATATATGATAAATTACTTCATTAACATGTAAGTTAAAATTTAACTTCTACAAGTTGCAATGAAAAAAAACAAATTAAACTGAAACTAGTTAACGTATATTTGCAGTTAAATTTGTTTTTTTCGTTGTAACTTGTAAAAGTTAAATTTAACATTACATGTTTGTGGAATGATTTATCACATATTAATCTTTCTTGTTGATTTTTTTAAAAAATTTTAACAGTCATTTAGGTAACATGTAAACAATGAGCGGATATTCCCTTGAGAGAATATCCTCATGAGAGTTTAGAATAGTTTCTGCATTTGCCTTGAAGCAGATACAACATTGATACTGCGTTTGGTTGTAATATGAGCATATCACATATTTACATACCGAATCTCACCATGTGCAATTCCTGCTAGTACCAAACTCCACTCTGCAAATTAGTGCAAACCATATGCCTCTGCTCTGCTTGGCGCTTTCATTTCGCCAATCCAAAATGGAAAAAAAAAACGCAATTTACTAATTAAACAGGCATAAATAATTAACAAACGCCACGCCTAGCTATATCAGATTATCAGCTGCTTGCCCTGCACTAATCCGAGCTCGAACCCCAGTGCCAGATGGGACTGTCCGGGAAGTCGCTCATGTCCACCACATGCGCGACACCGAGGAGACCCTCGAGCATGTCGTCGTCATGCACCAGCGCGTCGTCGTCGTCATGCACGGTCTCCCGAGCGACGCCCCTATCCCCGCCGGCTCCGGCCGCCACGTCCTTCCCCTGCTCGCGGCCGTCGTCGGCGTCGGTCCCCTGCAGGCAGCTGTAGTAGAGCTTCATGAGCTCGTCGATGGAGCTGCGGTCCGCCTCCGGGACGACGTCGATGTCCGCCGGCAGAGAGAGGTGCAGCTCCACGCCGCCGCCGCCGCCGACCTCACGCTTGCGCTTGTCGGTGTGCGACTCGCGCGGCGTCGGCCCCTCGTTGGCTTCGTCGTCGTCTTCGTCGTCGAGCGGCGTGATGTGTAGGGAGCGCAGCGCGTGGCGGCTGAGCGCCTCCTCCTGGGTGATGACGCGGGACCAGGTGTCGGCGTCCCTGGCGCTCATCTTGTGCTGCAGCCGCTTGGACTGCCACACGAGCTTGCGAATTTGGTCGAACCGCGGGCTCAGGTGCTTGATGACGGCGCTGAGCAGGGAGATCTTCCACGCCTTCTTGAGGTCGTGCGGCTTCCGGTACGGCGGCGGGCCCTGGCTGGCCTGCGCCTCGCCCTGCAGGCCCCACCACGCCTCGCCGCCGGTCGGCCACCACGGCGGCGGCAGGCCGCGGTCGAGCGGGAAGCTCCGCTGCGGTGGCTCGCAGTGCTGGATCAGCGCCGACAGCAGCGACCCCAGCGTGCTGTCCTGGATGTCGAGGAGCCCGTGAAGGAACGACGCCGCGGCCGCGGCGGGGCTCCGCGGGCTCCCCCTGCCTCCTCGGCGCGACAGCGCCGTCGGCCCCGCCCGGTCGAACGCGATGTCGTCCTTCCACCACCCGCGGAGGCTGTCGGAGGAGCCGGACACCGGCACGCCGGCCTCGTCCACGATGCCGTACACGAACCCGCGGGCGTTGCACGCCTCCATCATCTTGAGCATGTGGCGGAGGACGCCGTCCTGCGCCCGGAGCATCGCCTTCCGCCGGTACCGCGCCTCGGGCGGCTCCTCCTCCTCCTTCTTCCCCGTGGTCCGGTACTCCTGCGTCGACGGGCCTTCGGGGGGCCGATGCCCGTCGTGGCCGGACGACCGGCCCTCGAGCTTCATGAGCAGCATCTGGTCCTTCCACATCCGCTTCTTCAGGTCGGCGATCTCGATGGACTCCGACCCCGACTCGGAATCACTAAAAAACCCCTCCTCCTCCTGCTGCTCCGGCGCCGCCTCGGCAGCAGCAGCGGCCTCAGCCTTGGCCTTGCCTTTGTCCATGGCAGCGTACGGCAGCTGCTCGAGAGCAGGAGGTTTCTGTTTCGGCGGATGGCCGAGGCTTTCCATGAGGAACTTTGGCTAGCAACTGTGTGAAGCCGTACTCGTGGAAAAGGTGGCACGGAACGGTGGCGGGAAAGGTTGCGTGCCTACTTATATACACGTGCGGACGTGCCGCGCGGATCGAAGGATGTGGAAGAAGCTAGGCTTAGGGGGTAGGTGGATTAATTTGCTGTGTCACGCAGCGCCTTGGAGCCGGAAAGGACGGGAGTACTGAGGCGCGGAGCAGTGAGCACAGCAGCCGCGCGGTGTGTACGCTAGCACCCGTCGGCACATGGTTGGGCACGAGTCCACGAGCATAGCCTGTTTTCTCTTCTAGGAGAGGAATACACGCGCGGCTAAGCTTCGTGCTTTCTTGCAGTACTGCGGACACAATAATTTGTGCTGCTCTCTTCAGAAAAAGGTTGAGGGTAATGACGAGTCCTGCATTTATCTTTTCGTTCGTGCTTTTTAATATTATTAGTTTGTGATGAGTAATCAATGTTAGTAGTAGTGAATACTTTCGTGCAATTTTCACATTTGATATGCAATTCTCACTGCTTTCATAATTTAACTATATCGATCTATATATCTACAGCGTTATAATTTAATTTCATTATAATTAAGAAAAACACATATTCTCTTCGTTCCAAAATATAAAAGATTTTGAATGGATATTACTGTAAATCTGAACAACCCATCCAAAATTCCTTATATTTTAGATTTACTCCTCTTAGTAGCATTTGTACTCTCTAGCTCTCTAGAGGCTGAATTCTGTTCACCCTTTATTAACACATATAGATAATAGGTGATTAATTATAAGCTCAATCATTTGGTTTTCGACCTTTCAGCCGCAACAAAATTTTTAAATTTTAAATTTAACTCAGGAGTTGATTTTGTTTTCTTATATTGACTTTTAATCACTAACAACACAGGTATAAAAGCTTTAACCATAATTTTTTATTGCTAATAAGTGTTATATTTTATAATCAAGGGATAATTCCATATTACACCCCGAACTATGATATTAGACATTTTACACTATGGGAATGCTATGAGACAGCATCACATTCGGATGGGATGATACCGGCTCTAAGGTATCATGTCATTATACCTAACCGATATCATTCTGTTCGAACGAAATTCCATTGCATAATAGCCTCTTTACACCATTGACTACCAAAACAACGTAAAAAACTCCAGTTAGATACAAATAAGTTTAAAGAGAAGTAAATACTCGTTAGGTAGGAGTCAATGTTAAAATCGGTCATATTACGCTTTGATGGGGTATTCTGCCCGGTTTTAATAATTGATGAACAGAAAATGTTTCGATTACCTAGTAAAATTAATAAACATACACGCCAAGTAGTCCCAAATACAAAATCAAGCCTATTGTTGCAACAAAGTCCCTAAATTGACGTTAAAAGTTTAAACTTTTTTGTCTCAAATGTCAAATAAGAGAAATTAATTTTGATTTTGGAATTGTACAAGCGGACTTCCTTGGTAGTAGACCAACCATCCGACCGGCTAACATCATTTTTTTAAAAAAAAATCATTTCTCTATTTTTCGTCAACTTAATATAAATATTTACAGAAACGATTAATTCTCAGAATAAGTTGTATTTCTTTATGCTGCTGGTGCGTTTTAAATTTGTATATAAAAAAATTGTGAGCATCCCCCCAAACATTTAAGGAGAGAGAAAAATTCTGAATAAGTTGTATTTCTCATGTTGTTGGTGCGTTATAAATTTGTATATAAAAAATTGTGTGCGTTCCTATAAACATTTTTAAGAAGAAATTATTAGTGTGTTAGAGATTGAACATGAGACTTTAAGGTTAAGACCACGCACCCCTTACCGTGTATCTCACACACAATTATATATTATATTCAACTCTATTAAAGCAAATGATGGATTTTCTCCATTATCTTTTTTTAAAAAAATCGTCCAATGCTGTAACATTGATAAAAATAGCAGCGATTTTATCAAATGCGGGCTACTACTGCAGGAATGAAAAAAAAAAAGGCCGGATGGGAAGGAAAGATCCACCCGGCCTCGCATCTTCGCGTGTTTCTGACTCGAGCTTTTTAGTTTTTACCTTGGATGCATGAACGCCATTTGTGACTGTGCCATGCTGTATCATATCCTGTGCTGCTGACGTACGCACGTACGCAATTACGTACTACTACTACTACTACCACATAAGCATGTCCTCCCATTTCGTGCGAGTGCTTTATTATATGACCAGACCGTCTACTAGCGACGTTAGATTTGACTCGCTTGAGACGAACACCCCGATCTGTGGCACTGAATTCCACAGACATGGACAAGTTTCGTATGATGGGGGTATCAGTGCAGATTTTCGTTCGCCCTTCTTCTCCAGCCCGGCTCGCAGTTATCGCCGTAGACTTTTCAACAGAACCATGCTTGGGCCTATCTAGGACTGCTGGGCCGTTGTGTCGAGCCCACAGGCCACGGCCCAATCTAGGCAGGAAAAAAGGCCGACAGCAGGTCCATTTGTTCTGGAATCTGGAAGCAGGTTTCAGAAACAAACCAAACAAAATCTGTTCTGAAGAAACAACATCAAACTCCAGACAGAGTACCCAGAGTTCCCATAGTACACAAGTAGTCAACTTTACACAACTACAGGCCTATTGGACATTGATGTGTAAACAACCGTGAGGTCTCTCGATGCTGCATGGAGTACATTTCATCATCTTCTACAGATTATGCCGACACAAAACCGGTGCACGCTGCAGAAGTGCATAGGGACACAATACATGGAAATCAATCAGCCAAAGTCATGGTGATACTGATAAATACTACCACATTGAATGTGTGAATGGAGTGATGCTGACATGTCACCAACTGCGCTGAGCACCGGACCGTCCGACCGATCCAACGCTGGTTTCATTTTATTAACCCACGTATAATCATTTTAACCTCCTCCCCTCAATGTAAAAAAAAGGAGGAGACCGGCAGAATCATCACTCGTACTAGCAAATACGCACGAACAACACACTCGTAAGGTACGTAATTACACGGGAATCCAAAGAGAATCTACGACTTATTTACAGCACGGTGACCCTCGGCTCGTCACCGTCGGCGGCGGCGGCCAGGTGGTCGTCCTTGGCCTTGTTGCAGTTGTCGACGACGGCGTAGAGGCGGTAGGGGGAGGCGTCGGTGGCGAGCCACTGCTCGACGGTGAAGAGCTGCTGCGCGCAGCCGAGGTGTGGACCCGTGACGGTGGCCTCGAGGTAGTTGCAGTACCAGCCGTGGTGTGGCCCTGTGCCGTCGGAGGTGAGGTTCATCCGGCACGGCGCCTGCCGCATGCAGGGGCCACGGCCGCTGAAGATGTCGAGGTTGCCGCGCTCGTAGTAGTCGTGGCCGCTCCCCATCAGGCCGCCCCACCGCTCCAGGTCGCGGATCCGAACCCCAGAGCCGTCGGCGCCCAGCAGCGTCACGCCGATCACCGAGTCCGTCCCGCCCTTCCAGATCGACCCCGTCCTCACGTATATCGTGTACACGCACTTGTTCTCCGGGTCCGCCGCCGCCGCCGCGTCGTCGTCCGTGGCCGCCAACGCCTGTACAGTACAACATGCCATACGGCGGCGCCTATGACGATGAGACGGGGGGGTTTCGCGTACGTACGTTGGTAGGGAGCGTCCGGGGACTTACCGAGACGACGGCGAAGGAGACGATGAGAAGGAAGCAGAGCTTCGCCATGGCCGAGTTTGCTGGACGCCCCTGCCGCCCGCAGTCAATGGGAGGAAAGTGGTTGGGGGGGGGGGGGGGGGGGGGGGGGGGGAGATTGGGGAAAGGACGAGAGAGCGAGGTAGTACTATCAAGGGAACTGGGTGGGGCCCACTTGACAGTGACACTATCCGAGGAGCATCCAAGTGGCATATCCTTGTGGCTTTACCCCGTCCCCGTTTACGTACAGCGGTACAGAACAAATTCGATCCGAACCGAACGCTGCATGCAACCTGCAAGGAGATCAACACTGCCGCACTCACGTGTAACACGCCTTGAGGGAGCTAGATCGATCGACAGATGGAGCCAAAATTTTCCAGCAGTTTTTGGTAGGAAACACGAGCATGAACTGCAGCTGCACCATAGAATGTACTCCTAGATGACGATCCTGTCGAACAGACGAAGTGCCGATCGATCATCGATGTGAATGTACAGAACTATAGATTGTCAAGCCCGAGCTGGGTCAGTGGGTACGTGTTAAATTTGGGTAGTTGGCGAAGATAGGGACGCTAAGCAGGTGTCAGACGACGAATCGTTGGCTAAATAGCAGTACATCAAGCAAAGACTAGTAGCAGAAGACATGCATGGCTCTCCGCGCTTTCATTCGTTGATATTTTTTCAGATTGACATCACCGTCTGTATGCCATGCGTTGTGCAATTGGCTCCACCTGTTCATTTTCCTTGGTTTTTTCTAGTCTGCCGATTGGCTAGCACAAAAAGGAGTTCAGACGCGAGTTACAGAACCATGAGGCGGCCATGAGAGGAATAAAATTGAAGTTAGGAGTAGCTATGTGATTGAGTAGTATACGAAGACGTGGTATAGTCTCAGGCTCAAGTGTGTAAAACTGGCTTGCATATACAGTACCATATTCTTGAGAGAGCATCCTTTGTTAATCTCATCATGCTGAATGCGAATCAAGGGCCTCCCAGTGTTCCTCCAAGTTTGTTTTAATCAGGTTTGACTTTTCCCTTGATCCCATCTGCTTAAGAAAAAAAGAGAAAAAAAATGGAGTGTAAGCTGCCTCATTTATTCATGCCACAAATGGCACAATGCCACATTGTCACCTATGTAGGGAACCCAACTTTACATGCTGCCAATATTGGTTTATTGCTGCATTAACGCTTCAATCTCACACTGCTCGCCAATACGCCAGACACTCACGCTGCTGCTCAGCGCTCCTCCTCGACGCCGGGGCGGCTCTTGGCGCAGACGCTCCGCTCGGCGTAGAGCTGGTACGGCGGCGCGTCGGTGGCGAGCCACTGCTCGACGCCGAATGCCGCCTTGGCGCACCCGGCGTGGGGACGCGTGGCGGTGATCTCCACGGACTTGCAGTACCACCCGTGGTGCGCGCCGGCGCCATCGGAGGTCAGGTTCATCCTGCACGGCGGTGACGGCAGGCACGGCGCGCGGCCGCTGAACACGTCGACGTTGCCGCGCTCGTAGTAGTCGTGCCCGGCGCCCATGAGCCCGCCCCACCGCTCCAGATCCCCGACGGAGAAGCTGCTGCCGTCCGCCGCCGCGAGCTCCACGCCGATCGCCGCGTCCGTGCCGGCCTTCCAGATCCACCCGGTCTCCACGTACAGCGTGTACACGCACTCGTTCTTGTCGTTGTCCCCGCCGGAGACCAGGCCACCGAGCGGCAGCACGCCGTCCGGCGATCTCGATCCGATGGCCTGCGTGCGACGTGCGCGTACGCAAAACATGGTCAGATTAACTCACAGGTCACAGCAGAGAGACGATCAGAAAAGAAAATGCACCTACCAAGAATACCATGGAAACGAGCGAGGCGAAGCACAAGTACTTGTCAGCAGCCATTGTCGAAGGCTTGAAGAACTCCTCCTATTTGGACTTTTGGATTGGATGTGTGCTGTCGTGAGCTAGCTGCAGAGGTTGATATATAGACAGCGCCAGATTTAACAGTGACCTGTTAAATTTTCTTATAGAGAGAATAGTTCGTGCAGGTATATGCCATTCTATATTCAATGCATCTTGCAACATTTGTTTTATGCTTGGATTAGGTAAACAAGTTGAACGAAGCAATTAGCAATGTGAGAAGCGAAAGATTATTCCAGAACAGATCACAAGCAGGTGACAATCATGTGATCCACAAGGAGAGAGTACGGGAAGTAAAGTCAAACAAACGAATACATGATTATCATTTTTAGATGGATTTAGGACTTGAGAGTGGTCTAAAACCTGATAAATCAGGTACGTTTATTCAAGCAAAACATAAAACATTTTTTGCACATACTTAATTAGTGCGCACATTACCAGCAGCCCTGGCTTATTATCACAACTCAACACTTTGACAGAACAAAACACATAAACTAGAGGACGTGCTCAGTTCTCAGCTCTCCTCCTCGGCGGCGGCGGCCTTGCCGCAGACGCTCCGCTCGGCGTAGAGCTGGTACGGCGGCGCGTCGGTGGCGAGCCACTGCTGGACGTCGAACGCCGCCCTGTTGCACCTGGCGTGGGGACCGGCGACGGTGACCTCGACGGACTTGCAGAACCACCCGTGGTGCTCGCCGGCGCCGTTGGAGGCGAGCTTCATGCGGCAGACGGGGGCTCCCAGGCATGGCCCGCGGCCGCTGAAGATGTCGACGTTGCTGCGCTCGAAGTAGTCGTGGCCGGCGCCCATGAGGCCGCCCCACGCCTGCAGGTTCCTGATGAGGATGCCGTTGCCGGCCGCCGTGTAGAGCTCCACGCCGATCGCCGCGTCGGTGCCGGCCTTCCATATCGAACCCGTCTCGACGTAGAGCGTGTACACGCACAGGTTCGACCCCGTCGAGCCCGGGAGCAGCAGCGCGCCCATGTCCTCCTCCGACGTTGCTCCGGCGGTCTGCAACAAACAAGGATACATGCATACTCGCTCAGGTCGAGCTCTACGCTAGACGAGATCAACTTATAGAAGAGGCAGAGAAATGTACCAAGACCGCCATGGAAATGAGGGCGGCGAAGCAGAGGAGCTTACGTGCCATTGTTGATGGCTGGAAGAATCAGACTGCCACTGGCTTGTCTGCACTTTGTGCTGTGAAGTGCGCTGATGATGATCCAGTTGAAGAGATTACTGAGGCTTTTATAGACGGGGCAATGCTGTGGATTGAATGTATCTTGCACTATTTTTTATGCTTGATTAGATAACAAATTAGAACATAGTGAAAGATTGGTTGGCAGCCGGATCGATCGATCATGTGTTCGTGTGATGCACAAGGAGAGTTTAGTCGTATGAGGATATAAGTCAAACAACGAACTATATATGGTGTAAACTAACACTGCTTTGCACTAGCTTAAGCTATTGGAGCACCGTAATTGATCATGTGTTAGAAAAGCTGCATTGATAAGCCAAGTTGTTTCATACTCAAGGGCCAGCATCAGAGTTTACCTAGATATTATATAGGAGGATCCAAACACATGACATTCACCCTTGAGAATGGATAAAACTAGGCCACTAATAGCATATATCAGGACGTTACTACATTAATAAAGTCAGACTTTACCTAGATTTTTTATATATAGTAGCGTCCTAATACATGCTATTCACTCTTGCATGTGAGTGGATATGTCTAAATTGAACTGATATTTTATTTATCCTCCAAGTTTAATTTAAAAAATTAAAATTGGCTAGGGAAAGTTTGTGTCAGTATTGGCTTCAGAATCATAAAATCGGCCGATGGAAACTATCAATTGCCAGCAGTTGTAGTCTTGATGAACTCTGTTAAGGAAATTAATCAATTAAAGGAAACTTATCAAAAAAAAGTCCGAGTTCAAGTAGGATGCGACATGAAAGTTTATCTATTAATTAGGTAGAGTTTTTAGTTTCTTTTTATCAATAGGAAAATGTGTTTAGTGTCCTATTAGGACTTATATTTTCCTTTTATATTTAGGAAAGTTTGTGTCTTGCTCAGTAAGGACTGGTATCTACCCATGAGTATAAATATGTACACCCGGGGTTCATTGTAATATATCTCTCGATCAATACAACTACTCTCGGCGCATCGTCACCCTTTTTTCCGAGGTTTTATTTATCAACCGCGAAGCTTGGCACATGATGCGGGGCTGCATCGGCTTTCGATCTTCAGCGAAGGGGTAAGCCCTATGTTCCGTCAGCCCTGGTGAATATATCAGCTACATTGGTGTTGTTATCGCTTCGATCTCTTGGATCGTTCTGGTTCAGTTGATATATTTGCCTACATAATATTTCAATTCTACTTTAATTGCATTATGTTTAGAGACGCATTGGTTTAGTTGGGATTGTCACGGTTAGGCCTGATCTTCTATCTTATCCGATATATCTCTACAATCACAATATTATTTTAAATAGATTTTTTATATCCATCATATTAGACAGATCTATCGACTTATTGAGTATTAGATTATCATATACAATCTCGTGTTGCATCGGTTAGGTTGGACCAACTAGATTGTTGTTGATAATATAAATCTTGTTAAGCCGATAGGTTCATGCTAATGTTTTATCGGAGTGCTAGCTGATAAGTTATCTTTATATCGGACTTCCAGCCGATGTGTATTTTAATCATGAAGCCTACATTCAATAAAGGATTTCAATATCGGGCGATTGATTCATTGGACATTTACTTCATCATATTATCATCGGTTGATTGGATTGATTGATCAAGTTCTTCCATCGTATTTATACCATCATTTTCTCAAGTATCAGAATCTACATTGGATATATAGTCGATAGTTCAAAACCCCATTGACATCGGCTAGTATGATTACATCGGCTTGTTAGCCGATCTACTATTTGATCGTCAATGCATATATTATCAGTTGCGGGATCAAACTAATTGGCATGCCCGTATCCCATCAATATTTTAGGACCTACACTGGAGCTAAGCAGATCTCCCAGGCCTTCGTGTTTTTCGCATCAATAGGCACTAATGAGGGGTATTATCAGAGTAGATTTTCTATAAACCAACAATGATAAGGTGTCATTATATTAGTACGGGTTTAACCGGCACTACTGGTCTCCTCATCAGACCTGGTGAAACAATCACTACTAAAAAAAACCTTCATAGGTATCGGCTAAAACCGACACCTATGGGCCTTTTCTCACCTCGGCGCGATGAAAAAATATATAACCAGCACCTTTGAGGACTATAAGTGTAGGTTATATAGGAAAAACCGGCACCAATACTATAGGTATCAGTTTTTTTAATATATTCACCGAGCTAAGCGCTCTCCCCTCTCCTTCCCCCATACCCTCGCCGCCTCCTCGCCGTCGCCACCTTCCCCTCTCCCTCCTTCTCCTGCTCCTCAACCGTCCGCCTCCTCCTCTCTCAGTCCTCCTCCTCCTCCTCCTCTTCTTTCCGTCCTTCTCCGGCACTATCCGGCACCACCCCTCCCCTCTCCCTCCCCCATTCCCTCGCTGCCTCCTCGCCATCACCACCTCCCCCACTCCCTGTCCCCTTCTCCCCACCTCCTCCTCGTCGCCGTCCTCCTCGCAACCACCACTGCAGCTGTGGGAGGATACGGGGACAACGACCGTCCCAATCCCTCTCCGGTGGAGGATGCAGCGACAACCAGCCCTCTCCCCCTCCTGTTCCTCTCCTGTCCACTTCTCCTTTGTGGCCGCCGTCGTGGAGGTAGGGGGCCATCAGATCTATCTGGTGTGGAGGTGGGGGTCATCGGCAGATCCGCGGTGGCGGCGGGTGGGACAAGGAGTCCTCCACGTGGTGGCGGTGTTAGTCGTGAATTTTGTGATGTGTTACTTATGTTGCTACTGCATTTGATTTAAATTTGGCAGTGCTATTTGTGAATTTTATCGTGTGTTGTTAAACTAATGCTTCCAATTCAATTTGATGTGGTCAATTGGAGTGTTAGATCGATGCCATCAGGAAGGTGCTTGATGCATGGGTTCGAATCGAGCCGATGCATCGATCCTGGTTTCATAATAATCGGTATTCTCCTGTATATGTAGTGTTCTAGTTCCACGCAGGCAAATAAACTTGATGCTAATCTATGATCACCTTTAGTTTATGGCTGCTTAATTTGGCAGAGTTATTCAAGCAAAATTTTGAAACACTTTGTTTTGCCACGTAAGTTACTTGTCAATACAAAGATGTCATACAGTATAACATCCGTTCTAAAATATACCAATTTCTGGTTATGCACCTGGATGAAAGTTTATTAAGATATATAGTAAAAATTACCATATTTTAGCATAAAAGAAATACTACATGGTAGTTACTATCGGCTTATTCCCACATCGACGCTCGAACTTCAGACATGCAACTGAACACTACACGGGGACACATCACAATGCCACAAATCCAAGCATGCACAAAAACCAGAGGACATCACACTTCAGCAAGCGCTGCGTCTGATCACTGAGCTGCTGGCTGCTCGATCAGCACCCCGCCGTTGGAGCCGCTCTTGTTGCAGACGTTCCTCACGGCGACGAGCTGGTACGGCGTCTCGTCCCTGGCGAGCCACTGCTCGACGCCGAACTCCACCCTGGCGCAGCCGGTACGCGGCCCCGCGACGGTGACCTCGACGGACTTGCAGTACCACCCGGGGAACCAGCCGGAGCCGTCCGACTTGAGGACCATGTAGCATGGTGGCGACGGCAGGCACGCGCCGCGGCCGGTGAAGATGTCGACGCTGCCGGCCTCGAAGTAGTTGTGGCCGCTGCCCATCGCCCCGCCCCACTTCTCCAGGTCCTCGATGATGAGGTTGGTGCCGTTCGCCGTCGCCAGCGCCAGGGTGATCGCCGAGTCCGTGCCGGCCTTGTGCATCGACCCCGTCTCCACGTAGACCGTGTACACGCACTCGCCCACCGTGCCCGCCGCCTTGAACTCCGGCGTCACGTCCGGCGATGTTGATCCGACGACCTGTGTGCGAACGGTGTACATCGGAACATGATCATGCGCGCTCAGCTCGTTTGTCAATATATCATCAACTGGAGAGAGACGACTCAGAAAAGAAATGCAGGCCCACACGTACCAAGATCGCCATGGAGACGAGGGTGGCGAAGCAGATGAGCTTGTCAGCCATTGTCGAAGAACCAGGTTACCAGAGTACTGCCACTGGATAGGCTTAGTTAATTTGGACTTTTGGGTGTGCGGCGATGTGAGCTAGTTGAAGCGGAAGATGAGGCTAACGAGGGGTTATATAGATGGAGGCTTAATTTCCAACGACCAGATTTATATGCTGGGATTTGAATTTGATAACAAGTTGAATGCAACAACAAGGGGCGAAGGATAATAGGAGGAGCAAGTGGAGCATACATGCAGAATAGATAGGTGGTCATATCTCCATGTTGTCAGTAGCTGTGTTAAGATTGAGATTGTACAATTTAGTTCCGGTCTTTTTATTTCTTCTTATTCTTATGTGTGAATCATGAACTAAAAGGATGCATTAGTAATTGTACACAACTTGATCATTAATTTATGAATCATACTTTGAAGTTTAGGCTAGCATCAGAACTTATTTAGATTTTTTATATACAGAAGTGCCTTGAGACATGATATTCACGCTTGCATGTCAATGGATTTTAAGCCAAAACTATTATACCTACAAGTCAAATTTGAAGTACAATGGTGCCCTGCTTATTTATTGGAGGGGATGACGACCTTCCTTTACATGGATCTGAACAGCTAGGACAACTTACTATGACTATAAAATAAAAAAATATAATTATTTAGATGGCATGCAGTGTATGTCCTCTCAAGTAATGAAAATTCATCTCCCTATTAAATATAGATTCAAATTCAATAAAATAGTCTCTATATATTACTCGATCCGATCGATAATTCAATCGACTAGAGGTAGTAGCAGTTAGGGGTATAAACATTGGTATGATGTCTGGGAGAAGATACCACAAGTAGGTATTAAAAAGAGAAAAAGAAGATATAAGATTGTTGTTTATTGATTAACACATGGTAAGATAGATAGCTTAATGCCATCTATACCACTGCACAAACTGTCTAGAATCAAACCACTGTTCATGCTATTGAATCGAAATAGTTGTGTAAGTTTCCATGTAGTAGACTAAAAGTGACAATGAGTTGCGGATTTTGAGTGCGAAAGTTAGGCCTGATAATGTTTAGATAAGCGAGAAATTAATGACTGAATCATTTTCAATTAGTGGTAAAAATTGTTCTCATTTTACTTACAACAGTTTTTTCTTCTTTTTGGCGAGCCAACCATAGCGCAGGCAATCAGAAATGGGGCCCTTGCAATTTGCACAACTTTGTCTTCTCGCCTATAACCATGTGAAACCCACATGAATAAGATGCATAAGTATGATCGTGATTACACCTTCTAAGGTTTGTTTTTCATCATGCTATATTTTGATTCATTTGATAACTCCTATCGTTGTGCTGATTTAATGTATCAACTAATTAAAAAAAAACTAAGTTGACAACTTTTTAGATGACCTTCAGCATGAAATGGGAGTGTGATCAAAATCTTTTGAAAAAAATATATTTGTTAGCATTTATGCCATTGTGAATTATATGCAAAAAGGCACATAGGCTCATGAGAAGAAGGTGGTCAGTTCATTATGTTTCAACATTTTTTAGCAATGCATTTTCATAATTAAATTTGAAAATATACTGTTGATTTATTTTTTTCTCAGAAATACTCGGGATGCAATTTTTTTGGGTAGAAATATACCGTCGGTCTCGCACAAATATTGCAGAAAAATAACATAGGCGTGATTGTGATTACACCTTCTAAGCTTTTTTATTTCATTATGCTATATTTTGATTCATTTGATAACTCCTATCGTTGTGCTGATTTACTGTCTGAACAAATTCAAAAAAAAAAACTAAGTTGACAAATCTTTAAATGACCTTCAGCATGAAATGGGAGTGTGATCGAAATCTTTTGAAAAAAATATTTGTTAGCATTTATGCCACTGTGAGTTATATGCAAAAAGGCACGTAGGCTCATGAGAATAAATTTAGCTATGCATTTTCAGATTTAAATTTGAAAATATAATGTTGGTTTGTTTTTTCGATATAAATTTTTTTGACAGAAATATACTAGCAGTCTTGCAGAACCGTTGCACGAGAATGACGTGAGTGTGACGACGCGGGCGGTCTCACACGACAACAGCGCGAGACCGCGCGGTATCGCACAACGACAACGCGAGACCGCGCAGTATCGCGTAACGATAGCACGAGACCGTTCGGTCTCACTATTTTGTCGCGCGAGGCCGCGTGGTCTCGTTGTTTCGTCGTGCGACACCGCGCGGTCTCACGCTGGCCGCCGTGCGAGACCACCTGTGTCATCACGAACACATCATTTCCACGCAACGTTTATGCAAGACCGATGGTATATTTGAAAAAATATGTTTCGAATATTTCTGAGAAAAAACTAATTAACATTATGTTTTCAAATTTAATTATACATTTTCATTGATTCCTTGATTGGTTGTTTAAAGGAAAAATAGCAAGTTAGACTCATGCATGTGAATAAAGTCTGGACCCACACATCGGATGAGGTGTGCTCAGATGTCAAAGCAAGCAACAATGTTTCTCTCTCCCAGCATCTCGGTTGATGTACATTTAGAGGGTGTTTGGATCCACCTGACTAGAGACTACTTGACTAATTTTAATCACATTAGGGGACTAAATCTCCAAACACCCTTGACTAAATGATGACTAAAACTAGTCTAATCTCTAGTCAAGGGTGACCCAACTTCTAGTGACTAAATCCCCTCTCTCACCTAATTAATTGCTCCTCCCATTAATTGCACTGAGAGAGAAGGGGAGGTAAATCTGAACTTTGATGCACTTTAGTCCCAACTTCTAAACAGGGGGTGACTAAAATTTTTTAGTCTGTCTAAACTTTACTCAGGTGACTAAAGGGATCTAAATACCCTCTTATTACATGCATGCTCTCAGTAATTAAGATGTTCATCCTTACTCTTATCGTTGATTATTTCGAGACATTTATTCAACGAAGATATCAAACAGATTGTATTCCACAGGACACCAGCAGCATAGCTTATTATGCTTAATTACTGCCACATCATGCAACACTCAAACTTCAAACATGCCACATAAACTAAGCACAAGATCGCAACATGAAAAATGCTAAAGGCGGTGCACGGAAAACCAGAACAAGTCACACGGTGGCACTGGATTATTTGATCGATCGATCGCTCATCGCCCCCGTACGTGTTTCCCGGTGCTCAGCAGGTCCCCTCACCGCCGACGAGGGATCTGTCCTTGTCGCAGACGCTCCGCATGGCGAAGAGCTTGTACGGCGGCTCGTCCCTGGCCATCCACTGCTCGACGGCGAACTCCGCCCTGGCGCACCCGCCAGTCGGCCCCGTGGCGGTGACCTCGACGGACTTGCAGTATCACCCGGGGGACCAGCCGCCGCCGTCCGTCCTGATGACCATCAGGCACGGCGGCGACGGTAGGCACCTGCCGCGGCCGGTGAAGGCGTCGACACCACCGGCCTCGAAGTAGTTGTGGCCCTCGCCTATCACGCCGCCCCACCGCTCCAGGTTCTCGATGAGGACGAAAGTGCCGTTCGCCGTCGCCACCGTCAGGGTAATCGCCGCGTCCGTGCTGGCCCTCTGCATTGACCCGGTCTCCACGTACACCGTGTACACGCACTCCAGCTGCTTGTCGTCCGCGCCCACCATTTCCTGCAGCGGCGGGGCGATCACCTCCGGCTCCTCCGGCCATGTTGATGCCGCGGCCCGTGCACAGAACATGCCTGGTCACCACCGTACTAGGCGAGGCGAGGTGTCATCAACGAGATTTAGAAAAGAAATGCAGGTACGCTGTACGCACCAAGATCGCCATGGAGACGAGGGTGGCGAAGCAGAGGAGCTTATCAGCCATTGCAGATGAAGATGAGTTAAGAATTAATCGTACACGCTAAGCTTCGGGCGATCCCAACTTATTTGCACCTCAGGAGTTAGAAACTTAGGGTTGTGTTCGGGAGGAGGGGATTCCGGCACTTAAAACGATGTATGCATTAACGTATAATTAATTATGTATTAGTTAAAAATAATTTAAAAAATAAATTAATATGATTTTTAAAGCAACTCTCGTATAGAAATTTTTTTGCAAAAAAAATTCACCTTTTAGTAGTTTGAAAAACGTACATACGAAAAATAAAAGAGGTGAGTTAGGAAAGTGAAGGAAAGAACTCAGCTTTAAAATATGTGCCGATGTGAAACAGGATAGGCTAACGGGCTATATATATAAGGAGATTGAACAAACAGTGGCTTGTTAAATATAACTACTTCACACACGAAACACGAGCATATCACTTATTCAATTAGTTCCAAATTTATAAGATATTCTTAAGAAAAATCATTCTTCATTACTTAATGTTATACATGTCATATCATTATATTTATATTTCAAAATAATGTGTCGTACAATATTAATTCTGTAGTTGTTGATAATATATTATGGAAATATTAATTATAAATATATTGTCTTATATTTTAGGATAGAGGGAGTGTACGCTCTGGATTATATATACGTGTATTCTGCAAAATTTTTAAATGCCAGGATCAGACAATAGATTAGCATCTAGTTGAACGCTCAAAGATGAGGGACTAATCACAGACAAGAGATGATCACGTGATGCACAAGGGGAAGTATATTGGGAGTTATATATGGGGTCCTTGGAATCCATTAGGATATCCCATCCCAGGGCTTAATAGGGTTAATAGAATACTCATGTTAATAAGTTGCAACTTCTTTTCCGGAAGCCGATCTCCAAAGAACTATCAGGTTAAGCGTGCTTGGCCTGGAGCAATTTGGGATGGGTGACCGACCGGGAAGTTCTTCCCGGGTGCGCACGAGTGAGCACAAAGTGTGCAGAAAAGACTTGTGTTGGTCTGTGAGGGCAGTCTATGTCCTAGGAAAGCTGCTAGAAGTAAGTGGGCCCGGCCTTGGAGAAGCGGGATGTTACAGAATGGTATCAGAGCCGACTCTCGCGGTTTCACGGGCGAGTGTGTCGCAGTTGCGCAGGCATGGTGCGCATGGCTGGTGTGGACCGGGAGTGGTCACACAGCATGGCACATGCGCTGGCACTGGACACACTGACGTGGCCAAGAGAGGACGTTCCTAGCCTAGGGTTGACCGACGAGGACGTCGGTGTCTTAAGGGGGTGAGGATGTGATATCCCGTCCTATGGCTTAATAGGGTTAATAGAATACTCATGTCAATAAGTTGCAACTTTTTTTCCGGAAGCCGATTTCCAAAGAACTATCAGGTTAAGCGTGCTTGGCCTGGAGCAATTTGGGATGGGTGACCGACCGGGAAGTTCTTCCCGGGTGCGCACGAGTGAGGACAAGACTCTCGCGGTTTCACGGGCGAGTGTGTCGCAGTTGCGCAGGCATGGTGCGCATGGCTGGTGTGGACCGGGAGTGGTCACACAGCATGGCACATGCGCTGGCACTGGACACACTGACGTGGCCAAGAGAGGACGTTCCTAGCCTAGGGTTGACCGACGAGGACGTCGGTGTCTTAAGGGGGTGAGAATGTGATATCCTGTCCCAGGGCTTAATAGGGTTAATAGAATACTCATGTCAATAAGTTGCAACTTCTTTTCCGGAAGCCGATCTCCAAAGAACTATCAGGTTAAGCGTGCTTGGCCTGGAGCAATTTGGGATGGGTGACAAGTGAGGACAAGTTCTTCCCGGGTGCGCACGAGTGAGGACAAGACTCTTAAAGTGTGCAGAAAAGACTTGTGTTGGTCTGTGAGGGCAGTCTATGTCCTAGGAAAGCTGCTAGAAGTAAGTGGGCCCGGCCTTGGAGAGGCGGGACGTTACACCCATAGACTTTTACATGATTTTCATACGATTTAGTTCAACTTTCCATGATTAATTCCTCCATTCCAATGGAGACACTTGTTAAGTAAAAGAAATATACAATGGGATTTGTTAATTTTACGATGGATGTCCCTCTAAACAAGTGGAACACCATGCCATTTACATTTCAATTAGATATATAGTTGAGTTTAATTCTAACATCTACAATGCTAGTATAATATTCCGTTTGCACTCTTCCAAACATCTTACGTGAATCATGCGCTCAAAATTCTGGATCTTGAACAAAATATTAAAAAAAGCTATACAAAATAAGTTCTTTGTAGTTAGGCTATACCCATCCAATTGCCACACAAAGTAACCTTAGATATGGGCATTTGGAGAGCTCGAGATTTTGAAAAGCAGCTGGTGAGTAGTCAGCATGAGAATCTGAAGAAGCTGGATTTTTTAATTTTTGTATTCTACAACCATAAATTATCAGAATTATATTGAGAATATGAACTATTTTAAAAAGATAATAATTATAGCTATGGTAAGCTCTCCAAACAGACCTAAGACACAGACACCCACCTTCCAAAGTTTCAGTCACCTAGGCATGTCTTTGGATGTATCCAACGGCTAGGGAGCTTTTTCAACCTCTAGCCTAAAGAGGGGATGGAAAAAGGGAGAAAATCATTGGTGGAAACATTTCCTACAGTAGTGCGATGTTAGCGGTGGCCTAAACTCCAACAAGCTACATTAGGTCACGAGAGTTTGGGACAGAGATGAGAGGATGCGGCTTTGGAGGAAGGCTACAAGAGACGAAAGACTGTAGGTGCATGGGTAGTGGGTTGTGGGGTGGCAAAGTGATATGGGTGTCGCCTCAGCTACAGAGATGGAGGGTGATGGGTTGATGTTGGCAATAGGGGAACCTCGTTGAAGTGGTTAAAATTGGGAATAAGGGTAACGAACCCTGCGGTGTGAGATACCAAAAAGTGGGGTGGGCAAAAAAAAAAAGATCAAACCAAAGAAAAGACCGAGATCGAGACCGAGAAATTCGATCATCAATTCGGTCCTAGGCAGTGAAAGACCAAATTTTGTTCGGCCAATTCGGTTAGTATCCTTAGTTAACCGAAAAGACCGAATTAACAAAAAAAAATCCAAATGCAACCTACAATCCACTAAATTCACTAAGATTAAACTCTAATTTTCATATCCCTACTTTTTTAGTTAGTCTTTACTCATACGTGCTTGTAAATTTTTTTTATGATTTTTGTTTTGAAAATTTCCATTATTTTTTTTGCATATATGAAAATGTTGTTGAAATTCGATCAGGACTAAGACCGAAAAAACTGAAACCAAATTTGTCGGTCCTAATATTTTTGCGTTGAAATTCGATCTTCACTTTTCAAAGACTGAATTGATCGAAAGACCGAGGATCGAGATCGAAATTTTCGGTTAGACTGAATGCCCACCTCTACCAAAAAGGGCGAGGAGAGACGAGATGGGAGAATCTCGCTAGAGAAGAAAAATGAAGAACATTACGGTAGAAGGAGGACGAGGAGTGGAGGGATGGAGGTGGTGGGAAAGGCATGGTTGGCGGGCCTCCCTGGCATTGTCGAGGCGAAGAAAGGAGGTGCGCGGCTGCCAGGTTAGGGGGAGCGGTGGTAGTGCGAAAAAGCTATTTAGCGAACGATCGCCCTTAGCGATCAAGCAAATTAGCGTCCGACATGTAATTTTATTTTCTTTTCGTTTCGTCTGCGCTACTTTTTATTTAGTTCTTTTCCTGTTTTTACCTGGTTCTTATTTTTAATCTTTTCCAGTGCTTTGTACACGTATGAAGTGTTTTTCTGTTTTTGTCACTCACGTTATTTTTCAGATTTTCCTTTTTCCGTTATAGTCTCTTTTAACGAAAACCTTTTTATATAAATACTCCCATGAGAACTTTCTACATATAAGGACTTTATATATGTAAAGTTTATATGTAATATTACATGTATAAAGTTTATAGGTAAAGACTTTACGCATATAAAGTTTACATGTAAAGACTTTTTGTGTATAAAGTTTAATAGAAATTATATATGTAATTCTAAAGTTTAATTTAATATATAAATTTTAATAGAAAAGAAAAACCCGGTCTATCACTTTTCTTCAAATATAATCCAATACTAACGAACTTGATAATAGCAAAAATATTAAGATGCATCGGATCTTTCTAACTGACATAACAAAATACTAGAGAGGAACAAATCATGGTTAAGCATGTCATTAAAACGAAAAAGAAACAAATCATGGTTAAGCTTATCATTAGAATCAACAAGGAAAAAGTTGTTTCATGTCCATAGAGTAGATGTGATATTTTTTTCTTCCCGTAGTCCGATCACGTGCCTCCGACGCAGGCAATCGCTCGCGTAGTAGACGCACCCGTGGTAGTGGCACACAACACATGCATGAGGATGAATCGGGAGAAAAGTAGGAGAAAAGGTATTTTCGGGTTATAACTGGTGCACAAAACGAACTCGTCCAGAAGTGATTCCGATTTACATTTAAAAGAATCTAGTGATCAACAGGTAGCTAGACCCATTTTTCATGTTTGCCCATGTAATTTCTTAAAGGGATGTATCACAGTTGTGAGAAATTGTCATGGCATATTAATTAAAATTGCCGTAGATTGGTTATGTGCCTGTCATCAAATACTGAAGATATGAACCATTTCAATTATTAAAAAAGATCATGTAAACATACAGTTTTCAGTGTTAAACCAAAGTCCGTTTGTTGACTATATAGTACTAGATTTTTCTTTAATTACGAAAAGAGTAGTAGATGTTCACACATGTCAACAGCACTTTTTATTCCCATATCTCAATATTTGAATTTTTCAGTTGTCACCACTTGCGCGCCACAGATCAAAGCACACGATAAATGACAGAGAAAACACAAGACGCGCGCACACTACTCGTCGTCACACTGCTCAGCGCTCAGCTCTCCTCCTCGGCGGCGGCGGCCGTGCTGCTGCTCTTGCCGCAGACGCTCCGCTCGGCGTAGAGCTGGTACGGCGGCGCGTCGGTGGCGAGCCACTGCTGTACGTCGAACGCCGCCCTGTTGCACCTGGCGTGGGGACCGGCGACGGTGACCTCGACGGACTTGCAGAACCACCCGTGGTGCTCGCCGGCGCCGTTGGAGGCGAGCTTCATGCGGCAGACGGGGGCTCCCAGGCATGGCCCGCGGCCGCTGAAGATGTCGACGTTGCTGCGCTCGAAGTAGTCGTGGCCGGCGCCCATGAGGCCGCCCCACGCCTGCAGGTTCCTGATGAGGATGCCGTTGCCGGCCGCCGTGTAGAGCTCCACGCCGATCGCCGCGTCGGTGCCGGCCTTCCATATCGAACCCGTCTCCACGTAGAGCGTGTACACGCACAGGTTCGACCCCGTCGAGCCCGGGAGCAGCAGCGCGCCCATGTCCTCCTCCGACGTTGCTCCGGCGGTCTGCAACAAACAAGGATACATGCATACTCGCTCAGGTCGAGCTCTACGCTAGATGAGATCAACTTATAGAAGAGGCAGAGAAACGTACCAAGACCGCCATGGAAATGAGGGCGGCGAAGCAGAGGAGCTTACGCGCCATTGTTGATGGCTGGAAGAATCAGACGGCCACTGGCTTGTCTGCACTTTGTGCTGTGAACTGTGAAGTGCGCTGATGATGATCCAGTTGATGAGATTACTGATGCTTTTATAGACGGGGCAGTGCTGTGGATTGAATGTATCTTGCACCATTTTTTATGGTTGATTAGATAACAAATTATAACATAGTGAATGATTGGTTAGCAGCTGGATCGATCGATCATGTGTTCGTGTGATGCACAAGGAGAGTTTAGTCGTATGAGGATACAAGTCAAACAACGAACTATATATGGTGTAAACTAACACTGCTTTGCACTAGCTTAAGCTATTGGAGCACCGTAATTGATCATGTGTTAGAAAAGCTGAATTGATAACCCAAGTTGTTCATACTCAAGGGCCAGCATCAGAGTTTACCTAGATTTTATATAGGAGGATCCAAACACATGACATTCAACCTTGAGAATGGATAATAGCATATATCAGGACGTTACTACATTAATAAAGTCAGACTTTACCTAGATTTTTTATATATAGTAGCGTCCTAATACATGCTATTCACTCTTGCATGTGAGTGGATATGTATAAATTGAACTGATATTTTCTTTATCCTCCAGGTTTAATTTAAAAAATTAAAATTGGGCTAGGGCTATTAAGTACCGGTTCTTATCACATACCGACATCGATAAATGCCTCATGGTTGTTGATTCTAACCGTGACCAAATTAGCGCAGGTTCCATGTATGAACATAAATTATTTTTCATATGAACTTGCATAAAAATAAACTTTATAGAAAAAATTGTAGCTCTAGATGAGACCTACAACTTTGTAATTGACAACTTTTTTATTTAAAGTTATTTAAAATACCAAAATATGTGGTTTAAATCCATATTCTAATAAGATTTATGTGTATATGAGTTGGTAAACACAGCACACAATGTCTCATGTTTGAATCTCACCACAACAAGGCGTGTATTTCACTTGAAAAAATAAACAAGGTGTGTATTTCACTTAAAAAAGATACTGATTCTTTTAGAAAAAATAGATAGTAGTAGATGGTGCAGGTAGTGTTCGCGGACCAAATTTAAAATTTGGTTTACCTTTGTCACTGCCGTTACATTTTGAAAAAAAAAAGACACCATTAACGCTAAAATTTTGGTAAGCCCGGAGTCATCATCGACATAGAGTCAGTATCAGCTTCAGAATCATAAAATCGGCCGATAGAAACTATCAATTACCAGCAGTTGTAGTCTTGATGAACTCGGTTAAGGAAATTAATCAATTAAAGGAAACTTATCCAAAAAAGTCCGAGTTCAAGTAGGGTGCGGCATTACAGTTTATCTATTAATTAGATAGAGTTTTTAGTTTCTTTTATCATTAGAAAAGTGTGTTTAGTGTCCTATTAGGACTTATAATTTTCCTGTTATATTTAGGAAAGTTTGTGTCTTGCCTAATAAGGACTAGTATCGACCCATGAGTATAAATATGTACACCCGGGGTTCCTTGTAATATATCTCTCGATCAATACAACTACTCTCGGCGCATCGTCACCCTTTTTTCCGAGGTTTTACTTATCAACCGCGAAGCTTGGCACCTAATGCGGGGCTGCATCGACTTTCGATCTCCGGCGAAGGGGTAAGCCCTATGTTCCGTTGGCCCTGGTGAATATATCAGCTATATTGGTGTTGTTATCGCTTCGATCTCTTGGATCGTTCTGGTTCAGTTGATATATTTGCCTACATGATATTTCAATTCTATTTTAATTGCATTATGTTTAGAGATGCATCGGTTTAGTTGGGACTGTCACGGTTAGGCCTGATCTTCTATCTTAGCCGATATATCTCTATAATCACAATATTATTTTAAATAGATTTTTTATATCCATCACATTAGACAGATCTATCGGCTCATTGAGTATTAGATTATCATATACAATCTCGTGTTGCATCGGTTAGGTTGGACCAACTAGATTGTTGTTGATAATATAAATCTTGTTAAGCCGATAGGTTCATGCTAATATTTTATCGGAGTGTTAGCTGATAAGTTATCTTTATATCGGACTTCCAGCCAATGTGTATTTTATCATCAAGCCTACATTCAATAAACGATTTCAATATCGGGCGATTGATTCATTGGACATTTACTTCATCATATTATCATCGGCTGATTGGATTGATTGCTCAAGTTCTTCCATCGTATTTATACCACCATTTTCTCAAGTATCAGAATCTACATTGGATATATAGTTGATAGTTCAAAACCCTATCTATATCGGCTAGTATGATTACATCGGCTTGTTAGCCGATCGACTATTTGATCGTCAATGCACATATTGTAAGTTGCGGGATCAAACTAACTTGCATACCCGCATCCCATCAATATTTTAGGACCTGCACTGGAGCTAAGCAAATCTCCCAGGCCTTCGTGTTTTTCGCATCAATAGGCACTAATGAGGGGTATTATCAGAGTAGATTTTCTATAAACCAACAATGATAAGGTGTCATTATATTAGTACGGGTTTAACCAGCACTGCTGGTCTCCTCATCAGACCTGGTGAAACAATCACTACTAAAAAAAACCTTCATAGGTATCGGCTAAAACCGACACCTATGGACCTTTTCTCACCTCGGCGCGATGAAAAAAATATAGAACCAGCACCTTTGAGGACTATAAGTGTAGGTTATATAGGAAAAACCGGCACCAATACTGTAGGTATCGGAATCGACACCTATAATATATTAACCGAGCTGAGCGCTCTCCCTCTCCTTCCCCCATACCCTCGCCGCCTCCTCGCCGTCGCCACCTTCCCCTCTCCCTCCTTCTCCTGCTCCTCAACCGTCCGCCTCCTCCTCTCTCAGTCCTCCTCCTCCTCCTCCTCTTCTTTCCGTCCTTCTCCGGCACTATCCGGCACCACCCCTCCCCTCTCCCTCCCCCATTCCCTCGCTGCCTCCTCGCCATCACCACCTCCCCCACTCCCTGTCCCCTTCTCCCCACCTCCTCCTCGTCGCCGTCCTCCTCGCAACCACCACTGCAGCTGTGGGAGGATACGGGGACAACGACCGTCCCAATCCCTCTCCGGTGGAGGATGCAGCGACAACCAGCCCTCTCCCCCTCCTGTTCCTCTCCTGTCCACTTCTCCTTTGTGGCCGCCGTCGTGGAGGTAGGGGGCCATCAGATCTATCTGGTGTGGAGGTGGGGGTCATCGGCAGATCCGCGGTGGCGGCGGGTGGGACAAGGAGTCCTCCACGTGGTGGCGGTGTTAGTCGTGAATTTTGTGATGTGTTACTTATGTTGCTACTGCATTTGATTTAAATTTGGCAGTGCTATTTGTGAATTTTATCGTGTGTTGTTAAACTAATGCTTCCAATTCAATTTGATGTGGTCAATTGGAGTGTTAGATCGATGCCATCAGGAAGGTGCTTGATGCATGGGTTCGAATCGAGCCGATGCATCGATCCTGGTTTCATAATAATCGGTATTCTCCTGTATATGTAGTGTTCTAGTTCCACGCAGGCAAATAAACTTGATGCTAATCTATGATCACCTTTAGTTTATGGCTGCTTAATTTGGCAGAGTTATTCAAGCAAAATTTTGAAACACTTTGTTTTGCCACGTAAGTTACTTGTCAATACAAAGATGTCATACAGTATAACATCCGTTCTAAAATATACCAATTTCTGGTTATGCACCTGGATGAAAGTTTATTAAGATATATAGTAAAAATTACCATATTTTAGCATAAAAGAAATACTACATGGTAGTTACTATCGGCTTATTCCCACATCGACGCTCGAACTTCAGACATGCAACTGAACACTACACGGGGACACATCACAATGCCACAAATCCAAGCATGCACAAAAACCAGAGGACATCACACTTCAGCAAGCGCTGCGTCTGATCACTGAGCTGCTGGCTGCTCGATCAGCACCCCGCCGTTGGAGCCGCTCTTGTTGCAGACGTTCCTCACGGCGACGAGCTGGTACGGCGTCTCGTCCCTGGCGAGCCACTGCTCGACGCCGAACTCCACCCTGGCGCAGCCGGTACGCGGCCCCGCGACGGTGACCTCGACGGACTTGCAGTACCACCCGGGGAACCAGCCGGAGCCGTCCGACTTGAGGACCATGTAGCATGGTGGCGACGGCAGGCACGCGCCGCGGCCGGTGAAGATGTCGACGCTGCCGGCCTCGAAGTAGTTGTGGCCGCTGCCCATCGCCCCGCCCCACTTCTCCAGGTCCTCGATGATGAGGTTGGTGCCGTTCGCCGTCGCCAGCGCCAGGGTGATCGCCGAGTCCGTGCCGGCCTTGTGCATCGACCCCGTCTCCACGTAGACCGTGTACACGCACTCGCCCACCGTGCCCGCCGCCTTGAACTCCGGCGTCACGTCCGGCGATGTTGATCCGACGACCTGTGTGCGAACGGTGTACATCGGAACATGATCATGCGCGCTCAGCTCGTTTGTCAATATATCATCAACTGGAGAGAGACGACTCAGAAAAGAAATGCAGGCCCACACGTACCAAGATCGCCATGGAGACGAGGGTGGCGAAGCAGATGAGCTTGTCAGCCATTGTCGAAGAACCAGGTTACCAGAGTACTGCCACTGGATAGGCTTAGTTAATTTGGACTTTTGGGTGTGCGGCGATGTGAGCTAGTTGAAGCGGAAGATGAGGCTAACGAGGGGTTATATAGATGGAGGCTTAATTTCCAACGACCAGATTTATATGCTGGGATTTGAATTTGATAACAAGTTGAATGCAACAACAAGGGGCGAAGGATAATAGGAGGAGCAAGTGGAGCATACATGCAGAATAGATAGGTGGTCATATCTCCATGTTGTCAGTAGCTGTGTTAAGATTGAGATTGTACAATTTAGTTCCGGTCTTTTTATTTCTTCTTATTCTTATGTGTGAATCATGAACTAAAAGGATGCATTAGTAATTGTACACAACTAGATCATTAATTTATGAATCATACTTTGAAGTTTAGGCTAGCATCAGAACTTATTTAGATTTTTTATATACAGAAGTGCCTTGAGACATGATATTCACGCTTGCATGTCAATGGATTTTGAGCCAAAACTATTATATCTACAAGTCAAATTTGAAGTACAATGGTGCCCTGCTTATTTGTTGGAGGCGATGACGACCTTCCTTTACATGGATCTGAACAGCTAGGACAACTTACTATGACTATAAAATAAGAAAAATATATAATTATTTAGATGGCATGCAGTGTATGTCCTCTCAAGTAATGAAACTTCATCTCCCTATTAAATATAGATTCAAATTTGTTGGAGGCATGCCATGAAGCCCTTTGACCGGACCTGCCGAAACCATAGTACCAGCAAGGATTCAAGCCAAAGACGTCAAGACCATTCGAGCGAAACTCTATGGCGAAAGCCATAAGCGAAGATGGCGAAGGCTGGAAAGCCGCGTCGGTACTCCGCAAGTAAAGGCATCTTGGGCGAAGGCATCTCGGGCAAAGGGCATATGGCGAACTACAAAGACTTCGCCATAGACCAAGCCTAGCCTATCGGCCCATTAAAGACCTATATGTGCAAATGACACTGCGTACCCATGTAAATATCCCTTTTATAAGGGCAACCATGTAAATTCCCCTATAAACCTAAACCCTAGAAGGTGTAAGCTTGTGCTAAGGCTATAAATAGACGTCTAGGGCTATGTAATACGGGGGTTACCTAAAAAATTGTACGAATGAATACAATTGCTTTTACACTCCAACTATTGTTAAGAGAACCACGCCTTTCGACGTGGCATAGTTGTCCATTCGACAACAGCTGGCGCCGTCCGTGGGGAACCCAGACCAAAAGGCGAAATGGGAGCCTTTCGCCACACCCATACCCTTCGCCAAAGTACCAATCAGGTACGGCGCGAAGGGCTGGGGGCGAATAGGTTTCGCCACACCCATACCCTTCGCCAAAGTACCAATCAGGTACGGCGCGAAGGGCTGGGGGCGAATAGGTTTCGCCATACCTATACCCTTCGCCAAAGTAACAATTAGGTACGGCGTGAAGGGCTGGGGGCGAATAGGTTTCGCCACACCCATACCCTTCGCCATAGTACCAATAAGGTACGGCGTCAAGGGCTGGGGGCAAAAATAAGTTGCCTCCACGCTGGGGGGCTACAAAGCTGCCCTAGCCTTTGGAGCCTTTCACCATACCCATGCTCTTCGCCACACTACCAATTAGGTTCGGCGCAAAGGGCTGGGGGCGAATAGGTTTCGCCAAACCGATACCCTTCGCCAAAGTACCAATCAGGTACGGCGCGAAGGGCTGGGGGCGAACAGGTTTCGCCACACCCATACCCTTCGCCAAAGTACCAATCAGGTACGGCGCGAAGGGCTAGGGGGAATAGGTTTCGCGATACCTATACCCTTCGCCAAAGTACCAATCAGGTACGGCGCGAAGGGCTGGGGGCGAATAGGTTTCGCCACACCCACGCCCTTCGCCATAGCACCAATAAGGTACGGCGCCAAGGGCTGGGGGCGAAAATAAGTTACCTCCAAGCTGGGGGGCTACGAAGCCACCCTAGCCTCTGGAGCCTTTCGCCATAACCATGCCCTTCGCCACAGTACCAATAAGGTACGGCGCTAAGGGCTGGGGGCGAATAGGTTTCGCCACACCCACGCCCTTCGCCATAGTACCAATAAGGTACGGCGCGAAGGGCTGGGGGCGACTTGGCTTCGCCACTCCCACGCCCTTCGCCATAATACCAATAAGGTACGGCATTAAGGGCTGGGGGCAAAAATAAGTTGCCTCCAAGCTGGGGGGCTACGAAGCCACCCTAGCCTCTGTAGTCTTTCGCCATACCCATGCCCTTCGCCACACTACCAATAAGGTACGGCGCCAAGTGCGGGGGGCGAATAGGTTTTGCCACACCCATACCCTTCGCCATAGTACCAATAAGGTACGTCGCGAAAGGCTGGGGGCGAAAATAAGTTGCCTCCAAATTGGGGGCTATGAAGCCACCCTAGCCTGTGGAGCCTTTCGCCATAACCATGCCATTCGCCACAGTACCAATAAGGTATGGCGCCAAGGGCTGGGGGCGAAAAGGTTTCGCCACACCCACGCCCTTCGCCATAGTACGAATAACGTACGGCGCCAAGTGCTGGGGGCGAATTGGCTTCGCCACACCCACGCCCTTCGCCATAATACCAAAAAGGTACGGTGCCAAGGGCTGGAGCGAATAGGCATCGCCACACCTATACCCTTCACCAAAGTACCAATCAGGTACGGCGCGAAGGGTTGGGGCCGAATAGGTTTTGCCACACCCATACCCTTCGCCAAAGTACCAATCAGGTACGACGCGAAGGGCTGGGGGCGAATAGGTTTCGCCATACCTATACCCTTCGCCAAAGTACCAATCAGGTACGGTGCGAATGGCTGGGAGCGAATAGGTTTCGCCACACCCATATCCTTCGCCATAGTACCAATAAGGTACGGCGTCAAGGGCTGGGGGCAAAAATAAGTTGCCTCCACGCTGGGGGGCTACAAAGCCGCCCTAGCCTCTGGAGCCTTTCGCCATACCCATACCCTTCGCCACACTACCAATCAGGTACGGCGCGAAGGGTTGGGGGCGAATAGGTTTCGCCATACCCATGCCCTTCGCCACACTACCAATCAGGTTCGGCGCGAAGGGCTGGGGGCGACTAGGTTTCACCACACCCATACCCTTCGCCAAAATACCAATCAGGTACGGCGTGAAGGGCTGGGGGCGAATAGGTTTCGCCACACTGTTGATGCAAAAAACACACACTGGCCTGAGAGGTTTGCTTTACTCTAGTGCAGGTCCAAAATTAGGGTTTCAGATTAAAGGGCGTGCCAGTTGATTTGATCCTGCAATCAACAAGAAAACATGCAAAGAATATCAGTAAACGATAGACAATCGGCCATAGGGCCGATTTCATATCGTATGACCTAGCCGATGCAATAACGCATGGATCGGCTGTAAGGTGTAATCAATGATAGAATTAACCCTAAAGCTAGTATATCGGCCTAAAAGATCAACATTACATAATCACTGAATCAATATTACTTTAGAAATAAGCAATTGGGATAGATCGAACTGAACCGAGACAGTATAAATTGCCCAAGTCTAAAGATAACATGACATAATGATTACATAGATTGATGTCATAGCCGATATCTAGGTTTAAGTATGTATCGGCTATAGCTCCGATACATCCTTATACTAGGATATTCTCTAGTCATAAATATATTAAACTATAACCAATTAGATTGATATCAAGCTTAATATATTTATATTAGATTAGATCCTGATATAAGGGGCAGATATAGAATATTAAACAAAGCATAACACGATGTAAAACATCTATATCAGGTAAGATCGGCTGAAACTCCGATACTATCCTTATTAACAACCATGAAGCAGGTTAGATATCATGATTCTAAATACGACTTAATAGGTTGGACTGAACCAATGCAGCATTAAGTATAAATAGAAGCATAAGATCTAAAGAATCAAGCCGATGGTTGCCTTTTCAGGATGGTGGATATATTATATAACCTAGATTAACAAGGTAATCTAGCCGATACCGATGAAACCCTAGAAAGGATCTAGCCGATACAGGTAGATTGCATTGTCGATCTAAGTTATATAACATATATGATAACTCGGAGAATCACACCAAAGAACTAGAGTGTCATAGAGATGTAAGCACTAGCCCTAATGATGTAACTCGCCATAACAAGATATACCTTTTCGCCGAAGATCAAATTGATGCAGCACGACTCGAAAGCACAAACTTGTCGAAAGTAGAAAATAAGGGTTTGGCGATGCGCCGAGATTGATTGAACGTGTGTTGTTATTATTTACAAGACCTCGGGATTATATTTATACCCGAAATTACAAACCTTGTCCATCACGGACACGACTCATATTAACCTAATACAAATCCAACTAACAAACAAGTCCCTTAGGCGGACTCTTACCGAGAATATCTATAAGGAAATTACATAAAATATCATAATTAATAGATACAATCGCCTCCTCAGGACTTCATCCGTGCATGGCAATCCATATGAAACACGCTAACATAACCTGATGACGTACACCAAGTCATATCACCGAGATCAGCTCCATCGGCTAACCTCATCCAGTTCTGACTCAGCCGATCAGTTCGTAGCCGATTCGGACTCCAGCCGATGCGCACTCTGTTTCCGATATCCTCGTATATTCTCAAATCCACTTCGGATTATGTTGTGTTTCCGATCCTTGTAGATAGATTTGCTTACCAAATTTCATCGTCAACACATGCCCCCCAATTCCGAAGTATTTATAATGCAACGAAATTATCTCTTCTCAACGGCAAAATTCTAGGGTTACCCCCGTGACCGTTACGCACCTAATTCTTTAAATACCAACGACTCCTCCGGATATTTCACAGCGTTAGCTCCACTTTCACCGCTTAAATCACCAAACTCCTCCGTGAACTCCGGCAAACATCTTCTCTTTCCACTCCGGCGACCTCACCGGCGACCACCTTCCCCAGCGGCAACAACAGCTCCTCGATCCAATGGCAACCACCACAAGCATCCCCCAGGTATTCTGTTTCTCTCAACCCCACTCATACCATCCATCATTATTTTAGTCCAATCTGTGAACTTAAATCATCTTTACCTTAACCTCTCTCTTTCCTCTTCCCCTTCTTTCCAGCACCTAAGGGACTTGATCGCGATCCCCATCGAAAAAGAACCGGGCCACTATTTTCTCGGGCCGATGGGTGATGAAGACCCTACCGCGTTCATCAACTCCGAGACCAACCGCATCCCCTTCAAGGAATCCAAACCCAGCTCCACACATTGGCCCAACATCTTCAGATCTTGGCCATCGGCCGTAGATGGATGGAAGGCTTGGTATAAGAGGATGTCTGCCAGCAAACAATCCCATTGGGACGAGATAGGTATTTCTCAATGCCTCTCACTTTCTTTAGCCGATACAAAGAAAGATGAACCCATGTTATCGGCTACCTCCTACTTTTGGTCCGATACCCTAAATGCTTTCCTGTTTAGCCATGGTCCTATGACCCCCACACTATTGGATATCCAAATGCTAACAGGCTTAGATATATCCTCATCAGCTAATCCCTTCAGTTTCAAGGTCAAATGTGACCACAAATTTCAAACCAAAAATATCGGAGGATGGTCTGGTTTCATAACTGAGAATATGGGTACAGGATTTGTCTCTCCCAGGGAACACACAGCTTTCCTAATGATGTGGTTAGATAAATTTCTGTTCTGTGGCTCAACCTGTGGTCCAACAGCCAACTGGCAACATTTGGCAGAAGCCTTAGTGTCCAAAAAATCCATCCCTTTGGGCAAATATCTTCTTGGAGCAGTATACCAAACCTTGAGCCATACATCGGCTAAACTCCTCATGGACACTTCCACCAACTACGGAGGCCCCTAGTGGTTTGTTCAGATTTGGCTCAATATATACACCATCAAAGTTGCAGACAGAACCCCTCTGGATGATCTATCCTTCCCATCTCTAGCCGATGATGATTCAACACGCCGATGCCTGTCTTTTGGAGAAGCAGCATCATCCTACCCTGGCATGGGTACATCGGCCGATCAATTTTGTGAGTGGTTTAAAAGATTCTACGATGGATTCTCACATGAGTCTCGTGTTTGGTTTCCCTACGAAGATTTCAGCAATTACGAGCTACCAACAGACCTCATATTTAATGAATTGAACAATGAAGACTTCCCTGGTTATAGAGATATCTTTGTATCGGCCATCACTCCTTGTATACTACCAACAGGTGTATCTCAAGGCCGATATATACAGTCTTCATACGAATTCTATCACCCAATGATCGCTGCCAGGCAACTTGGTATGGGTCAATTGCCTATTGGTCTTTACTTCTCAAACAGAATTCAAACAAGGGGCATTGTTTCATCGGCTTTAATTATGGACAGACTCCTGAATCTTGAAATTCCCCCTTTAGGACCCATCAACCGGATATCCTTGATTATACAAAGAAGTCAACTATTTGACAGATGGTGGGGTGAATGGAAAACACATCTGTTTTTGTCCATGCCAGCCGGTTTCATCTGACAACTATGAATCCAGCTATCAGCCCACAGGTAAATCCTTATACCCCTCATTACATTCCTCATTATTATTCCTCTCTATCTTTTAAATATCCTATTTTGCATCTTTCAGAGTTTTGGCACCCCTCCTCCAACCTAAAGCAACAGTGGCAAAGATATTAACTATGCTGCTGTCAAAATGTCATCTGGCAAAGATCTGATTCCTTCTTCAATCGGCTTCGATGCCCCAGCCATCAAAGATCTTCTTCAAGGTCAAACTAGCCAGCCGATTGTTACAACTGGCAAGAGAAAAAGAACTAAGAAACCTGCCGTTAAGCCAACTGCACCAAAGAAGAAACTGCCTTCCAAGAAGCAAAAATCTTCAGCCGATGAAACCCCACTTGATCCTTCTATGGAGGAATTCCTAGATGAAGCAATTATCGAGGAAGAAATAGATGAAGCTGCTGCTGAAATCAGTGAATCCGGCCACATCTCAAGTCCAACTTCTCGAGCCGATTAACCACAAGTCAATCCATCAAGCCCAGCTAAATCTCCAACTCCCAGACGTCGTCCTCGAAAAACTCAGGTACACAAACTTTTTTCTTCTCTTTTCAATTCTATTTAACTCAAGTTCTCCCATTGCCTACAATATTTTTTTGAAAACTTTCAGCCTACCCGAGCAATATCACCTCCTCGTCAAGCATCAAGCGAACACACAGCATCGGCTGCAGGAAGTCATCATCTAGAAGACATAGCTACAGCAATCCCTACTCCTCCAATCCCTGTAAGATCTCTATCAACCATAACTTATATCAGCCAACCTCATGAATCCTACTTACATTCCTTTTCTCTAGGCTCTAGCCGATATGTTCTCCTTTGACATAAGGCAATTCATGGATGAAGAAGAAGATACAGCAAGCAAAGCAAAGTCCCCAGTAGCCGATGAACTAAAAACAAGACTAACCGATATTGCAGATCGACTAAATGCATCACTGGACAGTCTAGTTGTAGATTATGGCTCAATCAGATCCAGGTTTCAAGAAATCCAAGACCAACTCCCAGAAGATCTGATCGACTCTATCTCCCCTGCTGTCTTTTTAGAGCAATACAAATTCAAACTTGAAAGAGCAAAACAAAGGATGTCTGATCGGCTGGAACACAAAGCCCTTGAAGCAACCATCCAAGTCAGCCGACAGCGAGTAAATGAAGAGAAAACGAAGCTAGATGAACTGACAGCTGGCCCAGATTCAACTCGGCAAGAATTAGATAGGCTCAAGCAAGAAGAATCTGATCTCTTAATCCAACTTCGTTAATGCCGAGTGAAGATTGCTGAAGCAGAGAAAAGAATAGCCGATCTGCCTCAAGCCATTGAAGAACAAAAATCCAAGCTGAAGTCTTCCATCAAACATCTGGCTTCTCTCAACAAATCCCTCAAGCCTGTACCAGGAACTGATGCCGCAGATGCCAAAATGATTGATGAAGTCGAGCAAATTCGCCTGCGTGCGATCACAGCAATCCAAAACTTTCTGGGTTGATGTAATAGTTTAACAATCGTCTGAAACATTATTGTACTGCAATATATGTATCGGCCATCGAGCCGATTTTATACTTAGCCAAATACTGGAGTTCCGTATACTATTAATTTTGCTCAAAAATTTCCAACTTTAAATTGTCTCCTCCATGCCCCCCAAGTTTGTAGTAGGGAACACAATGCTGCAAACTTATATGTCTAAGGGCGATAAAAATATCGGTAATCTAAAGGCGATGTAAACACATCGGCTGTCAACCATCAACTGGCAAACCATAGCCGATCAGGAACCAATCCAAACACTTGGGTAATATTTCTTTAAGTATTTTCCATTAAGTGCTCTTCCAAAGATTTCGCCATCAAGTCCTTTTAACATATAGGCCCCTTTAGAAACACATTTGTGAACTTGGAACGGACCTTCCCAATTCGGTGACCACTTGCCGAATTTATTATCTCTGGCCCCTATCGGCAACACTAATTTCCAAACCAGTTCGCCTTCCTCAAAAGATTTGGGTACAACCTTCTTGTTATAATGTCTGGCAACTCTCTCCTTATCTTTCCAAACTTTCTCAAGAGCTCGCAACCTTGCTTGAACCAAATCTTCTGACTCATCAACCATCAAATTATGATAATCATCGGCTGTTAACTCATCCTGTAAAGAAATCCTCCTAGAGCCGATGTTGGTTTCCCATGGTAATACAGCTTCATGCCCATAAACCAATTGATAAGGAGGTACCTGGATTGCACCATGACAAGCCATCCGATAAGACCATAATGACTCAGCCTAAATAGTATGCCATTTCTTAGGGTATTCGGCTATCTTTCTCTTGACCAACTTAATCAAACTCTTGTTAGATGCCTCAGCTTGTCCATTGGCTTGTGCATAATATGGTGATGAATTCAACAACTTAATTCCCATGCCATCAGCAAACTGAACAAACTCATCCGATATAAATATAGAACCTTGATCAGTTGTAATCGTCTGTGGTAAACCAAACATGTAGATAATATACTCTTTGACAAAGTTGATCGCATCTTGACTGTCAACTTTCTTCAAGGGAATTGCCTCAACCCACTTAGTGAAATAATCAGTCGCAACCAATATGAACTTATGTCCTTTGCTTGATGGTGGATTAATCTGGCCGATCATATCAATACCCCAACCTCTGAACGGCCACGGCTTGATAATAGGGTTCATAGCCGATGCTGGTGCTCGCTGAATTACCCCAAACTTCTGACAATCTTGACAACCTTTGTAATATCTGAAACAATCCTCCAGCATTGTCGGCCAAAAATATCCAACTCTTCGAAGTAACCACTTCATTTTATGAGCCGATTGATGTGTCCCACAGATACCTTCATGAACCTCACACATGACAACTTTAGCTTCGTCCATACTCAAGCACTTCAACAGAACTCCATCAATCGTCCGATAATATAATGAATCATCCAACAAAACATACTTGAGAGCTTTATACCTTAATCTCCTTGAAACTGGTCTTGAAAGATTCTTTAGATACTCAAAAACATCAAACGTCCAATCATCGGCTGGAATACAGACCACTTCTACCTCAATCCCTTGTAACATCGGCCTATATCCTGATGCACCTTGAGCTAAATCATTGGCTTCAACGTTTTGCTCCCTAGGAATATGCTTCAAAGTAACCATCTTGAATGTCTTCATCAGCTCCTGGCATTTCTCATTATAGATTATTAAGGTATCATTCTTGCACTCATATTCCCCAGATAATTGACTTATCACCAACAAAGAATCACCCGTGATCTCAACAGCATCGGCTTCGACTTCTCTCAATAACTGCAACCCTTTGAGAACAGTCTCATATTCTGCTTGATTATTTGTTGAATACGGTTTAATAGTAAAAGCAAACTGAAAACTTGCCCCCCTAGGTGATATTATCACAAGCCGATACCACAGCCATGAGTGCAAACTGATCCATCAAAGAATAAAATCCATGGCATGATGTCAATATTATCAATACTGGTATCCCTGTGTTCAACTATAAAATCGGCTATCGCTTGCCCTTTAACTGCCTTAGCCGATTCATATCTAAGATCAAACTCTGACAAAGCAAATATCCACTTCCCAATTCGTCCCTTTAGCACTAGAGCCGATAGCATGTATCTTACTACATCGGCCTTGCAAACTATGATGCATTCATTGGATAATAGATAATGCCTCAACTTTGTGCAAGAAAAATATAAGCATAAGCATAACTTCTCCACAGGTGAATACCTTGTTTCTGCATCCAACAGACGTCTACTAAGATAGAATATAACTCTTTCTTTTCCTTCAACCTCTTGAATCAAGACTGAGCCGATAGAATTTTGATCGGCTGATAGATAAAGCTTAAATGGAATCCCTTTCTGTGGTGGTATAAGAACTGGAGGAGTACTCAGATATTCCTTAATATTATCCAGGGCCTGCTGCTGCTTCTCTCCCCAGACAAATTCTTGATCGGCTTTCAACCTTAGCAAAGGAGTAAATGGTTCTATTCGGCCAGACAGATTGGATATAAAACGCCGAACAAAATTAATCTTGCCGATCTTTCCTCTGCAGCCGAATTCTTAGCCCATTGACAGACCACCGTCTTCTTGTTCCTAGCCCATTCAGCTGCATTGATATCTGGGTCTTCATCTTCAGAGTCAGAATCATAACTGTAGACATTGTTTACATTATTAGCCTTTTTGATGAATTTCCTAGCCTCTTGAAATCTTGTCTCATGAGCCGATACCTTCTGAGCCAAGTGTGCTAAACTGTCAAAGTCTTGACCCGAGAACCTTTCTCTGATCAGCGCCAGCAAACCTTGAAAAGCTAAATCGGCTAGTTGAGAATCCGATAAAGATAGGCTGTAACATCTATTTCTCACGTCTCTGAATCGTTGAATATAATCTCGAACCGATTCGTCTGATTTCTATCTAATAGCTGTGAGGTCCGATAGCTTCATCTCTTGGATTCCACTGAAAAAGTACTTATGAAATTGTTTCTCCAAATCGGCCCAGCTCCTGATTGAATTATATGGCAATGATGAAAACCAGGTGAATGCTGATCCAGATAGCGAGAGTGGGAATAAGCGAACTCTGAGGGCTTCTGTAGCCGATGCCTCACCACACTGAGCTAGAAATCGGCTAATGTGCTCGTAGGTTGATATATTATCTTGTCCTGAGAACTTGGAGAAATCTGGCACCTTGTATCGGTTTGGCAATGGAACCCGATCAAAGTATTCTGGATACGGATGCCGATACTTATTACCATTATCTTTCGGTTTAAGTCCAAATTGCTCCCTCATGACGTCAGCGATCATATCGGCCCAGGGTTGATGATGTGTTGCTCCACCATACTGCTGTTGTACTGGATCTATCTGGCTGTATTGGATCGGCTGAGGTCGTGGTGAGTGAGGCTGATAAAGATTATTGGAACCAGCCGATATGCCTTGTGATGGCACATAAGGAGGTTGTTCTGTACTGTACTGCTGGCTTATCGGCTGAGTAATTCCAATCGGCTGTTCTGGAACCGAAGGAATTTGGTAAAATGTATCAACAGCTGGCGGTTTTGGATAAAGAATACTCATCAATTGTTCTGGTGTTAATTGAGCTGATGCTTGCCCCCCAGTGATCGGCTATGATCTGGTTAGAATTGATGGGACATTTGAACTTGAGAAAGGAGCCGATTGAGCCTGGGTTTGAAGCACTTGTTGATTTCCTCGATTTCCACCGATCTCTGTCTTCACGGTTCTATATGCTGGGAACGCGCCGTCTGGCAGATAGATAGGTCCTTTAGCCTTTTCCTCAGCTATCGTTCCAACGACCACTGACTTGATCATGTTTGTTAAGGTATTGACAAGTACTCCGGACTGGTTGACTAGCGCATGATGTACAGCCGAATCGATGCGATCTTGTAATGTGTGCAATTCTTCGTTACTCGATTCGGTTTTCACTTATTTGTCCTTTTCTTCTCTTGGTCTAGAAGTACTTGGGTCTTGCTTCACGATCGTCGGTACTTGTACTTTAGCTCTTTGGACGACCATACCTTGCCGGGTGACTGTGAAGGAATGCAAATACTGGTTTTGGAGTTGATCCAGCACTTGTCGCAATTCTTCCTTTTGTTCATCATTCAGCTGCTCGGGTGTAACCGCGATGATGTTGTCCTGTGCGACTTCAGTGATGTTTGGAGACATGATGACACGTGTCCCACTGGGCGTGCCAAAAGCGTGTTGATGCAAAAAACACACACTGGCCTGAGAGGTTTGCTTTACTCTAGTGCAGGTCCAAAATTAGGGTTTCAGATTAAAGGGCGTGCCAGTTGATTTGATCCTGCAATCAACAAGAAAAACATGCAAAGAATATCAGTAAACGATAGACAATCGGCCATAGGGCCGATTTCATATCGTATGACCTAGCCGATGCAATAAAGCATGGATCGGCTGTAAGGTGTAATCAATGATAGAATTAACCCTAAAGCTAGTATATCGGCTGAAAAGATCAACATTACATAATCACTGAATCAATATTACTTTAGAAATAAGCAATTGGGATAGATCGGACTGAACCGAGACAGTATAAATTGCCCAACTCTAAAGATAACATGACATAATGATTACATAGATTGATGTCATAGCCGATATCTAGGTTTAAGTATGTATCGGCTATAGCTCCGATACATCCTTATACTAGGATATTCTCTAGTCATAAATATATTAAACTATAACCAATTAGATTGATATCAAGCTTAATATATTTATATTAGATTAGATCCTGATATAAGGGGCAGATATAGAATATTAAACAAAGCATAACACGATGTAAAACATCTATATCAGGTAAGATCGGCTGAAACTCCGATACTATCCTTATTAACAACCATGAAGCAGGTTAGATATCATGATTCTAAATACGACTTAATAGGTTGGACTGAACCAATGCAGCATTAAGTATAAATAGAAGCATAAGATCTAAAGAATCAAGCCGATGGTTGCCTTTTCAGGATGGTGGATATATTATATAACCTAGATTAACAAGGTAATCTAGCCGATACCGATGAAACCCTAGAAAGGATCTAGCCGATACAGGTAGATTGCATTGTCGATCTAAGTTATATAACATATATGATAACTCGGAGAATCACACCAAAGAACTAGAGTGTCATAGAGATGTAAGCACTAGCCCTAATGATGTAACTCGCCATAACAAGATATACCTTTTCGCCGAAGATCAAATTGATGCAGCACGACTCGAAAGCACAAACTTGTCGAAAGTAGAAAATAAGGGTTTGGCGATGCGCCGAGATTGATTGAACGTGTGTTGTTATTATTTACAAGACCTCGGGATTATATTTATACCCGAAATTACAAACCTTGTCCATCACGGACACGACTCATATTAACCTAATACAAATCCAACTAACAAACAAGTCCTTAGGCGGACTCTTACCGAGAATATCTATAAGGAAATTACATAAAATATCATAATTAATAGATACAATCGCCTCCTCAGGACTTCATCCGTGCATGGCAATCCATATGAAACACGCTAACATAACCTGATGACGTACACCAAGTCATATCACCGAGATCAGCTCCATCGGCTAACCTCATCCAGTTCTGACTCAGCCGATCAGTTCGTAGCCGATTCGGACTCCAGCCGATGCGCACTCTGTTTCCGATATCCTCGTATATTCTCAAATCCACTTCGGATTATGTTGTGTTTCCGATCCTTGTAGATAGATTTGCTTACCAAATTTCATCGTCAACACACACCCATACCCTTCGCCAAAGTACCAATCAGGTACAGCGCGAAGGGTGGGGGCGAAAATAAGTTACCTCCAAGTTTGGGGGCTACGAAGCCACCCTAGCCTCTGGAGCCTTTCGCCACACCCACGCCCTTCGCCATAGTACCAATAAGGTACGGCGCCAAGGGCTGGGGACGAATTGGCTTCGCCACACTCACGCCCTTCGCCATAATACCAAAAAGGTACGGCGCCAAGGGCTGGGGCGAATAGGCTTCGCCACGCCTATACCCTTCGCCAAAGTACCAATCAGGTACGGCGCGAAGGGCTGGGGGCGATTAGGTTTCGCTACACCCATACCCTTCGCCAAAGTACCAATCAGGTACGGCACGAAGGGCTGGGGGCGAATAGGTTTCGCCACACCCATACCCTTCGCCAAAGTACCAATCAGGTACGGCGCCAAGGGCTGGGGGTGAAAATAAGTTACCTCCAAGCTGGGGGGTACGAAGCCACCCTAGCCTCTGGAGCCTTTCACCATAACCATGCCCTTCGCCACACTATTAATCAGGTTCGGCGCGAAGGGCTGAGGGCGAATAGGTTTCGCCACACCCATACCCTTCGCCAAAGTACCAATCAGGTACGGCGCGAAGGGCTGGGGGCGAATAGGTTTCGCCACACCCATACCCTTCGCCATAGTACCAATAAGGTACGGCGTTAAGGGCTGGGGGCAAAAATAAGTTGCCTCCAAGCGAGGGGGCTACGAAGCCACCCTAGCCTCTGTAGCCTTTCGCCATACCCATGCCCTTCGCCACACTACCAATAAGGTACGGCGCCAAGTGCTGGGGGTGAATAGGTTTCGCCACACCCATACCCTTCGCCATAGTACCAATAAGGTGCGTCGCGAAGGGCTGGGGGCGAAAATAAGTTGCCTCCAAACTGGGGGGCTATGAAGCCACCCTAACCTCTGGAGCCTTTCGCCATACCTATGCCCTTCGCCACAATACCAGTCAGGTACGGCGCCAAGCGCTGTGGGCGAAGAGGTTTCGCCATGCCCATGCACTTCGCCACAATACCAATAAGGTACGGCGCCAAGGGCTGGGGGCGAATAGGTTTCACCACGCCCATGCCCTTCGCCACAATACCATTGCCCGCCAAAAGGCACTCAGACTCTAACTCTGATTCATCTGCAAAAGCAGTCCTCAATGACGAAGGACTACCCCCTTGAGCATTTTCTAAATCGCTAGTTGTTAAATCAACGAAATTTTTAAGCGGTGAAGAAGGAAAAACGGGGACTATGCTGTATCGACCCTGGGCAATGGCAAACTGGCGCTCGAACATATAAAAATTCATGGGTGTCTTCGCCTTTTTTGTGTATGATATTTCGTGGAAAAACCCCAAGGCAAACATTTGATCAACGAAAATGCCAGGGGGAGATACGAATCAGCCCAAGCACTGCTTGCCGAACGTTGAAACCGCGACAGCTCGTTTTCGGAAAACATACCGATCATCGCTACACTCGACTTATGCAAATACTTAAGTGTTTCTGGACGTGTATGCCGAAAGTCGAGAGCGAATGATGAGGGCTGAAAAGTCAATGTGAATTCCTTTCGCTAACACGCAATGGGGCCGACACGCTTCGCCCTTCTGAACGTACAAGTTACAAGATGCGATGATAGCGAAAAGAAACTTAAAAACACGCACAAGCTCCATCAGGCAAAAGCACATACGTGTTATACAAAGGAGCATTATAAGTATATTACATCGTCCGTTTCAGGACATTTTCGCCTCGCCCATACTAAGTCTGGCGAACACGGTTCGTCATTGTACACGACTTTAAGGGGGAAGGAGGCGAAATACACACCGACATCAAGCGATAGCAGCTCGACGATTAGTCATTTCGAAGTCTAACCAGAGTGTGGCAATGTCTTCGTAGCGCTGGATATGGCACCGGTCGTAATCCTCTAAGGTTCGACCAGGATGTCTTCGCCTCCAATTCGCCATTTTGGCAACCACATAGCTACATAAAAGGCAAACGCTTTATCAACGAAAACGCCTGGGGGGCGAAATGAATCGGCCAAAGCATTGCTCGCCGAACGTTGAAACCGCGACAGTTTGTTTCGGAATAAAGATACCGAACGCCGTTACATTCGACTTACGCAAAACACAAGCATTTTTCCTAGCGCAAAATGCTACAAGTCAAAAAAGGAAGTCGAAAGCTGAAAAGTCAACAAATCTTTTCACCAATCCCCGAAATGGGGCCGAACGCATGACTTTCGGTGAAATCCCCGCCAAAACAATAGGGAAAAGGGGAAGAAAAAAATACAAGTCAAGAATTGCGCAAAGCAGACAAACTTGGCAAAATATAATCACCCAGTGTCATAGTACAGCTTCGCCATTCTCGAAAGGCGAACGCCAGCGTTCGTATTTTTCTACAGGAGTTTAAAAAGTGGTTTCGGCAGGAACATCGGCCGAAAGGGGGCGCCTCATGCCATACCGTATAGTTTGCACGGTCTCGGCCGAAGCTTCTTACTCACCCTTGCCCGTGAGGGGCTTATTGGAGGCATGTCATGAAGCCCTTCAGCCGGACCTGTCGAAACCATAGTACCAGTAAGGATTCAAGCCAAAGACGTCAAGACCATTCGAGCGAAGCTCTATGCGAAAGCCATAAGCGAAGATGGCGAAGGCTGGAAAGCCGCGTCGGTACTCCGCAAGTAAAGACATCTTGGGCGAAGGCATCTCGGGCGAAGGGCATATGGCGAACTACAAAGACTTCGCCATAGACCAGGCCCAGCCTATCGGCCCATTAAAGGCCTATATGTGCAAATGACAGTGCGTACCCATGTAAATATCCCTTTCATAAGGGCAACCATGTAAATTCCCCTATAAACCTAAACCCTAGAAGGTGTAAGCTTGTGCTAAGGCTATAAATAGACCTCTAGGGCTATGTAATGCGAGGGATACCCAAACAATTGTACGAATGAATACAATTGCTTTTACACTCCAACTATTGTTGAGAGAAACACGCCTTTCGACGTGGCACAGTTGTTCATTCGACAACAAAATTCAATAAAATAGCCTTTATATATTACTCGATCCGATCGATAATTCAATCGACTAGAGGTAGTAGCAGTTAGGGGTATAAACATTGGTGTGATGTCTGGGAGAAGATACCACAAGTAGGTATTAAAAAGAGAAAAAGAAGATATAAGATTGTTATTTATTGATTAACACATGGTAAGATAGATAGCTTAATGCCATCTATACCACTGCACATACTGTCTAGAATCAAACCACTGTTCATGCTATTGAATCGAAATAGTTTTGCAAGTTTCCATGTAGTAGACTAAAAGTGACAATGAGTTGCGGATTTTGAGTGCGAAAGTTAGGCCTGATAATGTTTAGATAAGCGAGAAATTAATAGCTGAATCATTTTCAATTAGTGGTAAAAATTGTTCTCATTCTACTTAACAACAGTTTTTTTCTTCTTTTTGGCGAGCCAACCATAGCGCAGGCAATCAGAAATGGGGCCTTTCCAATTTGCACAACTTTGTCTTCTCGCCTATAACCATGTGAAACCCACATGAATAAGATGCATAAGTATGATCGTGATTACACCTTCTAAGGTTTGTTTTTCATCATGCTATATTTTGATTCATTTGATAACTCCTATCGTTGTGCTGATTTAATGTATCAACTAATTCAAAAAGAAAAACTCAGTTGACAACTTTTTAGATGACCTTCAGCATGACATGGGAGTGTGATCAAAATCTTTTGAAAAAAAATATATTTGTTACCATTTATGCCATTGTGAATTATATGCAAAAAGGCACATAGGCTCATGAGAAGAAGGTGGTCAGTTAATTATGTTTCAACATTTTTTAGCAATGCATTTTCATAATTAAATTTGAAAATATACTGTTGATTTATTTTTTCTCAGAAATACTCGGGATGCAATTTTTTTGGTAGAAACGTACCGTCGGTCTCGCACAAACATTGCAGAAAAATAACATGGGCGTGATTGTGATTACACCTTCTAAGCTTTTTTGTTTCATTATGCTATATTTTGATTCATTTGATAACTCCTAACGTTGTGCTGATTTACTGTCTGAACTAATTCAAAAAAAAAACTAAGTTGACAACTCTTTAAATGACCTTCAGCATGAAATGGGAGTGTGATCGAAATCTTTTGAAAAAAATATTTGTTAGCATTTATGCCATTGTGAGTTATATGCAAAAAGGCACATAGGCTCATGAGAATAAATTTAGCTATGCATTTTCAGAATTAAATTTGAAAATATAATGTTGGTTTGTTTTTTCTCATAAATATTCAGGATATAAATTTTTTTGATAGAAATATACTGTCAGTCTGACAGAACCGTTGCACGAGAATGACGTCAGCGTGACGACGCGGGCGGTCTCACACAGCGACAACGCGAGACCGCGCGGTATCGCACAACGACAACGCAAGACCGCGCAGTATTGCGTAACGATAGCACGAGACCGTTCGGTCTCGCTATTTTGTCGCGCGAGGCCGCGTGGTCTCGTTGTTTCGTCGTGCGACACCGCGCGGTCTCACGCTATCGCCGTGCGAGACCACCTATGTCATCACGAACACATCATTTCCACGCAACGTTTATGCAAGACTGATGGTATATTTGAAAAAATATGTTTCGAATATTTCTGAGAAAAAACTAATTAACAGTATATTTTCAAATTTAATTATACATTTTCATTGATTCATTGATTGGTTGTTTAAAGGAAAAATAGCAAGTTAGACTCATGCATGTGAATAAAGTCTGGACCCACACATCGGATGAGGTGTGCAGTCAGATGTCAAAGCAAGCAACAATGTTTCTCTCTCCCAGCATCCCGGTTGATGTACATTTAAAGGGTGTTTGGATCCACCTGACTAGAGACTACTTGACTAATTTTAATCACATTAGGGGACTAAATCTCCAAACACCCTTGACTAAATGGTGACTAAAACTAGTCTAATCTCTAGTCAAGGGTGACCCAACTTCTAGTGACTAAATCCCCTCTCTCACCTAATTAATTGCTCCTCCCATTAATTGCACTGAGAGAGAAGGGGAAGTAAATCTGGACTTTGATGCACTTTAGTCCCAACTTCCAAACAGGGGGTGACTAAAATTTTTTAGTCTGTCTAAACTTTACTCAAGTGACTAAAGGGATCCAAATACCCTCTTATTACATGCATGCTCTCAGTAATTAAGATGTTCATCCTTACTCTTATCGTTGATTATTTCGAGACATTTATTCAACGAAGATATCAAACAGATTGTATTCCACAGGACACCAGCAGCATAGCTTATTATGCTTAATTACTGCCACATCATGCAACACTCAAACTTCAAACATGCCACATAAACTAAGCACAAGATCGCAACATGAAAAATGCTAAAGACGGTGCACGGAAAACCAGAACAAGTCACACGGTGGCACTGGATTATTTGATCGATCGATCGCTCATCGCCCCCGTACGTGTTTCCCGGTGCTCAGCAGGTCCCCTCACCGCCGACGAGGGATCTGTCCTTGTCGCAGACGCTCCGCATGGCGAAGAGCTTGTACGGCGGCTCGTCCCTGGCCATCCACTGCTCGACGGCGAACTCCGCCCTGGCGCACCCGCCAGTCGGCCCCGTGGCGGTGACCTCGACGGACTTGCAGTATCACCCGGGGGACCAGCCGCCGCCGTCCGTCCTGATGACCATCAGGCACGGCGGCGACGGTAGGCACCTGCCGCGGCCGGTGAAGGCGTCGACACCACCGGCCTCGAAGTAGTTGTGGCCCTCGCCTATCACGCCGCCCCACCGCTCCAGGTTCTCGATGAGGACGAAAGTGCCGTTCGCCGTCGCCACCGTCAGGGTAATCGCCGCGTCCGTGCTGGCCCTCTGCATCGACCCGGTCTCCACGTACACCGTGTACACGCACTCCAGCTGCTTGTCGTCCGCGCCCACCATTTCCTGCAGCGGCGGGGCGATCACCTCCGGCTCCTCCGGCCATGTTGATGCCGCGGCCCGTGCACAGAACATGCCTGGTCACCACCGTACTAGGCGAGGCGAGGTGTCATCAACGAGATTTAGAAAAGAAATGCAGGTACGCTGTACGCACCAAGATCGCCATGGAGACGAGGGTGGCGAAGCAGAGGAGCTTATCAGCCATTGCAGATGAAGATGAGTTAAGAATTAATCGTACACGCTAAGCTTCGGGCGATCCCAACTTATTTGCACCTCAGGAGTTAGAAACTTAGGGTTGTGTTCGGGAGGAGGGGATTCCGGCACTTAAAACGATGTACGCATTAACGCATAATTAATTATGTATTAGTTAAAAATAATTTAAAAAATAAATTAATATGATTTTTAAAGCAACTCTCGTATAGAAAATTTTTTGCATAAAAAATTCACCTTTTAGTAGTTTGAAAAACGTACCTACGGAAAATAAAAGAGGTGAGTTAGGAAAGTGAAGGAAAGAAATCAGCCTTAGAATATGTGCCGATGTAAGACTGGATAGACTAACGGGCTAAATATATAAGGAGATTGAATGAACAGTGGCTTGTTAAATATGACTACTTCACACACGAAACACGAGCATATCACTTATTCAATTAGTTCCAAATTTATAAGATGTTCTTAAGAAAAATCATTCTTCATTACTTAATGTTATACATGTCATATCATTATATTTATATTTCAAAATAATGTGCCGTACAATATTAATTCTGTAGTTGTTGATAATATATTATGAAAATATTAATTATAAATATATTGTTTTAGAGATCCGTAAAAAAACTTATAGGTCTTATATTTTATGATAGAGGGAGTGTACGCTCTGGATTATATATACGTGTAGTCTGCAAAATTTTTAAATGCCAGGATCAGACAATAGATTAGCATCTAGTTGAACGCTCAAAGATGAGGGACTAATCATAGACAAGAGATGATCATGTGATGCACAAGGGGAAGTATATTGGGAGTTATATATGGGGTCCTTGGAACCCATAGACTTTTACATGATTTTCATACGATTTAGTTCAACTGTTCCATGATTAATTCCTCCATTCCAAAGGAGACACTTGTTAAGTAAAAGAAATATACAATGGGATTTGTTAATTTTACAATGGATGTCCCTCTAAACAAGTGGAACACCATGCCATTTACATTTACATTAGATATATAGTGGAGTTTAATTCTAACATCTACAATGCTAGTATAATATTCCGTTTGCACTCTTCCAAACATCTTACGTGAATCATGCGCTCAAAATTCTGGATCTTGAACAAAATATTAAAAAAATAAGTTCGTTGTAGTTAGGCTATACCCATCCAATTGCCACACAAAGTAACCTTAGATATGGGCATTTGGAGAGCTCGAGATTTTGAAAAGCAGCTGGTGAGTAGTCAGTTAATGAGAATCTGGAGAAGCTGGATTTTTTAATTTTTTATTCTAGAACCATAAATTATCATAATTATATTGAGAATATGAACTGTTTTAAAAATATAATAATTATAGCTATGGTAAGCTCTCCAAACAGACCTAAGACACAGACACCCACCTTCCAAAGTTTCAGTCACCTAGTCATGTCTTTGGATGTATCCAACGGCTAGGGAGCTTTTTCAACCTCTAGCCTAAAGAGGGGATGGAAAAAGGGAGAAAATCATTGGTGGAAACATTTCGTACAGTAGTGCGATGTTAGCGGTGGCTTAAACTCCAACAAGCTAGATTAGGTCACCAGAGTTTGGGATAGAGATGGGAGGATGCGGCTTTGGAGGAAGGCTACAAGAGACGAAAGACCGTAGGTGCATGGGTAGTGGGTTGTGGGGTGCCAAAGTGATATGGGTGTCGCCTCAGCTACAGGGATGGAGAGTGATGGGTTGATGTTGGCAATAGGGGAACCTCGTTGAAGTGGTTAAAATTGGGAATAAGGGTAACGAACCCTGCGCTGTGAGATACCAAAAAGTAGGGTGGGCAAAAAAAAAGAAGATCAAACTAAAGAAAAGACTGAGATCGAGACCGAGAAATTCGATCATCAATTCGGTCCTAGGCAGTGAAAGACCAAATTTTGTTCGGCCAATTCGGTTAGTATCCTTAGTTAACCGAAAAGACCGAATTAACAAAAAAAATCCAAATGCAACCTACAATCCACTAAATTCAGTAGGATTAAACTCTAATTTTCATATCCCTACTTTTTCTAGACATGCAACCTAATAAGAATATTTACTCATACGTGCTTGCAAAAAAATTTTGATTTTTGTGTTGAAAATTTTCATTATTTTTTTGCATATATGAAAATGTTGCTTAAATTCGATCAGGACTTAGACCGAAAAAACCGAAACCAAATTTATCGGTCCTGATATTTTTTATTGAAATTCGGTCTTCAGTTTTCAAAGACTGGATTGACCGAAAGACTGAGAACCGAGATCGAAATTTTCGGTTAAACTAAATGACAACCTCTACCAAAAAGGGCGACGAGAGACGAGATGGGAGAATCTCGCTAGAGAAGAAAAATGAAGAACATTGCAGTAGAAGGAGGACTAGGAGTGGAGGGATGGAGGTGGTGGGAAAGGCATTGTTGGCGGGCCTCCCTGGCATTGTCGAGGCGAAGAAAGGAGGTGCGCGGCTGCCAGGTTAGGGGGAGCGGTGGCAGTGGCACACAACACATGCATGAGGATGAATCGGGAGAAAAGTAGGAGAAAAGGTATTTTCGGGTTATAACTGGTGCACAAAACGAACTCGTCCAGAAGTGATTCAGATTTACATTTAAAAAAAATCTAGTGATCAACAGATAGCTAGACCCATTTTCCATGTTTGCCCATATAATTTCTTGAAGGGATGTATCACAGTTGTGAGAAATTGTCATGACGTATGAATTAAAATTGCCGTAAATTTGGTTATGTGCCTGTCATCAAATACTGAAGATATGAACCATTTCAATTATTAAAAAAAATCATGTAAACATACTGTTTTCAGTGTTAAACCAAAGTCCGTTTGTTGACTATATAGTACTAGATTTTTCTTTAATTACGAAAAGAGTAGTAGATGTTCACACATGTCAACAGCACTTTTTATTCCCATACGCACACGATAAATGACAGAGAAAACACAAGACGCGCGCACACTACTCGTCGTCACACTGCTCAGCGCTCAGCTCTCCTCCTCGGCGGCGGCGGCCGTGCTGCTGCTCTTGCCGCAGACGCTCCGCTCGGCGTAGAGCTGGTACGGCGGCGCGTCGGTGGCGAGCCACTGCTGGACGTCGAACGCCGCCCTGTTGCACCTGGCGTGGGGACCGGCGACGGTGACCTCGACGGACTTGCAGAACCACCCGTGGTGCTCGCCGGCGCCGTTGGAGGCGAGCTTCATGCGGCAGACGGGGGCTCCCAGGCATGGCCCGCGGCCGCTGAAGATGTCGACGTTGCTCCGCTCGAAGTAGTCGTGGCCGGCGCCCATGAGGCCGCCCCACGCCTGCAGGTTCCTGATGAGGATGCCGTTGCCGGCCGCCGTGTAGAGCTCCACGCCGATCGCCGCGTCGGTGCCGGCCTTCCATATCGAGCCCGTCTCCACGTAGAGCGTGTACACGCACAGGTTCGACCCCGTCGAGCCCGGGAGCAGCAGCGCGCCCATGTCCTCCTCCGACGTTGCTCCGGCGGTCTGCAACAAACAAGGATACATGCATACTCGCTCAGGTCGAGCTCTACGCTAGATGAGATCAACTTATAGAAGAGGCAGAGAAATGTACCAAGACCGCCATGGAAATGAGGGCGGCGAAGCAGAGGAGCTTACGCGCCATTGTTGATGGCTGGAAGAATCAGACGGCCACTGGCTTGTCTGCACTTTGTGCTGTGAAGTGCGCTGATGATGATCCAGTTGAAGAGATTACTGAGGATTTTATAGACGGGGCAGTGCTGTGGATTGAATGTATCTAGCACTATTTTTTATGCTTGATTGGATAACAAATTAGAACATAGTGAAAGATTGGTTAGCAGCCGGATCGATCGATCATGTGTTCGTGTGATGCACAAGGAGAGTTTAGTCGTATGAGGATATAAGTCAAACAACGAACTATATATGGTGTAAACTAACACTGCTTTGCACTAGCTTAAGCTATTGGAGCACCGTAATTGATCATGTGTTAGAAAAGCTGCATTGATAACCCAAGTTGTTCATACTCAAGGGCCAGCATCAGAGTTTACCTAGATTTTATATAGGAGGATCCAAACACATGACATTCAACCTTGAGAATGGATAGAAGTAGGCCACTAATAGCATATATCAGGACGTTACTACATTAATAAAGTCAGACTTTACCTAGATTTTTTATATATAGTAGCGTCCTAATACATGCTATTCACTCTTGCATGTGAGTGGATATGTCTAAATTGAACTGATATTTTCTTTATCCTCCAGGTTTAATTTAAAAATTAAAATTGGGCTAGGTGTAACGCCCCGGCACTCGTTAACCGATGACACCAGCTAACTCATACCGAGGTGATACGCATTACCTGTGATATAGTATCAGTCCCAGGATACACTAGCTGGTACTCACAGAATAAACATGGAATCAAAGTAGATTAATTAATACATCACTGGGTTTTAGTCCTTACATAAATTGTCATCCTGGACAGGCCCAAAGATGAGCAACGCAACAATACAAAAGTCCATAAAGCAAAAGTCAAGAGCAGCGGTAGCTAAGCGTCTAGGCGACCATCTTGATCCACAGGCGACGGCTTGGGGCTAGGCACGATCCTTCTAGAAATCCTCGTACTCGGCTTGCTCCTGGAGACACTCCTCGGCGGTCGGGTCGACGTCTTCATCTCCAAGCTCTATAGATATTATATATAGCAAGGGTGAGTACTTCACGTACTCAGCAAGCCGGGGAAAGAATGACATGCTTGGTTAAGACAGGGAGAGCTAGGGTTTTATTTGCGAAAGCTGCCTTTTTGGCAAAGTGATTTATTTTACAAAACTCCTAGTTAGTGAGTCAAGTTTTAGTTGTCGGGAGGAGGCTCACGCCTCGACCCATTCCACAAGTTGCTTTGCAACAACTCGTCACGATTAACGAACAACAATTGATTTGTCTCCTCTATTGGTTCCTTCTCACTTTCACAACCACACATAGTCCACACAGTTAACTCAGCACTGCAACGCCATCATGGCCCTAACAACACCTCGGTGTCGGACGACACCCCAGGTCACACAGACCCGTTCCTAACCACAAAGGTTAGCTGTTTGCCACACAAGCAAACTCTGGAAACGAATCCCTTCCCACCAACAATTTTCATCAAACATTTGTCAAACAAATCTCCGCTATGAGAAACACATTACACTCGCCCTTGACCGTGGGCACGGCTGTTCGAACAGTTTATTAAACTCTGCAGAGGTTGCACGCTTTACCCACACGACACGAAACTGACATCGTTTACCCGTCGGCAACGAAAGTTCGTGATAAGGCCTTTCCAAAGCTAACCCATGAAAATTGCATGCCACCTAGTTGGGCTAAGATCCATAGCCGAGTATCAGGCAAAGACAGCTGTCGTCCACTCAGGAAATACCGAGGATGCCTCCTACTCCTACTGGTACCATGCCACAATAGAGGCAAAAAGACACCCATGATGGGCAATAAATGTGTAACACTTCGTCTCCTCATCCTCGGCATTCCACAACCATTGGCACACCAACTCCCATGTGATAACAATTTACTTAGCCAGAGGCATCCCATAAATACCCGTGTGGTCGAACTATAACGTGTTCGGATGGACTTCCCAAAGGAATCGGTCCTTAACGATAATACGTAGCCAAACCACAAAGGCTTGACTCCGCATCATCACTATTTTCACAACACATTTTATTTCACAACACCTCGGTACGACGTACCGGATTTTTAAACATGTAATTTGGAATAACCCAAGTTTCCCACACGGCAACAACGTAAGCATGGCTAAGCGAAACTACTTCGGTAATCGTATAACGATTCCGGCGCCAATATTTGTGGAGCTGTCAAAGGTATGGAAACATCAACCTATGTAATATAAGTGCGACTATTAGGTTGGTCCGTCGGTTGTATAAACAATCCGAGGCCTAAACATGTTATTCGTGTGTACTAAGCAATGCATTTTTCAAACAACATATCATTGCAAATATAGGGGCAATGTGATCAAAGAGGCTTGCCTTGCACGAGATGCGGGTCTTCTTCTTCGAAACCGGCGTCCGGAGCTTCCTCGTACACGTGCTCTATACGCGGAACGGAGAACAAATAAATAAAAAAGAGGCAATAAAACAAGCTCAAATCAAATAAACAAGTGTGCCACTGTGTAGATCTCAATTTTAGAAAAATTTAGAAACTTGAACGAGGTCAAACGGAGTTACGGTTGAATTTCTATGAATTTTCAAAGGTAGAGGGATTTTTCTGAAATTTTTGGGAATTTTAATAAATGTAACGGAATATTCCGTTGGAATATTCCGTGAGAGTTAGGGTTAGGGTTAGGGTTTGGGGGGCCCACTTGTCGGTTAGAGAGAGGGAGAGGAAGGGGGGTGGGGCCCACCTGTCGGGGGGGTTCTTCTTCCTCCTCACCGAGCTAGCTCGGGCCGGCGGTGGCGCCGGGCGGCGGGGTGGCCGGGGTGGAAGGGGAGGGGAAGGCCGGCGGCGGCCGGTGGCGGTGGCAGCCGGAGAGTGGAGAGAGGGAGGCGGCGGCGGCCGGAGAGGCGGCAGCGGCCGGTGAGGGGCGGCAGCCGGTGAGAGAGAGGAGTGGGAGAGAAGGGGAGGCCGGCGAGGATGGGGGAGCGGCGGCGAGGGGGGGTTTCCCCCTTTTATATGCGGCGAGCGGCGCGGCGAGCGGCGCGGTGCACGGCCCTAGGCGGCGGGGCACGGGCGGGTGCGGCGGATGGGACGGCGGCGCGGCGATGTGACGCGGCCGGCGCGGGGCTCGGGGGGAGGGGCGCGGGGCGCGAGGGAGGGGCGCGGGGCTCGCGGCGGGCGCGGCGGCCGGGGCGGCGCGGCGCGGCGAGCAGCGGCGCGGGCGGGTGTTGGCGCGGGCGGAGGTGGGGGATGACCCCGGGTGGGCCGGGCCGGCGCGAGAGAAGGCACGTGGGCCGTGAGAGGGAGGGAGGGAGTTGGGCCGGAAAGGAGAGAGAGAGAGATGGGCCGGCCTGCTTCGGGGAGAAAGAGAGGAAGAGAGGTGGGGAGTTGGGCCGAGGGAGAAGGGAGAGGAAAGGGGTCCAAATGAGTTTTTTTTTGTTAAATTAGGAATTTGAGGAAAATAAAATATGAGATCCATTTGGCACAAAACAAAATAAAATCCAAACCTTAAAATCCAAAGTTTTTAATTGAGATATTTTTAAATAAATAAATGAAAAAGAGGTGTTACACTAGGGCTATTAAGTACCGGTTCTTGTCACATACCGACATCATATCGATAAATGCCTCATGGTTGTTGATTCTAACCGTGACCAAATTATCGCAGATTCCATGTATGAACATAAATTTTTCATATGAACTTGGATAAAAATAAACTTTATAGAAAAAATTGTAGCTCTAGATGAGACCTACAACTTTGTAATTGACAACTTTTTTATTTAAAGTTATTTAAAATACCAAAATATGTGGTTTAAATCCATATTCTAATAAGATTTATGTGTATATGAGTTGGTAAACACAGCACACAATGTCTCATGTTTGAATCTCACCACAACAAGGCGTGTATTTCACTTGAAAAAATAAACAAGGTGTGTATTTCACTTAAAAAAGATACTAATTTTTTTTAGAAAAAATAGATAGTAGTAGATGGTGCAGGTAGTGTTCGTGGACCAAATTTAAAATTTGGTTTACCTTTGTCACTACCGTTACATTTTGACAAAAAAGAAGACACCGTTAACGCTAAAATTTTGGTAAGCCCGGAGTCATCATCGACATAGAGTCAGTATCAGTTCAGAATCATAAAATCGGCCGATAGAAACTATCAATTGCCAGCAGTTGTAGTCTTGATGAACTCGGTTAAGGAAATTAATCAATTAAAGGAAACTTATCCAAAAAAGTCCGAGTTCAAGTAGGATGCGACATTACAGCTTATCTATTAATTAGATAGAGTTTTCAGTTTCTTTTATAATTAGGAAAGTGTGTTTAGTGTCCTATTAGGACTTATATTTTTCCTTTTATATTTAGGAAAGTTTGTGACTTGCCCAATAAGAACTAGTATCTACCCATGAGTATAAATATGTACACCCGGAGCTCCTTGTAATATATCTCTCGATCAATACAACTACTCTCGGTGCATCGTCACCCTTTTTTCCGAGGTTTTACTTATCAACCGCGAAGCTTGGCACCTGATGCGGGGCTGCATCGGCTTTCGATCTCTGGTGAAGGGGTAAGCCCTATGTTCCGTTGGCCCTGGTGAATATATCAGCTACATTGGTGTTGTTATCGCTTCGATCTCTTGGATCGTTCTGGTTCAGTTGATATATTTGCCTACATGATATTTCAATTCTATTTTAATTGCATTATGTTTAGAGATGCATCGGTTTAGTTGGGACTATCACGGTTAGGCCTGATCTTCTATCTTAGCCGATATATCTCTATAATCACAATATTATTTTAAATAGATTTTTTATATCCATCACATTAGATAGATCTATCGGCTCATTGAGTATTAGATTATCATATACAATCTCGTGTTGCATCGGTTAAATTGGACCAACTAGATTGTTGTTGATAATATAAATCTTGTTAAGCCGATAGGTTCATGCTAATGTTTTATCGGAGTGCTAGCTAATAAGTTATCTTTATATCGGACTTCCAGCCAATGTGTATTTTATCATCAAGCCTACATTCAATAAACGATTTCAATATCGGGCGATTGATTCATTGGACATTTACTTCATCATATTATCATCGGCGGATTGGATTGATTGCTCAAGTTATTCCATCGTATTTATACCATCATTTCCTCAAGTATCAGAATCTACATTGGATATATAGTTGATAGTTCAAACCCTATCGACATCGGCTAGTATGATTACATCAGCTTGTTAGCCGATCGACTATTTGATTGTCAATGTATATATTGTCAGTTGTGGGATCAAACTAACTGGCATGCCCGCATCCCATCAATATTTTAGGACCTGCACTGGAGCTAAGCAGATATCCCAGGCCTTCGTGTTTTTCGCATCAATAGGCACTAATGAGGGGTATTATCAGAGTAGATTTTCTATAAACCAACAATGATAAGGTGTCATTATATTAGTACGTGTTTAACCGGCACTACTGGTCTCCTCATCAGACCTGGTGAAACAATCACTACTAAAAAAAACCTTCATAGGTATCGGCTAAAACCGACACCTATGGGCCTTTTCTCACCTCGGCGCGATGAAAAAATATATAACCAGCACCTTTGAGGACTATAAGTGTAGGTTATATAGGAAAAACCGGCACCAATACTATAGGTATCAGTTTTTTTAATATATTCACCGAGCTAAGCGCTCTCCCCTCTCCTTCCCCCATACCCTCGCCGCCTCCTCGCCGTCGCCACCTTCCCCTCTCCCTCCTTCTCCTGCTCCTCAACCGTCCGCCTCCTCCTCTCTCAGTCCTCCTCCTCCTCCTCTTCTTTCCGTCCTTCTCTGGCACTATCCGGCACCACCCCTCCCCTCTCCCTCCCCCGTTCCCTCGCTGCCTCCTCGCCATCACCACCTCCCTCACTCCATGTCCCCTTCTCCCCACCTCCTCCTCATCGCCGTCCTCCTCGCAACCACCACTGCAGCTGTGGGAGGATGCGGGGACAACGACCGTCCCAATCCCTCTCCGGTGGAGGATGCAGCGACAACCAGCCCTCCCCCCCCCCCCCCCGTTCCTCTCCTGTCCACTTCTCCTTTGTGGCCGCCGTCGTGGAGGTAGGGGGCCATCAGATCTATCTGGTGTGGAGGTGGGGGTCATCGGCAGATCCGCGGTGGCGGCGGGTGGGACAAGGAGTCCTCCACGTGGTGGCGGTGTTACTTGTGAATTTTGTGATGTGTTACTTATGTTGCTACTGCATTTGATTTAAATTTGGCAGTGCTACTTGTGAATTTTGTGGTGTGTTGTTAAACTAATGCATTCAATTCAATTTGATGTATTGTCAATTGGAGTGTTAGATCGATGCCATCAGGAAGGTGCTTGATGCATCGGTTCGAATTGAGCCGATGCATCGATCCTGGTTTCATAATAATCGGTATTCTCCTGTATATGTAGTGTTCTAGTTCCACGCAGGCAAACAAACTTGATGCTAATCTATGATCACCTTTAGTTTATGGCTGCTTAATTTGGCAGAGTTATTCAAGCAGAATTTTGAAACACTTTGCTTTGCCACGTAAGTTAATGGTCAATACAAAGATGTCATACAGTACAATATCCGTTCTAAAATATAGTAATTTCTGGTTATGCACCTGGAAAGTTTATTAAGATATATAGTAAAAATTACCATATTTTAGCATAAAAGAAATACTACATGGTAGTTACTATCGGCTTATTCCCACATCGACGCTCGAACTTCAGACATGCAACTGAACACTACACGGGGACACATCACAATGCCACAAATCCAAGCATGCACAAAAACCAGAGGACATCACACTTCAGCAAGCGCTGCGTCTGATCACTGAGCTGCTGGCTGCTCGATCAGCACCCCGCCGTTGGAGCCGCTCTTGTTGCAGACGTTCCTCACGGCGACGAGCTGGTACGGCGTCTCGTCCCTGGCGAGCCACTGCTCGACGCCGAACTCCACCCTGGCGCAGCCGGTACGCGGCCCCGCGACGGTGACCTCGACGGACTTGCAGTACCACCCGGGGAACCAGCCGGAGCCGTCCGACTTGAGGACCATGTAGCATGGTGGCGACGGCAGGCACGCGCCGCGGCCGGTGAAGATGTCGACGCTGCCGGCCTCGAAGTAGTTGTGGCCGCTGCCCATCGCCCCGCCCCACTTCTCCAGGTCCTCGATGATGAGGTTGGTGCCGTTCGCCGTCGCCAGCGCCAGGGTGATCGCCGAGTCCGTGCCGGCCTTGTGCATCGACCCCGTCTCCACGTAGACCGTGTACACGCACTCGCCCACCGTGCCCGCCGCCTTGAACTCCGGCGTCACGTCCGGCGATGTTGATCCGACGACCTGTGTGCGAACGGTGTACATCGGAACATGATCATGCGCGCTCAGCTCGTTTGTCAATATATCATCAACTGGAGAGAGACGACTCAGAAAAGAAATGCAGGCCCACACGTACCAAGATCGCCATGGAGACGAGGGTGGCGAAGCAGATGAGCTTGTCAGCCATTGTCGAAGAACCAGGTTACCAGAGTACTGCCACTGGATAGGCTTAGTTAATTTGGACTTTTGGGTGTGCGGCGATGTGAGCTAGTTGAAGCGGAAGATGAGGCTAACGAGGGGTTATATAGATGGAGGCTTAATTTCCAACGACCAGATTTATATGCTGGGATTTGAATTTGATAACAAGTTGAATGCAACAACAAGGGGCGAAGGATAATAGGAGGAGCAAGTGGAGCATACATGCAGAATAGATAGGTGGTCATATCTCCATGTTGTCAGTAGCTGTGTTAAGATTGAGATTGTACAATTTAGTTCCGGTCTTTTTATTTCTTCTTATTCTTATGTGTGAATCATGAACTAAAAGGATGCATTAGTAATTGTACACAACTAGATCATTAATTTATGAATCATACTTTGAAGTTTAGGCTAGCATCAGAACTTATTTAGATTTTTTATATACAGAAGTGCCTTGAGACATGATATTCACGCTGGCATGTCAATGGATTTTGAGCCAAAACTATTATATCTACAAGTCAAATTTGAAGTACAATGGTGCCCTGCTTATTTGTTGGAGGCGATAACGACCTTCCTTTACATGGATCTAAACAGTTAGGACAACTTACTATGACTATAAAATCAAAATATATATATATATATTTAGGTGGTATGTAGTGTATGTCCTCTCGAGTAATGAAAATCCATCTCCCTATAAAATATAGATTCAAATTCAATAAAATAGCCTCTATATATTACTCGATCCGATCGATAATTCAATCGACTAGAGGTAGTAGTCTTTTCAAAGACTGAATTGACCGAAAAACCAAGGACCGATATCAAAATTTTCGGTTAGACTGAATGCCAACCTCTACCAAAAAGGGTGAGGAGAGACGAGATGCGAGAATCTCGCTAGAGAAGAAAAATGAAGAACATTGCGATAGAAGGAGGACGAGGAGTGGAGGGATGGAGGTGGTGGGAAAGGCATGGTTGGTGTGACATTCTGGTCCAGGGTTTAATAGAATTAATAGAATACTCAAGTTGCAACTTCTTTTCCGAAATCCTATCTCCAAAGAACTATCAGGTTAAGCGTGCTTGACCTGGAGCAATTTGGGATGGGTGACCGATCGGGAAATTCTTCCCGGGTGCGCACGAGTGAGGACAAAGTGTGCAGAAAAGACTGGTGTTGATCTGTGAGGGCAGTCTATGTCCTAGGAAACCTGCTAGAAGTAAGTGGGCCCGGCCTTGGAGAGACGGGACGTTACAGTTGGGACGTTACAGTTGGCGGGCCTCCCTGGTATTGTCGAGGCGAAGAAAGGAGGTGCGCGGCTGTCAGGTTAGGGGGAGCGGTGGCAGTGGCACACAACACATGCATGAGGATGAATCGGGAGAAAAGTAGGAGAAAAGGTATTTTCGGGTTATAACTGGTGCACAAAACGAACACGTCCAGAAGTGATTCAGATTTACATTTAAAAAAATCTAGTGATCAACAGGTAGCTAGACCCATTTTTCATGTTTGCCCATGTAATTTCTTAAAGGGATGTATCACAGTTGTGAGAAATTGTCATGGCGTATGAATTAAAATTGCCGTAAATTGGTTATGTGCCTGTCATCAAATACTGAAGATATGAACCATTTCAATTATTAAAAAAAATTATGTAAACATACTGTTTTCAGTGTTAAACCAAAGTCCGTTTGTTGACTATATAGTACTAGATTTTTCTTTAATTACGAAAAGAGTAGTAGATGTTCACACATGTCAACAGCACTTTTTATTCCCATATCTCAATATTTGAATTTTTCAGTTGTCACCACTTGCGCGCCACAGATCAAAGCACACGATAAATGACAGACAAAACACAAGACGCGCGCACACACTACTCGTCGTCACACTGCTCAGCGCTCAGCTCTCCTCCTCGGCGGCGGCGGCCGTGCTGCTGCTCTTGCCGCAGACGCTCCGCTCGGCGTAGAGCTGGTACGGCGGCGCGTCGGTGGCGAGCCACTGCTGGACGTCGAACGCCGCCCTGTTGCACCTGGCGTGGGGACCGGCGACGGTGACCTCGACGGACTTGCAGAACCACCCGTGGTGCTCACCGGCGCCGTTGGAGGCGAGCTTCATGCGGCAGACGGGGGCTCCCAGGCATGGCCCGCGGCCGCTGAAGATGTCGACGTTGCTCCGCTCGAAGTAGTCGTGGCCGGCGCCCATGAGGCCGCCCCACGCCTGCAGGTTCCTGATGAGGATGCCGTTGCCGGCCGCCGTGTAGAGCTCCACGCCGATCGCCGCGTCGGTGCCGGCCTTCCATATCGAGCCCGTCTCCACGTAGAGCGTGTACACGCACTGGTTCGACCCCGTCGAGCCCGGGAGCAGCAGCGCGCCCATGTCCTCCGATGACCTTGCTCCGGCGGCCTGCGCATTCAAGGTTATAAATGGTGAGCTCACGAGATGAACTCACAAGCGAGACTGAGAAAATGTAGAACACGTACCAAAGCCGCCATGGAAAAGAGTGCCGCAAAGCAGAGGAGCTTATGCGCCATTGTTGAAGGCTCGAAGAACCAGACTGTCTCGACCTTTGTCTGCACTTTGTGATGTTGATGTGCACCGACGATAATCTAGTTCAGCAGGCTAATGAGGCTTTTTATAGACGGAGACAAAACGGATAGGGGAAGTGGAAATACTCCTCTAGATGATTAATGTACCCTTTTTTATGCTTTATTAGATAACGAGTTGAATTCAAGAATGAGGGGGTAAAGGATTCTTCAACGGATCAATCAATGAATCGATCATGTGATGCACAAGCTAGGAGGATGTATCACGTATGGGGATTTAAGTCAAACAGCAAGTTTGTTGTATATTCAACTGCTCTGCTCTAGCTGGCCTGCCAGTAGTAGAGCACAATAGTGCTCAGATATTATCACTATCTATGCATCTTCTGTTTTGGAGGAGTTGAATTTAATTCTTTACTCAGCAATGATTTTTTTATTTAATTATTACTCTTTTCTGTCAGTCATTTGTTAGAAAGCTGCATTAATGACCCAGCTTGTGTTATGTGAATCACATGTCTTCTGAACTTTAGGGCAGCTTTAGAGTTTACCAACATTTTCAATAGAATAGGACCCAAGACGTCATTCGTACTTGCGAATGGATATAAACGTCAAATCTGAAATACAATAATTAATGCTCTGCTCAATCTATTGGAACGGGAAAACCTCTTAAATTTGCCTGATTCTGAATAGCTTGGCCAATTTATACTTGCCTCAAATATAAAACCTAAAGGCATTTGGAATACAATAAAATGTGACTATACTTGCAGTGGCTTAGCAGCTCCTTGGACTTGATCGGTATAACTAATTGAATATGAAACAATGGGGGTGAAGTATCCTAGCTAGCTAGAACGAATCACAAACAATTGGTGACCATGTGATGCACAAGAAGAGGACCAAACAGGTTACACAAGTGGGATACAAATGCTTATATATAGCCTTACATCACCCATGTTATCTGAAGTTTAAGGAGTTGAATTAGATCTAGTCTTTCTTTTTCCTTCCTCTTATTCTTATGTGAATCATGTGATAGAAAGATGATGGATTATTAATTGCACCCAACACAAATAGCCTGATATATTAATTATATCTGTGAAGTTTATGCTACTCCATCCGGTTCCATAATTCTTGATGTTTTGAATAGTGATACGGTCTTCAAAATATATCGTTGACAATATTTTTTTTATTATAATATATACAATAAATAAATATATTTTTACTTTTATTATAGTACTTTATAAGATAATCTATATATGTTGTTCTAGTACCTTCAAATTAAATATTTTTAAAGCTATTGATAGTCAAAGTTATAAAAGTTTGATCTCAATTTTATCTAAAATATCAAGAATAATGGAATCTCCAAAACATCAAGAATAATGGAATCGGAGGGAGTACTTCTCAAGATATTGACATGCATGCACCCTTGCTTGTGAATGGATCTAAACCAACTATATTTTGTCTGAGTTTATGATACTCCACAAGATATATGTTTTTTTTCTCTAGATCTATCTTTAATTTGGTTGCATAAGTAGATCTGTTCTCAACTTTTCTCCACCAAATGTTTTGTAAAAGCATCAAAATCGTAAACAATAACTCTTTTGACGGTATATATGATCTAATAAATGTAGTAAATATAGGAGAGCTATAATATAGATCTAAATAAGGTGAAGTGACAATTTCTCAAATTTGGTCGTTTATAACCAACTAATTCAGATGATTTTCTCTAACATTTGTATGCAGTTTAACTACGATGTATCGAAGTTGGATGTACAACATTAGATGGATGGTTTTCTAACCGCTGCCGCGGAGCATAAGAGCGTGGAATATATAGGCAATATATATCATAACACAAGGCCGATCCACAGTCACTTGTTCTTTGAGTGGTTTCTTTTGTTCGACTGAACATAATGAAGAGGAGACAACATTGATGCAGAACCGTGCTGTTGGTACAGGAATCAACAAGCACACCGTTATATATCCCAGTTATAAGAAGAATGAATACAAAAGGTGCATCAGTATTTGTTTATTTCAGCAAAATCTATAAGTAGAGTAAATTTTTGCCACATACTACCAAGTAATTAACCCGCTTTGCTTATTGCCACAACGAACACTCTAGCCCAACAGACCGAAGTAGAAGATCCATCGAGAACAATAAATTACGTGACATCACAGACAGTACTGCGCCACGATGCACAGACTAATTAAAAACCGGAAGGAAATGAAACAGACGTATATATAGCTGCATTATTTGAGCAGCACAAGCACAACACCGTCATCGAAGCCGGCAGCGGCTGATCTACTAGCAGACGCCTCCACTCGGTAGTGCGCACTGCGCACTGGTGCGGTGGCTCGCCGGCGAGTCACTGCTCGACGCCGCGAACTCCACAGTGGAGCACGATCGATATATGTCGGTGAAGAGAGTACGCCGGCGGTGTCGTGCGTTCGCCGTCTTCAGCAACATCGTATACCGACTGGCCGTGCATAGACGGTCCCGGTCCCGGTCTCTGCATCGTCGAAGCCACGGTCCCCGGGTCCCGGTGTACAGTACACGCACCCGTACTTCTCCTCCTCGCCGGCGGCCACCACCAAGTCCGGGACCGCCAGCGTCCCGCCGGCCCGCGACGCTGATCCGACGGCCTATATGTCAAATTGGCAATAACGAGACTAGCTCAAAACAAACAAGAGCATATGGACACAGTGTTTATATACGCGCGTTCATACGTACCAGGATCGCCGTAGCAACGAGGATGGCGAAGCAGAACAGCAGCTTCCAATTTGCAGCCATTGTATTGCTGAACCTTCAACACGTAGCTAGCTAGCTCGACTGACTCTAGCTAGCTTATTTCGCACTTCTGTTGAGATGCGTACCGATAGATGAGCTAGAGGAGGCTAACGAGAGTATATATAAGGTGAGCTAGAGGCCTAGAGCTAATACAGTGGCTTGTTAAATATTCAGAGGGAAGATGCGTACCAGCGTCCTCTTCGTTCCAAAATAAACTAATGAAATAGACTGATTCACATGACATAGTTAATACTTTCTTAATTATAAATATTAAAATTTTGATAATATATGAAATATGTTGGGTGTTTTCTAAATTATATGTAGTGCTTTAGTTAGGAAAAGTCCACCTCACTTCCAAGTTGCTAGCTAGTAACTAAATAAGGAGACCAAGTTGGCTATAACTCTATATTTATTAACTCTAAATTTTAAAATTGTCAAAATTTATAAAACTAAAATTAAAAGTCAACGTTACTTCTAAATCAAGTTCTATTTTACACGTGCTCTCAATATGATCTACTGTTTCGATGATTTTAATCCACGACTAGACATATTAATTAAGTTAAGTGGAATCTCTTAAAGTATCCTAATATATATAGTAATTAATATAGAGGTAGATAAAAAGCTGCCACTAAAAAAAGTGAGAGAGATGCACAGCAAGCCGATGAAACATAATAGTTAGTGATTATATATAGAAAAGAGGAACATTGATCAAGGATCAAAATATACAGAGGATACCAGGAATTAAGTTTTTAAAAAGAGTGAAATATATTAATTATTGATAATATAACTTGTGAGATGTATACAAATTGATAACTTATCGTATAAATGGCTTTGATAATTCACTCAACTTGATTGGAGTATGATCAAGCTCATCTTAGCGCATGTGCTGATTATACCAAGATAATCACTTCACTAACTTAAGACTGATATTGGTAAAATATACAAAATATCATACTTATATACTATGTTGAGTTCGAATGGATAAGCTATGAGTTGTGCAAGATTGTAAGGAAGGTACTCCGTCCCATAGTATAATAGATTTTATTATTTCTATTAGTCCTACAATATAAGAGATTTTGTTGTACTACTTATCACATTCATTAACTTCAATTCAAATTTCTATCTATTTTAATCCCAATTACCTACTTACCATAACCAAAATCACTTCTAATAGGAATATTGTATTCTTTTCTTTCCATACTTAATCTTATTAAAAATAAAATAATATTTTATATTATGGGATTATATCATGGGATGAAGGGAGTACGAAAACGGCATTATCGTTAGATTTAGATCTGATCGTCCGAAATGTGTTTATAGTGATTTCTTGCGTTTGAGGTCGTCTCACCTTTTTGGCGTAAACCGCATAGCACCGCTCCAACAAGGCGCGCACATAGGCAAAAGAAAACCTGCAACAACTCCATGGTCTCCTCCCGTTTCGATCAAACAAAAAACCAGAAAATAGAGAGAAAAAGGTACTAAATAGTAAGCCTCCGCTTCCCAAACTCCCCCAACCCCAAGGCCTCAAGCTCGAGCCCGAATCGGAAGCATTCCTCGTCGGCAAGGAGCGGCGAGATCCCTCGGGCCCCGGCCATGGAGGGGCTCCTGTCCAAGCTACGGAGCCTGGACGCCTACCCCAAGGTGAACGAGGACTTCTACAGCCGCACGCTCTCCGGCGGCATCATCACGCTCGCCTCCTCCGTCGTCATGCTCCTCCTCTTCGTCTCCGAGCTCCGTACGCCTCTCGCTCTCCCCTCCCTCCCTCTCACTTTCGATCTGGTTCCGGTGCTCTTAACCCTAGCCTCCGGATGGGTGCCTCTGGAGATCCGATGGTCAGGGGTTTGACCATGGGGGATGCTGTACGAGGGTTTGCCTGATTGATTTAATTCGGTGCGCTGGTGAGGTGTGGGCTGTTTCTGCATTGTGGTTTTTGCGTCTACGACGGGAATTTGCCCTCACTGTAGAGATCTCGTTTACTGGTTGAGAGGATCTGGTTCATGAGGCTGGAATCGAGCCGCTATTTCGACTATACAGTGTTGATTTGCTTCATCTGGTTGTTACTGCTGGTATTTGGACCATTTGTTGCTCAATTCTGTTACATGAATATTTGGACAGTTCGCGAGCTTCTATTTTTACTTTTGTTATTCTGTGCTTGGTTAAATATGCGTGCAGAACATTCTACCATTTTGGTATTAATGTGTTCTCACAACTCCTAAGGACTCAATAGTAAATTCGAAGATCAAACTTGCATGCATAATGCTCGGTTCCTTGCATACGGAGAAACTTGAGATGTGTTGTGATTTACTTCGATGCAAAAATGAATTAAACTGAACTTTTGATCATCATCAGCGTTCCTTAATACTGGTTGCTGTGTATGGAAAAATCAATTTAATCCAAGACCATATCATTAAAATGAAAATGAGGGGCTGTTTTTGTAATATCATGTTTTGTTTCTGAGTATAAAAATAAATATAATCAAAATGTCTAAATTTGCTTCCATATCCCTTAACCCGATAGACACGTGGGAATCAGAAGATCAGCCTAGTGCTGCTGAACATTCTTTTCATACTCATGATTCATCCTGTACTCTGTAGCTAATGTTTCAACATGCAGGATTGTATCTTCATGCGGTCACAGAAACAACACTCAGGGTTGATACCTCAAGGGGAGAAACACTACGCATAAATGTAATGACCAGCTTTAATTCTAAATCTTTGATTGCATCTGATTACATTCTAAGCCATTCTTTTTATTTCTTTACCAAATATTGAGAAACTTTTCGTTCCTCATTTCTTTTATATCATTTTCTCACTGTTGTTCCATTTTTCTTTTCTTTCTTTTTTTATTTTTGTCAGTTAGCTCATTTCCTACTATGGACCTTCTCTTTCAGGAATTTCTCTCTTATATGTTCAATTGTTACCTTCCTTTACTACATTCTGTTCAGGACACACGTTGACATATACATTTGGTATGATACTAAAAATGCAGTTTGACGTCACCTTTCCAGCCCTTCAGTGCTCTATAATCAGTCTTGATGCAATGGACATCAGTGGACAAGAGCACCTTGATGTGGTATGTATCTATGTGTTGTTATTGTTGCTGTATGTGATATGGTTGATCACTAATTGTTGCACTCTTAGTGTGTAGTAGCTAACACAGCTTTGCGTAATGTTCTTATGTAGAAACATGATATATTCAAGCAGAGAATTGATGTCCATGGTAATGTTATTGCAACTAAGCAAGATGCAGTTGGTGGGATGAAGGTTAGTGCCTTTCTCTGTCCTTCAAAAAATGCGCTAAAAGTTTTTAGAATATAATACGGCGTTACTTCAAAGTCACATTTATGAATTAATCGAAATCATAACTAGTATGAATGCATTTTGTCATGGAAATGCCTTACAGTCCTAGATTCTTAACGTGAAGCTAATTAGGACTGGCTATATAAAATTATCTGAAGTCTGAACTATTAACTAGATGTATGACATAACATATATCATTTTTCATAACTATGCAATTAAGTAAATTCTGGGTTGTAATGTCCAGATCTTGATGCATTTCGTTAACCCTAAAGATGCATGTTTCATTGTTTCTTATTTTTTACAGGTGGAAAAGCCCCTACAACGTCATGGCGGCAGGCTTGAACACAATGAGACCTATTGTGGCTCTTGTTATGGTGCGGAAGAAGTATGCTCCTTTTGCTTTAAGATGATATTTCATCCTGACTTGCATCCCCCCCCCCCCCCACACACACACACAAAACAAAAAAAAAAAAAAACGTGTTTCCACGTGAAAATGACCTAGAATAACCATTTATCCGTTTTCCTCTAAATCCTATTCAACGCAAGGGCATGGCACTAGCACTGTACAAAGTTTTACTGCCCTGTGGCCTTCGCCTTATATGCCTTATGGCCTTCTTTGGACTTCCAGTATACATGAATTTTGTTGATCTTGCTATTCATCTTTGTTCTTATGAACTTGACAAGTTTACCTATCTTTGTTATTAAGTTTTGTTGAATGAATATTTTGGAATGTACTGGGGTTAGCTGATGCTAACTTTCTGACCGATGAACATGTTTAAGCTCCCATGAAGTTATGTGAACAGTGCCTCTCCTGGTTTCAGTCTTATCTGTTACAAAGCGAAAAAAACACACCTGCTAGTGATAATAGGGGTTATCAGATATAATTTGCATGGGTTAGACCATTTAATTTGTTTTTAACTTTCTGTTTTCTTCTTTATTTGCTTACTGTACAATGGATTCCCCTCTGTTTTGCAACCTTGGCCATTACTCCTTTGTGCTTTTTGTGGGATATTGTTCTTATATTTTAGCTTTGCCTTATGCTGATCTCAATAATTCCAGGATTCTTTTCTATTATCTGTTTCTTATTCACATGAATGAGATTGTTAACATAGTGCTGCATATATTTGGTGCATCAGTCATTCTTCCATGGGTTTCACTGAATATCTTCTTTCATTTAATGTAGTCTGATGAGCAATGTTGTAACTCGTGTGAAGATGTTCGCGAAGCATACAGGAAAAAAGGTTGGGGTGTATCAAATCCAGATTTGATCGACCAGGTATAATCATTTTTTTTTATTTTGTGCTATAACTATGTGCACTGCATATGTAACATAAGTTGCATCCTGTGTAAATTATGTTCCTTCCACCTCGAGGCATTTTATTTTGCCTGATATGCACTGTTCTGTAGTGCAAAAGGGAAGGCTTCCTTCAGAGTATAAAGGATGAAGAAGGAGAAGGATGCAATATTTATGGCTTCCTGGAAGTTAACAAGGTTGCTGGAAATTTCCACTTTGCTCCAGGGAAAAGCTTCCAGAAGGCAAATGTTCATGTCCACGACTTGCTTCCATTCCAAAAGGACAGCTTCAATGTAATAATACTTGAGCATGATTTCTAACTGTGAAAATTATGTTTCTATGTGATCATTCTTTCTTTAATATTCCAACTTTTACTTTATTCTTTATGTGCCAGGTCAGCCATAAAATAAATAAGTTAAGTTTTGGACAACGCTTTCCTGGTGTGATTAATCCCCTTGACGGGTAGCTTCTCTTTCTTATGTTTTCATTTCATTTTATCCTTCTTTTCTATGTTTATTAGAAAATAAGTGCATGCGCCTAAGAATAATAAAAGTGATACTAAACATTTCTAAGATCTCTTTGCTTGTAAAATATCAGGGCACAATGGATGCAACATTCATCATATGGAATGTATCAATACTTCATCAAGGTTTGTCCTATACTCTTAACTATCTTAGCAAAAAGTATGGAATGCTAACTCATGTTGCTTATTTCATTGCTCGTGATATTTTAGGAAATGTGATTATAATATTATGTTTTTCTTCAGGTTGTTCCCACTGTCTACACTGACATAAATGAGCACATTATTCTTTCGAATCAGGTAATTCCTTCATTTTTTTCCCTCATGTACACAAGCATCGTCAAGTTCACCAATCCACATGTATGGATGGATGGATACGATTTTAAACATCTCTTAAAATGCTGTTATTCCTTGCTGCAGTTTTCTGTGACAGAACATTTTAGAAGTAGTGAGAGCGGTCGGATACAGGCTGTTCCTGGAGTATTTTTCTTTTATGACCTTTCGCCAATTAAGGTATCGTTTTTGAAGTATTTTCTTTGACGCTGCTAGTAGACTGGCTTCCCAATTTGCATCATTCTGTGTTGTCTTTTATACCATATTTTCCTTATATGAATGGGAAATCAGTGTTCATGCCTTCAATGTTTAATAATGCATCTTGCATTGATATTATTGCAACAATCATATAAACCTCCCATTGATACCTTCTGCAGGTCACATTCACGGAGCAACATGTGTCATTTTTGCACTTCTTAACTAATGTTTGCGCTATTGTTGGAGGTAATATTTCCCTTGTGGACATTATCTTACACTTAATACTCAATTTTGTTAAACTGTATATGCTTCATTTAAGCATTTGATATTTTAAGCATCATATTTCCTTTTCTTCAAAATCTGATATATCTAAATTTGTGTCTAAGAAGAAACAAAATGTAGCTGCTGAAGCAAGTGAACGATACCTGAAGTTAGACATATGTCTTGCCATTTAGTCTTGTATATTTCTCTTTGTTTGTCTAATTTAGTCTACTCCTGAACGATGTGCAAAATATGCAAAAAGATTTTGTCAGCTCTAGGGCCATACATTAGAAGCTATGAAATTTACCCAGGTCTTCAACATCCTAGTAACCTAAGGTGCCTGTCTTCTTGATGTGCAGGTGTCTTCACTGTTTCTGGAATCATTGATTCATTTGTGTACCATGGCCAGAGAGCAATCAAGAAGAAGATGGAAATTGGAAAATTCAACTGAACATTGAATGCAGCCTTCCTGTTGGTACCACCCATAACCCATTCCATTTTCAGGACTTACTTTTGAAGAACTATAATCACAGTAGGGGGCGAGGCCGCAACAGGTTTAAAAATTGCCAGTGAACCAACCCACTAATATTTTTCACATGCTTTCTGCTCTGAAACTATTGATTCCCGTGCATAGTTTATAAGCCAACTGGTCATCAAATTACAAGTGACTTGGCCGCTTGCTTCCAGCAGAAGCTACCTGTAAAGGAAATGGTTCATCTGGTTATACTGCCGTGGGCAAACGGAGCACTTCAGAGATGCTCAATTTTGTACACCATACCAGGAAACATTTTGTGTAAGCTGCATTTTTTTTCTTTTGTTGTAAATCCGTGACTCCGTGTTAATGAGCTCTTGCTTGTTTGTAGAACAGAAAATTTTTCTTTGTCTGCAAGTTTTATACATCATTTTCTTTTACTTACCTGTAGCTTTCACATGTGAGGTAAAAGAATGTGTAATTATTTCGAGGCAAAGTTTCTTTTCTCCCTTGCTCCCCTTTCTCTATAGAGTTTACTGTAATCGGTAGAAGTCAATGATCATTGTATAAAGTAATCATGTGACGGTGTGGATGGTTTCCCATAATGAATGTGCCATGTCTTTTGCTCCGTCTGTCATAAAAAAGTAAGTATTTATGAATCTGGATGTCTAGAACTTCATGTTTATATTGTTTTTATATTTTAGGATGGATAGGGTATGTTGTATGCTTGTGGTAATTAAAAAGGGGCCATTCTGAGTTAACTTACTGTGCAAATTGAATTTTTTTAATGTTTGGTACTTCTATTTCCTGTCCTAAAATAAGATTATTTTTAGCCTTAATTTTTCCCAAAACAAGATTATTTTTAGCCTTAATTTTTTCGAAATAAATTTAATTTTTTATCAATCATTGGATCAGAGTTTTCGGAAGTAAAGAATAAATGTATTGGGAGTTGATGAAGAGAGATACTTATATTAAGGTTTGATAAAGTTAAGGTACTTAGTTTTTTTTTTGTTGGTATGTGTGGGTGAATGAAAGATGAGGTGTTTTAGGATGGACGGAATATTTGTGACGAGTGCACATGAACTTTCTTTCCAACTCCAAGCGCTTCCATACAACGACCATAAACAATTGTATCCATTTGTTCGTTCTTACCTTCACATAACCTTACCTGTTTCTTTAACAGAAAAAAAAATGTGTCAGCTACAGAGCTAGCACTACTTATGTTTAGTGGATGTCGATGAAATTTGTTCAGTCGATACGTACTTGATCTGTACTCAGTGAAGTGCCTAATACTCCGTAGTACTCCATTGAACAAAACAAAATGTATTTTCTTCAACAAAAAAAAAAGAAACAACAACAACAACAACCAAAAGAAAAGGAAGCGAGGAAGACCATAGCATCGTCGTCCGCACCAAACCAAGCAAACTCCATCTCATCGCCGCTCCGGTCTCCACCCTCCACCAACTCCCGCCGCCGGCGGTCGTGCGCTCCAGGTCGCAGCCATGCACGGGCGCCGCCACCTCGCCGCCTCCCTGGCCCGCGCCCTGACCTACGCCCCCTCCCGCTCCATCTCCTCCACCCCGTCGCTCCTCCAAACCCTCGACCCGTCCACGCCCTCCCCGGCGGCCGCCCCGCCCACCGCGGGGCGGCTCGCGGAGCTCCGGCAGCGTCTGCAGGCGGACGCGCCGTCGCTGGGGGACTTCACGTACTCGGTGGAGGTGGGGACGCGGAAGAAGCCGCTGCCCAAGCCCAAGTGGATGAAGGAGACGATACCAGGCGGCGCCAAGTACGCGGGGATCAAGGCCAAGCTGCGGGAGCTGAAGCTGCACACCGTATGCGAGGAGGCGCGCTGCCCCAACCTCGGCGAGTGCTGGTCCGGCGGCGAGACCGGCACCGCCACCGCCACCATCATGATCCTCGGGGACACCTGCACGCGCGGCTGCAGGTAAGAGATTAATCCTCTTCTTGTTGCTGCTTGCATTTAGATGTAGCTGGCTGCTGCTTAGATCCTTTTTGTCTTGTTCATGGAGACCTTACTGGCATATCTCTGAAATTTAGACTTTATCGGTAGAGATAGAATGAATTGTTCCATATGGTATCCATTTCGATGAAATTTCACAGATTAATGTCCTTGAAGGTATAACTTGAATCATGTGAGTGCAAATGATGTGCTTTTTGTAGCTTCTAGTTTATTTTAGTTGCTTGTGCTAGATTGTGTGGATGCTTTGGCTCTGCTTGTGATGTAAAATTGGATCCTATCATTTGTGCAATATGGATGTTAGCAAAAATTGTAGAAATTGGCAAGAGGTAATTAACTTAGTGTAGAGAAATCATGAGGGATCTCCAGTTTTCTGTATTTTGGATTAGGTTGTTTTCTTAAACATAAACCAACCTTGTTGGAAATATTTTGAGCATAAATTTCAAAAGATATCAGAATAGGTTGTCCTGTGTGATGACAATTTCACGGCACTGTCATCTTTATCTAGTCCTATCCATGTGACCTTGTATGGAAAAGAAGTGTTCTGTGTCCATGGATTTCAGTTGCTAGTTTAAGATTTGCTGATGTTGCACTCTACCTTCTCGTGAATTAGCACTAACCTTTTAGACAAAGTAGTGCAAGTCTTCTGTTTTGATCGTTTAGTGAGATGTCAAGTCATTGATTTGCAGGTTTTGTAATGTCAAGACCTCGCGAACTCCTCCGCCACCAGATCCTGATGAACCTTCTAATGTTGCTCAAGCTATTGCCTCATGGGGCCTGGAGTATATTGTCATCACAAGTGTTGACCGCGATGATTTACCTGATCAAGGTAGTGGTCACTTTGCTGAAACAGTTCAAAAGTTAAAGGTGTTGAAGCCAGAAATGCTTATTGAAGCACTTGGTAAGTGACATATTTCTGGTCATATTGCTTTGTTATTCAGTCAGTATATTACCTGTCCTTTGTCTGCTAATGTTGTGCTTCCCTATATTGTACCCTTATGCAAGTTATTTTGCAGTACCTGATTTCCGTGGAGACCCAGCATGTGTAGAGAAGGTTGCTACTTCTGGGTTGCATGTTTTCGCCCACAACATTGAAACAGTTGAAGAGCTGCAAAGAAATGTGAGAGATCATCGTGCGAACTTCAAGCAATCAATAGATGTCCTGAAAATGGCAAAAGAGTATGCTCCAGCTGGTACCCTCACAAAGACATCAATCATGCTGGGTTGTGGAGAAACTCCTGATCAGGTTATCAGCACGATGGAAAAGGTTAGGGCTGCTGGTGTTGATGTAATGACATTTGGTCAGTACATGAGACCATCTAAACGTCATATGCCTGTTTCTGAGTATGTTACTCCCGAAGCCTTTGAGAGGTATCGATCCCTTGGTGTTGACATGGTACGTCCGTCTTCCTGAAAGTTTTTTGCATCATTCAAAGTAAAATCTAGTATTGGCCTCAATTAGTAGGATACGTAGTGTACATGGCAAAGCTTAATTAACTATTGACATCAGATTTTCTCACAATAAAAAAGCTTTCCTTGACATCCTGATGTAGACTATTAGCTAGTCAATCTTTATTAGTTTTCAATTAGAGATATGATAAACAGAACAATACAACCAATCTAAATAGCTATTTATTAGTTCTATCATTTGGTGGACCCAACTTGATTTTTTGAGAACGAAGCGAGATGCAGGCACTTGCTTTGTCATACAATCTGCCTCCGTGTTCAGTTATTCATCTAACAATCTTAACTCCAGGGATTTGTAAATCTCAATTTTAAATTTGGGCTCCTTTGGAAGAAAGGATTTTTACAGATTTTTGGAGGAATTCAATCCTATGGAAAATTTTCCTATGTGATCGTTTGGATCAAAGGAATAGATAGCCAAAAATCCAATAAAATTCCTTTGGATTGACTCAAAACATAGGAATTTTTCCATGAGGTCCAACCTCTTGGGAAAAAAAATCCTTTGTCTATCTCTCTTTTCTTATTCTTACAATTTTTCTTGCGCTCCATTTAAACGGTCACTCATATAGTATTCCTGCAATTTTTCAGTCCATAGGATTTGAGGTGCTTGACCACTCCAATCCTGTATTTTTCCTATTCCTGTGTTTTAAGAATCCTGCTTTCCAGAGGAGCCTTGCATGCATTTCTTAATACTCCCATGTTGGCTCTCAGAATCTTTCCTACAGTTAAAGGCTTTTAAACAACACTACTGTACTTTGTATCACAGTAATTAGCTTGTTTTGCTGATGAAATGCCATGGTCATGAATAACAGGGCTTCCGTTATGTGGCTTCGGGCCCAATGGTTCGATCTTCCTACAAAGCTGGTGAGTTCTACATAAAAGCCATGATTGAAGCTGACAGAGCAAAAGCTACGACTGCAATATAGTTGACCCTCTTTCCTTGACATTGTTACACTGCAAATAAAGTCCACAGTGATTCTAAAAATTCTTATTGGAAAAACATGTTCATTTTTGTCATAATTGCAATCGTGTCCCTGTCAACTTCTCACTGCTCCTTGTACCATTTCAACATCTCCAAGCTATGTTTCAACTTTCAAATCGGTGCTCTCTTTTGTTTTATGTTGTAAAAATCATGAGTCCCTGTGGTCCAGTTGTCAATCATTCATTCATTGCTGTAAACTTCAACAGTAGCAGGAAGTCAAGTCAAACTACCCACTGAAAATGTAGGTTATTGTCCCTCGTGTTACTATGCTGTACTTTGTATATATGATGGCACAATGTGAAGATGGTAAACTTGCCTGCTGTTCATTGAAGATCCGATCTGATGTAGACCATTCCAAAGAGATGGAGCCCGCCCAATGCTCCACGATCGACGAAACACTCTTTCTGCAAGTCAACAAAGGCACTCCCACAGGCTAATTGGAGGAATGTTAGGGGTAAAGAGCACCACTGCGAGAATTATTGACACTTCCATCGGTGTCTTGTCCCCAAAAAGAAACTAAACGCCCGTGCAATAATGCTTTGAACTCGCTGAATTATTATACTGTATTGCATTGTCGACATCCCATTGAAGTTGAAGGCCAGGAGGATTTGCGTGTCCCACCATTCTCACCAGCAGCCACACTGCAAGTCTGCAGCAATTAATGAGTCTCGAGTCAAACCGGCACTAGCAGGAATCGCTAGCTCCTGTAGCCATATGGACGACTTCTTGAGCCAAACTGCACCCAAGTGGGTTTGGCTCCTGTGTGCTGTTATCCTGTCAAACGTTGACAGGGTCATAAATTTTTAAAAACTAAGATTAAGATAGGACTCAACTAATAAAATATTGATTTTTTATAAAATTTACATGGTGATTTAACATAATTTAAACAAGATTTTAGAAGCAGATCTAGGACTCAAGCCCTAGCTGCCCTAGACCTGCCTCTGCCCCTCTTACAGCCATGCGTAAGGAATCGACCATTCGATCAACGGATTCAACTCTTCAAATGAGGTGAAGGATCGAGTTAGGAACTTAGAATGAATCACTTGAGTCATCTCCGGACCAAACACCCTCTTAAACTAATACCACTCCACCTTGTAGCAAAGCGCACATGACTACATTCGTAATCTAATCGACTGTCCGATCTGTCCCGCAGGATCGCAATCTACTTAAGTACTTATCCGAATCCGATTCGGACGGAGCCTCTCGCCTTTGTTAGTTTACTCGCGTTTCTAGATTTCTAAAACGCCTAAAGCGACCACGGGGATATCAAATAAAACTCGGCAGTGCCGGTAGTTATCAGCGAGCTATATCCCTCATGTTAGTACAGTACGTAGCTGCTGCGTTCGAACCCACGATTCGGCCGTGTCAACCTCACGCGACATGCGCGCGCACCGATGGATATCCTTATCTCGCGCTCCCTAAAAACATACGCCACTCTTCCGCCGGCTCTATGGCCAGACCAGATCAACCCTTGCAGCGCCCAAGGGTTCGCGAGCCCGGGTGGGATCGCGAGATTGTCTCGCGGAAAACCCAACGAAAACCCCGAGGAGTCCACGCGCGCCCGTGCGCCAATCCCCTCTCGCGAAAGCGAGAGCCATTTCCAACCGCGGTTTCCACAATGCGCTGGCTGGCTATATATACGCGCACTAGCTGCGTTCTTGGAAGACAAGAGAACAAACCGAAGCTAGTGTAAGAGCAAACTAGCTAAAGCTAAGGTTAAGTGGTTAGCGTGTGTGCGTGTGCATGGCGAGCGTGTGGGCGGAGCAGCCGGGGGTGGAGCTCGCGGTGAAGGTCGTGAGGGTGGCCGGCGTCGAGGCGCGACCGGAGGGGGGAGGCGGCGGCGGCCTCTTCGTCAGGTACTACGTCCCGGCTGGGGACGGGAAGCGGCGGATCCGCGTGGACACGCGCGAGGTCCCGTGCGGCGACGACGGCGAAGAGGACGGCGAGTTCTGGGGCGAGCTGGCCCGCTTCGAGCGCCGCGGTGGAGGGGGCGTGCCGGCGTCGGTGGGCGGGATCGTGTTCGAGCTCCGGTGGAGGCCGCGGCGGCGCTCGCCGGCGTTCCTCGGGAGGCCGTCGTCGCGCCTGCTGGCGCGGGGCGAGCTCGCTTGCCAGGACGACGTCGCCGTGACGCCGGCGCCGGCGTCGTCGGGGAGTACCTGGCTGAGGCTCTCGCCGGCGTGCCGCGAGCTGAGCGGGTTCAAGGCACCCAAGCTGCTGGTCGAGGTCAGGATGATCCACGCCGCCGTCGGCACCGTCTCCGCAGCCGACAACTACGGAGCCGTGAAGGCGACGAGGTCGTTCGGCAGCGTGAATTACCAGCACTGCTGCAGAGACGGCGAGCGGTGCGGCCAGTGCGGGTGGATCGGGACCGAGGAGGACATGTTCCTGGCAGCAACGTTCAACCACGAATGAGTAGCGTGATCGTCGATTCGTAGTTCATGGGAGAGGAGCTAGTTAATTAACCTAACTGTACTTTCGCTAGCTGATGAAATGGTAAAAGAAAAGCTCTCGATTACGAGGCAATTTAGTCATGGGATTTTGAGATTGTCCACATATGTTGCGACATACTCCGTATGTCGGCATCATAAATCAATGATTTTTGGTACATTGGATTAAAACAGGGGCCGATTCACCAAATGAATTAGACTTGTCTCAGCCCCAAAATTTTATGCACTCCTGCAATTTATCCTTCAGTTTATAAGACACAACCAAAATTTAAATTTTAAAACTCAACTTTGACTTGATTGTGAGGTTTTTTTTATTTAAACTGTATTTTCATGCATTGCTTTTAAACCGTTAAAAATACATATATACAAAAAAAATTATTTATAAATTATCCGTGTTTGTTGATAAGCTATTGCGGCTTATAATCATAAGCGAAACAATGTATTGGATTCGGCGTGGTCAAAACTGATAAGTACGTGATACTGAAAATTAGTGGAGTATATATAAGCCATGTTCTTTTTTCTAATTAAGATACCTATTTTATCTCGATTTTCATTAGTACGTTTTTAAATGGCTAAATGATACATTTTATGCGGAAACTTTTATATAGAATTTATTTTAAAATATCAGATAAATTTATTTTTTAAATGTAATAAATAAAACTTAATTAATCATATAATGATTTTCTTGTTACCAATCTATAAAAGCCAATATAGTACTGAACACTATGATATATTAATTTCTATTATAGATTGGTTTCGTATGGAATAGAAGGGACGACAGGTAACTCTATTTTTCATTTTCAGTAAAACACCCCCATCTAGTGGCGTTGGGCCGTTGGCTGCCCCGTCTGTTAATTTCCGCCTCCCAAGTGGCAACGGCCAAAAGCGGCGCGGACACCTGACCTGACTCGCGTCGCGCTTGTACGTTCGCGGCGGCCGTACGCGCGACCGTGCGTGGCGGCCTCCGGCCTAGGCGCAACCCACGGCGCCCTCGTATTGGTTGGTCCGCCGTCCGCCGGGTGGTCGGCCATGGGCTGCTGACTTTCGAGGCGATACAGCCATACAGGTTTGCATTGGGCGTGATCTCAAACCCATCGATCACGCGATGAGATCATGTTCACCGACTTGAAAACGGGTACGCCGTACGCGTACGCGTACGGCCGAGCTAGATTGTTCTATAGGAGTAGTAGATTTTTGCAGAGTACAACCTTTGGACTTTTAATCCAGTCGAGACCTCGAGAGAAGAAAACGAAGAATTACTAGTAGTAATATCTACCGTCCGATTTGTACTTGGTTTTGCATTTCGAATATCCAATTCGAGTAGCATACTCTAGCATAGAAGCCAATCGACCAAAGGAAAAGAAAAAGGGCGCAAGACGTGCATGCGTAGCACGGCGGCAGCAAAGCCAGCAGGCAGCAACAAACAACGCCAACACGAGATCGTTACTTTTCTTCAAAGCGTCTTGGCGCCACACGGGCCAAACACCGGGAACGAGCAAGGAGGGGGACCCCACGCATCAGACAGACGAGGGCTCGCGTGATGAAGCGACCGAGAGAAGGGTCACAAGGCCCTGTCCTTCTGACAACGGGCCATAGGGACCCACTGTCAGTCGCACACGGCGTACTAGCTGCACTCCAATGGAGGACTTTTTAAACCGCTTCTCCGAGCCACGTGCCCACCGGCACCTCACCCCCGCGGGATCCTCTACGCCCGAACCCCAATAAACCACATCACTACACGCGGCCACACGGTTTCAACGCTCGGTTTCTTTCGGAAATTGCTCACACTCGAGCGCCCGATTGGGTTGATAAAAATCCGAACCTACACTCTCACATGACACTCCCACACGCATGAAGTTTGCTGCTGTTAGTTTTTTATTCTTCATTTCTTCTCTCTTTAAATATTTTTTCTCCTAACTGACTTACAATCCGATCACAAAATTATATTCATCGTAAATAAATCTTTACAACATGATATCATATGAATATATTTTCATAAAATAAAAGTAAATATTTTAAATTATTAAAACTCAATGTTTCATAAGTGATATTGTTATGTTTCAATGTGTGTCTTTAGTGTATTTCACAAAATTTTAGAACTACATGCCGCTACTCTCCCCTATCTCTTTACTCCATCCATGCATGCATTTTAACAATCTTTAAAATGATTTTTCTCCTAAACTACTTATCCAATCCACGATCCGATCACACTGTTGTATTTGTTGTAATTAAATCTTTACAATAAGAAATCGTACGACTATAATTTAATGAAAGGATATATTTATGTTTTAAACGTGATAGCAATATATTTCAATGTGTATTTTTACTGTGTTTCACAAATTTTTTTTAATATTTCAGTTGCTGTTTTTTTTTCATTAGATCGCCCGATTTTTTTACAGGGATCGGACGACCGATCTGTAGATTCCTCCGTTTCTTTCCCTTCCCTATCCAAGCAACCCCGTCGCCCTGCCTGCGCCCACCGACAGGTGGATCCACAATCGTTCGGGCCCATATGTCGGTGACGTACATGCTACTGTTTCGGTGACGCGGACGGGGACGGAGGGGGTTCGTTGCGTTGCTTTGCTACTGGAGTACTACTAGTAGCGGCCGTGTTCCAAACAGCGGCAATAGTGGTGGCGCTCGCACTTTTTTTTTCCTTTCAGCTCCGCGGAAGGAACGAAACCCAAACCGAGGCAGAAGCGGCGGGCTGAGGAGGAGGAGGAGCAATGGAGAGGGCGGTGCCGGTGAGGAAGCCGCACACCTCGACGGCGGACCTGCTCACGTGGTCGGCGACGGGGCCCGACGCCGCCGCCGCGGCCTCGCCGGCCGCCTCCACCCGCCCCAGCCTCAAGGTAAGCTAACTAATTAAGCCGTGTTCGAATGTTGCTTCCCCGGCCGTGCGCGTGCGACACGACGCTGACTTTGAGGGTGCGTGTGGTTGTTTGTGTTTGTGTTGGTGTCTGGCGGCCACAGCCGGCCGGGGGGATCACGCCGGCGATGTTCGGCGCGCCGGTGAGCGAGAAGGAGGCGGAGGATCTGAGCAAGAGGTAAGATCTGGGGTACCCACCCTGCCGCACTCATTATTTCGTCCCTGATCTGATCGATCTATGATTTCGTTGTACCGTGGTTCTGATTCGATTAATTAGCCTGATCTGGCATTTTGAGTTACGTATGTATGTTCTCTGTTTGGGCGCGTGGTTTAGTCCATCAACATTTCGAACTTAGGAAGGAAGGTTTGGTTGGGGTTGTTGCTCTGGGTTTAGGAAGAAGTAGCAGGCTAGCAGCTGTAGAAAAATTGTGCTTTCGACGCCTTTTCAGGGTGGTTTGCTCCGTTTGCTGGAGAATAGTCGCTTGCAGGTGGTTGTTTGGTTGGTTCATGTGAAGATGAACCGTGTCCGTCTGTGTGGTACAGTGCAAACATGAGATGTTTGCTAATGTCCAAATTTGTGGTGCTAGAATCCAAGTTTTAGCAGTACAGGCAATGATGCTTGAAAGTGATTTGGGCTGAGGCAAACGGCAAATGCCCGGTTCAAAATTTGGATATTTCTGTTGTGGGTGCCACAGAGACCAGAAATTATAGCTTAATAAGTTGAGTCGTGTGGAGCCTGACTGTTTGTTCTGACCTGCAGCTGTGACCGTGTCATTGCATATACTCTAGTATGTTATTACTTCTGGTAATTGCAGAGAAACTCCCCTGTCATAGAATTTTGTGGAGTACCATGACTCCATAAGTCTTGTTGAGTGTTGGCTGTTTATATGTTTATGTTTTATGGAAAACATTTTTTGAGAATTTCTTGATGGACCACTTTCCGTGGTGGCCGAATTATTGTAGATGTTCTTTTCTAGGCACATAGATGTTCTAATTTATCTTCCTCATGGGTAGAAGCTTCGACTTGAAATTATCTGTCTTGCATGTAAAGCTCCTGTTGATTTTTTTTACTGCATTTTCTTGTTGTAGTGCAGTTAATGTTGTGTACTGCCTGTTTTACTTTTGACTTCATTGGTTTTGTATACCATGAAGACATGAAGTTAGTCTGATGACCAACTCTTCTGCGTCTAGTGGTAACAAAATCATTCAAATGTCCTTTATTCATATGCTATACTTTTTGAAGATACGATATATTGAACTCTTAACTTTGTTGACCTGTTATAGTGAAAGAAAATTTTGCTCGGGCTCAAAGTTAAAAGAAATGACTGGAAGTGGGATATTCGCTGAGAACAGTGAAAATGATGATTCAGAGACTTCAAATCCTGCGAACAGAACTTCTGTGAGGATGTATCAGGTATTTCTTTTTCCTTGTTCAGAAACATGCCAGTCTTCCTCCTTTTTATTGAGAAATATGTGTTTCTCTTGTTCGTGCTGTTGTGGTGCCTTCTGGTAATAAGCAGGATTCTATATAATGTATGCTATGGATAGAGTAATAAGCAAAGACACACTTCATACTTCTTTTAAGATTTTAAGAAAAACTACTCTTCCATACATTAAACTAGAAAAAAAAAGAGTCACATCTGGAGAAATATCTTATTTCGTTTTGGTTTATTTTAGGTGCCATCAGTGTCCCGAGATATATCTTTCTCTTGGGCTGATTATTCAAAATCTCAAAACATTATATTCTTCTAGTAATATAATTATTAATGCCCTAACGTCTTTTTTCATAACAGCAAACTGTAACTGGAATAAGCCAGATCTCATTCAGTGCTGATGGAAGTGTTTCTCCAAAGAAGCCATCATCACTACCTGAGGTGGCTAAGCAGCGAGAGCTTAGTGGTACACTGGAGAGTGATGCTGAGGCTAAAATGAATAAGCAGCATTCTGAAGCCAAGAGCAAGGAGCTCAGCGGGAGTGATATTTTTGGTCCTCCTCCAGAGATCCCTGCAAGGCCATTGGCTGCTCGCAATATGGAGCTACAAGGAAATCTAGATTTTGCCCTTCCGCAGCTGAGAAGCGTCCACACATCAGTGAAAGTATCCAAAGTAAGTGACATGAGTATGAATATCCTGTTTATGTTTCTATGTCTCTCCATTAGTGACAGGAAATCAACCAAGCACTTACTATAGAAAAAAAATACTAGTACATCGTGATGTATATCTTCAATATAAACAAACTATCAAAACTGTTTCTGTTTCATATTGGCCAATGTGGAATTTCAGGCTTTTGTTGTTATCGCATCAATCTTTTGTAGGTAGACTGAATAATTTACTGGTTAGATACGCCAAAAAGGAATTCCTACACCTTTCTTTAGGGTACTACTACTACCTTTTTGTCCCTCTTGGTGATACAGGACATCGATACACCTTACAGGGAATGGATGCTTTGCATTGATATAGGTATAAGATGCATCAGCTACAGTTCAAAAAAAAAAAGATGCATCAGCCACAAATAGCAGCACAAAGGATGACATTTCTATTTGATAGATATTCGGCTTGCATGACATATTTTTGTGACATGCTGCATTGCCATATGTCATCACAATGTATTTACCCTGTTAGAATGAACATTTCACCCATAAAGAGTAAATTTCATAAAACTACAAATATTTTGACCAAATTATTAGAAAACTACAGATTCAACATTAAATTTATCATAGAATTATAGATTTAAGGTGGAGTATCACAAAACTATGGATTTAATAACAAAGTTATCGTAAAACTACAGGTTTAGTATTTCAATTTAATAACAAAACTTGGACGCTTATAACTCAAACATAACATTAGTGCTAAGGATTTCAACTACAGGTTTAGTTTTAATTTAATAACAAAATTTGTGACGTTTATAACTTAAACATAACATTAGTGCTAAGGATTTCAACCCCAAAATATGTAGTTTTGTGATAATTTTATTATTAAATCTGTAGTTTTATGATAAATTTATCGTTAAATTTGTAGTTGTGTGATAAATCACCTTAAATCTGTTGTTTTATGATAATTTATTCAAAGTATCTGTAGTTTTGTGAAATTTACTCATCCTTAAATTTGTATGAACTATGAACTGAATGCCTTTAGTCTGCTGGAGGTCCAAGCAACATCACGTTCAGTGAGGAGCCTGTAGTCAAGACGTCAAAGAAAATCCACAACCAGAAGTTCCAAGAGTTAACAGGCAACAACATCTTCAAAGAGGACGCTCCCCCAGCATCAGCTGAGAAATCTCTGAGCTCAGCAAAGCTGAAGGAGATGAGCGGCAGTGACATCTTCGCTGATGGAGCGGCTGCTCCCCGAGACTATCTCGGCGGTGTCCGCAAGCCCCCTGGTGGCGAGAGCAGCATTGCACTGATCTAATCACCATCTAGACTGCTCTAATCTGGATTGGCTACTTACCGTCATCGCTGAAGTCCGTGGCATGTGCGCTTCTTGTTCTTGGCCCCTGTTCCTTGATCATGGTTGAGAGCTGAGACCTTAATTATAATGGATGTCTTGGCCCTGATATCATGTAGAGTCAGCCGAGTATGATTCAGCTCATCTATTGTAAACTCAGCCTATATCTGTCTTCTGTTACTTGTGTATTACTAATCACCTCGGACTGAGACTATGCAATAAGATTTATAGGTTCATTTTGTCAGCTCATAATATTTGGGCTCACAACAAATTATTTTATTGTGTAAATTTCATTATACAAAATTTCATATAACCATGTATAGTTTTACTAAATTATCATAAACTATAAATTTAATTATCACAAAACTACAGATTAAAGGCTAAAGATTAAGTATCATAAAACTACAGATTTTAATATTGAGGTTATTACAAAAATACATATTCCAGAGTTTAAAGCTCAATTCTTTCTTCAACTCCAAACTTTTAATTTCATCATCTTCAAATGGTTAAATTGTGTGTACTTTACAATATATGTACACACACAAAATACTATAGATGTAGTGCGTTGTATTAACCCACCCACCCCTTGCGCGGCCATCTCTGTGCGGAAGAGAAACGCGTAGAGTCGAGACCGCCGACGGAGGGTGTTGTTACGCTCGATCCGGCGTCGCCGGCAGTGGACGCACCGGCCACTAGCGGATCTGGCCATCTGGGCGTAGGAGCCCTCTTCGTCGCCGCTGCGTCTCTCCGGCTCGCATCCGCTCTGGCATCCGGGCTGACCTTGGTGTGGGAGGCGACCGCCGCTGACTAGCGGTGGTGGCAACCATGGACGGTGAAATCCAGGGATTTCTGTACTCTGGCGGATGGGCGACGCCGGTGGCTGTGGGAAGCCGGCGGCATGCCCCTCTGGTTTCAGGGCTAGGCGGCCTCCCCAGGAACATCCAGCACGGATCTGAGGTGGAGGAGAAACGCGAGGAAGGCCCTCACCGGCTCCCTCTGGTGCATTTTCATCCGATGGTTGCCGCATGCCCGAATGGATCATCTGGACGCCCTTCTCCACATTTGGCGTCGGCTTCGTTGCGCTCCTCCATGGAGGGCCGGTGGTGCTCTCCTTCCCCGAACAGAGGAGGCCAGGCGGCGCTGCCGAGGAGGCGCAGAGGATGGATGTGTGATGTGCGATGTTGTGCAGTGCCATGTCGTGTTCTTGTTTTCTTGTGCTGCTTGCTCATTGAGCTTCTTGTTTTATTGATGCAGGGCCATGTCTGTTCTCGTCGTGATCGTCGCCGTTTTTGACGTTTAATCCATCAGCCACCACCTCCGTCACGGTCGTCGACATCATCTCCGCGAGCGCCCGAGTAAGGGACTCATGCCGCAGCAATGCCGAGCGGCGAGGTGCATGAGGCAGGCAGAGCTCTACGGCAAGTTCTTTTTCTTCAGTTGTCCAGTTTCAATCCCTTCCACCTTCCAGTTTGGTTTTGACTGCGATGAACCAGCAAGCTATTTTGACCATGCACATGAGATGTTCGATTGAACGCCGCAGAAACAATCTGCCACTTTGTTCATCGAACAACTTTGTTCTCGATGGTAAGAAACTTTCAAGTGTACACCATTGTGTTAGGAAACCAATTTTTGGTTGCCTAGCAGGAATTTCTTAAGAAGAAGCTTCCCCGTTTCAGTCTGCATACCTGCTTGCGTAGTGAACATAATTAGTTTGTTCTTTATGTAGGCACACGTCAGTACGCAAGGAGTGCCTTCAGTACTATGCTTGCGTAGTGAACATAATTAGTTTTTTCTTTATGTAGGCACACGTCAGTACGCAAGGAGTGCCTTCAGTACTGAGAAAGGTGATTTGCTGCATCACTGAAATTGAACTGAATTTGGAGCAGAAACTATACCCGCAGTTGAGTATTGCCTTACATTGCTATAACTATATGTAGCGTTTAGTTGAGTCTTATAAATGAACTTAAATAAGTAACAGTTATGGCATTTATGCATATGATTCCAGCAATTGAACCTGCCGTTCTACTATTTTTTTTATGCTTTCAAACCTGACATCATCCTAATTTGACTGATTGCTCATGAAAAAGCCCTGATAATGTCTCTATTGTTCCTGAAAGTTAGAAAAATCTATTCAAGCATATAAGCTAGATTTTGTCTGATGCTCAGTTTAGAAAACTCTCTTGAAATGATTTTATAAGTGAACAGGTTCACTGATATGAGATTGAAAGAAGTAAACGTTTCTTGCAATGTACGTAATGTTAAGATAATTTAGGTGAACTAAATCGTTATGCCTTTTTTGGTTTCTTCTGACACAGTCGTAGGTTTGATCCGGAGGCTGCGTGACCTTCAGACTCGTCCTTCTTCTCGGTTGGCAGACGTTGGGAGGAGAAGGCGTCACAGCCATACGTAGAGGAGGGGATGAAGGACGACGGAATCCGGTGACGGCTGTAGTGACTCCTCCAGCGCGCCGGGCGACGGCGAATGGATCTGGCAGCACGTCATGTCCTGCTCGTTCCTCAGGTCCAAAGCCAGTCCTGCTCGTGGTTGGGAAAAGCTGCCCAGCTCTGGTGTCGTACGGCCGCGTCGAGGAGACGAGCCCTTGTCGGCCCAGATGCGTGTGGCCACCGTCTCTCCCTCTCTGGTGCGTGAGCGAGGTGAGGTGAGTGTTGGCCTGGGGGGCATGTGCCATGCTCCTCATGCTGCTGCTGGTTCTTGCAGGAGGTGGCGGTGAAGAGATGCATCATTGACTGGTACTGATGATCAAGGACGCACCACCTGCTTTCAAGTGAGTTTCTTTGATCCCATCCTGCACATTGGCTTATTCTTCTCTACAATTTGTGATTTTCTCTATGTGCTGGGGATGATGTCCATGTAGCTACCAGAAGCTTTTATTCTTTCCTGCTTGATGTGGTTGTCTCCCTTGTATTTGTATAAAAAAAATGGATAACAAAGATGTGAAAGTAAATCTGAAATTTTTGCTATGGTCAACTGAACAAACTCTGAAATTGCTTTTGCTTGATGAACTAAACTCTGAGAAATGATTCTATGTTTGTTAGGTAGAGTTGTTCCCATCACACTAACGACTAGCTTTATATTACATCATTTCCATCAATTGCACAACCAACACAATATGTGTGCAGCAGAACATTGCAAATACTGGTATGTACAATAAATTAAGTGGTGAGGATTAATTACTTTGGTGATGGCATGTCAATATGATTATGTGTGTTTGATTCTCAATTTACTCTAGATATTTCTGACAATACAACAATATGTCACATTTAATTTTTAGCTTGGGTGATGCTTCAATGATTTTTGTTTCCTGTATTACTGCAAACCCTGTGCTAATATTTGTGTGGAGTTGTTTTGTTGCCCTTTAGGTGGTACATGCAGAAGAGCCCTAGGTACAGGCAGAGGAGGAAAGTCATCTGTCGCATCTCTCGTCTCTGCTGCTCAAAAGGCTAAAACTATACAATTTTGTGCCTCTACATGGACTACACACCAGTAAACATTGGGAAGTCGAAGGTGAGGGTTCCTTGGAGTTTTCCCCCCTTTAAGATTTACTCAATTGGTCTGATTCTATTCCGATTTCGGCGACGATTGGGCTCCGATTCGAGTGTCGCGGTGTGGGGATTGGGCGGCTAGGGTTCCGGTTCAAGTGGTGTTACGATTGGCTAGTGCTTTATTACGGATTAGGGCCTTGGGTTCCCAGTTGATCGTGCATGATTTGTTGTAATGCTTGTGGCAATTCAACAATTGCGAAGTTAACTTTCCTGGATTAGTCTTGCCATTCGGTGAACACGATTTGCCTGAAAGCGTGTCTGTTTCTATGTCACTTATAGAATCAAAGTGAATTATCCCTGCAAAAGAGAGAGAGAGAGAGAGGGGGAGGATATTCAAAGTGAAATAGATCCTCCAGTTAGCACCTTGTGTTGTCAAAGTATGTTTTTGCCAGTAGCTTTTCAATGGTGATTCATTGATGGAGTCTGCCATTGCTTCCCTGAATTTCATGGCCACGACTTTAGCAGAAGTGAGTTCTATGTCTCTGCTATCCATCTGTTTATCCAACTATTTTTCTTCGCTATATATTATGCTTTTTCAGCACATGTTCTCCAATCTTGTATTTGAAAAGATTTTTGTATGAGCTGGAAACCTTTTATGAATGCCTACGTACTAGAGATACATCTCTGTGTTATTTTCTGAACAAAGTGAAAAATAAGTCGCCTATGATAAAATGGCAACTTACTTTGTGCAATGCAATACACTAATTTATTTTTTAAAGATCTTTTTTAATTGGTGATTGATAGTGTGGATGATCTCCTTATACCTTTTCTTATTTTCTTTTCATTCCATATCAATGAAAGTAATATATTTTTCCATCCAGGTGAAATTTGATCTCTTAGTCATTCGGCACTTATCTTGTTTCACAAATCATTTATTAAATTTTCCCTGTATCCGACGTTTACAGGGAAAAAGCATATTTTCACTGTATCCCTGTGCCAAGCATATTTTCTTTGTGGGATTGACCAATCACTTTCTTGGAAAAGCTGAACCCTGTTCCGAATGTAAACTGCGAAATTTTGAGCCGGTTTGACATGCACACCACAGTATAGTCATGCACTAATGATTTTTATTTCACAGTGTGTCATACACATCACATTGTGAACAGGTACATTGACAGACCAAAATTTTGATTTCACGTATATGCTACTTGTACTCTAGATTCAATATTCGTGGGTATCATACGTATGTTTAATGAGACAAAATAATCCACGCATGAAAAAAATATAATACGTTTGTAATACTGTTAACGATGAAATTTGGTAAGCCTCGAAATCATCGTCAGCCTAGAATCAGTATCGGTTTAAGAGTCCTGGAATCGGCCGATCGGTATTATTAATCGCTAGCAGTTGTGTTCTTGATGGATTCGGTTTAGCAGATAGATTAATTAAAGGAAGTTTATTCAGAAGAGTCCGAGTTCAAGGAGAATATGGCATGACAGTTTATCTATTAATTAGGCAGAGTTGTTAGTTTCCTTTTATCTTTAGGAAAGTGTGTTTAGTGTTCGATAAGGACTTTATATTTTTCCTTTTATCTTTAAGAAAGTTTGCGTCGTATTCGATATGGACTAGTATAAATATGGGTATAAATATGTACACCCAGGGTCCTGGAATCTATCTCTCGATCAATACAACTTCAGCGCATCGCCACCCTTTTTACTTTACCTTTCAATAAATTCTTGTTTCAAGTTGGGTTGCATCGGTTTCGATCTCTGACGAGTTGTCGGGATTAGTGCTTCCATCACTTCGACACTCTAATCTTGCCCATGTAAATCGTCGAGTTATCATATACGTTATATAATCTAGATTAACAATATTTTTTACTTGCATCGGCCGATCTCTATCTAGTGTTTTATCGATATCGGCTAGATTACTTTGTTGACTTAGATTATATAATGTATCCACCACTCTGAAAATCAGTCAAAGACTTGATTGTCTGGATATTATGTTTCTTTTCATACTTAGTACTACATCAGTTAAGTTTGATCTACTAAGTTATGCTTAGAACCATAATAGCTTAGAACCATAATCTCTAGCTTACTTCTTGATTGCCAATAAGGGTTTCATCGGGGTTTCAGCCGATGAGTTATCTCGACGTTGAATCGGCTTGTAAGGATTGCATACAAGTTGGATTTAGCCGATTGCAACAAATGTTTCACTGTTTATCTAATCGTTTGGATTTAACGATATCGGATCTCCAGCCGATGAATGTTTTAACCTTCGGATCAGTCCTTATTCAATCTATCATTACTAGCCGATTGGTTTCTACTGGACTATATCGTTGTTTCATTGCATTATTACCAACCAATTGTATTTATATCATTATCTACATTGGATATATTGCCGATTGTTCACAACCCTATCGATATCGGCTAGTATCGGTATCGGCTGGAATAACTACATCGGTTTATCATCCGATCAGCTCTTTTGATCTTCAATTTATATATCTTATCAGTTGCAGGATCAAACTGACTGACACATCCGTATCTCATCATTATTTTGGACCTACACTGGAGCTAAGCAGACCTCCCAGGCCATCATGTTTTCACGTCAACAAATACAAAATTTCTACAGAATGTGACATAGTTAACCTAGGCTAACTTATTTTGCGACATAAGTTGTATGCTAGTTTTGAATGGATATGTCTATTTAACTTGATTAAGGCGGAGTTCTAACCTTCGACTCTATAGACAAAAACTTTTTTAGTTTTCATTAGCATTTTTTCAAACTACTACTAAATGGTGCATTTATTTCCAGATTTTTAGTTAATTATGCCGCCAAAAACCAAAACGGTGAAATGAACGGCCACCCATTTCAAAACTCCCATTAACATATATCTAGATATTCATATGAATTTAGGGTAAAAGTCCATGTTACCCCTTAACTATTTCAACAATTTAGATTTAGTACTCTCTCCATCCCTAAATATAAGGGATTTTGGTTAGATGTGACGTATCCTAGTACTACGAATCTAAACATGCTCAGTTGAACAGGGTAATTCGGACCTTTCCTATATCCCCTTGGAGTTTATCTGTTTCCAAGACCCAACCCTGAGCCCCCGACTCGTCCGCCACTCGTCGCGGCGTCTCCCTCGCCACATCGGGCAATTAGGGTTTGCGGTGCCACCACTCCGCACCTCTGCCCCGCCGATCATCTGCTCCTCCTAACCACGCCCCTCCCCCAGTGGTCGCGAACTGCACACCTCCCCAAGACATCATTGACCGCACCATGGCTAACGGCGTCCACGGGTCCAGCTCTACGCGAGCGTCTGCACCACCCCCTCTCTGCCCTTCCACCCCGCCCTTCCGCGCGCCAACCCCAAACGTCACCGACGGCACCATAGGTGACGGTGGTCTCAGGTCCATCTCGGGGCGACCGTCTGCACAGGCCCCACTCCGCCCTTCTGCCACGCCCTTCCGGGCTTCTCCGCTAGGCGTTGTCGACCGGACCATGTCTGACCTTCAGTCGCGGGTCCAACTCATCGACGCTGGCCTCGCTCCGCCCGTCCGCTCCGCCTGTCAGCTCCCCTATCCTAGGCCTTGCCGGCGGCGGCATTACTAACGGCCATGGTGGGTACGTATCGGGTCCAAGTCCCAGCATCGGTTATAACTTCACCATCACAGATTCAAATCCGGCGTCCATACAGTTTGGTAACGCATTCTTACCTCACACTCAGTGCTTTCATGGCCAAGGAACTCAGCTATCTGAGCAAGGAGCGGCTGTTCATTTACAAGAGCAAGCATGTTTGCTATGTTCTGTTGGAGCCCAACATGTCCATGGTGGTCTTCCGCATGTTGTCCAACATGTTATTGGTGTTCCTGGCGTTGGCTTTCATTCTGTAGCACTCCCATATGATTATGACGGATCTTCAGTAGTGAGCCTATCACATGGACCCCAACAATTGTACCCAAAAACCCCCACTACAGTCAATCCTACCCAGCAGTTCTCGAACATACTCAGTTGAAGCCAGCACTTACCCAGTATGGTCAAACCATCCGTGGAGTACCCCCACACGCCCAATCACTTCAGCAACAATCATACCCAACATTGCTTCCATATTATCAACGCATTCAAGTCGGAATGATCAGCGCATTCAAGTCTCACCTCAGCCTCGAAGGAATGATCAGCGCATTCAAGTCTCACCTCAGCCTCGAAGGAATGATCTATGCATAGGAGACTTTGTTCTGCAGTTCTTCGAAGGTTCTTTGGCGCAACGCCGTAGAATCTTCTCTGGAGCTAAGTTCATCACCGCGAAGAAGAGAGGAGCGAATTTACTGTGTCAAGCATACCGGACAACCATTCGCATGCATAGGAGCAACAAGAGTTGGGGAGGTGCGTTTAATGAAGCAAATATAAGAGTCACAGAAAAAGGTTGTTTATATATTAATTTGGATTCGGACAGGCATTTACCTGGAACTACAGATACTTTTTGTGTGATTTGCTTAGGATCACCCAATTGATCGAAGCATTCTTCAAGGTGGATGGAGTTTCTGCAATATACGTGCGTCATCTCTTCGATTTCTGCATGAGACTCCACAGCAAAGGTGCAAGTTATCTTTGAGGTTCCAGGTCAACTTGATAGACACCTCGAGTTCATCTATAGCTGTTGACGACGAAATTTGGTAAACCTCGAAGTTATCATCGTCCTAGAGTTAGGATCGGCTTCAGATTTCTGGAATCGGCCGATGGGCATTATCAGATCGCTAACAGTTGTGTTCTTGATGGATTCGGTTAAGTAGATAGATCAAGCTTATCCAGAAAAGTCCGAGTTCAAGAAGGATGCGGCATGGCAAGTTTATCTATTAATTAGGAAGAGTCTGTTAGTTTCCTTTTATCTTTAGGAAAGTGTGTTTAGTGTCCGATAAGGACTTGATGTATTTTCTTTTATCTTTAGGAAAGTTCGAGTCGTGTCCGATATGGACTAGTATTTACCCATGGGTATAAATATGTACACCCGAGGTCCATGTAAATTATCTCTCGATCAATACAACTACTCTCGGCGCATCGCCACCCTCTTTCTGAGGCTTTTACTTATCAAACCGGCGGAATTTGGCACCTGACGCGCGGCTGCATCGGCTTTCGATCTCCGGCGAATGAGCAAGCCCTATGTTCCGTCAGGTCCTGGTGAATTTATCGGCTACATTGGTGTTGTTCAAGGCTGTATCGCTTCGATCTCTTGGATCGCTCTGGTTCGGTTGATATATTTACCTGATACAATTCTATCTTAATTGCATTGTGTTTAGAGACGCATCGGTTTAGTTGGGACTATCTCGGTTAAGTCTGATCTTCTGTCTTAGCCAATATATCTCTACAATCACAATGTTATTTTAAATGGATTTGTTATATCCATCACATTAGACAGATCTATCGGTTCATTAAGTATTAGATTATCATATACAATCTCGTGCTGCATCGGTTAGGTTCGACCTACTAGATTGTTGTTGATAATATAAATCTTGTTAAGCCGATAGTTTCATGCTAATGTCTTATCGGAGTGCTAGCCGATGAGTTATCATATACGTTATATGATCTAGATTAACAATGTTTTCTACTTGCATCGGCCGATCTCTATCTAGAGTTTTGTCGATATCGGCCATATTACTTTGTTGGCTTAGATTATATAATGTATCCACCACCCTGAAAATCAGTCAAAGGCTTGATTGTCTAGATATTATGTTTCTTTTCATAATTAGTGCTGCATCAGTTAAGTTTGATCTACTAAGTCGTGCTTAGAATCATAATCTCTAGCCCGCTTCTTGATTGCCAATAAGGGTTTCATCGGGGTTTCAGCCGATGAGTTATCTGGATGTTGTATCGGCTCAGAGGATTACATATAATTTGGATTTAGCCGATCCCAACAAAGGTTTCACTGTTTATCTAATCATTTGGATTTATTGACATCGGATATCCAGCCGATGAATGCTTCAACCTTCGGATCAGTGCTTATTCAATCTATCATTACTAGCCGATTAGTTTCTACTGGATTATATTATTGTTTTATTACATTATCATCAGCCAATTATCTTTATGTCATTATTTACTCAAGTATCAAGATCTATACTGGATATCGGCTGGTATCGGCATCGGCTGGAATCACTCCATCGGCTTGTCAGCCGATTGGCTGTTTTATCTGCTGTTTACACATCTTGTCAGTTGCAGGATCAAACTGACTGGCACGTCCGCATCTCATTATTATTTTGGACCTGCACTGGAGCTAAGCAGATCTCCCAGGCCATCGTGTTTTTTACGTCAACACCTTTTGGCACGCCCGGTGGGACACGATTTTTATACCTACATGTCTGAAGAAGAAGTCGACGCCAAGATCATGGTCACAATGGAGGATTTGACGGAGGAACAAAAGTAAGATTTGGAGAAATTTAAAGCTGATTTTCGAAAACGTTATCTTCAATCTTTCGTCATGACATCACAAGGGCCAATTCAGAAGACTCAATTCCCCGAGCCAATGATTGAAACGCTTCAAGATAAAATTGATGGAGCAATTCATCATGTATTGTTTAATCAATCTGGAGTTTTGATGGACACATTGCAAGATTTGATCAAGGGAAAAGTTGATGAATTAATTATTCAAAGAGGCCAACTCAGGGGGTAGATTAAATGTCACACCCTGATCTGGCACCGCCGTACAACGGCACCTGACAGGGGCGCGTCGTAGGAGAAACGGCGCGAACCGCTTCCTACGAGACCGCGATATCGGTACCAGTCCCATGACATAGCGCTGGTACCCACGGTGACAATTATGAATCATTGCAACCCTTAGTTTAAATAGGGGACTTATTTACCTTAACTTAAGTTGCAGCTCTCGAGAGAACCTGAGATTGCAATAGACGACGCGAAAGCAGCAACATCAGAGACCACGGCAGCGGAAACCAACGAACTAACACCCGACACCACAGGCGACGGCTGGGAACCAGGACGAAACCCTAATCTTCACTTCTCTTTGACTTCACCTTCAGGACGGAGGAACTATATATATAGAGCAAGGGTGAGTACTTACGTACTCAGCAAGTCACGGGAACTTAGGTGTTTAGTGCAAGCTTGAAAAATGGGAAAAGTTGTTTTGCAAATCCTTTATTTGGAACCATTTTGAAACCACTAAGTGATTTTCTTCTTTTTAAATTTAGGTCGAAAAGAGACTTGCGTCTCAATTCAACTTAAGAGATGCTTTCCAACAACTCAACTGGTAATGTCCCGACCTCCCAGGTCGGTTCATTAATTCTCAGCTCACACAGCCATTTCACTTGATTAAGTAGCTCCCTGAGCCATTTTCATCTTTCTCGGACTCCAAGAGTCCCGCTGCCCCGCAGCACAACATTCTGCTTCCTCCCGGGAAGCCTAGTCTATGATACCCTCAGACATCCTGGATCACACAGACCCGTTCCTGACCACTCAGGTCATCCATCTGCCACATAGGCTGATTCTGGTAACGATTTCCAATCCACAACATTTTTCACAAAGCACAGGCAAACAAATCTGCGCAACGGGAATCACCTTGTATCCGCCCATGACCGTGGGCACGGCTGTTCGAACAGTTTATTAACCACTGCAGAGGGGTACGCTTTACCCACATAACGCGAACTTACTCCAGACACTGGCCGGTGTCGGAGGTTCGTGACAAAGCCTTTTCAAAGCTAATCCTAGGTCACCTCATACCACATAGAGGGTCTCCCTGACAAACATCAGGCCAACTCCGGCTTTCCATACAGGACTCCCGGTTGCCTTCCTCTGTTTAGGACTCCCAGGATGTCTCTACCGCCACATCTTGGCTTTCCACCCCTATTGGCATACAAGATTTCCCAGAAGCAGCAAATTACTTAGCCAGGGTGTCCCATTCCACCATGTGGTTGCACTTGCTATGCTCGGATGTAATCCCCACAGGAATCGGTCCTTATATGCGAGTACGGGAACAACACCACGCAGGCGCGACACCCGCATCGCGAGATTTCACAATCAATTTTATTTTCAAAACGCCGACACCACGTGTCGGGTTTTCAAGGCTTCTCAAACCCATTTCCCAAGTTTTCGACAAACAACGGTGTATGTGGAGTAATTGGTACTCGTGCTCAAAGAGCACGGATACCAAAGTACCACAAAGGTGGAGCGACAAGGAATCAGGGTATATCGGCCTACAGGAAGTAGTGCGACTACTAGGTAGGTCCGTCGGTTTGGCACGCAAACCGGGCCAAGCAAGTTAAGTGTGTACTCCTAATAATGCATGTTGCAAACAAAATAATAATGACTTTTCCATTATAGGGGCAATATAATCAAGGGTGACTTGCCTTGCTCAAGGTCTTCACGAAGCTTCTTGAAATCCACACTCGGACGAAAATCCACAACCGCAACTATACGCAAACAACGAAAACCTACACAAGGACCAAAAGAAGGACCCTATTTAGAATAAATAATAGTGCCATTAGATAGATCTCAATTTTTGAGAAATTTTGGAAGTTGAACGGAGTCAATCGGACGAACGGTTGAAAAGATATGGATTTTCTAAGATTAATTGATTTTCTGTCTAAAGGAAAAGAAATTAATAAATTCCCTGGAAAAAGAAAAAGGACAGAGGGGCGGCGTCTGGAATTTTTTCGGCCGGCGAGAGTTTGGCGAGGCGGCCCACGGGCGAAGCGGCCGACGGCCTAGCGCAGGCGCGCGGGGGGGGGGGGGGGGGGGGGGGGGGGGGCAGAGGCCTGCGGGCCGGAGGAGAAAGAGGCGGCCCATTGGCTGGCCGCGAGCGCGCGGGGTCGAGCAGGCCGAGCGAGGGACACGGCCCACGCGGCGCGACGCAGGCCGGGGGGGCGGCAGGCCGTGTATGGCTGGTGGGCTGCGGGGGCGAGCAGGCCGGCTGGGGCGGCCCAGCGACGCATGTGAGAGAGAGAGAGGTAGACCGGGTCAAGGGAAGTGTGGGGCCCGCGGTGGGTTCCACCACTGGTTTCCTTCTCCTCTTCCTCCTTCTTTCTTCTCTTCTCCTTCCTTCCTGTTTCTTCTCGTTTCTTCTTCTCTGTGTTCTTCTTCTTTTCTTCTCCTCTTCTCCGCTGCTTGCCCGAGAGTGGGAGAGTGAGGGGGGAGGGATGCGGCCGACGAGGTGGGGCGGTGGCACGGCCGGGCGCGGCAGATCGAGGCGGCGCCGCGAGGGAGTGGGGTGAGGGGGAAAGGGGCGTGCGGCATGGCTGCACGCGGCGCAGCTAGTGGAGGCGAGCGGCGGCGGCGGCTAAGGCCTACGGGAAGAGGGGGAAGAAGGGGCGGCGAGGGCGGTTACCGCGGGGAGGAGAGGGGCGCCGAGTCGGGGAAGAGGAGGCGCGGCCGGGGAGGAGGAGGGAGTCGGCGCGGCCGGCGTGGGCTCCGCGCCGCGCGTCCGCGGCGGCGTCTGGCGGCGAGCGACGAAGAGGGAAATGGCGGCGACAGAAACGGGGGCAGCGGCGTTCTTGGAGGAGAGGATGGGGAGGAGCAGTCGAATGGGAAAGGGAGGAGGATTTTATAGGGGGAGCGCGCGGGGAGAGGTGGCTCATGGGTGTGCGCGGGCGCGGCGTCCACCGGCGCTAGTAACCAAGCACGGCAGGGGAAAGACGCCGGTGAGGGGAAGGAGGAAAAGGGGAAGGGGAATGGGACTCTGCCCCTTTCCGAAATGGGAAGGGAGAGAGAGAGAGGAAGAGGGCTACCGGCTGCGGCTCCGAGGCTTGGCCTCTTGCGCGCAGGCGGCGCAGCGCGGCAGGCCGGTCGCAGGCGGCAACCGGTGGTTTGAACGACATCGGTGACAACGCGAATCGAGAGAGAGAGAGAAAACAGGGAGAGAGGGAGAGGATTGCTGCGGGAGAGAAGCAAAAGAGAGAGAGAGACAGAGAGAGACAAACGAGAGAGAGATGACAGAGAGAGAGAGAGGGAGAAGGGAGGCAAAATAGACTTCTGCAGAGAAATTTTATTGGAGAGGATTCAAGGAGAGGGGATAAAATGAATTATGAGAGTGAGAGTCTGAGGGGGAACAATTCGATGGGATTTGCGGGTAGGGTTTAAGGAGAGAAATTCGAACATGGAAATTCGAACTCCCGAGGATTTTTAGAACGGAAATTTTTGAGGAGGTGGTTTTTGCCAACGAGGAGAGGAAATCACGGATAGATTTTAATTGAGATCCATGGCACAACTTAGAGTCTCACACAAAGAAAGAAATTTTCGCGAATAGGGTTTTATTAATTTAGTTTTTAACGTCTCGCAAAAAGCGGGGCGTTACATTAAAGAACAACAACACTATCGGCCAGAGGAACTTCAAGAGCATCAATGTGGAGGAGAACAATGCCATCAGAAGAACAATGGTTGGGCCGATAGAATTGTGAAGTTAGTAGAGGAGCAGTTTGGACTTAGACCTAAAGAGCATATTCACATGTATCGGCTACCATATCCTGAATGGTTCAATAGAGTTCCACTTCCATACCGATACAAGATTCCAGACTTTTCCAAGTTTTCAGGGCAAGATGATACATCTACAATGGAACATATTAGCCGATTCCTAGCGCAATGTGGGGAGACATCGGCTGAAGAAGCTTTGAAAGTTAGACTTCAAATATCTGCTGTTTACACATCTTGTCAGTTGCAGGATCAAACTGACTGGCACGTCCGCATCTCATTATTATTTTGGACCTGCACTGGAGCTAAGCAGATCTCCCAGGCCATCGTGTTTTTTACGTCAACACCTTTTGGCACGCCCGGTGGGACACGATTTTTATACCTACATGTCTGAAGAAGAAGTCGACGCCAAGATCATGGTCACAATGGAGGATTTGACGGAGGAACAAAAGTAAGATTTGGAGAAATTTAAAGCTGATTTTCGAAAACGTTATCTTCAATCTTTCGTCATGACATCACAAGGGCCAATTCAGAAGACTCAATTCCCCGAGCCAATGATTGAAACGCTTCAAGATAAAATTGATGGAGCAATTCATCATGCATTGTTTAATCAATCTGGAGTTTTGATGGACACATTGCAAGATTTGATCAAGGGAAAAGTTGATGAATTAATTGTTCAAAAAGGCCAACTCGGGGGGCAGATTAAAGAATAACAAAACTATCGGCCAAAGGAACTTCAAGAGCATCAATGTGGAGGAGAACAATGCCATCAGAACAACGATAGTTGGGCCGATAGAACTGCGAAGTTAGTAGAGGAGCAGTTTGGACTTAGACCTAAAGAGCATATTCACATGTATCGGCTACCATATCCTGAATGGTTCAATAGAGTTCCACTTCCATACCGATACAAGATTTCAGACTTTTCCAAGTTTTCAGGGCAATATGATACATCTACAATGGAACATATTAGCCGATTCCTAGCGCAATGTGGGGAGACATCGACTGAAGAAGCTTTGAAAGTTAGACTTTTTCCATTGTCTTTGACTGGATCGGCTTTCACATGGTTTTCATCATTACCTCCATATTCTATCAAGGGATGGGCCGATCTTGAGGAACAGTTTCATGAATATTTCTTTGCTGGAATTGATGAGATGAAGCTTTCAGACTTGATATTGGTTCAGCAGCAAAAGGGAGAATCGGCTATGGAATATATTCAAAGATTTCGCAATGTTCGCAGCCGATGCTACAGTTTGAGCCTAAGTGATGAACAGCTAGGATCTTGCATTCCAAGGATTGTCAGCACCTATCAGAGACATGTTCTTTTGCCATGAGTTTGACAATCTGGCTCATCTAGCGCAGACGACATCGGCTTACGAGAGCCAATTGCAAGAAGCAAAAGAAGATCAATTTTGGAGTACTCAAGGCGAGATATAAGAGAATTTTGAAGCATGAGTCTTCATACTCCAAAACTGGGGGGCATGTGTTGACGATGAAATTTGGTAAGCCTCGACGTCATCATCGGCCTAGAGTTAGGATCGGCTTCAGATTTCTAGAATCGGCCGATGGGCATTATCAGATCGCCAACAGTTGTGTTCTTGATGGATTCGGTTAAGTAGATAGATCAAGCTTATCCAGAAAAGTCCGAGTTCAAGAAGGATGCGGCATGGCAAGCTTATCTATTAATTAGGAAGAGTCTGTTAGTTTCCTTTTATCTTTAGGAAAGTGTGTTTAGTGTCCGATAAGGACTTGATGTATTTTCTTTTATCTTTAGGAAAGTTCGAGTCGTGTCCGATATGGACTAGTATTTACCCATGGGTATAAATATGTACACCCGAGGTCCATGTAAATTATCTCTCGATCAATACAACTACTCTCGGCGCATCGCCACCCTCTTTCTGAGATTTTTACTTATCAAACCGGTGGAATTTGGCACCTGACGCGCGGCTGCACGGCTTTCGATCTCCGGCGAAGGGGTAAGCCCTACGTTCCGTCGGGTCCTGGTGAATTTATCGGCTATATTGGTGTTGTTCAAGGCTGCATCGCTTCGATCTCTTGGATCGTTCTGGTTCGGTTGATATATTTACCTGATATCTCAATTCTATCTTAATTGCATTGTGTTTAGAGACGCATCGGTTTAGTTGGGACTGTCTCGGTTAAGTCTGATCTTCTGTCTTAGCCGATATATCTCTACAATCACAATGTTGTTTTAAATAGATTTGTTATATCCATCATATACATTATATCTCTAATATTGTTCATGTAAGTCGTCGAGTTATCATATGCATTATATAATCGAGATTGACAATATTTTCTACTTGCATCGGCCGATCTCTATCTAGAGTTTTATCGATATCGGCTATATTACGTTGTTGGCTTAGATTATATAATGTATCCACCACCCTGAAAATCAGTCAAAAGCTTGATTGTCTAGATATTATGTTTCTTTTCATACTTAGTGCTGCATCAGTTAAATTTGATCTACTAAGTCGTGCTTAGAACCATAATCTCTAGCCCGCTTCTTGATTACCAATAAGGGTTTCAGCGGGGTTTCAGCCGATGAGTTATCTGGATGTTGTATCGGCTCAGAGGATTACATATAATTTGGATTTAGCCGATCCCAACAAAGGTTTCACTGTTTATCTAATCATTTGGATTTATTGACATCGGATCTCCAGCCGATGAATGCTTCAACCTTCGGATCAGTGCTTATTCAATCTATCATTACTAGCCGATTAGTTTCTACTGGATTATATTATTGTTTTATTACATTATCACCAGCCGATTATCTTTATGTCATTATTTACTCATGTATCAAGATCTATACTGGATATCGGCTGGTATCGGCATCGGATGGAATCACTCCATCGGCTTGTCAGCCGATTGGCTGTTTTATCTGCTGTTTACACATCTTGTCAGTTGCAGGATCAAACTGACTGGCACGCCTGCATCTCATTATTATTTTGGACCTGCAGTGGAGCTAAGCAGATCTCCCAGGCCGTCGTGTTTTTTATGTCAACAATAACCATCCATCTTTTGGACTTTGAATTGAAAGGATGGATTTGGTGAAAGGGATGGTTATGACACTGAAATGCTGCTCTACAACTGAAACTAATTTGATAAAGCAATCATGGATAAAGCATCAGAAGCGTATACAACCCCGCATTGGAGGGTTGATATTCATGCAGTCCCAATATTAAATGATGTTCTATGGAGAAACACAAACAAGAATAATCGATCAACACTCGATTTTCCTTTGTCAAATGTAGCTTTTCATAGATTTATATTTTGTAGGCATTCTTTGAACACGAACCAGAACGAACCTTGGTATCAGTGGCGTACCTGGATTTTTTAACTGGGGGTTCACTAAACTAGTTAGTTTATAAAATAACATAATATCTTATTATTGTATAATATTATATTTTTAATATTTTATTTTATTTTATTCTAAATAGGTATAATAATGAAGATTATTTTTTTTCAATAATTTACATCGTATTTTCTATATTATAAGTTATTTTAGTTTTTTCCTTAATTTTAATTTCTCTAACATTAACCTAGTTTAGAGAAAAATGCATCGACATATGTAATAACCAATAAATGTTATACCCATCTAATTAATTTTAAGTTTTATAACACAACATTTGACATGCAATTGTATATAGTAAAAGTCACAACTCTCTTGAGCAATATTCATAGTGCAGTATGATCATTAGATTCATAACAAATGTCACTCTATAATTTATCCATCTAAATTATAGATACTTATATGACTATATAGCATTGGATATTATATTCATATATTACTAGTTAAGAGAATTCAAGATTATGTTGATGAAAAATCTCTTAAATTCTTAAACTAGTTAAATAACTTGGATGTCACAGGAACTGCTAGTAACTCGTGTAAAATTTACTACTAACTAATGTTATTAATATGTCATGAGAATTACTACTTACTTATGTAAAAAATATAAACAATATACATTACATAGCGTGTGTACATAAAGTAGCTAGCATTGTTTAGCTGCAAGATATGGTGGCTAGAGCGAGCATTATCATTATTGAAAGTAGAGAAGAATAAGATAACAAGAAGAAGATGGAATAACAGAAAAATTCCATGATAAATTTTTAGTTTTACCTGTGGTAAAGAACAAATTTGTGTTAAAATTATGAAATATTAATAATATTACTAAACTATTGATAAATTTGAGTATATTATACCATGGATGTGAGTAATTTTTTCCTTCATGTCCGTGGTTTGTTAATAACCTCCTCTATTTCTTAATTTCTCTCAAAGTCCTATTAGGATGGCACATTGAGCTGACAAGTGTACTGGTTTGAATCAAATGGAGAAACAATTTGATTAGATTATTTTTATTGGTAGCCTAGGAAGTAATATTAATCATGACTAGCTATATTTTTTTGGTGCCACATTTTTTAATAAAAAATCAAAACGTATATCGTGAATTCGATATATTACAATTTCAATTCCATATATTTATACTATAAATTTTAAATCTTAGAACATGTTTTTTCAATGCTCGTCTTATAGGAACTATGAAAAAATAATTATCTATTTGATTAGATTATTTTTATTGGTAGCCTAGCCGATGTGATTAGGTGAAACCGGCTCTGTCTGTATGGTGAATTAAATAAAACAAACCCTAAATATGTCTTATCGGCTGTAATACTATCTATTTGGTTTTTATCAAATAGTTTCTAGATAGTATTATGAAAATAGCTGATGGTCCAATATTTAGAGCAAAATAGATAATATACTGGTTAATACTCCAGTGCAACCTTATATAGACAAATCAATCTATATAAATATGCCAAATAATGATCAATCCCCACATATGATGATCTGGCCGAGATTGATTAAGACTTGATATATTTATAAAGAGTGATCTATCTATATAAGTGGAGAATATACATAAAGCAAGTTAAAAGGTATGCATTATTATGTATATTAGGTAAGATCGGCTGAAACTCTGATACTATCCTTAGTTATGATTAAGAACAGACTTTGTTTTAAGTTTCAAAATAGGGCTAAGGTCGATGTAACTCGAAGTATATGAAGACACAGTAAAACAAAGACGTTCAAGTTATTAATCACTTTTGGGATGGTAGATACCTTAGTTAATATAATGCAGTAGAAGAATTTAGCCGATAGCTGCTTAAACCCTAAAACAGATCTCAGCCCATAGGGCTAAATTAATCTACTAGTGCTAAATTAACTAAGATCTATGATAAATGACGGTTACAAAGAAGAGAATAACATGTCTAAAGTGACATGTTAGCCTCGACAGTGCAATCCATTGAGACAAGTTTACCTCTCGTAGAAGATCGCAGACGATGCCCCAACTTGAAGCAAGAACACGTCGAAAAGTAACGAAAAAGGTGACGATGCGCCGAAAGTTATATTGATTCTATGTGTCCCTAATTACAAACTATAGGGTAATATTTATACCCAAACATTACAATGTGCCCACATATGACACCACTCTATCTCTCTAAGTTACAAAAACAAACGAACAAGTCCACATGGCGGACTCTTTCCATAACTCTAATTCAAACCGATATTAATATCCTAATTAATAGATACAATTATCTTTAATGGGTTCTATCCCTATGTGGCAATACGCGGTTATTCCAATCTAGGCCCAAACCGAGCCCAAGTCAAACCGTATCGGCTCAATCCAAACCTAACTCTATTTTCAACCGATGCGACGTCCAGCCGATGCGCAGTCAATCTTCAATCTGACTCGATTCCACCTCAAAATCTGCTTCGATTTTGTTTCTTCCACTTCGAGTCTGATGCAAATTTCCGTTGCTAACACCTGGGAACTGCTAGAGACAGGGACCGAGGACAGTCCAGGTCCCTCATCAACTTGTGCATTGGCGCCTTGGTCCCACTACCACTTGGGGCAGCCGACGCCTCCTCCTGCTCGGCCGACTCCTTCTCTTTCAAGGAGGTGCTAGCCTAGTGGTCGATTAGAGGGCCGATAACGTCCGTTAGTGGTAGGTCATGGATGATTTAAGATTACTACTTCTTCGGATACGATAGAGCAGACGAGAAGTGGAAGTCTGAATTCACATACATTGATGATAGAGTCCTTCTCTGCAGTGTCGAGGTCGCACACCAAGGTTGGGACTTTTTCCGCAGTCGACCGCCCGTCGATCACGATCTGGCCGACTCGGGCGGCCACGGTGGCGTTGTCGAGGACTGCATACAAAGACGAATGTTGGTGGTCAGGTGAGATTAAATCGAGAACGTGGCTTGAAGTCTGGAGGGTTGCGAGAATGAATACCCTGAACTGAAAGTCGTGTCTCGTCCTTCACCCCTGTATAGTGGAATGCAGGGTGAGAACGAGCTTGTATGGCTGGATCCTACGATGTATGAAGTCTTCTGCGACTTCATACCTTGTCAACCCTTGATCTCGGAGCTCCTTAATCTTGTCAACAAAGACTTGGAGCGAGGGGGTCATCAAAGGTTTGGCTGTGAACGAAGGAGTGCGGTCAAGCTGCTCATTCAGGGCGGATAGATTGGATGGGTGGTCCTCTACATGGAGATAAAACCATTTTCGTCTCCACAAAGTCCTAGAGGTATGGTACTGGAAAGGGATATACTTCGCCTTCATACCATCTCGAAGACGAAAACCGCAACATCCGAAAACCCTACAGGATTCCATCCACCTCAACTCATACAAATGCCTAAATAAATCTAGAAAGGGCTCAACTCCAAGGAAGGCTTCACTAAGGTGGACAAAGATGCTAAGGAAAGCGATGGAGTTGGGGTTCAAATGAAGGTCAAGGCCGTAAAAATTCAAGATTAGCAGGAGGAACTCAGGAGGAGGAGGCAAAACACCACACTGAACGAAACTCTCAAGAACAAAAATCTGCCCTAGGGTGGGATTAGGATCTGTACCTCCTTCTGAGCACTCGAGATTCTGTCGCCCGGGGAGGTTGCCATCGATCTGCATCTTCTTGATCCCTGCCATGTCGGTGATGGTTTCTCCGAGGTCCATTTTTTTCCTTCGGCAAGGGAGAGATGAAGAACAGATTGGATTGAGTTTGGTCGCTGGGTGGAAGAGAGCTGGAAGACGAAGAATGCAAGGAGCACTTGTGCAAACGAAACCCAAATGAATCTCAAAGCTGGGATTTATAAGTCCCATCCGACGGTTCATATTTCAAGGAAAGAAGAGAAAGTGGCGCCGGATTTTTCGAGGTTTGTTTATGGTAGTTTTTTTTACTTCAATTCAAATTCGCAAAACGGACCATTGCTCTCCCAAGATTGTTGTCGCATGTCTCTTGTCATCTCATTGGCACGAGTACGACCAAGAAGAAATGACATCAATTGCTTAGAGGATTTCGGTGCGAGAACTTTGTGAACTCATTTGAGTTGAAATCGGGGGCTACTATCAAGGATACGGATAAGGGATACCTTCTATCCTTGGGGTCGTGGCATATACATATATGGTATACCTATATGTATACGGAAGGTTCTCTACAAGATTATGGAGAAATCACGCCGCACAAGGAAATTGTTCTCTACGAGGGAAAGTGTCAGAGTCCTACTCGGAGAGAATAAAGTATGCGTGATCTCGTATCAGGGAAACTCTCTCCGAGTTCTAGTTGGAGAAGGGGTACAAGGCCCCCTGAGGGGTACAGGAGATCGAATCATAGCCGCATAACACCCACCATAGCCAAAGTAATCCGGAGGACTCAAAGCCATCTCGCTGGTTGGTCTCGTCAGATTGATCTCGACGGGAGTTCATCAGTATTTTGTTATTTAGCTGTTCTCCATTGAAATTGCTACGCTTATTCCATAATTCCATATAATCTGGACGTAGAGCATATCGCCTGAACTAGTATAATCCTTGACTTCTGTGTGTTTGATGTCGTTCTCGGTAGATCCTTATATCAATGTACCTCAGTATCCCGTTTATCCAGTCTACGGGTATCACACGTCTACAGAAGCTTATGTCGGATGAAAGCATATACCAGAAGATAACATATCATGGAAGATAACTTGCGACGTGAAAAAGCTTACAAGAGAAGCAAGCTTGCGGGAGAACCAAGCTTGTAGCAATCTCCCTCGCCGTCGAGTCGCATGGCGCTTCACTCCCCCGCGCATCGGTCATCTCTGCCGCCGAGCACGCCGGCTTGGGGTGCTGCTCCTCTCCTCTCCTCCGCCGCCGCGCCTCGCGGCCGCTCCTCTCCCCCGCCGAGCACGCCAGCCTCCGCCACCACGCCGCGCATCATGTCCTCCGCAGCGGCGGCCTCCTATCCTCTCCTCCGCCGTCGCGCCGCACATCATATCCTCCGCAGCGGTGATGGCGGCGACAACGGCTGCAGCCGTGTGGAGTGGGACGGAGGAGGAGCAGAGGCGGCGTAGGGGGAGGAGGACGGAGGCGGTGGGCCGGCGAGGGAGGAGCTTGGAAGGTGAGGTAGCGGCGGCGGCAAGGGCGGGGGAGGAGGGGAGAGGAAGACGGTGGCTCGGAGATGGAGTGCGGCGGTGCGCGCGAGGTCGCCGCCTGCTGCCCGCCTGCGGGAGGAGAAGATGAAGAGATGGGAGAGGGAAGAAGAGAGGAGTGAGGATGAGGAAGAAGAGAGAGAGGGGAGAGGGAAGAAGGGATGTTAGGCTGACATGTGGGTCCCACCATTTTTAATTATTTTTTATGTGCATATGACATGTGGGGTCACGATTTTTATTCTTTTTCCAGGATCAAATTGCCACGTAAGCGCCACATCAAATGCCACGTGGGACGAAGACTAAGTCAAACCAGCCACGTTGGCGCCACATCAGCCAAAACAGCCTTCCAAACCACCGAGGGACCTCGTTTGCACCGGTTTTGATAGTTTAGGGACCAGTTGTATCTGGTTTTTGGGTTCAAGGATGAAAATCGGATTCGGTGTAAAGTTAAGGGACCTCAAATGAACTTATTCCTCTAGAGGGTGTGCTCTCTCCCCCGTTGCCTCGCGAGTGGTTTGTTTCTGGCTTGCGGGCTGGTTTCGTGTCGGTTAACCTACCACTCAACTCAAGCCCAACTACGACCCCAACTCTCACTACTAGAGATGTACGGCAATAGTAAATTTTATGTTCGATCGGCTCAAAGTCTATTTTTACTCCCTCAGTTATTGGTCGAATCTATTTCGCATCTCTCGGTAGTAAAATCGGATATATTACATACCTCAACGCAAAAACTAATTTGTGCGTACGCACGATTTCACCCTATATAGCGATGCAGAGTGATCCATCTGATCGGCTAAGGGCGCTCCAGATATGAGCGACGCTCTTCGGGTTGTCCAAGAGATGGACTCACTTCTAATGCAACTGCAACAAAGCAAGGGCCCATATGTCATCCAGATGCAACAGATGAACAACATCGAGTATGGTTTAGATGGGGAATCGCGCGCGAGAGAGAGACGTAGGCACTTTCTCTCCCAAATCCGGTGCGAGCATTGGAGAAGGCATCAGAGTGGAGTGTCGTAGGGACTAGGGGCACCTTCGCCATCGACGAGTGGAACGTCTTCGAGGTGCTCGGCGACACCACTCAGCCCTTCATCGACCTCTCCACCAACTTCTGCATCAGGTTCGGTCATTGTCATTGATCTGCTCCTCCGGCCGCTCTCCGATGGGGCAAGTGTGAAGGATAAAGCATACCTTCTATACATGAGTTCCCGGTATACAGAAATGCCATATAACTAATAGAGAATGTATTTTTTATGAAGGAAATACGAAGGATAAAATAGGAAATTATCTTCTCAGAATAGAAGGTGTTAGAGTAGTCGGGGAAGATAAAGTCTCCTTAGTCCGTATCCTATTTTATTTATCCGAGTTCTACTTGAAGAGGAAGATAATCTTCGCTATAAATACAAGACCTCCTAGAAGCAGAGGGGATACACCACAGAAACGTATCCGGATCTAGACAAACCCAATGTAGGAGCCACAGAGGACAACATGCGGGATCTAGAGTTACCTCCAATCTCGCCAAGTTCATGTTCGAGGAAGAAAACTACACTAGCCGTCGAATACGTGTGAGAGCTTGTTGATATTTGCTAAGCAAACAGATAAATCTGCAAGCACACGAATACCGCTTTAGCACTTAAACAACTGATAATAGGATTGGCTAGAGAGGATTAGTATGGATTTAAGTAGTTATCTTAAGTTAAAGGTAAAAATTATATCAAATGCTTTAGGCACCGACTAGGGTTGTCAATGAGCCGAGCTCGAGCGAGCTCGCCTGCCAAGGCTCGAGCTCGATACAAGCTCGAGCCGAGCTCGAGCCAAGCCTATAAAATGTTCGAGCTTTCAATCAGGCTAGATTCGAGCTCAATCAAGCTCGAGCTCGACTACCGAGTTTGATTTTTAAGTAGAACAATGTATATTTCAAAAATAATCTTTAAAAAATAATTAATTTCTAGTTTATCGTATTAATAGAAGAGGAAAAAGAATAAAATAAATATATGATGCCAATACAAGGCATACAAATAACATATTTGATCTCCTAATTTATTAAATAACAACAAAAATCATATATCACTAGGCTCGTTGGAAGCTCGAGCTCGGCTCGATAAAGCTCGCGATCTTTGGGAGAGGCTCGGGCTCGGCTCATTTGGAGCTCGAGCCAAGCTCGAAGCGAGCCTAGGTCGAGTCGAGCCCGAGCAGCTCGCGAGCCTCGAGATTTTTTGACAGCCCTAGCACCGACCCTCTCCTAATCTACCAGCGTGAGTCCGGCGTTGAGCTCTATGATGTACCCGAACATAGAGGGATGCAAAGGACGGACAGCACCTGACGTTTATCTCACTTTTCGTGGAGCACACAACAAATGAAGATAACCGCTAACCTAGACACCACGCCTAATTTATCGATTACTACTTTAGCCTCGCGCAGGAACTTCCTTCTTTATCCAGAGTCCTGATACTACAACACTTAATGCGATGAACGTGTACCGATGAGGATATATCTCACTTAACTAATTATATACTATAAAGAAATCTCGAACACTGACTTTATAAAAGAAGCATTTGCTTAGGTACAAGTAAGAAGAAGGCCGACAGTTCCGATGTTTTTCCGGAACTCCGATGGAAGAATGTCGATAAACTCGGCACTCCTCCGGAAATTCTCGAATAGAACTCTAATACTTTGGGCCACTCCTTTCGGAGCTTCCCCTCACTGTCTCACTAACCCAACACACTAAAGCAAATTCTAAGATAAGAGAGTGAGTTGTACTCTAGTTTGTTGTGTTGATGTTGTGTCTTGCAAGTGTGCTGAGCTCCTCCTTAGTTATGACGGTTGTATGGCGGTTTGGAAGGTTGGTTCACCGGTAATCGTCATTGGAAGACCATCAAGGACGTCCACGTGAAAGGTGGAGATGATAGGGGCCAGTGGCGGTTCGGTCAAACTGTGGGCCCACCTCTCTCCACCGCCTTTCTCTAGGAGTTGATACGTGGGCCTCTATGGCGGTTGAGGATGGTTTGGCCCCCCACTTTAGGTCGGTTTCGTCTGTCATGTGGACCTTCCAATCCTTATGTGTGTGATTGGCCACAAGTTCATTTGTTGCATTGTGGGTGTATTTTCATCCATAAATGACATATACACATATATTAATCAAAGCTAGTGGAAATTGTTAGTAGTAAACCCCTACTACAACAGAACCTGACTCAGCTTATGTGTTGTAAACTTGCCTTAATCTCATCAGTCTTCTGGTACTTATGTATTAATCTCCTTGGATTAAGACTGAAATAAGTTTTATTGATTCATTTTTGTGAGCTCATGGTATCATCAGGAAATAATGTCTGGCTTACAACAAATTAACTTATTTGTGGGTTATGCAAAAGATAATGAAGGTATCTACAATACCATTTCCTCTTACCTGGTTTCCTTTGAAATTTGAGAGATACATGGATGAAGGGAGAAACTCTAACCTGATTTCGTTTGAATGGTTTCCTTTGAAATTTTGAGAGATACATGGATGAAGGGAGAAAAAAAATTATAGTAAATCGACTCCACTAGGGATAGAACCCAGAATCTCTGGTTCCGTAGACCAGCGCCTTATCCATTGGGCCATGGAGGCTTTTCGACATTATTCTTTATAATCACCTTTACAAAAAAGAAAAGGTGCGGTCATGAAGTTATTGTGTCCGTTTAACTTGATTAAGAGCGTGTTGGGATCCATTACTAAATTTTAGTCTCTGTCACATCGAATATTTCTACACTAATTAAAAGTAATAAATGTAAACTAAGGACAAAACCCATTTCATAACCCTAGACTAATTCGCGAGACGAATCTATTGAGTCCAATTAAATCATGATTAGCTGATGTTACAGTAAACATGAGCTAATTATGAATTACTTAGGTTTAAAAAATTAATCTCACGAATTAGCTCTCATTTATGCAATTAGTTTTATTATTAGTCTATATTTAATACTCTTAATTAGTGTCCAAACATCTAATATGACAGGAACTAAAATTTAGTCGTTGGATCCAAACACCACCTAAGACCCGGTACAAAACACCCATTAACATATTTCTAGAGATCCATATGAATCATCAGACGGCAAGTCTTGCACTCTTGGTAAGAATCTAACATAAAACATTACTACATGGACTTTGTGGATTCGTTCATATGTAAACAACACAGATTTTTCGCAAGACGACAAACACGAAATGATATTCAACCATGTATGAACCGTTAAACCAGAAACCAGATTTTACACAACTTCCCAGGAATGCACCGCCGCCGCACACGGTCAAGGCAGAGAAAACACGTCGTCACTCGTCAGTTCACGAGGACCTCCGCCATGGCGTCCTTGGCGGCCGGCGGCGGCTGCACGAAGCGCCGCCAGTACCAGTGCCGCGCCCAGACGGCGCCCATGGCCTCGAGCGGCACCCCCTTCGTCTCCGGCAGGAACGCCCACACGAAGGCGGTCATGACGGCGACCCAGGCGGCGTAGTAGAGGAACGTGGCGTACTTGAAGCTGCACAGCATGGCGAGGAACGTCTGCGTGAGCACGAAGGTGGCGCCGAGGTTGACGGCCACGCTGATCCCCTGCCCCGCCGACCGGATCTCCACGGGGAATATCTCGCCGGGGATCACCCACGTCAGAGGCCCCCACGACCACCCGAACGCCGCCGAGAAGACGCACGTCAGCGCCAGCACCGCCACGGAGTAGCGCCTCGCCATCGTCGACTCGCCGTCCCGTCCGATCTGCGACCCCATGATCCACGCAACCGCGACCTGGCAGACGATCATCACGAGGCCACCGGTCAAGAACAGTATCCGGCGGCCGTACCTGTCCACCGTGGCGATGGAGACGAGGGTGGAGCCGAGGTTGACGGAGCCGAGGATGACGGCGCCCATCAACGACGCGTTGCTGCCGAACCCGGCCGTCTGGAAGAGCACCGGCGAGAAGAAGGCGATGACGATGACGCCGGTGAGCTGCTGGAGCAGCGGCACGGCGACGGCCATCACCAGGTGGGGACGGTGCTGCCTCCAGAGGATCCTGCGGTACGCGCCCTCCTCGTTGGCGCGCGCCGCCTCGACCGCGCGCGCCACGTCCTCCAGCTCGGCGTCCACGTCGGCCTTGGCGCCGCGCACCCGCCGGAGAGCGGCGCGCGCCTGCTCCACACGCCCGCGCACGAGGAGGCTGCTGGGGGTGTCCGGGATGAGCAGCGCGCCGACGAGGATGACGGACGCCGGCGCAGCCGCCAGGCCGAGGGAGAGACGCCACCCCCACCGCGGGATGCGCGCGGCGCCGTAGTTTGTCAGGTTGGCCGCGAGGTTGCCGATGCCGAGGAAGAGCTGGAACCCCGTCGTGAATGCCCCCCGCCACTTCGCCGGCGCCGTCTCCGCCAGGTACACCGGCGCCGCCTGCATGCCATTGTCAATTGTCATGCACGTACTCCCCACATTCACACATTCAGTGTGTTTGTACCAGTGTTAATTGACAAATGCCACGGTAACAGCTGATTATCACAGTTATGTGAACGTATGGAGCAGAAAGAATTGAGAAACCATTGGGTAAACTAGTAAAAAAAGGTTAAACTGATTATTTTTTTGGTAAAATTTATCCAGATTGCATCGGTAATCTAGCAACAATCGCAGAGCGGTTTTGTAAACCCTTACCTTTACTACTGTAAAAGCGAAGTCGATATTCCATCCCCTTCTCCCACCACGTGCAACACGTTCGTGTTCATACGTTCTATACGTGTAACCATAAGATCCTTAGTTATATAGGTTTGATCCGTTATAATGTATGGGTACGTTTCTAGTTTATATGAACAGTACATATTAACCATCGTGTCATCATCCAACACGCATGACGCATGCAGAGAGAATAAGGTGAAGGCCAAAGCAACTTAACTCGAGACGGAAACATGGGAGCTACTCCCTCTCTCCCGGTCCCGACCAATTGAAGGTAGCAGTAGATTGGAGAGATGCTTGCAATCTGAGGCGTGAGAGCGATTGGTTGACACAAAACCAGCCGCTCGCCCTAGCTAACTCGAGCGACAGCGAACAAATGAAGCAAGGCGCGACAACTACCCTTCCAATCTGCATGGCCAACTACTCCCTTTGGTCGACAGCAAATTATCCTTCTTTCATGTCTTTTGAAGTAATTATTCCAGACAAGCTGACATAGGCCTACTAGCTTGTGAGTTGGATGAAAATTTAGTTAGCACACGCAAAACGAAAAAACTATTAGCACATAATTAATTAATTTTTAATTATAACAAACTTGAAAATGAATTTATTTGATATTTTAAAGCAACTTTTATTAAAAAAAGTTTTCACATAAATTGAACCGTCTAACCGTTTAAAAAATATGCAAATGGAAACCGAGATAAAATTTGCATCTTAATTATCGATTATCTTTCTCGAGGATTAGAAACTTTATATAGTTGGGTGACGGTAAGTATGATTTGAGAAAAATAGCTGTGTTATGACCAAACTAATTATTTTTAATACACATAAAGAATACCATAGTAACGTATAATTATGAAAAATACAGGAATAGAGTGTTATGCTCATTGAATTTCTTTAGGAATTAAAAACATAAAACTACCATTTAGATGATATACAGGAAAAACGTAAGAACGTACGTAAGACTCTGCATCAAGGAAAGAAGCAAACATGGGATAGAATGTCATGCTAGTTTTCCTCCAAAATTCCTCTGAGATGATCAATTCTATAGGAATTTCAGAAGAAAGGGCAAAGTCATTCCTTTGTTCCAAATAAACTTTTTATTGAGTGTTTGTCTATTTCTCTTCCGTATCTATACTACAGTAAAAACAGAGTCGTCCGCCTTCTCCTAATCTCCTCAACCATATCCACGTAGAAAAACATTCTAACCTAAAAAAAATACCACCACACACCAAAAATCAATCTTCTGACACGAAAACTGACCCATCTGAAAAAACTGGATCGAAAAAAATTAAATCCCGTAAAACCCATTCTTGTCCGTCTTCCTTCCTGTAATCCTATTGCAATGCACGGCTGTGACACTAGTACTGCTTGGAAACCAGATATCGAAAGCTTGAAAAGGAAAAAAAAAGATTACATCATGCAAGAAAACAGGGCCTTTCAACACTTCTGTATGTCCTCGATTGCGCAGTCAACTATCTCCTGCAGAGCACTAGCGTTTACGCTTTTAAAAATGCGACTATTTTCTTTCATTCCAAATGTTTCACGTAGAGTAAATTTGTCACGCCATCGAAGTCCTTCGGTCCTTCCCCACCAATCAATGGCTGAGATTTTGGTACGTTCCTCCAAGAGGAAGTACTTCCACTAAGTACTCCTCTTAATTTCATTCTGAGCCCTGACTACATACGCGGCTCGATCGCAATTGCAACGCCATAACTCAGCACGCATTTGGTCTCACGCTTGTTAGATATAGCAGTTGTTGCAATCGCTCGTCTTGACTAGAGTTTGTTCGGTTGCACGTGTGTGCAGCAAATTAATCGGATGATCACGCCCGGTAGTGGACCGGTTCATGCGAGATGCGTTGCGTGAATTTGGGATCGAGTTTTGCTACGGACCTGGTTGGTGAAGCCAATGCCGAAGCCGAGCAGCATTCGGCCGACGATGAGCATGGCGATGTTGACCGCGGCGGCGTTGACGGTGGCGCCGGCGAAGAAGAGCGCCCCGCCGGCGAGCATGACGGCCTGCCTCCCGACCGCCCTGGTGACGCGGCCGGCCGCCAGCGACGCGGCCAGCCCGGCCAGGTACAGCGACGACGTGAACGCCGTCAGCGCGTGGCTGTCGTAGACGCAGTACTCGTCCCGCCTCGCCGCCGCCATCCGCCGGAGCACCCCCGGGAAGAAGGCCTCCAGGAACGACTCCATCGCCGTCACTCCCCCTGATCATCACTCATCATCAAGAGATGTCGTCATTTGCAGCGCGTGCAAAGTGTAACGGCGTATGTACGTACCGGAGATGCCGATGTCGTAGCCGAAGATGAGGCCGCCGGAGGCGGCCATGAGGCAGGTGACGACGACGGAGAAGGTTATGCCGCCGCCGTAGTCGCCCTGCGGGGCGCCGCCGGCCACGGGGAACCCACCTCCAGCCATCGCGCAACGGCGGGCCGGGTTGGCACGCAATAGCCGCGCGCTCACTACTACTTGGTTGGACTGGTAGCTAGCTGCGATAACAAAGGCCGATCGATCAGGGTGTCCGGTGTTGTATATCCACGGGAGGGAGGGCTTGTGTTAGGTAAGCGCGGAGCAATCGCGTGCCAAACCATTGAAAACTCGTTCGGCTTTTGCTTTATCAACTCGTTTCGTTTTCTTTTTCGTTTTGTTGGGGCGGAATTATTAATTCAGTCGTATTCTTGAAGAGGCCCTACGTACAAACTAAACGTACTCGAGAATATCCTCATTGGCAGACGCGCTGCTACTCAGATTGCGATGGGTTTCATGGGTTGGGTGGTTGTTGTGGATCGAATGGCTCAACTGCACGTCTGCACCGCTGCATGCCTGTGGTGCAGAGTGCCGTTTTGCAGGCCGGCGTGGCGTGGCTTCGTTTAGTTCTGAATCTGAGAGATATGCGTGAGTTAATGGCCTAATGTGTAATGTCATGTACCAAGGCACTTGATACATACATACATTGTGTCTGTGTTAGCCAAAAGTTGGAAGATAGCCAGACGCCCATCTAGCTCTCGTCAGGGGGCTTGGTTTGCTCTCCCTTCAGCCTGTCATCACACCGGCGGCCTGACGCACGTAACAATTTGTTGCACTATCTCGCGGTTAGCCGAAACACCACGGCCCTACAGGCTACAGGCTCGCCACGACAGCTAACACAGTTTGTTGCGCGTGCGTGAAGGCTGAGAGATTTTTCACGTCAACTTGGTCTGTCTTGTACTCTTGTATGGGCATGTGTGAGTTGTGTGTGATGTCCACCAACTACCATGAACGCCTGCACAGTGCGCACCAACCTCCCGAGAAGAAGGGGGGTAACGAAAACTACTCGCCGGAACAAAGCTGAAAGAGAATGGTAGGAGGAATGTCATAGTGGGCTATCAGAAAAGCGTGCATATATATGGGCTAGTTTCGCTGACGCACCAACCAACAGTTTGCACTTTGCAGCCGCCAACAAGTACTTGTTGGGCTTATGTCAACCTGATGGAGATTATTTTGTGGAATAAGTTCACTTTAGGAACCTTAATTTGTCGCTCCGTCTGAGTTTCGTCCTTGATCCGAAAAACCAGATACAACCCATCCCTGAACTTATAAAACCGTGCAAACGACATCCCTCGAAAGTATTATCTCCGGTTTTAGATGATGTGGCACCTACGTGGCACCTTTGACTAGATTTTCGTCCCACATGGTATTATGTGACGCTTACGGAGCAATTTGACCAGAAAAAATAAATGGAACAAAATTAAAAACAAAAAACAAAACAAATATGCAGGACCCATACGCTATTCATAAAAAAAATAGTGGGACCCACATATCAGTGGGTCCCACTTCCTCCACCTCTGTATCTTTCCCTCTCTTTAGGCCTCCATCCTCTGACGCTCCCACGGTGACGGCGGCATCGAAGCGGGTGATCGCCAACCACCTATGGCTTGTGGCCTCCAAGAACGCCGGCGTCGAAGCCCGTGAGGAAGTCCGACATGGTCTCAGGGAGCAGGCGGAGACCGGAGCCCGCGTTGTCATCATAGAAGAGCTCGAAGCTGCTGGTGGCGGCAAGGGAGTTGTAGCCGCCGGCAGCTACGGCGGCGGGGGAGCGGCGGAGAACAATGATGGGGTTGAACGGCAAGCAGTCGCCGCCGCCGCCGCAGCGCGGCGAGTCCGGCGGCGGCCGCGAGTCCGTCGCAGGCGCAGGTCATTGGCATGGTGCGCGCAGGGGTGGCGGAGGTAAGCGGGGCGCGGCGGTGGCGTGCCCATCTCCTCGAGGAAGTCGCCGCCGCAGTCCGAGTCGTAGTTGTAGCACCAACAGGAGGAGAAAATGAAGCATCTAGACTCCCATTGTTAATTTTGTTAATTAATGACAAGCGCTAATTGTGAACTAACTATTTCATTTGAGCATGTATATTTAAGTTAGAGCCACATGATGTATACGCCATGGATGATTACCGAGGATCAAAAGTGATGGCACAAAGAAAAGGAATCAAGATGGTAAAACTTAGTCTTTATTTTCAATTGATCGAGGTGTTGGGCGATAAATTCTTGTTAGGTTTATTCTTTAGGTTTGCCATACTATCAAGAGGGGTGATGACCTAAACAAAGAGATAATCAAAATGTCATATTAGGTCATATGCATACACTTGTTATTTCGCTTATTCTACTGCTCTCTCTTTACCGTAGACGGTCTAACTGCGAGCCCCACGTCGTGTGACTGGCGTGTAGCGGCCGGTGTGACCGGCGGTCATAGGCCGGTGTGACCATGCACTGCTTGGTCTGATCGAGCCGGCGGCAATATGATCGGAGCCAACCCGGTCTGACCGGGCGGCCCATGCCGATCTGACCGACGGGTGGTTGTCAGTGCATTAAATGCACTATAACGACTAGTTTTCTAGTCGTTACAATTGGGGGCGGTCTGACCGGCGACCCTATGGTGGTCAAAGCGGCAACCCACAAAGGTTGGGATTTCGAGCCCCAACAACTAGTTTTTGTTGGTGGGGGTATATAAACTCTGCCACCAGCAACAAAGGGACTCTCTTGGCATTTGCTTCACTTGCATACACCCCTTGCACCTACTCTCACACCCATTTGAGCTCTGGTTCATCCTTTTGTGTTAGAGAGTGCATTGACCCCAAGAATCAAGTGCATTGCTTCATTGTAGAGCTAGTGTGACACTTAATCATCTCTGAGCCGGGTCTTTGCTTGTTACTCTTGGAGGTTGCCGCCTCCTAGATGGCTTGTGTAGGTGTTGCCCGGTGACTTCTCCAACGAGATTGTGGAGAAGGCCCTGTGCCAGTTTTTGAGTGGTTTGGAGTTCACCACCTTCGGAGTGAAGGAAGAACTACTTTAATGATCGAGACTTGGGAGACCACTTCATGGACCGGCTCCCACTTGCCTACCCCTTGATGAAGGCGGCTTACGGTGGCTTCATGGTTTTGAGCGATGAAATTAGGCTTGCCTCAATGAGGATTAGGAAACCAACGAGTTTCCGAACCTCGGGTGAAAAATTTCTTGTCTCTTGTCTCTTTTACTTATTGCATTTATATTTGTGCAATGTACATTCTTATAGATATATTTGAGGCTCTATCACCCTAGGATTGCAAAACACAACTTACTTGCTTAGTTAGTCTTATCCTTCATCAAGTCTAGCAACTTAGGTTAGTTATGATTAGGTGGAATTTATTTTTGAATCACCTATTCACCCCCCTCTAGTCGATATCTTGATCCTACAGGAAGGGGAAGAAGCCATCGGAAAAGGCGAGACCATTTTTGCTCTCTCAGATCTGCCCAGAAACCGCCACAAGAAGGGATATATTTTGTTTACCTCTCCTCTCCCGACGCGGCGGTGGTAAAGGAAGGGCTTGGTAGTGGAGGCCGGCGCAGCCGCAGTAGCAGCAGGAGCGGCGTGGTGGGAGGTTGAGTGGTGGAGGCGGAGAGGAGAAGAAGAGAAGAGGAGAGGTGAGGGGAAACGCGTCCTGGAGGAAGAGGAGTGGAAGGCAGTGAAGGCACCCGCTACCCTTCTCCCTCTCCGCGTGTGCTCGCCAGCTGATGAGGGAGCTCAAGGAGGGAGGAAGGATGGCCCGGAGGGAGAGGGGAGAAGGAGGCACCAACGCCGTCGTCCGTGGAGAAGGAGGCGGTGACGGGAGAGGAGGGTGGGACCCACTGCCACATCACCGCCACATCATTACCATGTAGAACAAGGACAAAGTCAAATTAGCTACGTAGGTATCACGTTAGCTAAAACCATCATCCAAACTACCGAGGGACCTCGTTTTCACTGGTTTTGTAAGTTGGGGGACTAATTGTATATGAATTTTGGGTGGAAGGACGAAATTCAGACTGGACGACAAATTGAGGAACCTGAAGTGAACTTATTTCTTATTTTGTGGCCTTTAACCTGTACTGGAAATAAGCTGGAGGCCTAGAGCGTTGCCAGGTAAGTAACAGCCCACAAGAGCGAAATTCCAAAACAAGGGTTCTAGAAAATCTAAAGGAGAACTGTCCAAAATCATCCGAGTTCAAAAGGAAGAGATTGCTGGACACGAGTCCTATGGTTTAGAATTTTAAATTTTACCATGATGAACTGGGTGCACAACGCACCACCTGGCCATCGATGCATAGGTCAATTTTTGCACACTCTAAATTACTTGGCTACATTTTATAAGCCTTGCCATGCATGCTATTCACCTTCCGGCCAGCTGGGTTTACGGTCTTTTATCTCTTATGCCAGCGTAGAAACACACAACAGTACAGCATGATGCTACCATGTGATACACCTGTTTGACTTGTTATCATCTCACAGTAGCCTGTCCAACTAATACACTGTACAGAATGAACTATATTGATTGAGACAGGAGAAAATCTCTCCAAGTAAAATATAGGGAATTAAGAGAAGAAGAAAAACCCCACTAGTCTGATAACAGAAACTGCTCAAACGCAGTGTGTGTGATGGATGCGTTTCACCATTATCTGACGGACACGCGTGTACTACAGCAGCTGGAAGAACACTCAACGCTTGCGTTCCTCGTTATCAAATGGAGGCATGGACTAGCTAACCTCAGATCGGCATCATGTACATGAATGAATACATCGCGTCGCATCACCGGAGCTTTTCGCAGTTTTGTATCCTTGCGAGCACTGGGAGTAGTAGTACCTGTCCATTGAACACTCCCCTTGCTAACTACAGTAATACTAGTAGGAATAGCTCATCAGGCAACCTCCTCCAAGTGATCGATTAGGCACGTGAAATGTGCACTGTGGATAAGGAAATCCAGCCATCCAACCGAAGTATTGTTTTCCTTTTCTCTAGCTAGTACAAATCCTGACGGCGATGGTGTTCGTACAGATTATATACGCAGCAAACCACAGCTCCAGTGATCAGCCGGTGAGCTGCAGTCCGAGACGTCCATGCCGGTTGGGCCCGAGCAGAGAGCAAGCTCGCCGTCGCTGCCGCCGCCACCTCGCTGGCGTGTTCGTGGCGACGGCCCCGCCGGTGGAGGGAGAGCTACTACGGTGAGTGACAGTTATCCCATGTGTTCTTCTGCCTGCAATTATACGGGCGAACTACTCCCTTTGTCCCAAACAAACTAACCTACGTTAGGATGTGATCAACAATAAACTTACGATAAATTGATTTTTTCGGGGAAGGGGAGAGTAGATGTGAGTGACCGATGCCCCCCTGGTAGTGGTGTTGGCAGAAGTCACGGCTCACCGAAACGTTGTTTGGAGACTTGGAGTAGGTAGATATGCACTTTGTGTGTGTCATAGAATTCGTGTGCCTGAACTTTTCGGAGTAGGCTAAGATTGTGGAGTTTGGTGATGGAACCGGGGCCTAGTAGGCCTGACGACAGAAGACATCTCGGTTCAGAGTTTCTCAGAGCTTTTCTTTTCTTTTTAAGGGGACTTTGGTTCAGAGCTTCCCTGCACATATAGCTGCACCTTGTGGTTTTTTGCACTGAAGATTGAATAATATCTTGCCAGGAAATGAAAACAGAGGAATAGTCATTAAACTATCGAATTTTCAGGACTAAAGCTTAGATATGGTGTTTTAGTGAATTCTGAGTTTAAGAACTGTTTCCCTGGGCCATTATTGATGCCCACAGCACCTGTGCTTCAGCTCAGCTCATGTCAGCTCAGCGTATATGGTGTCATGGCTAGATAAGTGAACGTTTTTTAACGAATGAGACATGTGAACTTTCTTGCTATATGCCTAGATGCCACATTGCCACATACTGAGATAAGTAGATGTGGTCATCCTTTTTTAAATGCTAGCAAGTACATATTGTTTGATTAGGTAGGGGCATTTGATACAGATCTGAGCAGAGCTAATTGAGCCAACCAGCCACAGAAGCACCTTATCACTGTCCAATCACCAGTTTCTTAACACTGTGAATCTATTGGAAACGATAACCTGTTAAAAGTAGGCTTACTTTTCGGATAAAAAAGCAGTGGATTCATTTTAGCACTTGTGTTTTTGGATATGTTCGTCGGCACAAACTTCATTACTTGCACAATGCCTTATATGTGATACCTTGCGAATTGCCTGCAGACGTGTCTCTGAACCCTCAACTCTGAAGATCTGAACTCTGAAGATGCGTTCCTGATTTCTTCTGCAAAGGCGTCTGCAACAACATACCCAACGTTGGAAGGCCAACATGACGAGAGAGATGCATCGCTTGTACAGGGCGCTCGCACACGTGGCCTCCAGGTCAGCGGGCATCGCGCGCACGGGCTGCCACGTCACCCACGCGATGGGGCGTGCGCCTCTCGTGCTGATTGGCCGCGCCGTTCCCATTATTGGTGGGGCGATTCCAATTATTGCCATCAACTATGGAATTCTCGTCTCGTGCTGGATGCTGCACATGTTTGATGTTGTCCAGGTTTGTTGCTCTCACACACTATGAACCATTCCTTTTCTTTTCTTTTTTCTGATGGCCCCACTGCAAATCTCTCGGTGTTAATGGACGACTTTGGAATCGAATTTTGGATTGCTGGAAGCCTGCATGCATGATTGCTTATCATATCGACCTGTTTCCTTTTCTCTGTTGAAATGATGAATGAACGTATCGATTGATTTCTGTTCACGAAGACAAACTGAAAAAGGTGTATAATTTGGCAGAGTAAATTGATTTGCCGTGCCATGGCACTCTGGCGTAGCACGTCGCTGTTCTTGGATACTGTCTGCTCTTTGGTATACGATCTGTGCAACTCCAGTGCGATTCACAGGCCTAGTTGCGGTGAACAGCTCGTCGTCAGCGGCATGAACAGCGGCGAGCCCCTGGAGAAACCCGTCGTCAACGACGGTGACCTCGGCGACTACTGGCAGCATTCTCCGACGCCGGATTCCCTAGACAGCGACCGGATTTACGCCGTCCTGGTGCTCGAGTGCGTTTGCAGCAGCAGCGGCGGTGGTGGTGAGGAGGCCCATGCGAAGCAGGGGCATGACGTCTCCGGGGAAAAGCGTCCGAGTCGGCGGGACGGCCTCGGCCGCTCGTTCATGGCGAGGGAGTACGAGTGGTGCGTGACGTACGCCATTGTGGTGACGACGTTGCAGCTGTTCCTGCGCCTGACCGGAGCCAACGTCACCACGCTGTTCCTGCCCATGCTGTCCCAGGCGACGGGCTGCGGCGGCAGCAAGGCGGCACTGGCCGGCCACGCCGTGCTGGTGGTGGCGAACGCCGGCGGCGTCCTCGGGTCGGCGCTCGCCGCGAGGACGTACGGCCGCGAGGTCATGTGCGTGATCGGCGGCGTGCTCATCGTGTTCTGCCAGGTGAACTAGCTACTGGAGTATCTGTGTACGTGTCCTTATATTACGACGTGTTCGACTAAGGCTTTATGCACGTTGCTGTGCCACCAGGTGGTGATCCCAGCGGCCATGGAGATGCACGGGCAGCACGGCGGAGGCGGAGGCGGAGCGTACGCGGCTGCGGCGGCGACGTTCTTCGTGGCGTGCGCGGCGTCGGGCGGGTGCGGGTGGTCGTGGGGGGTGCTGTTCTGGGCCGTGCCGGGGGAGGGTGTCCGGTCGGCGGGGGACGCGGTGGGCGCGGCGCTCGGGTTCGCGCTGGGATTCGCGCAGACGCACTGCTTCCTGCTGATGCTGCGCCAGCTCAAGCACGCGGCGCTCGCCTACTACGCCGTCTGGATCTGGTCGTGACACGCACGCCTCGTCAGTCTCGCGCGCGCGCGCGGCCGTCGCCATCGTCGCGGCCCCCGACCCACGGCCACCCTCTCGATCGAGCGGCGGATGCGGTGCATGCACAGACAGGCAGAATCACTGCCAACGGCACTAGCTGTATTGTACTCCGTACGTTGCATGCAGCTGTGGTCTTCTCGCCGTCGATAAAGACGCCAACACGGTGGCACTCGGAATTTTTTTTTCCACGAACAGCGGGAAAAAGCATGTGTGCGCCCCTATCTATCCACGAGAATCCATACAGTCTGTGTGGTGTACGTGTGCGCGAGCCGGTGGACAGTGGACTTGGCCAGGATCGATCACGGATACGTGCATAATTGCATCCGTATCTATTAGTAAGTCCTTTTTTCCGATTTTTCTTGGGGAGGATACTGTGCAATGTACACAACTATACACTACACGTTGTACATTTGATGGACCGATTTAAATAAATCACTATAATTAAAACGCCATGTCTCTTGTTAAAAAACAGTAGCGTGTGATGACTTTAGCGTGGGCGATGTGAGCCTACAACAACCGAAATCTCGGAAAGTTTCGATTCGTCTGCAGATGCTCTCATCACAAAGGCTGCCGCTCCGAAGTCTGACCGACTGAACCTTAAAAAAGAGATGTGCTGATGAGGGAAGAAATTCCCGGGTCCCCCCCTCCTCTACCGCTAGTAGTACAGCACCCGATTTGCTCCGCGGGGAAAACGAAACAACTAGAGATACGCTACTGCCGCCTTTATGCCGTTTCCTAAAATTAGCCATCGTGCAGCAGTGCGCGGCACAGATGCTGTCCCGGCTCCAGTGCCCGCCGCCTGTCACGTTCGCGAGTCGATTGGATTCGCGATCGGCGATCGCCGAGATGGGCAGATGGCCCCCCGCGCGATTGCATCGCCCGTCGTCGTGCGAACGCCGCAGGCAAAGCGACGGGGGCCGGTCGAGTGACATGAACGCACGGACGCAGGCAACGACGGTGACGCACTCCGTTGTTCGGTTGACCCCAGCGGCCTCCGGGCGAAGGGAGGAGGGATATCTTCTAGCCGCCGGCGTGCCCTTTTCCACGGCGGAATGATGCCGTTTGTCGCGGCCGTCCACACACATACGCGCCTCGTGGAATTGTGGGTTCGAGCGGCGGCCGTACAGGTTGCGGCACCCACGAGGAGGGCTCCTCATTGGGGGAGCAGAGCCATGTGTGCATGCATGGGGGGATGGCCGGGTGCTCGCGACACGACTCCACACGCGCACACTTGTCACTCGACACTCCACCAAGCAGCAGCACTGACCACATTGGGAATCCTTGTCCAGGAACCGTATCAGGAGCGCGCACTGGCCAGATAATATCGTGAGAGAAACAGATAATCTCTACCGGCACGGCAGTATCTGTTGTGACATAATATGGGCAGCTGTTCTTCCTTGATCTGACGGTTGGAAATCATCCAAAGGCAAAAGCGTCGGTAGCTCCTCTGCTATAGCTCTTGTTTGGTGAGTTTAACGGTTATAAGAAGCATCGGGTTGATAGTCGTTTATAAGAATCTGGAGAAACTGAATTTTATAGCTATTAGTTTTTATGTACAATTTCAGAAGTTGAATGAAAAATCTGGATAATCTAGAGGATCTGGATAATCTATATTTGTTATTTTTGTTACAACTTACAGAAGTTAAATTTTAACTTGCATGCTTGTGGAGTGATATATTTCATATTAATATATCTTGTAAATTTTTTTAAAATTTTTTATGAATATTTAAATGACATGTACGAAACGAGAAATATCCCCTCGAGGGTTAAAAACACTTTCCCACCTCGCCAAACCTTATGCACGACTATACGTCATATTTTGTTAGTCTAGCGCTTGATTCATTATTAATATGACATGCCACACTTTATTACTACTCGGTCCCACCTATCATACACTTAATTTAGTGTCAAACTTTATCACACAATATGCAAAAGAACTATAACTAATCACAAGAGCTCTCTAGCTATCAGTTATTCAGTGGTGCAAAACCTGGGTCTTTTCTAAAGTAGCACATAAAAACTATTAACTAATTTGGAAAGAGCAATGTTCAGCAATAGCAGAATAGCTTCCTTTGGCGTTTAAAGTTCAAACAGTTTGGCCAGAATCATGACAGTGAGATTAAGACGGATAAGAACCAGTAACACTCACTCGGAGTTTCCAGCAGGGCCTGATAAGGTGGTGTATCAACCTGAATCCGGGAAGCCTCCGAGCTTTCGTTTTCTGAAGGTGCGAGCTGCGCGACCGAGAAAAGGAACCCCATTTCCACTCTGTTTATGCGGGCTGGCCAGTAGAATTCGCATTGAAAACCTAACACGCCACAGTTTCTAACATGGCTCGATGTCAATGGGCGTACTAGTTGTTTTTGTTTTATCTCACCCTTTTCAGCAGAAAATGACATTATAATCCGATTTATCCAGCATGGAGCATTGGAGCGGTACAAGCAGCAACTACTACTAGTGGTGCTCCCAATGATACCCGTGTTTGTGCACAGCTCCTCTGGTAATCGTCAGCTGACAAGCGTGTCCTTTCACATAGGATGCGCTCTAGTGCTCTATATACCTCTGCTAGCTCTTTCCCCTGATGAAGTTTTTGTGCTGAGCCCACTCGATAAGCACCGCATGCAAAGATTGCAATATCTTCTTCATGGGAGCAAGTACGGGATGTACGAAGCCCTGTGTAATGACGGATACTGCTCTAGTAGACACTAGTGGCCTTTAATTCCACATTCGTGTTTGTGTTTTTTAAGTAATGGATATGATTCACATTAGAACAGAACCTATTCAAAATAATTAATCATAGGAAGCTACTCCCCTCCTCCACAGATATACCTGATTTTATGGCTACTTGTCTGAGTACATATATATGACCAAAATCATGTTTGGAATGAAGGAAATAACACGCATGAATAAAACATATGAAAATAAAACACATAAATACAAGTGTAAAATAGAGAATTCAAAAACATAGGGAAGATTGATATTTGGCGTTTGGAACACAAGATTTTTAAGAAAGATAACCTCCTCAATAACACCCTTTAATCATGTTTCGATCATATTTTTAACCAAAATCCAACTAAATTATCTTAACGAAAACTTTTCTCTCCTTATCCTATGTAGCAAGTGAGCTCATTGCGGATGGCGACTCAAGTTCGATTAGTGGCGAGGGAGGAATAGGTGTGGATTGGACGGTGTCATGGAGGGAGAACTCGTAGTAGGACTTTGGAAGGCACAGATGAGGTCAAGCATCTCAGGGTAGTATCTAGGGATTGCCTGCACCAACGACGGCGAGCTCCCAGCCTGACACCGGGTAGAACCGGTGGATGTGTTGTTGGTGGTGCCCCCAGAACTATGGCGATGGTATGCCAGACCCTTCCAACCTGTAGCCACCTTGACTCTATCCTCCCCTTTCCTCAACACCATCATGTTTCATAGTAGGATCTACATCCTCGCTCTTTCTCTACTCTTACATGACTACAGAGTGTACCACGAGAAATTGGTAGACGGAATCTAATATTCCCGATATTTATATCCATCTAATTGCAGGATTCAGATCCTTGTATAATATTATATTTTCTACCATCAAAGTTTTAATATACGGATGATTTTACACTATAGGACTAATATGATAGCAATTCACACGAAGTGTCATCCTATTCATGGATAGTGGAAATATTATTAGTCCTTTGAACATGGCTAATGTCCCTCGTGAATGCGGATCGTGCATGTAATTGGTGGCAATCCTTTGAACTTGGCGTATGGTCACTGCTCAACGTGCGTGTGATGAAGCAAACACCAAACAGTGAAGCATGTGCGCAACCAAAGAACAAACGGAGAGCCGTGGCGAACAATTCTCAGGACCGGGACACACTACCGCCACTCGTGTCGCGGCCTCGTTAGCCGGACATAAAAGAGAGATAGCACGATTGATGCTGATCAGTAGCTAGCTATAGCTAGTAGGAGCAGTACAAGATTTGCTTAGCACGGGGTTAACTAGAGAGCACGACAGCCCGGTGTACTAATGGAGCCTGCACCATCGAGCGTTTGCATTCTAGCCAGAGACACACGGATTGGGGATAGGTGCTATCAGCGCAAAGGAAAAAAAGGGACGTTTCCAACGACCATGAGGAACCATGAACTTTCAATTCCTTTGCTTGGGATTCCTAGTAGATAGATCAAATCAAGTACTAGCGGACAGGGTATCTTGGGGAGATATCGACAGCCAAAGTGCCAGACGACGCGTGCGCTCTCTGCGGGCAGAAAAGAGAACCAACGAGTTTTTGTAAAGTCAATCACGGTACATGCAAGCTCTTATGGATGGATGGGTTGTCTCAGGGTTTACTTTACCGTAGTTTACCGTACGGTTACCGCGTTTATCGCGGAATACGGTAAAAGGAAAACCGCGGTAACCATCTTAAATTTAAATAAATTTAAAAAATAATTTAACATTTTGATAAATTTTATACGAATTTCGTACGGTTTACCACGGTTCCCGCGGTTACCCGCGCAGTAATCGTGCTTACCACCGGGGCATGGTAACCGCGCTCCCGACGGTAATGTAAATCCTAGGTTATCTGTTATTTTGCCGGACACCCGGTCAACACAACATGAGTGGTGGCCAGGGTTATCGACCTCGTCAAACCGATTCGCACACACCTCTTACCATACATCTCAACCGAACAAGCCTTGAAAAATTCAAATTAATCTTCTGACAAAATTTATTGGATTTTGTTGGTAACTAGTGAGCGGTAATCACGATGTAACAACCGAACTAGCCTTGAAAAATTCAAATTAATCTTCTGACAAAATTTATTAGATTTTGTTGGTAATTAGTGAGCGGTAATCACGATGTAACAACCCTCCCTCCAGAACCACATAGCCAACCCATCAGACGGACAGACTCACTTACACATACCACACCACTTATACTTTTATCCTCGCTTCGTGTAAAAGTGTTAATCCGGGAGTGGTATGGTTAGAGGGAAGAGATCTTATAAATTGGTTCCACTCTTGCTAAATTAGTAAGGTGGTATTAAACATGCACACATAATTCTCATGAGCCACACAGGTCAAATCCCAATTGGGTCAGGATGTCACATATATTATTGAAACCCCCTCCTAAGCAGTAGTCGGTGATTAGTCGCGTTTTGATACCTTTAACGATATGATGATCTGTTATCAGCATAATCTTGTCAAACAAAAAGAGAAAATAGTGATCTTACTGTCCTTGAAAAAGTACCGGAAGAAGCAAATGCATTTTTTAAAAAAAATGGTATATCTCAATATCTTCAGTATTAGCGAGTACCAAAATTTACGCTAAAAAATTTAACCCTTTTTCTTCCTCTTAAGGATCATAATTTTTTTCTCAATGAAAATGTCTCGACTTAATGGTGTTGTTAGACTCGTGACAATTATGGAGTGATCGGAATGCGTATCTTTGATAGTAAGCTTTGTCATGTTCTAACAATAGCTAATATAAAGCACGCAACTGAACTACATATGGCGTGCGTGAGAAGACTGATGGTATTAGGGGCATATAGCAAATCCTTCTTTAGTATTTCCTTTATGTTTTTCCTCTTCAGGACCCACACCATTCTAATGTCATCCTTGTAGAACATGAAGCTTCCCATGTTCCCTGTATGCTCCTTTGCACTGGCGGTTATACTGGTTAGCCCTGTTCGCAATTGATTAAGATGCATATTTTTATCTTATTTTTTATTAGTACGTTTTTAAACTATTAAACTGTGTGTTGTGTGTGAACATTTTCTATACAAAAGTTACTCTAAATATTAAATGAATGCATTTCTAAATTTATAATAATTAAAACTTAATTAATCATATGCTAATGATTTTTTTTATTTTTTATGTCCAAACTTCATCATCATCACTAGTAGAAACGGACACCACGTAAAACTATATATGAGCAGGATTCATCTACAGTTGATTATAAACCCTAAATACTTATTAGTGATAAAAAATTTATAGCTAAATTTTTTATATATTTATATATGTTCTTAGTGACTTAAAAATTATGGTAGAAATAAAATACGATGAAGAAACATCAAATTTAAAGTTTCAAGTTTAAATTTCAGTTGCGGCAGACAAAACAATACTTCTATACAGTGATGCACAAGTTCTTCATATATTCTTGGAAAGAAAAATGGAAATGGAAATCAACAGAGTATGCCTCCTTCCGGCGAGTGTTTTTGCCTACTCTTTATTATAGCTTTCAACCGCGGGATGCCTGATCGGCGCATACGTGAACTTAGCTTCTGGGTATACATGTCGATGTCTTACTATTTTCTTGCCTGCCGACTGACGTGCAACAAAGGTGCATCCATTCATAGCTAGACTAGCGCGCGAGGGGATTGGAACGGGTACTGTTTTTTCCTCCTCATCTGGTTGCGTATGACCCAAAGTTTCCAACTTAAATTTGGTAAGCCAGCTCTTCGATGAACCAATCACCGTTGGTTTACATCCATCCATACACCGATATATATAATTTTTCTATTCTAAAATAAATTAATTTTTTCATGTGAATACTATATGTCTGCAGAGTATGTCTAGATTCATATATAAAAAATGGTTTGTTTCGGGATTGAGTATATATCGATAAGGGTGCTACGGTGAATTAATCGACAAGCCAGTGTGAACCATGTACACGGACACATCACACCGAGCAGCAAACAAGCAAACCTGATACAATATACATTTCTTCAGAGGAACAATTGGATTACACATCTGTTGGCCAATGGAACTGAAGCAGTGTGCAACCGGCCGGTCATAATGTGCAGGACGGGACTATGCATGTCACATATATGCCACAGAGGCATGCACAAGCTGCAGGAACTAGCCAATACTAGCGATCGGGGTTGGGAAGGGATCGAGTGCCATCCATCATAGGCGACGCCAGCATCCAATCGGGCAGTAGGTAGGCCACCGATCGATCCGGTTTATGCGCGACCTCGCTCGGCGCCATCTTGTTGTAACCGCACCAATTACATCCTATCGCCGCATTTGGGACACTGTTACTCCTGTTGTCACGACGTGTCGAGAGTCGAGAGGCAGCCGCTTCACGCGCGCGGTGAAACGAGAATTTGTCCATTCTTCCTTCCTGGGATAATGGCCTGATCTGTGCGGGGGCAGATAAGGCAGGCCGCACAACGCCAACAGCAGCGCCTTCATGTGAAAGGGGCCAGAATTAAACGGTAGGAGTAGTAGTGGTAGCTAGCGACAGAGGCAGGCAGGCCAGCGGCTATAAAGACTCTCCCCCTGGAGGGCTTTGGACTCCATCAGCAGCAGTAGCAGCAGCAACAACATTTGGCCGCTCTGAAGATTGGTTGCTGGGGGTGACGGAGAATGCCCGGCGGCTCCCTCCTCAACAGCGGCGGCATGGCGGACTACGGCGGCGGCGGTGGCGGCGGCGGCCTCACGTTCCCCGTCGTCGTCACCTGCCTCATGGCGGCCTCCGGTGGCCTCATCTTCGGCTACGACATTGGCATCTCAGGTGCGCTGGCCGGTGGAGATGGATCGAGTCGATCGATCGCTTAATCTGCATGCAGTTTGGGTGCTCTTTTCCGAAAATTTCTGAGTGTTGAATTCCGTTGATCTTTTTCTTTTTCTGAAATCTCTGCACACGTACCGCGTAGGATTCGATTTGATTTATCACTCATGACTCATTAGCCGGTGATTCTCCCAAATCCATCATATCTCCCTCATCACGACCTCGACGATACGTTCTCTTTGTGGCTAACCCACTTGAGGACTGATTCCTGGTCTCTCAAGTCACTTCGCTACAAGCCAAAACCATGTCCTTTGATCTGAAGCGGCCATGGAGCGGAGCCGCATCTCAACTGCTGCCCTGTGCCCTTGGTTTCTTTATTCCGTTTCTGCTTCTTCCACGGCAGATTCCCAACGCATAGTCCAAATCTGGCCTCAGTTTTTATATTAATATAAAAATCAGCACGCAGGTGTAAACATCCACGCGAGCGAACAAATCGAATCCAATCAAACTGGTGAATTTTACAACAGAGGAAGAGGATATATATTTTTTTTCTGTTTTTGAGAAGATTCACGGGAGAACAAATTAGTTCTCATAATCTCGTGTGATACTTCTGCGTTTCAAATCAGCCCGGAGAGGACGAAGAGGACGCAGGTCTTGTTCTCTCGTCAAACCGAACGTACAGCAGCTGCTGATTAACCGGGCACATCACAGAAGACAGCCAGAAAGTAGAGAGATCTTTCGAGGAAGCGTGATCCGAGCCGCGCGTTAGCCATCGGACGGCCAGGAGGGGATAGAGCGGAGTGGGGCCCACCTGGCAGAGATCCTTACACGTGGACCCGGGCACCTGCTTGGGTGGGACCAGGTGAGGCGACACAATCCGGTCGAATTGGATGGCCACACTACGCCGGCGGGGCCAGCGAGCGGCCGGTGTACGGCCTGCCCATCTTCTCGTGGAGCGCCATTAGACACGTCAGGTTGGTTACAGTTAAGCCTTTAGAGCCCATAAGTATGTCCGTTGACTCCCGTTTATATGGGTGAATTTTTGTTACTAGGCATAACTTATCATCATTTACCAATATTTAATATTATCGTACTATCTTCGTTTCATATTATAATTCGTTTGACTTTTTTACTAGTCAAATTTTATTAAGTTTAACTAAATTTATAAAAAATATTAGCAATATCTAAATATTAAATTAGTTTTATTTAATCTAACATTGAATATATTTTGATAATATATTTGGTTTGGGTTGAAAATACTAATATACTTTTCAATAAATTTGATCAAATTTAGAGACGTTTGAATATAAAAAAAGTCAAACAACTTATAATATGAAATGAAAAGAGTATTTGTCTAGGTTGAAATAATCAAATTCTTAGCCGTACACCTTAATAAGTCTAAGAAGTCTAAGAGAATCTTATCGTACTTTTTCTTAATCATTAGCGTGTGGGATGTAGTTTATTAAAAGAGGATCTTTTCATAGTTATGACTACAAGCATACAGTTACCAAGATGGCTATACTTACCTAACCTTAGACATGATAAATTGTGATAAAGTGTGGTTGATAATCAAACATAATCTTTGTAACAGTGTCTCGTTGAGCCTAAAATCAAAAGTCTTTTTTGGAACTGAGGGGTACCTGAGATATTTCTAGATGAGTGAGAATTTTTGTTCAGGGAAGGTAGTGAGATTTTATTTTGAGCAGCACATTTTTTTTCTATTCTTCTTGGGAATTACCACATTCTGTATTTCGAAGTTTTATAGCCCGTTTGAAACGTAAAATTTTAGAATTAGGTTTTTATATAGTTCTGTTCTTTTATTTATTTAAAACACGTGACGGAAGCAAAAAAAAAAAGGAAGAATTTGATATAGCTCTGTTCTTAGTGGTTTAAATCCAATACCAAACAAAAACAATGAAAAACACTTATACTAATTTAAAATTAAGTTTTAAAATTTAGAATTCGGTTACGGTTTATATGAAGCGCACACTTATAGTCGAAAACTTTCTCATAAACAAGACCTAAATGAAGAGAAATTTTATATACCTCAAAATTTACCTCATCTTCCAAATGAGTTTTAAATGAGGCTCGTGTGGAATGTGGGAAAAGGACGTGAGCTGCTCCCACATATTACGCTCGGAACGTAGTACATCAACTTGTCGCTAGGTGTGCATCGACAGTTACTTCCAACTTTGGACGTTCTGTGTGCAATCTGCTGCTTCGGTCAGACCAGATGTCATGGTGGCGTCTCTTTTGTTGCCGCGAGTTATGTTGCGGCTTTTCTGCTAAACCCCGAGCTGTAATTCACGGGCATCTTCCTGGAATCCTTGGCCCGTTACTTTCCTGCAACAAAAGAAAGGAGAGATTATGATTGCTTCTTTTTCTTCAGTGGCATGGCTAGCTTGCTTGTCGAGATTATTAGTATGTGCTATAGGCGAGTAGTAGTATTTGTAGGCCACTTGATGGTAGAAATCTTGCTTTGGATCGGGGAATCAGGTTTTTATCATGTCTTGAGTGATGGTGTGTGGGCTTTGACAGGATCGGAATTTTTTTTAAGGAGATAAGTTGTTGATGTGATGATCGATCAAGACTAAATGCGTCAAATAGAAATACTAGGAATCCCTATCAACGTGAAAAGAAATATATTCCAATGAAATGACCATGGTGCATCCATTCGTGTTTTGAAAAAAAGTTTTTCTTTTTCTACCGTTCCTTACTACTATCATATACTCAAGTACTCAGCACCTGAATTGGATCCTTTGCAGTAGCATGTGGCTACTATAGAGAGAGAATAGTTTGCATTAGGACTTCTCTTTGCCATTTGATTGGAATTTGGAAATGCACCTGAGATCAAAGTACCACAGTACTCGCTACAGCTTGTCACTAACTATAGTAATCTACTGTTACCCCCCTACACCCCCCCCCCCCCCCCCCCCCCCCCCCCCCCGCGGCGCGCCGTAGCTAAGGGTTGTCTACAGTACAGAGGACAATCTAGATCCCTCGACACCACTAGCTCCGGCATGTATGATTATTGGTGCATGGCAGAAAAAGTGTACGTAAAACACAAAAAAAAAACGTGACACAAAGTTATTCACTCTCATGTTCAGTTTTAGTTACTCCGTAGTTGCAAAGATGAAACTTGAACTGATGCTTGAGTTGCTCTTGTTCTGCAAATGATCAATATATCATCGGTTTCCTTCATTACGTTTGAGATAAAACCTTGTTCATGTCTGCAACGAACATCAGGTGGTGTGTCGGAGATGGAGTCATTCCTGGAGAAGTTCTTCCCGGGCTTGCTGAAGGGGACGGCGCACGCGAGCAAGGACGTGTACTGCATCTACAACAGCCAGGCGCTCACGGCCTTCACCTCGTCGCTGTACGCGTTCGGCATGGTCGGGACGCTGGTGGCGAGCCGCGTCACCCGGCGAATCGGCCGCCAGGCCGTCATGCTGATCGGAGGCAGCATGTTCCTGGTCGGCGCGCTCGTCAACGCCGCCGCGGTCAACATTGCCATGCTCATCATCGGGAGGATGCTGCTTGGCCTGGGGCTCGGGTTCTCCGGCCAGGCCACGCCGGTCTACCTCGCCGAGATGTCACCGCCGCGGTGGCGCGGCGGGTTCATCTCCGGCTTCCCGCTGTTCATCAGCGTCGGGTACCTCATCGCCAACCTGATAAACTACGGCACGTCGCGGATCCCCGTGTGGGGCTGGCGCCTGTCGCTTGGCCTCGCGGCGTTCCCGGCCGCCGTCATGGTGGCCGGCGCGGCGTTCATCCCGGACACGCCGAGCAGCCTGGTCCTGCGCGGGAAGCACGACCTCGCCCGCGCGGCGCTCCAGCGGGTGCGCGGCAAGGGCGTCGACGTCGACGCCGAGTTCAACGACATCCTCACCGCCGTGGAGCACGACCGCAGGAACGACGAGGGCGCGTTCCGGCGGATCCTGCGGCGCGAGTACCGGCCGTACCTGGTCATGGCCATCGCGTTCCCGGTGTTCCTCAACCTCACCGGCGTGGCCGTGACGGCCTTCTTCTCTCCGATACTGTTCCGCACCGTCGGGTTCGAGAGCGACGCCGCGCTGATGGGCGCCGTCATACTTGGCCTCATGAACATATTCGGCATCGTCGGCTCGGGCTTCGCCATGGACCGCTACGGCCGGAGGCTGCTATTCATGATCGGCGGCGCGCTCATGTTCACATGCCAGGTAAACAAACAAGCAAACACTCACATAGAGCATATCAACATTTCAGCAACAAGAAAGTGACGTCGAGCCGACGCTCTGTACGTGCATGCCGGCATGCGTGTTGTAGGTGGCAATGGCGAGCATCGTGGGGTCGCAGCTGGGGCACGGGAGCAAGATGGCGAAGGGGTACGCGGTGACGGTGCTGGTGATGACGTGCGCGTTCTCGGCGAGCTTCAGCTGGTCGTGGGGGGCGCTGTACTGGGCCATCCCCGGCGAGATCTACCCCGTGGAGGTCCGGTCGGCGGGGCAGGGCGTGGCTGTGGCGCTCAACCTGGGGCTCAACTTCGTGCAGGCACAGTGCTTCCTCGCCATGCTCTGCTGCTTCAAGTACGGCACCTTCCTCTTCTACGCGTCGTGGCTCGTCGTCATGACCGCCTTCGCCGTCGCCTTCGTGCCGGAGACCAAGGGCGTGCCGCTCGAGTCCATGGGCCACGTCTTCGCGCGCCACTGGTACTGGGGCAGGTTCGTCAAGGACCACAAGTTCGGCGACGTGTCCACCTAAAATTTGCGCCGCATGCCGATGCAAAAATGTTTGGCTTTGATCTCAGAATTTTAGTTAGCGTGTGCTTGATCGTAGTATAAGGCTAAGATGGACTTTTGTCAAGAATTGGGCAATGTATGCCACGGAAATGTTCATTCTCAACCACAAATTGAGCAGCACAGACATCACACAGATCATGTTACCGATCGGTTTAATCGGTGCCCTCGTCAACGACACGGCCGTCGTGGTGGCTGGCGTTGTTGACGTACCTTTTCCAGTACCAGTGCCGCTCCCACACGGACCGCATTGCCTCGATCGGCACGCCTTTCGTCTCCGGCAGGAAGGCAGCGACGAAGATCGTCATGGTCAGGAGCCACCCGGCGTAGAACAGGAACACGCCGTACTTCATGGCGCAGAGCAGCGCGATGAACACCTGCAGCTCGACGAAGGAGAGGCAGAGCGCGACGGAGATGCTCAGCGCCTGCCCGGCCGACCTGACCTCAACCGGGTAGATCTCGCTCGGCACCACCCACCTCAGCGGCGCCCACGACAAGCCGAAGCTGAACGTGCAGAGGCAGATCAAGACCAGCACCCCGGTCGCGTAGCTCCGGGGCATCGTCACCCCCTGGTGCTTCCCGAGATGATCCGCCATGATCCACGAGATGGCCACCTCGCAGAGCATCATGCCCACGCCGCCGACGATGAACAGCAGCCGGCGGCCGGTGCGGTCCATGACGGAGGTGGACAGCAGCGTGGAGGCCAGGTTCGTCATGCTGTTGATCACGGAGCCGAGGATGGCCTTCTGGCTGTTGAACCCCACCGTCCGAAACAGCACGGGCGAGAAGATGGAGATGACGATCATGCCGGTGAACTCGTAGAACACCGGTATGCCGAGCCCCACCGCCAGGCAATGCCTGTACCGCCTGCTGAACAGCCGCCGGAACGCGCCGGCCTCGTTCTGGCGCGCCTCGTCCACGGCGCGGACGATGTCCTTGAACTCCGCGTCGACGTCGGCGTCGGCGCCGCGGATGCGCTGCAGCGCCGCGCGGGCGCGGTCGTGGTGGCCGCGCAGGACGAGGCTGCTGGGTGTGTCCGGGATAAAGAGCGACCCCGCGACGATGATGGTGCCCGGGACGGCCGCAAGGCCGAGCGAGACGCGCCACCCCCACCCCGGGATGCGGTTGGTGAAGTAGTTGGTGATGGTTGCCGACAGTATCCCGATCACGACGAAGGCGTTGTACGCCGACGTGAACGCGCCACGCCACTTCGCCGGCGCCGTCTCGGACAGATACACCGGAGCTGACTGTACCGGGAAAAGAAAAGAGTGTACAGTAATATATTTTTTTTGCCGTAAAAGAAAGAAGAGTCCGAACTGGGCTGGCCCTGAATTAAATTGCTGGGCCTTGTGTATCATATCTTCTGATCGTGTCGTACCTGAAGGGTGAAGCCGAGGCCGAAGCCGAGCAGCATGCGGCCGATGATGAGCATGGCGATGTTGACGGCGGCGGCGTTGATGATTGAGCCGGTGAGGAACATGACGCCGCCGAGGAGCATGATGGCCTGGCGGCCCACCGCCCTGGTGACGCGGCTCGCCACCAGAGAGGACAGCGTGCCGGCGATGAAGAGCGACGACGAGAAGGCGGTGAGCCATTGGTTGTCGTACTTGCAGTAGGCGTCGCGCCTCGCGCTCTTCATCCCCCGGAGCACTTCGGGGAAGAACTTGCTCAGGAATGACTCCATCTGCGTCACGCCACCTGAATCAACGAGGAGTCAAGGACCGACCAGTACTAGTAATACGGTACTACAATATCTAGCATGATTGAATGGTACGGTTATTTTTTTAATCTCCTGCTTAACTGTGCCACAAAAAGGAACAACAAAACCAAGCTCTGAGTAGAACCAAATTTAAATGAGCACTGCTACACATACTACTTTTTCTTACTAAATTTGTACTAACAATCATCTGAACCGTTTGATTTAGGGAGATGGAAGTTATAAAAAATCTAGATACACTCATATCATGATATGCCAGTGTTAGTAAAAATTTAATAAAAAAAAGTTAGTACGTGTGACTTTTCCAATTTAAATTTGGCTCTAAATAAGGTGGATATGTCTTTTTGCCAAATATATATGACATGTTTTTAACAAATGCTCCTATATGCCTAAGCTTTTACCCGGAAAATTGGTCCACCATTTTGCACATCAAAACTTGAACCTTCCCACACTTATTTTTACTTTTCTTTATGCCTTTCGGAGGCATCAGGTAGTACTTAGACAAGATTTTATCAAACTTTGACCATTAGTTTTGTATTAGAATAAGAGAAACACTGATGGTGTGACGGTGGAGTCATGGTGCATGAACTCCATCCACCAAGACTCAATTCTTGGTACCCACCAATATGTTTGTGTGTTTTCCACCCACCATGTTTGTGTGTACATGTATGTCTGCTATGTAATAGAAATTATTGATGGTCGTAGTTTCAAAATTTTGAGAAAATTATATTATAAAATATCAAATATTTATAACTTGATATTATAAAGGAGCAATTTTCTGAACACACTCATAGAAGGCCCCAATGTATTGGTATGCATATATATAATAGTACTCCTATAAAAAATGGTGAACATCGGCACAAGTCCAAGGACCTCATTGTTTTTATAAGCTGATGTTAAAATTTAAATTTTAAAACTTGATTTTAAAATCACATTTTAAAGTTGATTTTGATACTTTTTCAATGTGATTTCTTTTTACATTGACTTTTAAGTTGCTAAGGGCATACCTGTAAAAGTTCTACCTATAAACTATTTTTTTATCATTAATAACCGTTAGCTTATAATTAGCCATAGGCATCGATAGATAGAGTCCAAAACTTTGTCAAGCGGGATATAAAAATGCCTTCAGATAGGGGCTACAAATCTGGCCTGATTAAGATGATATTTCCAAAACAAAGAGGGGTTGACTTGATGGCTAAATAATTCAGAATTTCAGAATAGTTGTACATGGTCGCTTGCGCTGTTGCACATGAGCTTATTCTTTTTTGTTTTTCAGGTGTACTCTTCCTGGCCTGATGGAAGCATCTCGTGTATCGTGATCCGCACTGCTTGTACGGTTGTACCACATGCATTTGAATGGAGTAAGATAGTTCTTCTATACATATTTTCAAATTCAATATCCATCATTTATTCAATGATTAATTGAAATTCAAGTTCTCTAGTCTTAGACAAACTCGGAATATCAACCCAAATTAATCGTTTTTTTGGTCAAAAAAAATTAATCATTTTGACAAAGTGCTTTCTCACATCAGCTACAAGGGAACTAGGTAAAACAAGTGAAAAGGGAAAATTGATTTAATCCCTCTAGGGGACGTAAAGAGAAACAATTCTGCTTTAAACATGCAACATTTTTTTAAGACCACATGCCACATTAAGCTTGCAAGTTAGAAATGATCTTAGAACAGGGCTGAGAACAGCTTAAAAAAACTGTAACCAGGCCTGTAGCTGTTGTAGAGTACGCACCTGTGACGCCAGAATCGTAGCCGAAAATGAGGCCGCAGGAGGCAGCCATGAGGCTGGTCACCACGACGGAGAAAGTGATGCCGCCTCCGTAGTCGCGAGCATTGCCACCGCCGGCGGCGGCAAATCCTCCTCCGGCCATTTCTAAATGTGTGCTGTCTTGCTCTGATCAGATTGCTTATGACAATGGTTGGAACTTGCAAGGTATATAGTAGTGTGCGTGGATGATGTATATATAGCTTAGCTGGGTGCTTGCAATGCATCCTCTGTTTGGATCCGTTGAAGAGCGCAGGAAGCCTCTGTTTCTAAGCCACTTGAGCCTAGATTATACTAGTATATTTCTGTGGTATCTACACAACGATCTTTCAAAATATCTCAATCTCATTAGGGATGCAAGCTTAGATGCATGGGTTGCAGCATCTGAACAGCCTAGCCGTCCATAGCAAGTGGTTATATAAATAGCTCATAGTGGCTAAATATCGCCATTTAATTGCAAGAAGACATTGCAGAATGCTTCAAATAACTGGCAGAGCGTTGATACCGAGATTATTTTTCACTTCTTTTTTCCCGATAATGCCGGAAGACTCCACCTTCGGTTTAGAGCCCATATTGAGAACAGGTGTTTCATTAACTGTTATAGTTCAGTTTCTAGCTAGAGGAATTCTCAAAAGTTTGTGATTCCGCATGTAATTAAATCTTCTTTGGCATATAGAAAAAATTTAGAGAAATTTGAAAATATACCTTCAGCAAAGATTTCGTTCTAAAAACACCATTGACGCCTTCCTTCTCACATAATATCAGGCAATATAATATGACATCGTTCCGTTTTTCTTTCATTTTTGCTATCGTCGTTAAGAACATGTTCTTCTATTTTACACTGTGAAGTGTCCATCTTACCACTAGGGGCACCATTACGGTCTTTTGTTGGCCCTGTTACAGTAGGGTTAACTTGAACTTTTTATGACTCCAAAACGGAGAAAGGTTAACATGTCGCTAACGACTATGGCAAAAAGGAAGAAGTATGATAGCATAGTATTGTAAAAAGTCATGTCCACTGATGGTATTTTGTAGCTCACCATAACATCTGATAGAAAATTTTCAAACTTTTTTATTAATTATTGCTTGAGTTGAAGTGATTTCTAGTGAAATACAATTTCCATGTCCCAAAAGAGGCCTTAATCTTCTAGTTAGCTCACAAGTCACAACTATAGGTGTAGGAAGATTCGAGTCAGTAAGCACTGCACTTTCCCTCCTTCACAACAGTTATGAAAAAAAAACATTAGTGGCACATTGCAAAAATTATAGTAGAAGTCTCTTCTGCTGTTTCGGGGTTAAAAAAAGCACATTGCATAAACCACCATAATACAGGATGAAGATGGGAAAGTGTATGGCATTGTGGAAAGATCCCATGGTTGTAAAACATACTTGGCTAGGTATTTGAACAAGTGACGGAGAGAATAAATTATTATGCTTATTTTCCATTTTAAATAAATGAATAAGCATCCAGCCACTACACCTCTGATGCACAAAGCAAACCATCAACCCAAACGAGCTAGTGGGAAGACAAAAGAAATGTTGGATCTGGATATGGTCTCATTATTGCTAAAAAAACAATATCTTTTGCTGCATCTTCTATTTCTTTCTACCAAATTGTATTTTGTTAAGATTACCCCGCAATGCAAGTTCCTTGACTTTCAAGGGTATTTTCAACATCCCAAATTTGTGATAAAAATGTTGCAACTAACCAGTGCATCGTACGCATAGTTTTCATTTTTTAAAAGATATCATTTTGTTGTAAATCTTGACTAAAACTACTTGAAACTATATGATTATTAACCCATAAAACTCTAGTGAAAAATATGTCTAGCGTATCATGCACGCTTATGATTTATGCAACCGTGGCATGTTTTTCTTTTCACTATATCGATGATCAAATATTGGCACACGGTAGTTCCATTGACAGCTCGCTAGCTACCTTTTAAAGCTTAGTTTTAATGTTTTTTCATCGCTGTCTAGCTACGTTTTAGACTTTCCTCTCAAACCACTATCAAAAAAAAAACGCTCCTCTATAACATTTACTATAAAAAAACGCTGCTCTAAAACATTTTATTTGCTCTGTTTATTTTTTCTCATCTTTCTCAGAGTAGCACCCTTACAAACGTCTCAATAATTTGTCCATTTTAAACAGATTATTTTACTATGCACGGTGCAACTCATATGCTGTCATCCAAGTTAACTGGTTAATTTGTTGTATTGGTGCATATGCACACGTGATGCACAATGTCAACAGAACAACTAATTAATCCCTAAAAATATGGAAGTCAACATACAACCCATAACCACTCTTGATCATTGAGCAATCTTTAATCATTAACATTCATTTCCTTCTTTCCCTTTACAGATTAATTAATCAATCAACAAAAACATGCAAACACGCAACTATAGCTGGTTGGTGTACACTCCAGGGAAGCCCTTAATGCCAACTCACGCCGACATGTTCAGTTGACCATAAGCTATATCTGTTTACAACTTGACACATTGTTTACAAACCACATGCATGTATGTCAACCGAAACCACAGTTGAAGATTTCAGCTGAACAATGAAGTCACACACTGTCACACTGACACATAAGCTGCATGCCAACTAAAACATGCATGAGCTGGCACACTAGATTTTAAACTCTCGAGAAGATATCCTTGGTTTCTTAGATGATATGCAAGTTAAATTTTTCATAACTATTTAGATACCATATAAAAACGAGGAGAGGTGCTCTTGAGAAGTAAAAATCGTTTTCCGCGCACACACCGCTGTAACAGTTAACAGTCTTACAGACAGTTCACTTGGGCGTACAGCTTGGCGTCCTTGTTGGCGAAGCGCTTCCAGTACCAGTGCTTCGCCCACACCGCGCGCATGGACTCCAGCGGCACACCCTTGGTCTCCGGCAGGAACAGCGCGATGAAGGCCGTCATGGCGAGGACCCAGCCGGCGTAGAAGAGGAAGATGGCGTACTTCATGGCGCAGAGCATGGACACGAACACCTGCGTCTGCGCGAAGGAGAGCGTGAGCGAGATGGACAGGCCCAGTGCCTGCCCCGCCGACCGGACCTCCACCGGGTAGATCTCGCTCGGCACCACCCACTTGAGCGGGCCCCACGACAAGCCCAGGCTCGCCGTGTACACGCACATCAGCGCCACCACCCCCGCCGCGTAGCTCTTCGCCATCTTCGCCGCCGCGTGGCTCCTCCCGAGATGGTCCGCCAGTATCCACGCCACCGCCACCTTGATTGATCAGTCACAGTTTAAGCTTAAACCATCTGAACCTATAACGTAATTAACAATGGAGATGGGCATCATGCCATGAGTGTGTTGGTACCTGGCAGAGAAGCATGGCGGTGCCGCCGGCGAGGAACAAGAACCTGCGGCCGACGCGGTCGACGGAGAAGGAGGACACGACGACGGCGCACAAGTTGACGAGGGTAAGTACGATGGAGGCAAGGATGGCCTTCTGGCTGTTGAACCCGAGCGTCCGGAACAGCACCGGCGAGAAGACGGCGACGACGACCATTCCGGTGAGGTCGAAGAAGGTTGGGATGGCCACCACCATCACCAGGTAGTGCCGGTACCCACGGCCACACAGCCTCCGGAACGCGCCCTCGTCGTTCCGCCGCGCCTCCTCCACGGCGCGGACGATGTCCTTGAACTCGGCGTCGACGTCGGCGTCCGCGCCACGGACGCGCTGGAGCGACGCGCGGGCCTTCTCCGTGTGGCCGCGCAGGACGAGGCTAGCGGGCGTGTCCGGGACGAAGAGCGCCCCCACCACGATGACCGTGGCCGGCACCGCCGCGAGGCCCAGCGACACGCGCCACCCCCACCCCGGGATTCGGTCCGTGAAGTAGTTGGCAGCCGTCGCGGCCACCGTGCCGACGACGAGGAAGCTATGATATGCGGCGGTGAACGCCCCGCGCCACCTCGCCGGCGCTGTCTCGGCGAGATACAGCGGAGCCGCCTGCCACAACAAAGCATTTCCAAATGGGCTCAAGAAGTTTGTCTTAGTGGGTTGGGCTAAATTTTGTGGGGGCTAAATCTAGATGGGCCGTTTTATAATGTGCGACCTGCGTGGTGAAGCCGACGCCGACGCCGAGCAGAATGCGGCCGATGATGAGCATGGCGATGTTGACGGCGCCGGCGTTGAAGGCGGAGCCGGCGAGGAAGAGCGCGCCGCCCGTCAGCATGATGGCCTGGCGGCCCACCATCCTCGTCACGCGGCTCGCCACCAGCGACGCCAGCGCGCCGGCGATGTACAGCGACGAGGTGAACGCCGTCAGGGCCTGGTTGTCGTACCGGCAGTAGGCGTCCCGCTTCGCGCCACGCATCCCCTTCACCACCTCCGGGAAGAACTCCGTCAGGAATGACTGCATCTGCGTGACGCCACCTGCACACCAGAAAATGAAAATCGTCGGCACAAAGCCACAAACAGTAGAAGTTCTTGACCATTTGTATTTTTGCAACAGTCATGGTGGTGCATTGATATCGTCAGTCGAAAATGGATATCTGAACATCAGCTTCATTTGCTGCACGATTGTCAACTATCATCTCTATCATACCACAGACCACACGAGCGTCCTTGTGTGATTTGTTTAACTGCTGGTAGAATTTTTTTGATATATATAGTACCGGTCAATCACGGATGGATCTTTTGGGTCTTTTTTCAAACTTCATACGTATATCTGCAAGCTAGCGTACACACATCTGCCAATTTCATCAGTGTACATCATATATGTACTGTCAAAGTGTCAATTTGACATGATCTTTTGATATGTTTGTACGAGAGATTCGGTTTTGACTACCCACTAGATAAACAGTACAGTATAATGGATGCCACATGTGCTTATTCTAATTCATTTCTCAGGTCATTTCCAATCATGCCCGTCAGAAGTCAATGTGTCCCCTTTTTCTTTTTCCTTTTTACACAAAGGTAAAAAAGAAAGAAAGGTGTCCCAAGTCAGTGGACAGAAACAAGTCAAGCAGAGTAACTTATTGTTTTCGAAAAAAAGAGAGCAGAGCAACTTACTAGCTAGCCGATTGATCTCATAGACAAGTCCTCTGTAACTCTGTGTGAGCACTTGTACACAGCACTTCGATAGGTTGCATGAGTGCAGTAGTGCACACATGTTCCCCTGGGTCCTGGCCTCTGCACGTTCATATATACTCTATCCACTTTGGACAGCTAGCATGTGGCTTTTCGGGTAACTCTTTCAGTGGACTTGGCTTTTGCTGTCCACTGTTCCTGTTATTCTGGGTGGCTGCGTTTGCTAATGGTGAAGTGCCGGCACCTAGCTTAGTTCGTTTTCCTTTCAGATTGTTTAGCGGATTATTGTGACGGATTATTTACTTGATAAATCAAATATTTAAAAAGTAAATTTAAAAGATAGCTTAAAACGAGTGGTCAACAATAATCCGTTTCAATAACCTATAGAGAATAATCTAAAAAGAACATAGCCTTACACCGCTTGCTATAGGATCAGGCGCAGTAAACGGTGGACATGCCACTTGGTAGCTATTATGGATGTATATATGGGCTAGGTTCCAGAGAGAATCAAAGTAATTACCAGCTCATACAATACAAGTATATGATAAATCATTGGCATGCTGAATGCATGCCAAGCTAGCTCCTCAATTATCTGTTTATCATGCATCATTCCCTTCCATTTGTGCAGATGCTAGACAAATATATATAATTCTTGCGAGCGCATGCACCGCATGGACAAATTTCAACTCCAAAATGCAAGAGGATTTGTGGTGTTAATTACGGCCCTGAAACATCGTTGTAGATCTGATTCCCTAAATGCTTTTTTGGCAAAATGTGTTGGTGCGCTCTTGACATATCCTTGTTAGCTTCCGTGTTAAGCAACATAATGAAACTCGATCAAATTCGATTGGAATAAGATTCTAGCTAGAGCTAGAGTTATCAAGCGATCGATCACTACTTCACTAGCAACGGAGAAAACAACAGGTTCTCAGGCTCAGCTGGCAAGCATCGTAGCCTCTCAAGGACAGCCTAGCTAGTTGTTGGAGGCTTGGAGCTCTCCAAGACAAAACAATTTTTTTTTAAAAAAAAATCTCTGTGATCTTAAAAAAATTGCTAACGAATATATCCAAGATTATTTTTGACCTGTACATTATTTTAGCTAAAATCTTGCCTCATCTTGTAGACAATATATATGGTGTGGTTTTTCTAAAGCTAAGTCAAATTTTATTCCCAGATATGTAGTCTCTGATAATACAATATTCCTTGCATCAGACTTTGTATCGAATGGAACTATTAATAAGAACAATGAGCACCTTATCCACCAAGTCAGCGATGACATCTACATAATAAGTACTAGAGAACATTTTTTTCTATTAACAAAAAGGCCGACTGATAGGATAAGTTTATTCTCTATATATCTCTACATAGAAAGTTTTCACACAAAACGCACCGTATATATCTATGAGAGAGGATAGAGATACTTTTAGCTAGGGCCAAAATGGTTTTAAATAAAAATTAATTTCAATCCAAGTATCTAGGGTATGTAATTAAGGGCTCCTTTCGACCTTTCGAACGGATAAAATTTTACATAAATTTCACAAGAAGCAGTTCAATTTACACGAGAATTCCTATAAATTCCTCTATATCAAATGAGTTCTAGAACTGCCTCGGCACGAAGGAAAACGGTAGAACTGCGTGCCAATCTCTGACAAAAGAATTCTGGGTAACCTAGTACCCACCTTTTGATCGACCAATCAATTAGCAGAAATATCCGACACCTACATACTATCACCCACTAACTTTGGAAGGGGAAGAAGTAATTCCTTTGTTGGTTTGGAATCACGGCCTTAGTTATGGGCACCCAAATGCTGATAAAATGGACCTCATGACAGTACGTTAAAGGCAAAATGCCACTAACCCGGCCTCCAAATTTCTGTGAAGCATATAGCTCTTTTAGCACCACATAATTATAAATTTGGCTTTTCCACAACCCAAATCCCAAAACAAAATAGTACGTACTCCCGTCTCAAATAAAATCGAAACTTGGGGCAAAACAATTGCCCCATAAAAAACGATTCGTGCCCAAAAAACAATACACATTCATTACTCCTTGCATGGGTACTCGAGAAAGGAGTCACGGGACCTCTATTTTTCTTTGCTCTGGTTCACACGCGACCTTATCCCCTCCTTCTCTCTCTCTGCCTCCTCAGTCCTCCCACTCTCAATCTCTCCCTCCCGCTCCGCCCCTCTTTCCGCTCCTCTCTGCAGGGACGGTAGCGACAGCGGGAGATGGATGCGCCGGCGACGGCGGCGGCGGATGGATGCGGCGGTGTGGCAACGGTGGATGGATGTGGTGATGTGACGCGGCGGTAGATGCGGTGGCGGAGACGGACGCGGTGGCGATGGCGGATGGCGGATGGATGAGGCGGAGGATGGATGCGGCGGTGGAGACGGCGGCACGGTATGTTGTTGTGATGGAGAAGGTGGAGGTGACGGGTGGTTGTGATGTTGTCGATGACGAAAGTTTGCAGGCCTATCTGTGGGAGATCTTATGCATGAACCTGATTTCATTTTTTCCTCTCTATTCTTGGTTCTTCTCTGTTCTTTGTTCTTGCTATATTTGCATGTAAACTCAGAACATTTTTTTCTTAGACTGGAGAGATGTTCCTTTCCTTGCAGCAAATGTAATCTTTTCTTGCGGCATTGCAATTTATTTTTTCCCTTTCCTTCTCCAAAGTACTTATGGCAGAGAATGGCAGAGTAGTATACTAAAATAATGTGTGCAGAAAATGACAGTGTTGATGGATAAATGTGGTTAATACGGGTACTTTGGTAATTTCACGTTAATACTAAACTTGCCTCGTGAATCTAGCATTTGATTTTATTGGGGAGGGAGGGAATACTTGCCTACGATGGTTCGGTGGTCCCAACCAACCAACCTGGTCTGGCCACTGGCATCAGGGTACTGTCTCTCAGCAAATCAAGGCAGCTGGTGAAGAAGAATAAGATATATGTTCTCTTTGTTTTTTGAGAACTAAAAGATATATGCTCTGTGAATGCGTCTCTCATTCCTAGCTCAAACGTGCAACTTGAGTAGTCAAACATGGGGATTTTTTGTTTTTGTTTTGATTAATTGCCCGCCCGATCGATTGAGCCGTATCGAAAGTTTTAGCCGGGCCGGGTGAGACGCGCAAGAGGTTAATTTCTACCTAGTTGATCAACACGTATTCGCAGAGCATATGCTGCTTGAAACACACAGGCACCATGTATGGATGGAGAAGAGGGAGGCGGCCGCGGGGCTACCTGTGACTCCAATGTCGTAGCCGAAGATGAGGCCGCAGGAGGCGGCGATGAGGCAGGTTACCACGACGCTGGCCGTCACCCCGCCGCCGTAGTCCCGCGCCGCCTCCATCCTTGCCGCCATCGCGCCCCCGCGCGCGCGGGGATGCGATCGAGCGACTAGCTAGCTAGCTGGCTAGCTTGCTGCCTGCGGCTGCACGGCTGCACCGGCCTCTCCTACGACACAGCGAGCAGCAGGCCGAGGCAAAAGCGTTCACCGGCTACTCGGAAATCCGTCTCAGCAAAAGGAGTTCTGCTGATCTCTACACGGGGGAAAGAGAGGCAGTCTCGGGGTCTCTTTATAGACCGCGCGCGTCACACACTGTGCCCTCCTGTGGATTTCTGACTTCGGGGGGAGCACATCGACGAGCTAGTGCGATGAGGTGTGAGGAAAGCGACAACACGTGGACACGCACAGATCAGACAAAGCCTACATGGCTACATCTTCCTGTTCCGGCAGTTGAAGGCTTAATCGAACTCTATCAAGTTCATGCTGATGTGGTGCAGGTTTTATCAGATTTCAAACTGCACATTTAGAAATTGATACGTCTTAGATCCAAAGAGCGAATTAAGGGAACAAATTAATTAGCAGAGTGGATATACGATGATCACGTGTGTAGGGGCGGATCTACCACAAGATTGTAGGAGCTCGATCGTTCACTATTGACGCTAGGATTATGGAAGGCTAGAGCCACTAAAATCTTTTATCATACATATACATGAAAAGGGGTTATAGTTTTATCTAATTTCTTTAGCTCCCATTATTTTATTCCGCCGCTGAATATGTTCTGGTAAAAGAGTTTATAAGGAGTTACATTATTATCGGGGCTGTCGTCTACGGTCCATATGTACATGATGCGCATCATCTCTTGTCTTAACAGTCAAATTTTAGTTCGTCACATCGGCATCAAAGGTTGAAAGGCACGCATCATCGAGCGCAGAGAAAATTCAAACTGTGATATTGGAACACATCGAGGGCTTCTGGACTTGAAAAGATCTCAGAATCATGAATAAAGTAGAGTAACAGTAGTTTACCCTCTTATTGATTATTGTTCGATGCTAATACTGAGCTCTACATTTTGGAAACCCTTACTTATTAACAACACGACAGTGAACGAGTTCTAGCTCTAATTAATAAACAAGTTTATTTTGTACTACCTACAAAGTTCAGGCCTCAATCACCAGGAAGTACAAAAAAAGAACATGAAAAGAAGCTGCAGAAATATGCAAAGATAAATGCAGAGTTGGTTCATGTGAATTGAACTGAATGCTGATACAAGTCTTCAAACTAATATATATCCACAAAAGAATCCATCCAATGAAGTGGTGGTCTACTCTATCTATTCTTAATACTAATTTACTAATTGCCATTAGTGTAGTTTGAGATGTGACCTGAGAGCTACTAGTGCGTATAATAAACGGTGCACACAATGGGCAAGTAATCAGGGCCCACAAATAATTTGGGTCAACCAACCAGGTAAAGGCCATATTACAGTATATTATCTTTCCATTTCTTTTCTTCGATGTACAGCCCCACGTTTGTCCATAGCTTTGGATTGTGCTGCAATTTCACCCAACATTTTATCCGCCATTTACCTTCACATGGAGGCAGTTTTAGTTTGCATATGGCACACAAGGGAAATAAAAGCCCAGGCGCACAACACACAAATTGTTAGGCTACGGCCTCGCGTAGAAAGTAGGAAATTTTTCGGCCCAATACCACACTAGGGTCCACAAGAATTGGGCTTGGAGCCTCGGACGCAACTTCCCATCTGAGGCGGCGCGCCGTCGCCTTTCTCCTCGATTCGAATGGAAAATGGTGGTCCGCTCGCTTCGGAATTTCAGGACTTCAGGTCTTCAGCTATCTAGGATCGGAGCAGCCAATTTTGGAGCTCAACATTTGATTTCGATTGGAACAAATGAGTGAACTAGGACCAAGTAACAAGATCCAAAAGTAATAAAAGAGATGGACAAAAAATGCAACTACACATCGTGAAACATGGAGATAGATTTTCATCGCTTAAGGATATCCTCTTGTTTCTTGCATATCACCTAAATAGTTATTAAATTTTTTTAAAAAAATTAATAATATAGATTAATATGAAATATATTACTTTAAAAACATACAAGACGAAATTCGACTTCTACAAATTGTAACCAAAAGAATATATTAAACTGAAAATAGCTAACATACATTCACAGTTACATTTGTGATATGCAAGAAATGAGGGAACATCCCCTCGAGGTACACTTTCCCCGTGAAACATTGATCTCGATCAATCACTTCGGTTGGTTCGTTTCGTCGTCGCTCCTCTTCGGTTGCTCCTGCGGCGTGAACCGCTTCCAGTACCAATGGTGGCCATGGACTCAAGCAGGATGCCCTTGATCTCCAGCAGGAAGACAGCGATGAAGGTGGTCGTGACGGTGATCCACGCGGCGTAGTAGGTGAAGGTGTCGTACCTAAAGCAGCAGAGCATGGCGATGAACGATTGCGGCTGCACGAAGGTGAGGTGTGGCCACGCTCCTAGGGCCCGTGGTGAGGCCGTGTTCCCAGCGATCGGCTGCAAGAAATGGTACGAGATCAGAGCAGTGGAAAAGACATACTAGGATGAGTCAATAACGCAAGAAAGATGACGACGACAATGAGAAAACAACAGCCGGAGACGCGTCTTTCCTCTAGGCCGGCAGAGGATTCAAGGGAGAAAAATGGTGATGGAAGCTCTCTTCCTAGCTCTCTCTGCACTGGAGTCTTGAGTGGTGTGGGAGAGGGCGAAGGCTAGCTGGGAGACTTGGAGGGTGAGAGAAAGAGTTCAACACGCGCCCCTTGTCTACACACATGTCGACCGCGTTCTGAGGCCGGTCTAGGTGTCCTCCCTAGTGTGGGCTGGGTTGGACAGAGGCCTGGGCGACCCCAGGTCGGCAAGTCGCCCATGTCACTGCCGAATAGGTCCAAGTCATGATAGACTAGTTAGTGGGTGAGGAGGATTGGTAGGAAGCATAGTGGAGACCGATTTTATTTGATTTTCAGAATTATCTTTCTCCTTCTCTCTTTACAATTCATTGAATAAGTTATAAGGATGATAAAAAATAATGGATTTGTGTAGTGGTAGACCATGGTATCTAGATTCCATTTTTTCCAAGCTACATTAAAAGGTCAATTTATTTTAATACCAGAAAAATAAACGAAAGAGGATGGACTGCAACTTGATGAATTTTTAGGAGGTCAAAACCAGTGATATAAATTCATGAAAAGAATATGTTAGTTCAAGATATATAGTCTAGTATTTGAATAAATTATGAAACCTATACTCTTTTGTTCAACTTAATGCACATTTATAAGATGATTCATTTTACCGATTTGGTTTTTATTTTGTTTCAGTTTTTATTTCTAAGAAGAAGCTAATACAAAAATATTAAATACGCACTGCACGCTCATCATTTGAAGAGTATGTAGCGCGCGCGTGAAGCGGCGACGTGGCGCACGCCGATTGGCGCGCGACGTCGAAGCGGGATCCCGATGTGTTAGCGCGTCGGATCCTCTGCGGCAGTGGACAGTTTCGGTGGATCATTGTGTGGCGACGACGTGGCACTTCCTGGAGCTTCGGATCTTGATCTAATGGCTGTGAAGAGGCAGAGTAAGGGTCAAGTTTCAAGGGTAGTTTAGGGATTTCGCATGGGGATTTCAGCCACTTGAGGCTATAAATAGAGGGGTAGAGGCATGGGAGAGGATGTTCCTTATGTCTCTTTGGTATTTTGGTGTGAATTTGGAGTGTGTTTGCCCGAGGGTCTTTTGTGAGAGAGTTTTGCTGTGAGTTTGAAGTGTGTTTGCCCGATGGGTTTTTGTGTTTGAATTTAATTTCAATTTAAGGTGTATGTTTGCTTCTCGTTGAGCGGTTGTTCTGTAACACCTATGAATAAAATGATTTGAAGAATTTCATCTTGTCTTTACCTTTTCATTTAAATTCCGCAAGATAAATTCCGCAATTTAAATTCCGCTTTTGTTTTTGCAATTTGGATTTTGCGATGACGGGTTTTGCTTTCTCCCTCTCATCTCTCCTCTAGTTCCGACTTTTTTTCTCACATCTTTCTTAGGTCCGGCTTCTCTAATAGCTACAATTTAAGTAAGAATTTTGAGAAACTCTTTTTATGAGCATTTTCGAGGGCAAGTCTTGAATTTCTATATTCACCCCCCTCTATAGCAATTCCTGGTGTTTCAGTATCCAACTACTCATAATATTGACCGATGACTGATTTCACATCGTCACATGCTGCAAATATATAGATGCCACACTGAGAAACATTTTGTTGAACAAAAGGAATATTTATGCAACTTTAACAACTGACTATTTTTGCATTTAATACACTGGAACTAAAGAGATGACAAGCTGATCAGCATCAAGTTATTGTAACTTCAGGTGCACTAGGATCAAACTGAAATGATCATGAAGATAATTCTGTAAAATGTATTACAACAGACACATCATATATATTAATAATATAGCAAAATGCAATCTGCACGCCGCCAGTAAGAATATTTCTTGAGGTAAAACATAAAATATGCAATGAGCCCATGAGGACTAACAAGACTAGCATGATTGTAACTTGCTCCTTGCAGTCTTCCTCCAACTCCTCGTCTCTTTGTACTTCTCCCCCCATTGATCCCCATCCTCCACCCTCCTGATCCCCCTCCTCCCTTCTTTCCCTTATTCTTGCTGAGTTTCTTCTTATCACACTTTTTGTGTTTAACCTCTTGGTGATCCAATGTGTTTTCAAAGATGGGGGCCTCTGGAGGTTTCTCATGTTCCAATAATCCTGAGTTATATGCATCTCTGAATAAGATCCTGACAATACTTAGAGCCTCTTCCATAGAATTTATGTTAAGATCCTCAAGATCCATAGGAAATGGTTATAGCCCCTGTTTCATGCGATCAACATTTATCATGATGCGTGCTAAAATTTTGCTGTACTTCGTCACATACATGGGGTTGGAGGGACGTTTGCCCAATCTGCTTAGGCCTGGGTTCTCAGAAAGGAAAGAATCTCTTATGTAATTATGAACCGGGCGTAATCTTGCTGCCTCAGATATTATGACAGCAAATATGGCAACATCCTCTGATATGTTTATGTTTTCACCACAGGCATGCTTCCAAAAGTTGTCAAATGCTTTTCTAACAGGCCATAGACCAGTGGGAGTATTCTAAACACGCCCGGAAACAAGCTTGTTGTAGTTTAGACCTTATCTGAGTCTTATGCAATTTGGGTCTCGAGTGAAATTTTCAGCTTGGCCATGGTTAAGCTCAAAAACACTGCCCCTCGCTTTCTAGCCTCTAAGATACATATTTCTCCCTTGTATCAAGAATCTTATAGAGCATCCCACGTATAGAAATTCAACCTCCATCGAGCCTCCAGCTCTTGTAGTGAATACTTGTATTGTCCACAAATATCCAAAATGTCCACTTTGATCCCATCTGCATATGACCAATTGATTACTTCTTCCAAGCCACTGAGATAGCTTGCCACTACTTTATCCGTTCCATCGAGGCAAATTGTCGTCACATGCTTTGAAGTGAGCCCCTTATTGCACTCTCTTGCCCTGATCTGCTAAACAAAATTACAGGTGTGTACATTCATAGATGGAAGTTAAATGAGTAAACTAGCAAGTTTTCAACATGCAATGTTGCTTAATACTCAGTTGTAGTTCTTTAGGGTATATCCAGACTCCCAATCCTGTGAAAGATTCCAGGCATATTATACTTCCATGTTCAGAGTAGCAATATGGCTGATAAATAACCTTGCAAGTTCACTGTAACAATCTGGCTGATAAACTTTGCTCCTTACAAGCAACAGCAGCAAAACTATGGACTTCTGAACCGTATTCTATTCTCACATTTTCCGATCCAATATACAGCCTAATATTCTCTGGCATTAGTGTTTTCTATCATTCTCTGACAATACTGCCATACCAACTATCCATATTAACTAGGGCACAGTTATTGGAAACCATATCCAAGTAAAACCAATCACCATAATACAATTAATAGGAACGACTGAAACGAATTCAATTAGCTATCCTATCTAGGAAATCTATACACTAATTGGCAAGACAAAATCAGTTCGGCAGGTGGGTCATAAGTCGCACATGCTCAGGGAATGTTACAAGCGCCGCACATAAATCGGAAACAAAAATCTCTAATAATGTCACAATCTACATTACTATCGCTACTTTGTATCATGAATCCACCGCGGATACAGTAAAATTCTGCCGCGGAATGACGCGGATACGGTGAAGATCTGTTTCCAAAATCGCATCTAAGCCAATCGATATTCGATCCCGTGTCATCTCCGCTCCAGGGCTGAACACAAACAACAACGAATGATTGAAGGGGGAGATGATTACCTCGCTCGCGCGAGGAGGCGGAGGCGAGCGATCGCAACGAATCTCACGGGCGATAGCGGCGTCAGCGGCAAGAGGTTGCTCCCATCAGCACCGAGGGAACCCTAGGGTTTGAGGACTCCACACACTATCGTTGCTGGGGCGGGGCAAGGGCGGTGCAATGGTGCGCGACGGCGATCACGGTGCAGGCGAACTGGCGAAGAGGGGCTCGAAAGAATGCCGCTGTGCTTAGTCGATGTGAAATGCTTGGAAATGGGGGAGTTGGGTCTCTGGGCTTCGTTTTCGGGCATCGCGAGATTAGTGGGCCGTCCTGCCAGTACTCAAAGGTGACATAATAATAACTTTAGCAGGGAACGAATCTATCTACACAAATTTGTGCACACCAACTAGCAAATATCACAGAAAAGTTTTTAAAAAATTAGACACATATTTTTGATAGTATTACACCTACGTGAAATCATATCTTCAAATTTATTATATTTTAGCTGTAACAAAAAGACATAATTCTCATAGATTTTTACTCTTAAAACCATTAGGTTTTCACTTTTTGTTACGGACAAAATATAATGAATTTGAATATGAGACTTTGCAGATATGTGTAATACTATTAGGAGTGCGTGTCTAGTTTTCTAGATTTTTATATGACATTTGCTAGTTGGTGTGCACGTAAAACTTGTGTGCACATGATATGTTCCTAAGTTAGTGAGTCTCGCCTATCGAATTGGTATTGATGTCACGAGGTGAGCTTAGCTCAACTAGTTAGGTTAGTTGTGGTAGAACCAACCTACTCGAGTTTAAGTCTTAGACTTGACATGGATGCTCACATTTACAACTAATTATTATTTCAGTGGTAAGCGATGTATATATATATTGATATTGATACGCCCATGGCGACTTCACTAATCCTAAGATATGCCAATCTAGCCTTTCAGAGGTGCTTATAGCGCCCCGATTTTCGCGTGGCTTTAAAAAGCTAATTTAATAAAAATCCTATATGTGAAAATCTTGTTCTTTGAGTGTTGAGTCTAAGTTGTGCCGTCGATCTCAATTTAAAT